>CM061543.1:217685651-218935651 GCA_030864215.1 Capsicum pubescens | reverse complement strand
ATCGTAGGTTCATCAAAGACTTCTCCAAAATTTCGAGTCCATTGCGCAAACTATTGGAGAAAGATGCAAAGTTTGACTTCAATGATGATTGCTTAAAGGCATTCGAATGCCTTAAAGGAAAACTCATTGAAGCCCCTATTATGGTAGCACCAGATTGGACTCTCCCGTTTGAAGTCATGTGTGATGCTAGTGGTGTAGCCGTTGGTGCTGTTCTTGGTCAGAGAAAGGAGAAATTATTTCATCCTATCTACTATGCGAGTAAGGTCCTAAATGAAGCCCAAAGGAACTACACTGTTACTGAACAAGAGCTCCTAGCGGTTGTGTATGCATTTGAGAAGTTTCGTGCCTATCTATTGGGTACTAAGGTGATCGTTCATACAGACCATGCAGCTCTTAGGTATCTAATGACAAAGAAGGATGCAAAACCAAGGTTGATTAGATGGGTATTGCTGCTGCAAGAGTTTGATTTCGAAGTCAAAGATAGACGAGGTTGCGAGAACCAAGTGGCTGATCACCTATCTCGACTTGAGAATGAGCATGTGGCGTAACCTGAAATTCAGATTGATGATGCATTCCCGGACGAAAAGATATTAGCGACAACAATGGAGAAATTACCATGGTATGCTGACTTTGCAGATTTCGTGGTGAGTAATGTGATACCTGCCAATTTATCTTACCACCAAAGGAAGAAGTTTATGCATGACGTACAACACTACTATTAGGATGAGCCTTATTTGTTTCGACGATGTGCGGATGGTATCATTCGACGATGTATATCCCATGAAGAGGTGCCTACTATCTTGGAAGCATGCCACACTTCGCATGTTGGAGGACATCACGCAGGCAATCGAACGGCCAGAAAAGTATTGCAAAGTGGTTATTATTGGCCTTCGATATTCAGAGATGCCTACGACTATGTTAGAAGGTGTGACCAATGCCAGCGTCAAGGTGCGATTTCAAAACACCATGAAATGCCCATGACCAAAATTCTTGAGGTAGAACTCTTTGATGTGTGGGGTATTGATTTCATGGGTCCATTCGTGAATTCGTTTGGAATGAAGTACATCTTGGTTGCTGTGGATTATGTTTCAAAATGGGTAGAAGCTGTAGCATTGGCCGACAACGAAGGAAAGCGTGTTGTAGCGTTCTTAAAGAAGAATATCTTTTCTCGCTTTGGAGTACTACGTACTATCATAAGTGATGGAGGATCTCACTTCTGCAACAAGCTATTCAAATCAGTTTTGGCCAAGTATGGTGTCAAGCAACATAAGGTAGCTACGCCTTATCATCCCCAAACTAGTGGACAAGTAGAAGTTTCCAATCGCGAGATCAAGCAAATCCTTACAAAGACGATTAATGCGAATAGGAAGGATTGGTCTCGAAAGCTAAATGAGGCACTATGGGCATATAGGACTGCATTCAAGACACCCATTGGCATGTCTCCTTATCAACTAGTCTATGGGAAGGCTTGTCATCTACCCATCGAGCTCGAACACAAGGCATTGTGGGCATTGAAGCAATTAAATTTGAATTGGGATGATGTGAAGAATCTGAGGTTGGAGCAGCTGAACGAACTAGATGAATTCCGTCTCCATGCATATGAAAGGTCAGACCTATACAAGGAGCAGATGAAAAAGTATCATGATCAGCGGATTGTTCGACGAAACTTCCAAAGGGGTGATATGGTACTTCTCTTCAACTCCAGATTGAAGCTCTTCCCAGGTAAGTTAAAGTCTAAGTGGTCTGGTCCATACAAAGTTATCCAAGTCTACTCGTCTGGAGTAGTCGAATTGGAAGACAACCATGGTGTTGTCTTCAAGGTGAATGACCAACGTGTTAAGCCTTATATCGGTCCTCTTGACTCGATGAATTCTATGGACATCACTTATCTCGACGAAGTCTAAGTACTCGAGGTAACTATGTCGAGCCACGACAATAAAAAAAGCGCTAGATGGGAGGCAACCCATCGTTTTATCGTTTTATCGTTCTTTTTTTACTTGTTTTGTTTTTGATAATGAAAATCCAAAAATAAGAGTCGTGCCACGACCAAAACTAAGGCGCTTGGTGGGAGGCAACACATCGTACTAATCGTTTTCATTTGGTTTTAAGCAAAAATAGGTGCAAGAGGTATTCAACGAGGAGATTGATTTCAATTGACGACTTGGACGCATTGTATGGTAAAGTTGGTAAGTTAGGAATAGTGATGCATAAGGCTATGGATTGAGCATTGCTCATGCCAAACTAGGCTTCGAGGAAGGCTAGGCCTAGGTAAAACTAGGCCACGAACGATGCACAACCTATCCTATAGCCTAAGGTCTCGGAATCTAGTGTGCTATACACTATGAGCCGCCCATTCCTAAGTGTGCTTTTGACTATGCGCCGCCTATGCTATAGCATTAGGTCTCAGGATCTCATATGTCATAGACTATGCGGCGCATATGTCCCTAAATGCCATAGACTATGCGCCGCACATACCATGACTATGCCGAGCATTATGCACCGCATATGTAGCATTTTTGTCTCCAAAACCGATTGTAAATGGGTCAAAACCCGACCCATTCTCTTCCTATATAAAGGGGACTTAGTCTTGAAACATAACCACACTAGAAATTAACCTAAAGGCGCCGCATTCCCTCTCCAGTAGTTGTGTATACTGTAGATAATCCTATTCTAATCCATAAATCCTTTGTAATTGTCTGGAATTCCTGTTAACTCTTCTCCAGTAGTTGTGTATACTGTAGATAATAGTCCATAATAGTAACATGAAGTAATTAAGTTTGCACTGATGCTAGGCAAAGCAATAAGTTTGTTATAGTTCTGACATTTTTGTGTAATATATCCTTGGTGTTGTTTTGCTAAATCTTTACTCTGGATAGATTTTGTATTTAACAATTTTTGTAAAGTATAAATATTATCAATATATGTACGAGGGATATGGTTATAAGTCTGCTTTTGTTGATTGAGTGATTCGGAACATGTGTGTATCTGGGGAGGTATAGATGACTCTGACTTTTGTATATTTGGTGTATATGATTTAGAAAATATCTGGTTGAGGTCATAATTGTTTTTCTTTGGTGGCTCAGGTTTATTTTGAGTGACTATATTCTTTCCTTTAAATACATCACCTGCGCCTGCAGCTGTAACTGTAATTTCGTTAATAATTTGAGTTTTTAGTTGTTTCTAACCGTCACCTTCTAGGTCTAGTTTTTTAATGGGCTCTTCCTGTATGATATCTTTGCTAATAGCTTTTTCTTATTTTTTTATAGTGCTCAACCTGCACTTTTACATCTGTAACTTCAGTAGTTAAGGTGATAACTCTTTATTGTAATAACTTCATTTATTCAAACACTTGTAATATTAAGTCTGTTTGGGTATCTTTGACATCAGCTTCTTCCATTGGTAAATCAGTTTGAGTAGCTTTGTCTTGATATGTAATCTGCAATAACATTCTTGTCTGTCTTGATTACTTCAATCGTAAATATAAAATTTAATATATTCAATACTAATCTCCGAATTTCCTTCGTCGTAACCGAGTTTTGTATTTTTCTTGTTAAGCACCATTGAACTTGGGTATTATCTGTTCTCACAATAAATTTGTTATACACAATATATGGTTCAAATGCTAATAAATATTTATATAATGAACATAATTTTTTTTATTTCTTTCTGTTTCATTAAATGTACCTGAATAGTATCTATAATGGTGTTCTAATTTTTCTTCTTCATATCTATATTTAAGTACTCCTCCATAACTATATTCACTTGCGTCTGCTTCTACTATATATGTAAATTTTTTATTTTCATCTGGAAATTGTAATTTTGGTAATTCTTTACAAAGTATTTTTATTTTCTGAACTTGTGTTTTATCATCTTCGTTGTAATTATATTCTACATCCTTTTTAAATTTTTTCTATAAAAGCTTTAGGTTTTCTGCTAATTTTGGTATATATTCTCTTACTTGGTTTAGTAATCCTAAAAATGATTGTAATTTCTTTTTTGTATCTAATTCTTCTTTTGAATTTATTATTTGTTGTACTATATGTTGTTGCATTTTTACTCACACTTTTATCTATTTGTATTCCTAAAAACTATATCTAGTTTTTCATAATTTCGGCTTTCTTTTCACTTAAACTTATTCCCGATTTTTCTATTATATCTGTAAATTGTTCTAATAATTTTAAATGTTCCTCTTTAGTTTTTGTGTATAGTAGTTTATCATCTATGTATACTATACAATTAGGTAATTATTTAAAATAACTATCCATAAAGTGTTGATATCTACCTGGTGCATTTTTATATCTAAATGGTAATACGTTCCATTCATAAAATCCTTGTGGTACCGTAAATGCGGTTAATTCCTTAGAATTTTCATCTAACTTTAAGTGGTAAAATCCTGATTTACAGTCAAATTTACTAAAGTAATTATATAATTGTATTTGTCTTATTTTTAATATCTTATTTGGTATTGGATAATTGTATGTCATAGTTTTTGTATTTAAATTTCAATAGTCAATAACAATTCTACTTTTTCCTCTTTTTTGTTCACTATGTTTATTTAATATAAATGCTGGACATTTGTGTTTACTATTACTTTTTTTTATATATTGTTTTTCTAATAATTCATCTATATGCATTTTAAATTCTTTTAAATCGTCAAAATTATATGTTAATGATTTTTGAGTTACTATGCTATTTTTATCTATTAATTCAATTTTTATAGTAGTTTTATGTTTTTTCCATCCTTTTAATGGATCTTCACTATATAATTGTCTTAGCCTTTTCTTTATTATTACTACCTTATCTATTGAAAATGTAGTTATTTCCTTTTTATTTATCGAAAATAAAATTAGTTCTATTGTGTCTTCTGTATTTTTTATATTTTCTAACTTTTGTGTAAATTTTTAATTTTTTTTATCCAATCAGTTTTCTTTCTTATTTTATTAATAACTCTTTTTGCTTTTACTTTTTGTTTACATGGTGTTGTAAACCACCAATCTGGTTTAGTTATTATATGTGGGTATAATTTATCTAAAAATGGCTCCTAAAAGCATATCTTTTGATGTAAGTTCATAATTATAGATTTCTTCTATCGTTATTATTTTATCCCATATCTGTATTTTTACATTCTTAGCTTTATATGTAATTAAACTTCCTTCATTATTAAATCCTTTGACTACTATTGGTACTTTTAGCTTATCCCATTTACCTTCTAATAAACAGTTGTATCTACATAAGTTTGCTTCTGCTCCAGTATCTATCATAGGTGTATAATACCTATTATAATATCCTTCTACTATTATTTTTACAAGTACATATATTTTCATGTCATGTCAAAGTTCTATATTGTATGGTTTTACTTGTTCTAATCATTTTATTCCTAACATTGTATCTATTTTTTTGCATTTCTTCTTTTATTTCAAATTCTATTTTTATTTTTCTAATTCTTATTATTATTTCTTTTTCTGTCGTATCCTTAATGTTTATTAGACTCTTTAGTAGATCTGGGCATATATTACTATTAGATTTTATTTCTTCACTTTTTACTAGATATTTTGCTATATAATTTTCTTCTTGTCCTGTGTTTAAGAGTATTAAATATTCTTTTTTATTTATTGTTCCTGTCATGTAATATTGATTTAAATTAACTGTTGAAGTTGTTTCATAACTTGTTCTTTTTTACCAGCTTGATGATTCTGGTTTTTTATGAGCTATTCTTTTTGATGTACTTATTCTATCATTTATTATTTCTAAATCTTTTTCTATGTCTATATTTTTGTAACTATAATCAATATTATCAATTGTTTTTACAAATTGTTCAAAAGGACTTTCTATTTGTACTTTATTAATTTTATTTTTTCCTGTTATTTTATGTTTTGTTGTTAATACATATAGATTTTTACATCTTGCTGTAAATATTTTACTTCTTGGGGTTAGTTCTATTCCTGATATTTTCTAATATAATACTAATGATTTATCTATATTTTTATCTGTTATTGTTACTGAATAATTCACACTTATTATAAATTTAAATTTTTGGTATATTAAATTTCCTTTTATGGAAGTTATTATACTTTTTTCTATAAGTTTTATAATTCTATCATCTGCTAAATATATTTCTATTGGTGTATCTATTCCTTCTCTAAAACATGCTTTTATTAATATCTCTGTTCCTCCAATGTGTACATATTTTATTGGGTCTTTACTTTTTATATCGCTTATTTCTTTATTAATTATTCTCTTTGTTACTAATGGTATACTAGCTCTTCCTTTTGCATATATACAGTCTATTACATGTTTTTTTTGGCTTACTACGTAGTATTCTTTTTTTTTTCTACTAAATATATTTTTTATTGTTGATATTTTAAATATTTTTTCTACACTTAAGTCTAACTCTTTTCCTTTTATTTCGTCAAGTATCTTAGTATCAAATATTATTTTTTGATCAGTTCTTTCTTCATTTAAATATTCTTTCTTTGTTATTATTTTTATATCTTCTTCAGTTATTTGGTTCATTTTTATATCTTCTTCAGTCATTTGATTCATCTAATTCACTATCTATTTCATTATCTGTTTCATTCTGCGAAATTTCATATATACTATCTTCACTTTCTAATTCATAAACTCTATAATCTATAAATGATAGAATAAGTACATAAAAAAGAATAGCTCATGAAAAACCAGAATCATCAAGCTCATAAAAAGAACAAGTTATGAAACAACTTCAACAGTTAATTTAAACCAATATTACATAACAGGAACAATAAATGAAAATGAATATTTAATACTCTTAAACACAGGACAAGAAGAAAATTATATAGCAAAATATCTAGTAAAAAGTGAAGAAATAACATCTAATAGTAATATATGCCCAGATCTACCAAGGAGTCTAATAAACATTAAGGATACGACAGAAAAAGAATTAATAATAGGAGTTAGAAAAAAAAATAGAATTTGAAATAAAGGAAGAAATGCAAAAAACAGACATAATATTAGGAATAAAATGGTTAGAACAAATAAAACCATATAATATAGAACATACATAATTATCTATAAAATATAATAAAGAAAGATTATTCATAAAAAAAGCTTTAACATGATATGAAAATATATGTACTTGTAAAAATAATAGTAGAAGGATATTATAATAGGTATTATATACCTATGATAGATACAGGAGCAGAAGCAAACTTATGTAGATACAACTGTTTATCAGAAGGTAAATGGGATAAACTAAAAGTACCAATAGTAGTCAAAGGATTTAATAATGAAGGAAGTTTAATTACATATAAAGCTAAGAATGTAAAAATACAGATATGGGATAAAATAATAACGATAGAAGAAATCTATAATTATGAACTAACATCAAAAGATATGCTTTTAGAAATGCCATTTTTAGATAAATTATACCTACATATAATAACTAAAACAGATTGGTGGTTTACAACACTATGTAAACAAAAAGTAAGAGCAAAAAGAGTTATTAATAAAATAAGAAAGAAAACTGATTGGATAAAAGGAAGTGAAAAAGTTACACAAAAGTTAGAAAATATAAAAAATACAGAAGACACAATAGAACTAATTGTATTTTCGATAAATAAAAAAGAAATAACTATATTTTCAATAGATAAGGTAGAAATAATAAAGAAAAGATTAAGACAATTATATAGTGAAGATTCATTAAAAGGATGGGAAAAACATAAAACTACTATAAAAATTGAATTAATGGATAAAAATAGCATAATAACTCAAAAACCATTAACATATAATTTTGACAATTTCAAAGAATTTAAAATCCATATAGATGATTATTAGAAAAACAATATATACTAAAAAGTAATAGTAAACATAATAGTCCAGCAGTTATAATAAATAAACATAGTGAACAAAAAAAAGAAAAAAGTAGAATGGTTATTGATTATAGAAATTTAAATGCAAAAACTATGACATATAATTATCCAATACCAAATAAGATATGTATAGCCAACTTTTGTTTTCTCTAACTCTTTGAATATATTCTAGCATTTTTAATCTGTATAATATTCATCTGAATAATAACTATCTAAATTATTTCTACCATAGAAATCTATATTTTCTAATTCATAACAAATGTAGGGGGTGCAGATAACTTGGGTAATTTTAATAGATCTCTTATAGCTCTAATGGATCTATTAAAGTTACCCAAGTTATCCACACACCCTACAATTGGTATCAGAGCCTATGTTGTTTAAAGTTACGGAAGTAGTATGTATTTGGACTTATTTGATTAATTTATTAATCATGATAAAATTAGATATGATAAAATTAGATTTAGATATCCACTCAAATATTATAAATATTACTTAGATGAATAACGAACAAAAATTACAAAAATATAAAGAAATAAAACAAATAATATCTGAAAAACGTAAAGTATTAAAAATAAGGATAGAAAGACTACAATATAACATAGTTGTCGGAGTTAGTAAAATCTCAATAAATTCACAAAAAGAAGAAATATCAAATTTAGAATCAACAATAGATAGTCTAGAATATATATATCAACATAACCTATATACATTTAAATAAAATATAAAAAGAAGAATTTATAATATACGAAAAAACATATGAAAATCACGAAGGATCAAAAATAAAAATAGTATTCTCTAATTTAGAAAGATGATATAAGAAAATAGGTGAACATTTATATTTAATGTTAGACAAAGAAGAATTAAAATTAGAAGATAAGTTGGCAGTCATGGTAAGATAGAAAGAGAAAACGAAGAGATAGACAGAAAAAAGGAAATTGATAAAATAAAACAACAAACTACAGAGGAAATACGAAAAATAGAAGAAACTAAAAATAGTAGGATCGCTGAATTAGAAAAAGAACTACAAATACTAAAAGATTTGTATGAAAAAAGACAGAAAGAAAAAGATAAAAAACAAAAATTATTAAACGAGATAAATCAATTTAAAGAAAAATTAGAAATAAAAAATAAAGATACGGCAGAAAAAATAATAATAATAGGAGTTAGAAAAATAAAAATACAATTTGAAATAAAAGAAGAAATACAAAAAGCAGATATAATATTAGGAATAAAATGGTTAGAACAAGTAAAACCATACAATATAGAACATACACAATTATCTATAATATATAATAAAGAGAAATTATTCATAAAAAGAATTTTGACATGACATGAAAATATATGTACTTGTAAAAATAATAGTAGAAGGATATTATAATAGATATTATACACCTATGATAGATACAGGAGCAGAAGCAAACTTATGTAGATACAACTGTTTACCAGAAGGTAAATGGGATAAGCTAAAAGTACCAATAGTAGTCAAATGATTTAATAATGAAGGAAGTTTAATTGCATATAAAGCTAAGAATGTAAAAATACAGATATGGGATAAAATAATAACGATAGAAGAAATCTATAATTATGAACTAACATCCAAAGATATGCTTTTAGGAATGTCATTTTTAGATAAATTATACCCACATATAATAACTAAAATAGATTGGTGGTTTACAACACTATGTAAACAAAAAGTAAGAGCAAAAAGAGTTATTAGTAAAATTAGAAAGAAAACTGATTTGATAAAAGGAAGTGAAAAATTACACAAAAGTTAGAACATATAAAAAATACAGAAGACACAATATAACTAATTTTATTTTCGATAAATAAAAAAGAAATAACTATATTTTCAATAGATAAGATAATAAAGAAAAGATTAAGACAATTATATAGTGAAGATCCATTAAAAGGATGGGAACAAATAAAACTACTATAAAAATTGAATTAACAGATAAAAATAACATAAATATAGTGAAGATCCATTAAAAGGATGGGAAAAAATAAAACTACTATAAAAATTAAATTAATAGATAAAAATAGCATAATAACTCAAAAACCATTAACATATAATTTTGACGATTTAACAGAATTTAAAATACATATAGATGAATTATTAGAAAAACAATATATACAAAAAATTAATAGTAAACACAATAGTCCAGCATTTATAGTAAATAAACACAGTGAACAAAAAAGAGGAAAAAGTTGAATGGTTATTGACTATAGAAATTTAAATGCAAAAACTATGACATACAATTATCCAATACCAAATAAGATATTAAAAATAAGACAAATACAAAGATATAATTATTTTAGTAAATTTGACTGTAAATTAGGATTTACCACTTAAAGTTAGATGAAAATTCTAAGGAATTAACCGCATTTACGGTACCACAAGGATTTTATTAATGGAACGTATTACCATTTGGATATAAAAATGCACCAGGTAGATATCAACACTTTATGGATAGTTATTTTAAACAATTACCTAATTGTATAGTATACATAGATGATATACTACTATACACAAAAACTAAAGAGGAACATTTAAAATTATTAGACCAATTTACAGATTTCATAGAAAAATCGGGAATAAGTTTAAGTGAAAAGAAAGCCGAAATTATGAAAAAACAGATAAAGTTTTTAGGAATACAAATAGATAAAAGTGGAGTAAAAATGCAACAACATATAGTACAAAAAATAATAAATTCAAAAGAAGAATTAGATACAAAAAAGAAATTACAATCATTTTTAGGATTAGTAAACCAAGTAAGAGAATATATACCAAAATTAGCAGAAAACCTAAAGCCTTTACAGAAAAAATTAAAAAAGGATTTAGAATATAATTACAACGAAGAAGATAAAAAACAAGTTCAGAAAATAAAAATACTTTGTAAAGAATTACCAAAATTACAATTTCCAGATGAAAATAAAATTTTTACATATATAGTAGAAGTAGGCACAAGTGAATATAGTTATGGTGGAGTACTTAAATATAGCTATGAAGAAGAAAATAGAACACCATTGTAGATACTACTCATGTACATTTAATGAAACAGAAATAAAATGGGAAATAAATAGAAAAGAATTATGTTCATTATATAAATGTTTATTATCATTTGAACCATATATTGTGTATAACAAATTTATTGTGAGAACAGATAATACCCAGGTTCAATGGTGGTTAACAAGAAAAATACAAAACTCAGTTATGACGAAGGAAATTCGGAGATTAGTATTGAATATATTAAATTTTACATTTATGATTGAAGTAATCAAGACTGACAAGAATGTTATTGCAGATTACATATCAAGAGAAAGCTACTCAAATTGATTTACCAATGGAAGAAGCTGATGTCAAAGATACCCAAATAGACTTAATATTACAAGTGTTTGAACAAATGAAGTTATTACAAGAAAGAGCTATCACCTTAACTACTGAAGTTACAAATGTAAAAGTGCAGGTTGAGCACTATAAAAAACAAGAAAAAGCTATTAGCAAAGATACTGTGCAGGAAGAGCATATTAAAAAACTAGACCTAGAGGGTGACGATGGGAAACACCTAAAAACTTAAATTACTAACGAAATTATAGTTACAGCTGCAGGCACAGGTGATATATCCAAAGGAAAGAATATAGTCACTCAAAATAAACCTGAACCACAAAAGAAAAAGAATTATAACCTCAACTAGATATTCTCAAAACGATATACACCAAATATACAAAAGTCAGAGTCATCTATACCTCCCCAGATACACACATATTCCGAATCACTCAATCAACAAAAGCAGACTTATAGCCATATCACTCGTACATATATTGATAATATTTATACTTTACAAAAATTATTAAATACAAAACCTATCCAGAGTAAAGATTTAGCAAAACAACACCAAGGATATATTACACAAAAATGTCAAAACTATAACAAACTTATTGCTTTGCCTAGCACCAGTGCAAACTTAATTACTTCATGTTACTATTATGGAATATTATCTACAGTATACACAACTACTGGAGAAGAGTTAACAGGAATTTCATACATTTACAAAGGATTTATGGATTATAAGAGGATTACAAAGGGACAGTTATTCTATGTCCGTTTCTACTCAGCACCAGCAGAAATATTGTTTGATGAAATAAAATAGAAAATTATTGTTGTCAAGATAGGAATGACACGAGGTTATATAATCACTGAAGAAATATACGAACACGAAGAGATAATCAAAAATCAGATACCGGACTTCTACCGAAACAAGAGAGTTATTGGACTTAGCAGTATATTGACTGAGTTAGCAAATAATTATATAAATCAAAACCAAGTTTGGATTTTCTATAACAGAATTGAATTATTGGTTTACTCTACTTGTAAAAATATTAGAGAAAATGACTGAGAAGAGATAAGAAAATGGGTCATGACGATCCTAAAACCAGAAGAGTTACCAGTCACAAGATCTATTACGAAAAGAGTTATTTCAGAGGAAGCTATGGATCAATTCTGTAAACAGGTTGACCAAAGATACGATGACCACATATGCGGCAATGTAGTGGCAGACAGAACTTTATTCCATATGTGATGCTACAATAGCAAGAAGATAAGAAAACATCAGATACGACAAGTAGAAGATGAAAAGAAGATAACAACGGAGCAATAATGGAAGAAAAAGATAATAAGAGCTAGAAAGAGACATGTGAATTATTGTATAGCCTTTTAAAACTTGTTACGTAAATAGGTTTTATAGTCATTATTATTAGGAAGACATTTTAGTAAAAGCCATTAATAGCTTTAACATTTTAGGTAAGGGCTTTTTGACCTTTTTACAATAATTATTAGGTAGATATCATAATTTTTTGATGACTTTTTGTAAAAAGCTAGGATACGTGTAAAGAATAGGAATAGTGTAAAATATTCATTTTCCCTTTATAAATTGAGGAACCGAAGACAGATAGAGGGCAATTCTTCATGAGTTGAAGCAAAAACCCTCTCTTGTATACAAAATACTTTTGAATTATTTAATAAAAATAAGTATATTTCCAAGGAAAAGCTATGAATCATCAAACAGCTATGGAAAATCTAGAATTATCAGATTTATCAAAACAGGTAAATATATTTGTGATTATGAATAGCTAAATTCATAAATTCCTAACAATCATGATATGATAAAATAAGTTCATGTTAGTTACTTTATAGTAGAATTATTCAAAATATAGCATGTTAAGAAGTTTATTAGAAAAGTGGAAAAGGAGAAAAATCCCTAAAGAACTATGTCATCCTAAAGGTGAAACCGGTGAGACAAGAAAGTCGTGATAGGGGAGTAGCCAGAGTAGAGGCGTTGTTTTAGGGAAAAGTATCCAGATTACCATGCTAATAGTGATCAAAGAACATGTTAATTAAGGATAATCTAGTATATAGTAATCTAAAATGATCATATTTTGTTATGTGTATGATTGAAGGGAATATTTTGAAAAAAACATCATATGAAAAATGAATACTTATTTATCTGACGAAATGGTAGATAAATTTAAAATACCTTTTTTGTATGTACTTAAGGATATAGAAATTGTAGATATAAGAAAAATCATATTGGAAAAAATATTTGATAAATATTTTATGACTAGGATAAATTATATACCACACCTACCTACCTACTCTTACAAATACTTACATACTAAACCTACACATCAACCATGATAAATTACGAATATTGGAAAATGGATATGAAAAATATACAATTAGTAAAAAAACTAATGGAAACCAATCTAGAAAAATATATGATAATTAAGAATATAAAATATATAGAATTCCTTAATGAAAATATACAAGAGTTATTAAGATTAAAACAAACAACTAATAAATACTACGATAAAGCATTTAATTACTAAAATCCAATTCCAAGTTATCCAAATTATTCGTAGAAACCTTAGCATAATATGAGTAATATGAGAAGATATATATCTGATGAAACTAAGATACTTGTTTTATATATCATAAAAGACTTAGAATTAGAAGACATAAAGAAAATAATATGGGAAAAAATATCTGATTTTGAAGATGAGTTACTAAGTACTAATTGGATAGAAGAAGAATTAGAAAATATAGATTTCTATGGTAGAAATAATTCAGATAGTTATTATTCAGATGGATATTATACAGATTAAAAATGCTAGAATATATTCAAAGAGTTATAGAAAAACAAAGTTGGCTATATGAAGAAATTAATTATAGGAACCAGCTTAGAAGAGGAAGAGAACAATTAAAAGAAAGATTAATTTGGATAGATAAAACCATAAAACAACTAAAAATAAAAGACAGTTTAGAATATGATTTATATATAGAATTATTCATAGAAGAAAAAGACAGTATAATTAACAAAATAGATAGCCTAAAATTTAATATCAGATATAGTACAATTAGAATAAATTATTACATAGAAATTTGCAGTATTACAACTACTTTAGGATAAAATGATAGGCTATGAGTATTTAAAATATTGGAGACAAGATATGGAAGAAATAAGATTAATAGAAATACTTATGAAAGAGAATTTAATTGAATATTTCAGAACAAAAGATATAGAATATTTATAATACCTTCAAAATAATATACAAGAATTGCAAAGACTAAGAGAAAAAACTAAAGAATATTACAGTAAAACATTTAATCAAATACCGTCCAATCACTCCCCAATATATGAACATTAATAAAATTAAAATAAATAAACTAAAAATAAAAATGTTTTGAGAAGTTAAGAAATATCCACGCACAAATAAAAATAGATCCATGAGAGATATAATAGATCTATTAAAGTTACCCAAGTTATCCGCATCCCCCTACAATTGTCTCCTCCATAACTATATTCACTTGCGTCTGCTTCTACTATATATGTAAATTTTTTATTTTCATCTGGTAATTGTAATTTTGGTAATTCTTTACAAAGTATTTTTATTTTCTGAACTTGTTTTTTATCTTCTTCGTTGTAATTATTTTCGTCAGAGCCTATGTTGTTTAAAGTTACAGAAGTAGTATGTATTTGGACTTATTTGATTAATTTATTAATCATGATAAAATTAGATATGATAAAATTAGATTTAGATATCCACCAAAATATTATAAATATTTCTTAGATGACTAACGAACAAAAATTATAAAAATATAAATAATTAAAATAAATAATATCTGAAAAACGTAAAGAATTAAAAATAAGAATAGAAAGACTACAATATAACATAGTTGTCGGAGTTAGTAAAAACTCAATAAATTCACAAAAAGAAGAAATATCAAATTTAGAATCAACAATAGATAGTCTAGAATATATATATATATATATATATATATATATATATATATATATATATATCAACATAACCTATATAAATTTAAATAAAATGAACAAAGAAGAGTTTATTATAGACGAAAAAATATATGAAAATCACGAAGGATCAAAAATAAAAAAGGTATTCTCTAATTTAGGAAGAAGATATAAGAAAATAGGTGAACATTTATATTTAATGTTAGAAAAAGAAAAATTAAAATTAGAAGATAAGTTGGCAGCCATGGTAAGAATAGAAAGAGAAAACGAAGAGAGAGACAGAAAAAAGGAAATAGATAAAATAAAACAACAAACTACAAAGAAAATTCAAAAAATAGAAGAAACTAAAAATAGTAGGATCGCTGAATTAGAAAAAGAACTACAAATGCTAAAAGATTTGTATGAAAAAAGACAGAAAGAAAAATAAGAAAAAGATAAAGAACAAAAATTATAAAATGAGATAAATCAATTTAAAGAAAAATTAGAAATAAAAAATAAAGAATTAGAAACCAGTGAATTAGAAATAAATATAGTAGATGCTGAAGAAACAGATAATTATGACTCGGAAGATAGTGAAACATATACAGAAATTCTAGAAAACATAGGAAAACAAGAAATTAATGAAGAACAAGAAGTAATTAATAAAGAAAATCTAGAACTAATAAATACAGAAGTAAATACTCTAGATAAAATATAATACCTAGTACATCAGAAATAAGAAAACCAACCTATAATTAAAAAAATAAGTTTAAAAGATATAATCCAAAGGATGAATATAATAAATGGACACCAAAACAAATAATTAATTACAACTTTTTAGATTTAGACTGTGTAATAGACACAAATAAAACAACACAACTATGGGTAGGATACATGTCAAAACAATTATTAGATAATAATATAGATACAACAAACACACCAGAATATATAGAAAAGACATTAATAAGAACAGTAAAATTATGGTTTTTAAACCTAGACGAAGCAAGTATAAAAGTATTAAGATCTGATAATAAAATAGAAGGAACATCAACAACTACTAAAATATCACCAACAAAAATATTGAAAGAATATGAAATAGTTATAAGAGATGAATTTAGCAGTGTAACAACAGAAGAAGAAGAGCAAAATAAAGAAAAAGATATAAATAGAAATTTAATGTTAAAACTAGCAATATGTAATATGTGCTATATAGATGAGTATACGTGCGCATTTAAAGAATATTATTATAAAAGAACATATAATACAGAAGAAAGTAAAGAAATAAGAAGATTATATTTTAGTAAATTACCTGAACCATTTAGTTCAAAAATAATAAAGAGTTGGGATGAAGCAAAAATAGTAGATACCCTAGGAGCAAGAATAAATTTTTTACAACAATGGTATAGAAATCTATGTGAAAAATGTAGAGAAGAAATAAGAAAGAAAAAAACATTAATAAGAAATTTAGCATGCTGCAAAGTAAAAATAACACCTCAATTTGGATGTGAAGAAATATATTATAAGGAAAGAAAAAGACATAAGAAATATAAGAAATACAAGAAATCAAAATATAAGTATAAGAAGCCAAGAAAAAGATCTTATGTAAAACATTATAAACATAAAAAACAATATAGGAAAAAGAAATCTATAAAAGAATGTACTTGTTATAATTGTGGAAAACTAGGACATTTAGCTAAAGATTATAAATTACCAAAAAGCCCAAAAAAGAAACAAATATCAGAAATAAAAATAGAAAATACAGAATATATGCAGATAGATTATACAGATTATGAATTAGAAAGTGAAGATAGTATATATGAAATTTCGGAGAATGAAACAAATAATGAAATAGATAGTGAATTAGATGAATTCAATCACTGAAGAAGATATAAAAATGAACTAAATAACTGAAGAAGATATAAAAATAATAACAAAGGAAGATATTTAAATGAAGAAGGAACAGACCAAAAAATAATATTTGATAATAATATATTTGATGAAATAAAAGGAAAACAGTTAGACTTAAGTGTAAAAAAAATATTTAAAATACCAATAATAAAAAATATATTTAGTAGAAAAAAGGAAGAATACTACGTAATAAGCCAAAAAGAACATGTAATAGACTGTAGATATGCAAAAGGAAGAGCTAGTATACCACTAGTAACCAAGAGAATAATTAATAAAGAAATAAACGATATAAAAAGTAAAGACCCAATAAAATATGTACACCTTGGAGGAACAGAGATATTAATAAAAACATGTTTTAGAGAAGGAGTAGATACACCAATAAAATTATATTTAGTAGATGATAGAATTATAAAACCTATAAAAAAAAGTATAATAACTGCCATAAAAGGAAATTTAATATACCAAAAATTTAAATTTATACTAAGTGCGAATTATTCAGTAGCAATAACAGATAAAAATATAGATAAATCATTAGTATGATATTGGAAAATATCAGGAATAGAACTAACCCTAGGAAGTAAAATATTTACAGCAAGATATAAAAATCTATATGTATTAACAACAAAACATAAAATAATAGGAAAAAATAAAATTAATAAAATACAAATAGAAAGTCCTTTTGAACAATTTGTAAAAACAA
The DNA here is from genome assembly GCA_030864215.1 of Capsicum pubescens. NCBI lineage: Eukaryota > Viridiplantae > Streptophyta > Magnoliopsida > Solanales > Solanaceae > Capsicum > Capsicum pubescens. Next base: position 218,917,907 of record CM061543.1, on the reverse strand, counting down.
TTGATAATAATGATTATAGTTACAAAGATATAGACATAGAAGAAGATTTAGAAATAATAAATGACAGAATAAGTACAACAAAAAGAATAGCTCATGAAAAACTAGAATCATCAAGCTCATCAAAGAGAACAAGTTATGAAACAACTTCAACAGTTAATTTAAACCAATATTACATAACAGGAGCAATAAATGAAAAAGGATATTTAATACTCTTATATTGTAGTCTTTCTATGTTATATTGTAGTCTTTCTATCCTTATTTTTAATTCTTTGCGTTTTTCAGATATTATTTATTTTAATTCTTTATATTTTTTGTAATTTTTGTTCGTTATTCATCTAAGCAATATTTATAATATTTGGGTGGATATCTAAATATAATTTTATCATATCTAATTTTATCATATCTAATTTTATCATGATTAATAAATTAATCAAATAAGTCCAAATACATACTACTTCTGTAACTTTAAACAACATAGACTCTGATACCAATTGTAGGGGGTGCGAATAACTTGGGTAACTTTAATAGATCCATTAGAGCTATAATAGATCTATTAAAATTATCCAAGTTATCTGCACCCCCCTACAATTGTTATGAATTAGAAAATATAGATTTCTATGGTAGAAATAATTCAGATAGTTATTATTCAGATGGATATTATACAGATTAAAAATGCTAGCATATATTCAAACAGTTAGAGAAAAAAAAAGTCGGCTATACATATCTTATTTGGTATTGGATAATTATATGTCATAGTTTTTGCATTTAATTTCTATAATTAATAACCATTCCACTTTTTCCTTTTTTTTGTTCACTATGTTTATTTACTATAAATGCTGGACTATTATGTTTACTATTACTTTTTTGTATATATTGTTTTTCTAATAATCATCTATATGCATTTTAAATTCTTTTAAATCATCAAAATTATATGTTAATGGTTTTTGAGTTATTATGCTATTTTTATCTATTAATTCAATTTTTATAGTAGTTTTATGTTTTTCCCATCCTTTTAATGAATCTTCACTATATAATTGTCTTAACCTTTTCTTTATTATTTCTACCTTATCTATTGAAAATATAGTTATTTCTTTTTTATTTATCGAAAATACAATTAGTTCTATTGTGTCTTCTGTATTTTTTATATTTTCTAACTTTTGTGTAACTTTTTCACTTCCTTTTATCCAATCAGTTTTCTTTCTTATTTTATTAATAACTCTTTTTGCTCTTACTTTTTCTAACTTTGTTTTTCTCTAACTCTTTGAATATATTCTAGCATTTTTAATCTGTATAATATCCATCTGAATAATAACTATCTGAATTATTTCTACCACAGAAATCTATATTTTCTAATTCATCTTCTATCCAATTAGTACTTAGTAACTCATCTTCAAAATCAAATATTTTTTCCCATATTATTTTCTTTATGTCTTCTAATTCTAAGTCTTTTATGATATATAAAATAAGTTTCTTAGTTTCATCAGATATATATCTTCTCATATTATTCATATTATGCTAAGGTTTCTATCTACGAATAACTTGGATAACTTGGAATTGGATTTTAGAAATTAAATGCTTTATCATAGTAGTTATTAGTTGTTTGTTTTAATCTTAATAACTCTTGTATATTTTCATTAAGGAATTCTATATATTTTATATCCTTAGTTCTCATATATTTTTCTAGATTGGTTTCCATTAGTTTTTCTACTAATTGTATATTTTTCATATCCATTTTCCAATATTTGTAATTTATCATGGTTGATGTGTAGGTTTAGTATGTAAGCATTTGTAAGAGTAGGTAGGTAGGTGTGGTATATAATTTATCGTAGTCATAAAATATTTATCAAATATTTTTTCCAATATGATTTTTCTTATATCTACAATTTCTATATCCTTAAGTACATACAAAACAAGTATTTTAAATTTATCTACCATTTCATCAGATAAATAAGTATTCATTTTTCATATGATGCTTCTTTCAAAATATTCCCTTCAATCATACACATAACAAAATATGATCATTTTAGATTACTATATACTAGATTATCCTTAAATAACATGTTCTTCGGTTACTATTAGCATGATAATATGGATACTTTTCCCTTAAACAACGCCTCTACTCTAGCTACTTCCCTATCACGGCTTTCTTGTCTCACAGGTTTCACCTTTAGGATGGCATAATTCTTTAGGGACTTTTCTCCTTTTCCACTTTGCTAATAAACTTCTTAACATGCTATTTTTCGAATAATTCTACTATAAAGTAACTAACATGAACTTATTTTATCATATCATGATTGTCAGGAATTTATGAATTTAGCTATTTATAATCACAAATATAAATACCCGTTCTAGTAAATCTGATAATTCTAGATTTTCCATAACTGTTTGATAATTCATAGCTTTTCCTTGGAAATATACCTATTTTTATTAAATAATTCAAAAGTTTTTTGTATACAAGAGAGGGTTTTTGTTTCAACTCATGAACACTTGCCCTCTATCTGTCTTCGGTTCCTCTATTTATAAACGAAAAATGAATATTTTACACTGTTCCTATTCTTTACACGTATCCTAGCTTTTTACAAAAAGTCTTCAAAAAATTATGATATCTACCTAATAATTATTGTACAAAAAAGTCAAAAAGCCTATGCCTAAAAAGTTAAAGCTATTAATGACTTTTACTGAAAAGTCTTCCTAATAATAATGACTACACAACCTATTTACATAACAAGATTTAAAAGGCTATACAATAATTCACATGCTGCTTTCTAGCTCTTATTATCTTTTTCTTCCATTATTGCTCCGTTGTTATCTTCTTTTCATCTTCTCTTTGTCATATCTGCTGCTTTCTTATCTTCTTGCTATTGTAGCATCACATCTGAAATAAAGTTCTGCCTACCACTATATCTTCTGCATATGTGGTCATCGTATCTTTGGACAATATGTTTACAGAATTGATCCATAGCTTCTTCTGAAATAACTCCTTTCGTAATAGATCTTGTCACTGGTAACTTTTCTGGTTTTAGGATCGTCATGACCCATTTTCTTATCTCTTCTCTGTCATTTTCTCTAATATTTTTACAAGTAGAGTAAACCAATAATTGGTTTCTGTTATAGTAAATCCAAACTGGGTTTTGATTTATATAATTATTTGCTAACTCAGTCAATATACTGCTAAGTCCAATAACTCTCTTGTTTTGGTAGAAGTCCGGTATCTAATTTTTGGTTATCTCTTCTTGTTCGCATATTTCTTCAGGGATTATGTAATCTCGTGTCATTCCTATCTTGACAACAGTAATTGTCTGTTTTATTTCATCAAACAATATTTCTGCTGGTGCTGAGTAGAAACGAACATAGAATAACTGTCCCTTCGTAATCCTCTTATAATCCATAAATCCATTGTAAATATCTGGAATTCCTGTTAACTCTTCTCCAGTAGTTGTGTAGACTGTAGATAATAGTCCATAATAGTAATATGAAGTAATTAAATTTGCACTGGTGCTAGGCAAAGCAATAAGTTTGTTATAGTTCTGACATTTTTGTGTAATATATCCTTGGTGTTGTTTTGCTAAATCTTTACTCTGGATAGATTTTGTATTTAACAATTTTTGTAAAGTATAAATATTATCAATATATGTACGAGTGGTATGGTTATAAGTCTGCTTTTGTTGATTGAGTGATTCGGAACATGTGTGTATCTGGGGAGGTATAGATGACTCTGACTTTTGTATATTTGGTGTATATGGTTTTGAAAATATCTGGTTGAGGTCATAATTGTTTTTCTTTGGTGGCTCAGGTTTATTTTGAGTGACTATATTCTTTCCTTTGGATACATCACCTGCGCCTGCAACTGTAACTGTAATTTCGTTAATAATTTGAGTTTTTAGGTGTTTCTCATCGTCACCTTCTATGTCTAGTTTTTTAATGTGCTTTTCCTGCACGGTTTGCTAATAGCTTTTTCTTGTTTTTTATAGTGCTCAACCTGCACTTTTACATCTGTAACTTCAGTAGTTAATGTGATAACTCGTTCTTGTAATAACTTCATTTATTCAAATACTTGTAATATTAAGTCTGTTTGGGTATCTTTGACATCAGCTTCTTCCATTGGTAAATCAGTTTGAGTAGCTTTGTCTTGATATGTAATCTGCAATAACATTCTTGTAAGTCTTGATTACTTCAATCGTAAATGTAAAATTTAATATATTCAATACTAATCTCCGAATTTTCTTCGTCGTAACTGAGTTTTGTATTTTTCTTGTTAATGACCATCGAACCTGGGTATTATCTGTTCTCATAACATATTTGTTATATACAATTTATGGTTCAAATGCTAATAAATATTTATATAATGAACATTATTCTTTTCTATTTATTTTCCATTTTATTTTTGTTTCATTAAATGTACCTGAGTAGTATCTACAATGGTGTTCTAATTTTTCTTCTTCATATCTATATTTAAGTACTCCTCCATAACTATATTCACTTGCGTCTGCTTCTACTATATATGTAAATTTTTTATTTTGATCTGGGAATTGTAATTTTGGTAATTTTTTACAAAGTATTTTTATTTTCTGAACTTGTTTTTTATCTTCTTCGTTGTAATTATATTCTACATCCTTTTTTATTTTTTTATGTAAAGGCTTTAGGTTTTCTGCTAATTTTGGTATATATTCTCTTACTTGGTTTACTAATCCTAAAAATGATTGTAATTTTTTTTTTGTATCTAATTCTTCTTTTGAATTTATTATTTTTTGTACTATATGTTGTTGTATTTTTACTCCACTTTTATCTATTTGTATTATTAAAAACTCTATCTGATTTTTCATAATTTTGGCTTTCTTTTCACTTAAACTTATTCTCGATTTTTCTATTATATCTGTAAATTGTTCTAATAATTTTAAATGTTCCTCTTTAGTTTTTGTGTATAGTAGTATATCATCTATGTTTACTATACAATTAGGTAATTATTTAAAATAACTATCCATAAAGTGTTGATATCTACCTGGTGCATTTTTATATCCAAATAGTAATACGTTTCATTCATAAAATCCTTGTGGTACCGTGAATGCGGTTAATTTCTTAGAATTTTCATCTAACTTTAAATGGTAAAATCCTAATTTATAGTCAAATTTACTAAAGTAATTATATCCTTGTATTTGTCTTATTTTTAATATCTTATTTGATATTGGATAATTGTATGCCATAGTTTTTGCATTTAAATTTCTATAGTCAATAATCATTTAATTATAACTTTTTAGATTTAGACTGTGTAATAGACACAAATAAAATAATACAACTATGGGTAGGATACATGTCAAAAAAATTATTAGATAATAAAATAGATACAACAAACACACCAGAATATATAGAAAAGACATTAATAGGAACAGTAAAATTATGGATTTTAAACCTAGCCGAAGCAAGTAAAAAAGTATTAAGATCTGATAATAAAACAGAAGGAACATCAGCAACTACTAAAATATCACCAACAGAAATATTGAAAAAATATGAAATAGCTATAAGAGATGAATTTAGCAGTGTAACAACAGAAGAAGAAGAGCAAAATAAAGAAAAAGATATAAATAGAAATTTAATGTTAAAACTAGCAATATGTAATATGTGCTATATAGATGAGTATACGTGCGCATTTAAAGAATATTATTATAAAGAAACATATAATACAGAAGAAAGTAAAGAAATAAGAAGATTATATTTTAGTAAATTACCCGAACCATTTAGTTCAAAAATAATAAAGAGTTGGGATGAAGCAAAAATAGTAGATACCCTAGGAGCAAGAATAAAACTTTTACAACAATGGTATAAAAATCTATGTGAAAAATATAGAAAAGAAATAAAAATGGAAAAAACATTAATAAGAAATTTAGCATGTTGCAAAGATAATATAGCACCTCAATTGGATGTGAAGAAAGATATTATAAGAAAAGAAAAAGACATAATAGGGCAATTCTAAACAAAATCTAATAAATAGGGCAACTTAATAACTATACCTTATATTTTTTATTTTATGTAATGGACGTGAAATGAATTAAAATAATAGTTATAGTGGGATGGAGAGAGTAGAATGGTAAGAAATATTTCAATAAGATAAAAAAGTTTTATTATTTTTCAAATGCTTATACTGCATATAGAGTCCCTATAATAATTGTCTCAGTTGAAAGAAATTTTTTAAATTAAAATTTTTAAAATCATACTTAAGATCAACATCATCTCAACAGAAATGAAATGATTTAAGTATACAATTAATTGAAATGAAAATTATTGAGAGAAATTGATTGTAAAACAAATTTATTCATAATTTTGCATCTCAAAAAGTTATAGAAATAAACTTTAAATATAAAAAGTAGAATCTTTTGTTAAGGCCTCATTTTGAAGTTTCGCTTTAGGCTACACAATACATCGAGCCGCCCCTGACTAGATCTATTTGGTGAAAGCTACCTTTTTCTTATTATATATTTTTAAATTCTTTCTTTTTAATTATATATCTATTGAGCTACCTTGTTCTTGTCATATTTTGCTCCTGAAGTATATAATTGGGATTTGGATGGAAAATGTTATTCTTAGTAGTTACCGTTTGCTCCCAGAAATAATGCCTAATTTTGGGCATTCAAAACAACAACAAACCCAGTATATTTTCACATAGTGGGGTCTGGGGAGGGTAAGATGTACGCAGTCCATACTATTACCTCCGGAGAAGTAGCAAGGCTGTTTCCGATAGACCCCCGGCTCGAGATAAAGAATATTAATCAAATCCACAAAAAAAAGCACGTAACAAGATGACAAGACATAAATACACCACCCACAAGGAATAACAACCAAAGAATAGTACACCATCGTAATACATCATGCAACAAGATAGCATACCAAGAATAATACACCCACCAAGCTATGCTCTACCCTACCGACCCAAACTGACACTAGCCTTCTATCCTAATATGCGTCCTCCATAACTTTCTATCTAGGGTCATGTCCTTAGTGAGCTGTAACTATTCCGGTAAGCTTCACAGACTTTCTTGGGCATTCACAGATTTTTTTTTTATTCTCTATTGTATTTGCTATCGGTAAGCTTTCTTGATCAATGATTTGTTCTAGACCACTCGTTCTTTCTGTATGTTGTCTTTGTTTTTGCCTCTCAATTCCTAAATATTTGTCATCCGTATTAAAAATATTTTATGATACTTATCATTTTAGAAAACCATATAACTAGTACTCCCTCCGTTTCATATTACCTGGTCCCTATGAACTTGTCACAACAATTTAAAAAGTATTAATTAGGTGCTCATGTTAATAAATTAGCCTTATTAATTATGCTTTGAAACTATAACTGTGAGTATATGCATTTTATATAGTTGTTTAATAATGGGGGTAATCTTGGAAGAACATAATAAAATTCTCTTGATTTTATAAATGAAATAACTAAATTGAAATAAATATTTTTAGTAAGAAGGCCAACTAATACGAAAGGGAGGGAGTAGCTTGTTTACGCTTTCACCTTAGTCATAAATATGGAGAGATACTATTATAGTGCAAATTTAAAAAGTATTAAATCAAAAGGAATAATAAATAAGGATAATTTAGTTAAATTAGTCTTTGGTATTGTTTTTCTTAAAGAGTTTGTAAAATAAAACATGACAAGCATTCAAGAATGGAAGGAGTATGGATTAATTTAATCCATGTCTAGATACTGTCTTCTGAACATGCTAAGCACCTCTTTTTGTCAATATTAAATACCAATGCTACTCGTTTACTTATGAAGAAGGGAGAATAAACTTCATGGAAGCAATTATTTGCTTTCTTTGGATGAAAGGAATAACATACTTATAAAAAAAAAAGTCTATTAATTAGAATGATCCGTGAAGGAATACCATGTACTTTGTTGTGTGATCATTTTAAGTGGAAATTACATTAGACAGAGATGTCTCTCTACTGGTTGTCAAATTTGTCATTGTGTAATAAATAATCTGTGTAAACATTTGGCAGGTGTTAATTTTAAGGTGCTCTAGCTCATGATTATATGCTATAATGATTGTGAAGTTTCTTTATTTTCAAAATTCACACAAATTTGGAATGGAATGAGGAGAAAGGAGAAAGTTCAATCTGAATATCATTTCTCCGCAAAATGTTTATATGCCAATGCAATGCCAATGTTGTAAATAATATGTATTCACCCAAAAAAAAACAAAAGAAAAAAGAACAAGAGAAAAAATGTAGTGCATGTGTGCTGAAATTGAGCCTAGGAAGGAGTTGTAACGTCTTCGGTCTTCCGTTCAGGCAGGATGAGGCCAATTTTCTGAGGGAACTTTGATTATGACACCACGCAGTTCGAGCTGAGAGGATTGTTAGAAGATATGAAAAAGGTTTATACAATGGATATTAGTTCTGATAAGAATGGACAGTCGTGTTAATTTACATTCTATGCTATTTAGTTTACTCTGACGTTATAGTTATAATTGCTTTGCTGGTTTATCTGTGGGTGAATTTCTGTATTGAGACTCTTGACACTGACCTGTGATGTCCTGAATATCCGTCTCTAAAGATTATACTTGATAATTTGTTTCCATTGTTAATTACTTACAATTAAATTATAGTAATGAGGTGTTGGTGCTTGTACATTCTACAACAACAACAACAACAGACCCAGTATATTCCCACAAAGTGTGGTCTGGGGAGGGTAAAATGTACGCAGTCCATACCACTACCTCCGAGGAAGTAGAGAGGCTGTTTCCGATAGACCCTCAGCTCAAGATAGAGACTAATATACCAAGGTCGTAATGAGACATGAAACAGGATGTATAGCATAACAGAGATAAGAGATAAGAAATAATAACCCTAAGTATCAGAGAAATAGGAAATAAGAGCAATACGAACAATACAGAATAGGGGAACAGAAAACGGATACCCATGTAATAGTAACATGCACTCACAGACCTAATACACCCACCACACCCAAACTCTCCTAACACCCAGCCACAACCTACACACTCACACTAGCCGTCTACCCTAATCCGCGCCCTCCCTACCTTCCTGTCTAGGGTCATGTTCTCAGTAATCTGAAGCAGTTTCATGTCATGCCTAATCACCTCCCTCCAATATTTCTTTGGCCTACCTCTACTCCTCCTGAAGCCATCCAAAGCTAGCCTCTCACACCTCCGAACTGGGGCATCCGTGCCCCTCTTCATCACATGCCCAAACCATCTCAACCTTCCTTCTCGCATCTTGTCCTCCAACGAGACCACTCCCACCTTGTCCTAACATCAACTAACTCAGAAATAATGGACTTGGATTTTCCACCTCCTCTTCTTGGAACACACTCATTATTTTCTAGAGTGGTACTATTGAACATCTGTTTAATTGATCCAGCTTTTCCCTTTCCACACACAATATTAAAGTATACAAATACCCTGTTTAGCCAGAACCCATAGGCTAAACCATGCTTGCCATTCTTGGCTATCATCACAGTGTGCATATGTTCAATAACAATGGCAGGAAAATTGACTTTCTTGTACTTGGACAAGATCTTCATAAGGAATAGGGCGGTTTCTGTCATAGTTGTCCTCTTTTAAAATCTTGGGAGAAGAGATTTGTTTACCAACTCAAACAACATTGGTATTCACTTTTTAGAGCCTTTTTGTTCATATTCTTGATGGTCATATCATCAAGTCTTCCACAGGTTTTTAAAAATTTTACACAACCTTTTTCACCTCACATAGACTTGGTTCTTTCTGTAGGTAATCTAAGGATTTTCGACATCACCTCCTCATATATTGCAATGTTTATCTCATTTACTTGAGAGATCAAATACGTACCATCTTCAGAAAAGGCCAAATTATAGTAGTACATGCGCACTTTCTTTTCATGCAAAGGGGGAATAAGTCCTTCAAACAGATATTTCCAATGTTAGAACTTCACTTAATCAATCAATTCTTACATACCAGGCATTCCAGCAACAACTGGGTTAAATACTGTAATGCCCTCAAAATTTTGGGTATTTTATTTTTGGCCTTCCCATACTTAAAATATCAATTTTTAACTCAATTATGTTCGAGGATGTTAAAAGGGTAACCCGAAAGAGTTTTAGAATTTTTAATTGTGGTTCGGGGCAGTTTTGGGTAACAAAGGCAGTAAGCCTCCACGATAGATCTATGTCACAAAGGCTACTCTCCGCGATAGCCTCCGTGTTATAGAGGCTGGGTATCCGCAATAAGGTCTGCGACACCGAGGATAGCCTCCGCGATAAGGTCTGTGTGATGGACCTATGCAAATTTTAGTTGTTTTGCTTTATTTTAACTGGGATAAAGGGTAATGAGGTCCTTTCATTGATATCCGACCTTTAAATATTACATAAGAATATTCCCATCAATTTTTACAATACAACATCAACCATTTCACTCTCAATCTCCAAACCCCAAGAGATCATAAGGGTTTCAACTTATGTTCATCATTCGGGTTCCAAATTCTTAGTTGTACACAAATCTTTGTATGTTTGAGGCATGTATCTTTTCCCTATACTTATACTTTTCTTAATGGCATGAATTGATTATAAATGCATGGTTTTGATGTGGGTTTTGGTATCGTTGAGGGCTTTTAACATGATTGGTCATTAAATTAATTTTTCATGGTTTATTATGCAATATTATTTTATAATTGATTTTAAACATTATGTGGTGCATCAAAATAGTGAATAAACTGAGGGGTCACGTTTAAACCCCAATTTAATGATTTTTCTTGATTTATGATTTGAAAACAATATGCCCTTAACCTGTTTGTGAAATTGAAAATGAATATGATTTTATCACATAAGTTGTCTTGTCCAATTGAACTAATGCATTGGTATAAAAGGTTAATGAACCATGGTTTTAATATTACTGAAATTGGAGTATGTGGATCCCCCATGTAAAATTCAATTGATTTAATGGGTTAGAGTCCCAAATGGCTAAGAGTTGATATGGCTTAGTAATTAACTTGCAAGTGATGTTGGTATGACGATACCAGTGGGATGCCTTACTGTATAATTGGTTCAATTAATGGAAATATGTGCTAAATGCTTTAGTTGGTCTTAGAAGAGGGTTATGTAGCTAATCATGGAAGGTGGAGGTCTTAGAGGGACAAATATTGGAAACTGTACTAGCCAGTGCAGGAGTCGATATGGCTTGAGGGTTTGAGTTCCTTAAAACACCCTGGGTTTTGAGCCTTAGAAAATTTCTTAGATTTCTAGATTCTGGACATCATGCAATTTAGGGGTACAAGTCATATGATGGGGTACGATTGGTATGCTCTTGGTAGTATGCTAACCAATGTTGGTTGGTAGGTTGGATTGGTTTTTGGAATGGGTATTACTTGGTGGGTACGAGTCGTATGGTTTGGGTTTTTCATTCACGTAATTTTAGACTTAGTAACTTAACTTGGATTTGAGTACGAGTGGCTCACCATGAGTCGTAAGTTAGGGTACAAGTCCTACCATTGACTCGTATGGTAGACAATGTTCAAACTTCCTCTGATTTTATTCTGTTAGGGATACGGTTTAGGGATACCACTCGTATGGTTGGGTACGAATTAGTTTAGGTAAGTCATATAGTGGATAATATTGGGTCCAAGAGGGAGGCCCAGGGTACGAGTGGTGGGTTCCACTCAAATTGAAGGGTACGACTGGTATGGGGTAGTCATATCATTTGATGGGAATTTTCAAGCAATATAAGCTGGGGGTAATTTGGACATTTCCCTACTTTACCTCTTAAGGACCCACGACTTATTAACTCTTTTGGGACATCATTTACCCTATTATTCTAATCTAAAACACTTAAAAACTCTCTAATTCTCTCTAAGGCTCTTGGGTAAATAAATGCTAGGGTTTCATCTAGAGGATTAATTTGGGGCTTGTATAGGTGATTTCTCTCTATCAACTTCATAATCTAAGGCATATACTCCTCCCTCATTATTAGTTCTAACTAAAGGCATGTTTTATATAATGTTTTCATGGCATGATTATTGTATAGTTTTGGGGTTTTCAAGTATATATTAGGGTTTTGGTTTTAAATGTTTGGTTATTGTTTTCCCATGTTTTAGTTATGAAATTACATGCTTTAGTGGTGGTTTGGACAATTGTTTGCATGAGAATGATTAATTGATAATTGGATTTGGTTTTGAAAATACTATGCCTTCAACATGTTTGATAAAATGCCTATTAGAATGCTTTTACTATATTATTGGACTTTTAATTGAACTATTGCATGGTATGGTTTGGTAATGGAACCCTAAATGGCATAAAATGGTTTAAATAGTGTGGAATGATTAAATGGTAAGGTAATACTGCTCATGGTTATGGTTAATTAAACATCCTTGTGGGGTACAAGGTAATCCCCCAAGTAAACATGTTAATGAACAACTTATGTGGTACATGGGATTTCCCCAAGCAAACTTAATAATGGAACACTTGTGGGGTATACGAAATTCCCCCAAGTTAACTTCATAATGTAATCTATGGGTACATAGGAATCCCTTTACATAAAAAAGTTGGCTAAGGATATTGCTTGTAAGCTATAGTCGGTATGATGATATCACTACTTATAGCCTTGGTTAAGGATTATGGATTAATGGTTTGGTTGGGTGGTAATGGTTTTAATTGGGCTATAATGGCGGAGTCTGATATCTAACCGTGAAAGTGCGAGTCCAATGGAAGAACACTGGAAACTCATGTATGCTGACATGAGGGTTGATCATAGCGACCATATGTGATACTATGAGGTACATGTGAATCCTCTAAGTACACCTTACATATGTATCATGGAGAGTGAAGGGTACTCAGGAATACCCTACTTATATGGTGTCTCTGGTTCATGTTTCTACACGCATTAGGGATCTTTCAGGGGGTTGCACTGGACCCATATAGCCCGTGGGTGGTTCTAGGATGGTTAAGTTACATATATCCAGGTTAATAGTTTTAAAGGCATGCTAAACCCGACTCCCTTTTTCGGTATGATTGTATATATATATATGTATGGTTGTGTGCCTATGGTTGGTTTACTTAGTTTTATTGGATGACATTATTTTATCCTTATCATGAGTTCATGCTAGCGTTCACCCGCTAACCTATCTTCGGGCGACTGTTTCCCCACGCAATGCAGGAACCGATCATTCTACTTCTCTTACTTAGTAATCGGATTCGAGATCAGCTATTGGATTGAGGTGGTGAGCTTCCATATTCTGAAATGCTCTATTTTATATCATGGATATCCTTACATATTTTGGTTATTTTATGGATATTGGTTTTGGCTATGGTTGGGGGCATGTCCCAACCGAATATTGTTTTTCTTTTAGTTAGAGGCTTTGTGTGACTACTATGGGTTGGAATGGGCAGTGTCGGTATTGGTGTCAGCCTTAGTATTGGAATTGGTATTTGGTCTAATACCGTTGGACTGAATTTATGATTGTTCCATCCTTTTTTTATGTTATAGATAGGAACTTGGTTATTATATCGGTTTGGTTATGGTTTCTATTGGTATTGGATGGTTGGAATTATTTGAGTTGGTCACAGTTATAGACCTATCCTAAAGTCTGGAATGGTATTAAATGTTATCTTGTTTTACGTTCGAAATTTATCTAACTCAAGGTATGCATATTTGGAGGTTGGGTTGGTTAACGGGGGTGGTCCCCAGTCCTGGATAAACTTGGGATGCCCATTACGATAAGACCCTGGTTTGGGTCGTGTCAAGTTGGTATTAGATCTTTAGGTTCATGGTCAATTAGGAGTCCACGAATTTGTGTCGAGTAGAGTTTCTTTTAAGGGTATGTAGCACACCACATTCATAACAGAGAGGCTATAAGGTATTTAGGAATGTTTCACTTTCTTGGTATTCTATTTTCAAGCTAGGAGTCTAAGTCCTAGAATCTTCTCTAATCCTAGTTTGTTCACTTTTTAGATCATGCCTCAACGATCTGAGATGCAAGGTAACTTTTTTATCCCAACTGGGGACAATGTTGAAGGGATATGTACTACTCAGGGGATCCATACTCAGTCTAGGGGTATAGTTCTTGATATTTTTAGAGTTTCATCGATTGCTACTGGTCCTCCTCAGGGTAAGGTTATTAATGAAGAATTTTTTTAATCGATTTATGTTATTGCTTAATTTATTGTCGCTCAAGCTGAGCGGGGTGCATCTGGTGTTTCATCTTCTAAGGCCACAAGGGTGTGCCAATTTATGAAGATGAATCCTTCTTATTTTACTGGTGTGAAGGTGGAGGAGGATCCTCAGGGTTTCTTGGATGAAATGGAGAAAATCTTTCAGGTGATGCAGGCCATGAATGTGAAAGGAGTGAATTTTACTGCTTACTAGCTTAAGGATGTGGCTTACCAATGGTACGAGGAATGAGATAGGGCAGGAGGTGATGTTAAGGAATCGACTTTGTAGGAGACTTTATTTAATATTTTTCTAGATCTCTTCTTTCCTCATGATTTGAGGAAAGCGAAGGCAGAGGAATTTGTTAATTTGAGACAAGGAAAAGTATCGGTCAAGGAATATTCCTTGAAATTTTATCAGCTATCTAGGTATGCCCCAGAATTGCCGTCTGACAAGAGGGCGAGGATGAGAAAGTTCACTTCTGGACTGTCTCAGGATTTGATCCTTAAAAGCAAGATGGCATTGCTTATCAAGGATATGGACATTTCTAGGTTGGTGGTTCATATACAACAGATGGAGGAGAAAAATAGAAAACAAGCTGAGTTTGGGGAAAGACAGGGTAATAAGTTCAGGTCATTTAAACAGGGTGGTGCTCAACAACAAGGTGGTGGGGATGGCGGTAAGTGGCCAAAGAATTAGTGAGGGAGTTCTATTCCCTTCTCTTTATCTAGTGCTCCTTACCCGAAATAGTCAGATGATAGGCGTCAGTAGGGTGGCGATAATTTTCGAGCATAGGGTGGCCAATCTCAGTCAAGTGGGGATCAGTTGGCCTCATCATGCCTCCTTGTAGGTTCTTTGGTAGGTTGCATTAGGGTTTCTATGATAAAGGGAGGGACAAGTGTTTCAAATATGGTTAGCCAGGCCATATGCTCAAAAACTATCCGGTTGGTAAAGGTGTTTCAGGAGCGAGTAAGGCTCTAGTTGCTTCATCTTTTGCTCCCGCACCAAAGGGTACTGGTTTTGCATCTATTTTTGCTTCTGGTACCAACGTAGGTCAGAATAGGTTATATGCTCTTGCTACTCGGCAGGAATCTTAGGCATCACCTGATATCATGACTGGTACGTTACAACTTTTTTCTCATAACGTATATTGTTTACTTGATCTGAGGTCCACTATTTCTTATGTGACCCTATTTGTGGCTGTGTATTTTTGCTTTGATCCCGAGGTTATTTTAGATCCTTTTTCTAATTTTACTCTAGTAGGTGACTCTGTGATCATTAAAAGGGTCTATAGGGGGTGTGTGGTGTCTATTGGTAGTAGGCAGACTTTGGTGTATTTGTTTGAACTTGATATGGTGGATTTTGACGTTATTCTTGGGATAGATTGGTTACACTCTTGTTATGCATCCTTAGATTGTCGGACCTATAAAGTTGTCTTTAGGTTCCCTAATGAACCAGTTATAGAGTCAGGGGATGGTTCCTTAGATCCTAAGGGAAGGTTTATTTCTTATCTTAGAGATCAAATATTAATCTCTAAAGTGTGTCTCTATTATTTTGTCTGGGTTAAAGATTCTAACTAGGAAGGTCCTTCTTTACATTAGATTTCGATGGTAAATGAGTTTCCTGAGGTCTTTCCAGATGACCTTACTGGTGTTCCTCTGAATAAGGAGAATGAGTTTGGTATTGATTTGGTTTTGGACACTCGTCCAATATCTATTCCTCCTTATAGAATGGCTGCGGCTGAGTTCAGGGAACTCAAAGAGCTACTTAAGGATCTTTTGGATAAGGTTATCGTCTATCCTAATATGTCTCCTTGGGGTGTACCAGTGTTATTCATGCGAAAGAAGGATAGTTCCTTTCAGATGTGCATTGACTATCGACAATTAAATAATGTAACAGTTAAAAACAAGTAACCTCTCCAAAGAATAGATGACTTGTTTGATCAATTGCAAGGTGCCAAATTCTTTTCTAAGATATATCTTTGGTTTGGGTATCATCAGTTTAAGATTAGGGAGGTGGATATCCCTAAGATGGCTTTTTGTACTCGGTATGGGCACTTTGAATTCATAGTGATGTCATTTGGTTTGACTAATGCCCCAACAGAATTTATGGATTTTATGAACAAGGTTTTCAAGTAGTTTATGGATCTTTTTTTCATTGTATTCATAGATGACATCTTGGTGTATTCTCAGAGTGAGGTGGATGTAATGCCCCGAGCCTGGTACCCTGGATGCTACACAATGCTCATAATATCGAAGGACCACAAGCTAACCCATAACTGGTACCTGCTGCAATAACTGTAAAATAATATTGAAATATACGGAATAATAGGGTGAGATTGACATAAGTTTCAAAACTGAAACATAACTGATAATACGGTATAACAATACCAAAACTAAAATAACTGTCTGAAAAAGCCTCTAAGATATCTGAATAAGGAGTTGATGGGACATGTCCCCAACTAACTCCAACTGCTGAAATAAGTTAAGCACTGAAGCACTGAAATAATGAAATAATCATGTCTTCAAACTATGAGGACTTACCACTGGCTCTGTCTGCTGAAATCTGAACTGCTAAGTGTGATAGGGAACCTGAGCATCCGAACCTATGGTATAAAACACCATAGCGAAAGAGAAAAGTATGTGTTAGTATGTGCGAATATACTGGTATGCAAAGTGAGGTAGGCTGAATGCAAGGGTTCATATGCATGAACTATAACTGACTGAATAACATAAACATGACTGCGTGAGAATACATGCATGAATACGTGGACTGTAATTAAGGTCGTGATAATGCTGAATACTGAATCTGAATACTAGTTAACAGATGTTTAAGTCTATGAATACTGTATAACTGGTAACTAAACGACTGTATCTAATAGTTCTGAATCTGTGGAACTCTACTGAATTTACTGATAACATGGATTACTGATAACTGATGTACTGCTAACTGAATGACTATTTCTAAAAGTCCTAGTTCTGATGGAACTAGATGAGTTCCATACAGAGCTGAGTGATTGTATATGACAGTCCTGAAATTTGAGGAACTATCTGAGTTCCTTACTGAAGACTGAGACTGAGACTGTGGGAGGTAATCATCTAACCAACATGCCCCATAACTGAACTGGTGGGGTCCAATCTGTGACCCCAGTTGGAAAGGTATCAATACCGTGCCATGGGTAAAGACAAGCTGTGAGTTAACCCTCTGCTAATAGGGAGCTCTTCCGTCAACCCCTCGCTAGTAGGAGAACTCAAATGAGATGTATTAACCTTAGACTCGTAGGGATATATCTCAACCTACACTGGCTACGTAGCTCTGGAATGCAAGAATTGCTTCTAAGGTTCACCTCCTCTACTGACTAACAGGTGAGCCCTCATCCCTGTGTTCACTCGGTGCTGAATCCTACTCCTAACTGAATGGACACTGAACTAACTTCCTAGTTCATACTAGGCTTGACTGAGATGTTACTGATTGTATTGTTTAACTAAACTGAGTTTACTGAGTTACATTGACTGGCGGAATGCTACTGAGTTCTATTAACTGACTGAATTTACTGAGGACTAAACTAAATACTGAATGGGACTGAACTGATACTGGATCTACTGAGTTTTCCTAAGTCATGTAACTGAATGAGTTCTACTGAGTTCTAAAACTTGACTAAGAGTACTACTGATCATGGCTTGACTGAGGTTATCTTGAAAAGTAATACTGGCTCTAGGCACACAACTAAATTATCACGTATTAAATACCCCCAGGACTCGATAGCATAAATATAAATTGGACATGACACTTCTTGAACACATGACCATAGTCAACAATTCTCAATACAACCATTGAGGGATTTGATGAAGCATTTGCAAGTCATAAGCTTACACATGAATAGGAATGCATGCTAACATAACATAATTTCACAAATCCATACTTATGAGCATTCCACCAAATCATTACAAGACATAGCTTAAGCATGTGAGTCATTTTAAACATGTGGGTGCATCATGAGTTCAACATTTAGATCACAAATAGGTCATAATGCACAATTCTTATTCACTTCGGCATTTTAACAAACACATGGAAGGCATAACCTTTTCTAGGGCATAAATCAACAACTAATACATCATGGATATATCATGCACTTCAAATTTAAGGATTTCAATCCACATACTAACATAAAGTCATGAAAATTTAGTAAAGATTCAATCTTGGAAGTCATATCACAACATTAACATGTGTACAATCAAACCCACAACATGGAATTCAAAATTCATATTTTGAAAAGGGTTTCTAAGTACACCATACATGTGTATCATGGGGAGAGAAGGCTACTCGAGAATCCCCTACTCTTATAGTATCTATGGTTTATGCAGCTACATACATCGGGGCCTGTTGAGGGGGTTACACTGGATCCATATAGCCCATGGGTGGTTCTAGGACAGTTAAGCTACATATACCTAGGTTAATAGTTTTAAAGGCATTCTAAACCCAACTCTCTTTCCCGGTATGGTTGTGTGTGTATATATATATATTGTGTGCATATGGTTGGCTTACTTAGTTTTACTGGATGACATTACTTTATCCTTATCCTGAGTTTATGCTAGTGTTCACCTGCTAAACCATCTTCGGGTGGCTGTATCCCTACGTGATACAGGAACTGGCCATTCTATTCCTTCTACTTAGTGATCGAATCCAAGATCAGCTATTGGATTGAAGTGGTGAGATTCCATATTCCAGAAGGCTCCATTTCATATCATGATGTCTTTACATACTATGGTTATCTTATGGATATTTGTTTTGGCTATGGTTGGGGGTATGTCCCAATCGAATATTGTTTTTCTTTTGGTTAGAGGCTTTGTGTGAGTTCTATAGGTTGGAATGAGCGGTGTCAGCATTGGTGTCAACCTTAGTATTGGCATTGGTATTGAGGATGATACCATTGGACTGAATTTATGATTGTTTTATCCCTTTATGTTATGTTGTGGGCAAGAACTTGGTTATTATATCAGTTTTGTTATAGTTGCTGGTTGGTATTAGATGGTTGGACTTATTTGGGTTGGTCACGGTTATAGACCTATCCTAGAGTTTGGAATGGTAATAAATACTATCTTATTTTATGTTCAGAATTCATCCAACTCAGGGTATGCATATTTGAAGGTTGGGTTAGGTAACGAGGGTGGTCCCTGTCCTGGATCGACTGGGGATGCCCATTACAACAAGGCCCTGGTTTGGTTCGTGTCATTCCCTTGCTAAGACCAGGTGGTTTGAGTCCTCCTTATTATTATTTTTTCATGATTGGGAGGTTCGATACCCTCATATCATATTACATGATCGGGTGCTTATGTCACCTTAGTATATGTTGGGAGGTTGGTGTCCCCCATGAGTATATATATAATCTTTCTCCAGTTTATGTGGCTACATGCACTAGGGCCCGATTAGGGGGTAAATATTAGGGTCCATATAGCCCGCGAGTACTATTATATGACGGTTAATCTACATAGTCCAAGTTAATATTTTTAAACATCTATGTTAAGCCTTGTTCCCTACCCTAACATGTGATATATATGCATTTTTATTTAATGTTGTGCATGAGTTTTGAATGGTTTTTAATTATTACGGATGGTAGTATTTGATCCCTTATACCTGAGTTACATACTAGCGCTCTAATCACTAACAATCTTTAGACGCTGTATCCTCACGCGATGTAGGAAATGACCATACTTCTACTCCTCCTATACATTGATCAGGGTTTGTGTTTGGTTCGTAAGTTGACTTGAAGTGGTGATCTTCCATCCTTCGTAAGAGTTCATTTGTTGTTTGGTTTCTTATATCGTAGACTTTATTACACCTTTTTTTTTGGCTATAGTCGGGGGCATGTCTCGATACTTTATTGGTACTCAATTTTGTTAGTCTTTGTGGATTCTGTGGATTTGGGTATGATGGATGGTTTTTGGTTGTTGATCTAATATAGATTCTTCTTAGATTTTCTATTAAATTTTATCTTTTCTTGGTATTCATCCGCTGCTAGGTGTTATTAGGTGTATTGAAATAGGTTCAGGAGGTGGTCATTGATCCTCGATGGACTTGAGATGACCGTCATGGTGAGGCCCTGATTCAGGTCATAAAAAGTTAGTATCAGAACCTAGGTTTCGGTGTTATGAGGTGTCTATAAAGCAGTGTCAAGTAGAGTCTCTTTTAGGGGTATGTTGCACACCACACTTATAAGAGAGGGACTACGAGGCATTTAGGAATGTTTCCCTTTTGTTGTTGCCTTATTTTTGAGCTATTGAATCTATTGGATTTCTCTAACTCCTGTTTATTCGCCTTTCAGATCATGCCTCCCAGATGATCTGAAGCTTATGGAAACTCATCTGTCCCACCTGAGGAAAATATTGGTAGATCTTGTCCGACTTATGGGGTACAAACCCAGACTAGGGTCGCTACTTCTGATTTTCCCCTTGGAGTTCCACCTGTCTCTACTATTCCTTCTCCAGCTGGAGGCACTCATACTTAGCCACCTCAGGGAGATAATACTATTACTGAGTTTTTCCAATCCATTCACCTATTGACTAAGTTGGTGAAATCTCAATCATGTTAGAAAGGTTCTACTGGTATCGTTTGGAGTTCATTAGTGGCCATTAGAGTTGTCCAGATTATGAGACTGCGCCTTCCGACATTCACTAGTACTAAGGTTTAGGAGGATCCTCAAAGTGTTATAAATGAGATAGAGAACATCTTTCAGGTTATGGATGCTACTGAAGTAGAGGGCGTATAATTCGCTGCTTGTCAGTTCAAGTATGTGGCATACCAATGGTATGAGGAGTGGGAGCATCTTAGGGGTGATGATGCTGAATCTACTTTATGGGATAATTTCTCTAGTGCCTTTTTTAATCGGTTTTTTCCTCAGGAGTTGGGGGAGGTAAAAACTAAGGAATTTGTGATTTTGAAGCAAGGTAGGATGACCGTAAAGGAGTATGCCTTAAAGTTTCATCAGCTGTCGCGGTATGTTTCTGAGCTAGTATCTAGCATAAGGGCTAGAATAAGGAAATTTTCTTCTGGTTTGTCTTGTGAGTTGATTTTGGAAAGTAAGGCTGCCTTTTTAAGCAAAGATATGGACATATCTCAACTAGTAATGTATATGAAACAAGTTGAGGAGGAAAAGAAGAGGTAAGTAGATATGGAAAAAGGCAAAGTATGAAATTTTGGTATTCAAATTAGGGTGGATGTCAGTAGCAAAGTGGTACAGATGGTGGGAAATGGTCTAAAAAGAGGTGGGACAACTCGAGTTCATATTCAATGGCTAGTACTCCTTATTCGAAGTAATTTGGGGATCGTCATTTTTAGAGTGGTGATTGTTATAGGGCCTAGGGTGACCAATCTTAGGCCAGTGAGGCCTAGTTAGCTCCATCATCTATTCCTTCTAATTTTTTGGTCAGTTGCATCTTGGTTTCTGTGATGAGGCAAATAATAGGTGTTTTGGTTGTGGTCAGGTTAGCCATTTGTAGCGGATTGTCCTTCAAAGGTTATTTCTGGGGCTGATAAGGTTCCTATTTCTACTTCATCAGCTCCTGCATCAAATAGTGCAACTTCTGTCTCCTGTACTGGTTGGAACTGCCTCTATGATTTTACTACTCGCCAAGAGTGTAAGGCATCCCCTGATGTCATCACTGGTATGTTAAAACTCTTCTCTCATACTTTTTACTTGACCTGGGGTCTACCCTTTATTATGTGACCCCATTTATGGCTGTTCATTTTGGTTTTGGTCCTGAGTGTATTTTAGACCCTTTTTCTATTTCTACCCTGGTGGGTAACTCAGTGGTTACTAGAAGGGTCTATAGGGGTTGTGTGGTATCTGTTGTTGGTGGTAGGGAAACCTTGGTAGATATGTTTGAATTAGACATGCTTGATTATGATGTTATCTTGGAGATGGACTGGTTGCACTCGTACTATGCCTCTTTAGACTGTCGGACCCATAAGGTCATTTTTAAATTTTCTAATGAATGGTTATTAAGTGCGAAGGGAGTTCCCTAGTACCTGAGGAAAGGTTCATATCTTATCTTAGAGTCCGAAAATTAATTTCCAAGGGATGTCTCTATCATTTGGTTCGGGTTAAAGATTCTAACTCGGAGGGTTCTTCTTTTCAATCTGTTTCTGTGGTTAGTGAATTTCCTGAGGTTTTCCCTGATGATCTTCTTGGTGTTCCTTTCGATAGGAAAATTAATTTTAGGATTGATCTTATTTCAGACACTCATTCTATCTTTATCCCTCCTTATAGAATGACTCTGACTGAGTTGAAGGAGCTTAAGGAGTATTTGAAGGATCTTTTTGACAAGGGTTTTATCCGCCTTAGTGTGTCTCCGTGGGGTGATCCTATTCTTTTCATATGTAAGAAGGATGGTTCTCTTCAAATGTGTATTGATTATTGTCAGTTGAGCAAGGTAACTGTGTAGAATAAGTACCATTTTCCTCAGATTGATGATCTGTTTGACCAACTTCAGGTGCTAAGTATTTATCCAAGATTAACCTCTGTTCGGCCAATCATCAGCTAAAAATACAGAGGAGGATATCCCTTAGACAACCTTTTATACTTGGTATGGACATTTTGAGTTCTTGGTCATGTCTTTTGGGTTGACCAATACCCCAACAGAATTTATAAATCTCATGAATCGGGTATTCCGTCAGTTTTTGGATTTGTTCATGATTGTGTTTATATATGATATTCTGGTATATTGGAAGAGTGAGGTATATCATGCCAATCACCTCCATGTTGTGTTACAGTCCCTAAAGGATCAACAATTGTATGCTAAGTTTTCTAAGTTTGGGTTTTGGTTAAATACTGTTACATTTTGGGTTATGTTTTTTCTAGTGATGATATCATGGTGGATTCACAGAAGGTTGCAGTGGTTAAGGAGTGGCCTAGACCCACGACTCCAATTGACATTCGAAGCTTCTTGGGTTTAGCGGGTTATAAGAGGTTTATGGAGAGCTTTTCATTGATTGTTACACTTTTACCTAAGTTGACTTAGAAGAAGGTGAAGTTTCTATGGCCAGATGCTTGTGAGGGAAGTTTTGAAAAGCTAAAAGAAAAATTGACTTCTGCTCTGATTTAGACCCTGCCCGAGGGTAGTGATGGTTTCATGGTTTATTGTGATGCATCTCGTGTGGGACTTGGTTGTATTTTGATGTGGTATGGCAAAGTGGTGGTGTATGCTTTTAGGAAGTTGAAAGTTCATGAGAGGATTTATTTGACTCATGATTTGGAATTGTTAGTGTTGGTGTTCGCATTGAAAATTTGGTGGAATTATCTATATGGGGTTCATGTTGACATTTTTTCAGATCATAAGAGTCTGCAGTATGTTTTCACCCAAAAAAAGCTGAATCTCAGGTAGAGAAGATAGCTTGAGTTGCTCAAGGACTACGACATGGGTCTTCATGATGATAGGCGAATTTACGCGCCTATATCAATATATTTTGCCCATATTTTAGCCTAGTTTTGAGAACAAATTATATATTTCATGCACTTTTAGTCCTTTTTCCTATAAATGAGCTAACGAACATGATTAGTAAAGTTTCAGGTATAAATGATGCATAATTCAGCATTTTATGGCTTACTTGACGCTAAAGAAAGCTCACGAAGGAAGGAAAGGGAGTTTGGACGCCTAAAGGACCAAAAGTGATGCATGGAGAATCTGTCCCGGGCTAAAACAGCATTTCTGAAGACTTTGGGGACTTGCAGTAACTTAGTTGGATATGGACAATGATACATTAACCTAGTACAATTGGGTTATGTATTTCATTAGTTTATTTGGATTATGATAATGTTACATTAACCTAGTACAATTGGGTTAGATATTTCATTAGCTTAGTAGGATTAGGATATGGGTATTATAAATACCTTATCATGCTAGAGATTTTAAATCATCTTCTACTCCTCTCTTATTCTACACTACAAACAATTCTACAACTTTTCTAATCTTTCCATTAATTCTAGTTTTCTTCTTCTATTCATCTATTCTTAATTTCCGCAACAAGAGAATCGTTACCTTGCTAAGGAATTCACGCCTCACGCCTACCACTTACGCTACACGAAATTAATCAATCTTGTGGTATAACAACAATGTCAATCGTGATCTCCTTCGCATTCATGGGTAACTAAACCTCTCTGTTGGGGTTATGGAAGCCGAATGAGATACTATCTATTGCTGTGAAGTTGTGAGTTCGTGGCATGTATATTGCTTATATCATTATTCTCTTCATCTTAAATCTACATTCTTTGCGGTTGCAAACGCAAGAATACGCCAGTCTAACATTTAACTTGTTCGAGAGAAAAGTTATTTGTCTGGAAAAGAGATAATGTCAAGATAGTAGGACACCCTTTCCTATTAAAAAGCTAGTGCCGTAACTGGACTAACCTCTTGGAGAATTCGTACCGTTAGACACGCTTTAAGCTCGAGAGAGTTAAAGTGAAATAGTCCTTGTTTAGGTCGAGAGACGCTTGGAGTTACCATCGACTACAATCCTCTATAAGCAATTGCATGTCAGAATTCTACACACTCATAGCCAATAGAGACGTATACCTCAGAAGGTGGACATAACCCCAACGCTTCAATTCTCATTGTTTACAACCAACGTAACAATCTCTCTCTTTTTACTTTATTATTTTCAGCTTTTGTTTACATTACTTGCAAAACAAGAATCCCCCCTTCTTACGAGACTTGCACCAAAAGTTTAGTAATTTTACTTACTTGTTGGCCAAGCTATTCCCTGTGGGATCGACACCCAACCCAGGTTGGGTTCTATATTTGCTAACGACCGCTTTACACTCAAACGAGAGCTGTAGATTGAGCGTTATCAAAAATTGGCGCCGTTGCCGGGGAATACAAGTGTCAATCAAGTTCGTAATAATTACTAGACCCTTTGGTCGAAGACTCTCGTACTTTTACTTTTACTTTTTGTTTTTTTTACTACAGGTTTTTGTTCAGTGCATCAATGGATGCATAACGTGAAATACCGTTCGATGATGATGATGATGATCTTGATGGAGCCAGAGCCACAGGAGCCATTATTTCTCCACCATTAGCGCCCGGAGCCAAGTTCAACATCACAAGCACCATGATTCAGTTATTGCAACTCAAGGGATTATTTGGTGGACTAGCAGGTGATGATCCGAATATGCATCTCATCAACTTTATTTCTACATGCAAGTCGTTTGACAATCCTGGAGTTGGTCAGAATGCAATTCGGTTACGCTTATTTCCATTGTCTCTGTCTGGGGAGGCAACTCTATGGTTGAATGGGCTGACTCCTGATTCTATTACAAATTGGAGGCAATTGAGAGACGCTTTCCTCGAAAGATTCTTTTCGCCATCCAAAAAAGCACAATTGAGAGATGAAATCAGAAACTTTCGTCAGCTTCCAACTGAAGCCCTTCATGAAACATGGGAGAGGTTCAAGACAAAGCTAGCGAGATGCCCAAACCATCACATGACTAATGTTCACCTCATGGAGATATTGTATAGAGCCTTGAATTCAATAACTAAGCCAGTGGTGGATAATGCGGCTGGAGGATCTTTTATGGACCTCACCTTTGGTCAAGCAAGCAATATGCTAGATCGCATGACGAAACAAAGTAGAGCTTGGCATACCAGGGATTCTGAGGTAGCAAGCCCTACTTTATCTATTGGCATGACTGCAGACCAAAGGAGAAGAGAAGAAGAACGTGATCAAGATATGGCGCACATGAAAACACAAATGGATCTTCTTACAAAGCATTTATTATCTGGGAAGATCGAAAAAGTGAAAGCTGTGGCGCTAAAAGGAAGAGACGAATCTGATTCGGAAGAGGAGGCCAACTACTTGAACAATCAGGGGGGTTTCCGTGGGAATACCCAAGGAAACCAAGGTCGGAACTATTATGATAAATATGGAAGCAAAGACCAAGGTAGTTGGAAGAAAAACAATGAAAAGAGTGGTTTGTACGTTCCCCCTGGTAGACGTGATACCACCACATCTAATTCTGGAAGTATGGAAGACATGATGGCTAAATTATTGAAAGGAGTGGAAGCA
The DNA here is from genome assembly GCA_030864215.1 of Capsicum pubescens. Taxonomy (NCBI): domain Eukaryota; kingdom Viridiplantae; phylum Streptophyta; class Magnoliopsida; order Solanales; family Solanaceae; genus Capsicum; species Capsicum pubescens. Next base: position 218,891,721 of record CM061543.1, on the reverse strand, counting down.
ACGAGCGCGGGAGTTACTGAGGTAATTAATGATTTGTCCTCCATGAAACAACTAGTTGATTCTCATTCCACTTCAATCAAGCAAATAGAGCAGCAATTGAGCCAACTTTCAGCAGCACTCAATCAAAGAAAGGCTGGCACTTTACCTAGCGATACTGTGCAAAACCCAAGGAATGATGGGTCATGCATGGCCATCACTACCCGAAGTGGTAAGGTGCTGGAAACTTCAGAAAAAGGCAAGCAAGTGGTTGACGAAGAAGTGGAAATTGATGACAAGGCGAAAAAGGAGGATGCCGCAGCAGCCTCACCTAACGTTCTTAACGACGTGCAGCCTGAAAAAGCTGGAAAACGGAAGCAAGAGGAGAAGAAAACTGTGGAGAGAACACTTCCATACCCACCACCACCTTTTCCCCAAAGATTGAAGAAGGTGGCGGATGATACAAAGTTCAGCAAATTTATGAATATGTTAAAGCAGCTGACCATTAATGTTCCATTAGTGGAGGCACTTGAGAAAATGCCTGGGTATGCGAAATTTATGAAAGACCTGTTGACAAAGAAGCGGGCAGCAAGTTATGAGTTAGCGGATAATGTTCATCATTGTAGTGCAATCGTTACAAGGTCGCTAGTTCAAAAGAAGGCAGATCCTGGAGCTTTCACTATTCCCTGCACAATTGGATCGTTGAATTTTGCCAAGGCATTGTGCGATCTAGGAGCTAGCATCAATGTGATGCCACTATCCATCTACAAGAAGTTGGGGCTAGGAGATCCAACACCAACCAATATGAGGCTCGTGATGGCTGATAGGTCGGTAAAACGCCCTGTGGGTATCTTGAATGATGTGTTGGTGAAGGTATCTTCATTTATCTTTCCTGCAGACTTCGTTATTCTGGATTGTGAGGTGGATTCTGACGTTCCCATAATCTTGGGACGCCCCTTCCTCGCAACTGGAAGTGTGCTTATTGACATGAAAGATAATGAGCTTTTGTTTTGAATTAATGACGAAGTGGTCTGCTTTGATATATGCAAAGCCATGAAGCAGCCCAGCGATATGAATGAGTTATCTGTAGCTGATGTTCATCATGAGGATATGAAAGCATTATCTATAGAGAAACAGCCTACTGTTGAGCCATTGTCTGCTGCGCCACTGAAAGTTGAGCATGAGGATAATGAAGATTATGAAGAACTTATGGGTGCTCTAACAGAAATAGAGTCTTATACTCCTAAGCAACCGGATTTTGATCTCAAGAAGCAACCAACAGCGAAGACTCCCATTGACGAGACACCAACACTAGAATCGCAAGAGCTCCCCGATTATCTAAGGTATGTGTTCTTGGAAAGTAGAAATATACTTCCGGAGAGTGCAGATCTCTGCTCTGAAGAGATACAAGAGAGCTATGGGTTGGACTATTGATGATATAATTGGTGACTCTCCGGGGAAATGTATGAGCCATCTCAAAGAAGATCGCATGCCCACAGGTAAGCCTCATTGTCGTCTAAATCCTTTTAGAAAACGATCCTCCATTTACCTCGACGAAGTCTGAGTACTCGAGGTAACCATGTCGTGCTACGACAATAAATAAGGCGCTAGATGGGAGGCAACCCATCGTTTATCGTTTTTAATTTATCGTTTATCGTTTTCTTTCATTCTAGTACTTGATTTGTTTTTAATTAATGAAAATCCAAATATAAGAGTCGTGCCACGACCAAAACTAAGGCGCTTGGTGGGAGGCAACCCATCGTACTAATCGTTTTTATTGTTTTGAGCAAATATAGGTGCAAGAGGTATTCAACGAGGAGATTGGTTTCAAATGATGATTTGGATGTATTGAATGGTAAAGGTGGTAAGTTAGGCATAAGGATGCATAAGGCTACGGATTGAGCATTACTCATGCCAAAATAGGCATCAAGGAAGGCTAGGCCTAGGTAAAACTAGGCCACGAACATTGCAAAACCTATCCTATAGCCTAAGGCCTCGGAATCTAGTATGCTATACACTATGCGCCGCCCATTCTTAAGTGTGCTATACACTATGCGCCGCCTATGCTATAGCATTAGGTCTCAGTATCTCAAATGCTATACACTATGCGCCGCATATGTCCCTAAATGCCATAGACAATGCGCCACATAGTGTATGGCATTCTTAAATAAATGCATGGCATATGCTATGGCATTCTGCTCAACTAGGCAAAGCATTAGGCACCACCTATGGGCCAAAACTCAACCCAACCTTTTCTTATAAATATGAGACTTAGTCTTGAACCAAAAACACATTGGAAACCTAGCTTATGCACCACCTATAGTCTCCAAAACCTATCAAAAAGTTTCCTTTTGCTCTTTTTCGTCACAAGAACATCATCCAAAGGCTTCAACCAAGTAAGTACTACTTTGTTCTTCATTTATATTTTGTAAGTACTACTTTACTACACCTATTAAGAATTTCTAAATCTTGAAAAAGTATTGGTGATGTGAACGTGTTTGAATTGTTGATACAAAACCAAGTGAGTGAACATGTACGTTAGGATGCTCTTAACTTATGTCCGACTTGAATTTGATTTTAATGCATTGTTATACTACTTGCAGAATTGCTATAGTAATGAACATTGCATAATCTTGTCACTTGAATACTTACATGTTAGAATATCCCGTTCATCGGAATAAGACTTATAACTGCCTACCGACATAGGAGGTTGAGTTTATTGATAGAAACGATACCATGATGTAATCCCTATGTAGTAGTATTGTTATACCTAACATGAAAGTATTGCAAAGGTTTCAAGAAGTGATATATCTCTGATTTTCTCGTTGGAATATAGCTCCTAAAACGCATGTCGATGAAGTCTAAGTAATCGACCACTTTCACTTCACTAATTTGTAGCAACAAACTAAGTATGGGGTGGTACCCCTACTGCTTGTGTATAGATTGTATCCATTGGGATTGTTCTACCATTAACACTATTTCAAGTCTCAGGTACAATGGCACCCAAAGCAAGACAAGGCAAAGAAAAGGCTACCACTTCCCAAAAGAGCAAGAAAAGAGGCCGCAAGGAGCAAGGAGAACCCTCATCGCTGCAAATACCTCGACTCATGCTTGGAATTAAGTGGGATACTTATGAGGAACTTCTAAGGATGACGACTCTGATGATGATTCCAATGCAAGGGGTATGACCCCAGACATAGAGGATGAGTTCGACTAACCAGGTTCTTCTTATTTATTTTCCACTGAGGACAGTGTACCGACTAAGTGTGGGGTGGTGGTATTGTATGCTATACTTCTCTACTCGCATCTATGTTTGTTTGCTCTTGTTTTATTTTTGTTTCATTTTTTAGTTAAGATTTTTTTTAGTAGTTAATATTTTTTTTTTTTAACTTAGCTTCGCATGAGATTATTCTAATAGGCAGCATGAGATTATAACAAGAGTATGTGCTACAATTATGACTATTGAGACGTTTAGGCTCCAGTTGTGACTCATTATGTGATATTGTGTGGTTCAATTCCTTCACTTGTTGGGTCAAGAGTCTATATTACCTCCAATAAAGTCGACCATGTGCCTTGTGTGTGTGAGATAATAGTATATTCTATGTTTGTGGCTGATGCTAGAACTTGCCTGGTATGTATGCAAAGCGAAAATAAGGAGTGTAAGTTTAGGAGGTGATTTAGGCATTTCTTTGACAACCTATATTTGTTTACCTTCAGTTTTACCTACCCATGGACATCATCCTAGTTAACCCCTTTTGAGCCTTTAGCCTATTTCTTTGACAACCTTGTATGTAAGCCTAATCCATTTTGTTCAAGACCGTAATTTGATCCAAATTCCTAAGTGCTTTAAAGTGAAAAATCATGTGACAACATAAGAGGAAATTGGGTAAGTATATGATGCTTTAAATTGTAAGGGTGCTTGAATGTGTTATGAAAAAGAAAGTGCTATCATAAGAGGTATGTTATGAAAACAAAAAGGAAAAGAAAGCTGAAAAGTGAGTCATGCTTAAAAGTGAAAAACAAAAGAGGAGAAAAAGGGTGGTAGAAGAAAAGAAAGAAGAAAGGTTGTGTGAAAGAAAAAGTGTTAATGATACAATGTGATGTATTGAGCGCTTAGGAACATAGTCACTATTCTGGCCAGAAATAGCTGATCCTACCCGTCCCTTAGCCTACATTACAACCATCAAAAGACCTACTTAATCCTAAGATTAGCATTCTGACATTTAGTAGAGTATTACATTAAGGGCAAGCCTATGGTCATCAGTTGCTACATATGAATTCTTTGTGAGAGTGAGAGCAAGGACATTTTGATACCCATGTTTGAAAAATATGCTATATTTGTGAGTGATTATGGGTACTATATGGTGAGACACACATGGTTGATGAGTTTTGGATAGTTGTATATGATTCTATGCACTTTAACGTTTGCATGCGAGTTGATCACCATCACGAGTCTATACTTGAGGTTAAATTGTTTCTACTTATAATCGAAAAGATACTCTTTGTTGATAATTGTTGTGCTTGTCTTGACGAATATTTTGTGTTGTTGCTGTAAAACCCTAAGTTGATGTTTAGAAGGACATGATAGTTTGTTCGAGGACGAAAAAAGCTCTAAGTGTGGGGTGTTGATGATAGGCGAATTTACGCGCCTATATCAATATATTTTGCCCATATTTTAGCCTAGTTTTGAGAACAAATTATATATTTCATGCACTTTTAGTCCTTTTTCCTGTAAATGAGCTAACGAACATGATTAGTAAAGTTTCAGGTATAAATGATGCATAATTCTGCATTTTATGGCTTACTTGACGCTAAAGAAAGCTCACGAAGGAAGGAAAGGGAGTTTGGACGCCTAAAGGACCAAAAGTGATGCATGGAGAATCTGTCCCGGGCTAAAACAGCATTTCTGAAGACTTTGAGGACTTGCAGTAACTTAGTTGGATATGGACAATGATACATTAACCTAGTACAATTGGGTTATGTATTTCATTAGTTTATTTGGATTATGATAATGTTACATTAACCTAGTACAATTGGGTTAGATATTTCATTAGCTTAGTAGGATTAGGATATGGGTATTATAAATACCCTATCATGCTAGAGATTTTAAATCATCTTCGACTCCTCTCTTATTCTACACTACAAACAATTCTACAACTCTTCTAATCTTTCCATTAATTCTAGTTTTCTTCTTCTATTCATCTATTCTTAATTTCCGCAACAAGAGAATCGTTACCTTGCTAAGGAATTCACGCCTCACGCCTACCACTTACGCTACACGAAATTAATCAATCTTATGGTATAACAACAATGTCAATCATGATCTCCTTCGCATTCATGGGTAACTAAACCTCTCTGTTGGGGTTATGGAAGCCGAATGAGATACTATCTATTGCTGTGAAGTTGTGAGTTCGTGGCACGTATATTGCTTATATCATTATTCTCTTCATCTTAAATCTACATTCTTTGCGGTTGCAAACGCAAGAATACGCCAGTCTAACATTTAACTTGTTCGAGAGAAAAGTTATTTGTCTGGAAAAGAGATAATGTCAAGATAGTAGGACACCCTTTCCTATTAAAAAGCTAGTGCCGTAACTGGACTAACCTCTTGGAGAATTCGTACCGTTAGACACGCTTTAAGCTCGAGAGAGTTAAAGTGAAATAGTCCTTGTTTAGGTCGAGAGACACTTGGAGTTACCATCGACTACAATCCTCTATAAGCAATTGCATGTCAGAATTCTACACACTCATAGCCAATAGAGACGTATACCTCAGAAGGTGGACATAACCCCAACGCTTCAATTCTCATTGTTTACAACCAACGTAACAATCTCTCTCTTTTTACTTTATTATTTTCAGCTTTTGTTTACATTACTTGCAAAACAAGAATCCCCCCTTCTTACGAGACTGGCACCAAAAGTTTAGTAATTTTACTTACTTGTTGGCCAAGCTATTCCCTGTGGGATCGACACCCAACCCAGGTTGGGTTCTATATTTGCTAACGACCGCTTTACACTCAAACGAGAGCTGTAGATTGAGCGTTATCACTTCACTATCACCTAGGTAAAGCAAACGTAGTTGCTGATACTCTTAGTAGGTTATCTATGGGGATCTTGTCTCATATGGAAGAGGAGAAATAGGATTTGGTGATGGATATTCACTATTTAATTAATCTTGGAGTTCGTCTCTTAGATTCTGAGGATGGTGGTGTGCTTGTGCAATAGGTGGTGAAGTCATCTCTTGGTGTTGAGGTTAAGGAAAAATAGGTGTTGTATCCTATCTTGATGCAAATCAAGGATGATGTGGGTAGGCTAAAGGTGATGGCTTTCAAGATTGGTGGTGATGTTACTTTGAGGTACCGGGGGTGGTTGTGTGTTCCCGATGTGGATGGGCTGTGAGGTAGAATTTTGGCCGAATCTCATGAGTCGTATTTTTCGATTTATCTTTGTTTGATTAAGATGTATCATGACCTTAAGGAAATTTATTGGTTGAATGATATGAAGATAGACGTGGCCAATTTTGTTGCTAAGTGCATGGTGTGTTAACAAGTGAAAGTGTAACACTTAAGGCCTAGTGGGTTGTCTCAAGAAATTGAGTTTCCCATATAGAAATGGGAAGTGAAAAATATTGACTTTGTTACCGGTCTTCTGCGGTCTCAAAACCAGTTTAATTCTATTTGAGTCATCTGGATAGGATGACTAAGTCTGCTCACTTCTTGTCGGTGAGGACTAATTATTCTACCAAGGATTATGCAAGATTGTCTATTCAGGAGGTCATGAAGTTGTATGGTACTCCTATTTCTTTTATTACATATCATGGTACTCAGTTCACATCTCGTTTTTGGTGGTCGTTTCAGCGAGATTTAGGGACTAAAGTGACCCTTAGTGCCACTTTCCATCTGTAGATGAATGGACAAGTGGAAATGACCATTCAGAATTTAGAAGATATGCTTCGAGCTTGTGTAATTGACTTTGGTGGTAGTTGGGTTGACCACTTACCACTTGTTGAGTTCGCCTATAATAATAGCTATTATTCTAGCATTGTTCGATCCCAATTTAGTTCATCAAGTTATGGAAAAAGTGAAGGTGATTTGGGATAGGCTTAAGAGTGCCCAAAGTCGCCAAAAGTCCTATGTGGACTTGAAGCAAAAAGAGTTGGAATTCGATGTGTGTGATTTGATGTTCTTGAAGGTGTCACCCTTGAAGAAAGTGACGCGGTTTGGAAAGAAGGGGAAGCTTAGTATCCGTTATGTTGGTCCTTATTTTATTTTGAAGAGAGTGGGAAGTGTTGCTTATGAGTTAGAATTGCCTTCGAGTTTGGGTTTTATTCACTCTGTGTTTCACATGTCAATGTTGAGAAAATGTGTGGGTGATCCTTCCTTGGTGGTGACTATTGAGAATGTTGGTGCCTCGGATTACCTATCTTACTAAGTGGCCTCGGTGGAGATCTTGGATAGACAAGTTCGTATATTGCGTACTAAAGATGTATCATTGGTAAGGTCCTTTGGAGGAACCATAAAGTGGAAGAAGCCACTTGGGAGGCAGAAGAGGATATGATGACTAAGTATCCATTTCTATTCCATGTGATGAATGAAGAAGCTTGAGGTATGAATTCCATTCTTCTCTATAATTATCCAGGTTTATCTTTTGTTTCTGTTGTGTTGTTATCATTCAAGCTCATCATTCGAGGATGAATGATCCTAAGGAGGGGATAATGTAATACCCTCAATATTTTGAGTATTTTATTTTTGTCTTTCTCATACTTGAAATATAGATCTTTGACTCGAATTATGTCCGGGGGTGTTAAAAGGGTAATTTTGAAGAGTTTCAAAATTTTCTGACGGGGTTCGGGCAATTTTAGGTCACAGAGGCAGTAAGCCACCACGATAACCCCATGTCATAGAGTCTAGTCTCCGCGATATGGAGGCTGGGTGTCCTTTATAGGGTATGCAGCATGGAGGATAGCCTCCGCAATGAGGTTCAGTCCACGAAGCTATGAAAATTTTTGTTGTTTTGTTCTATTTTAATTAGGATGAAGGGTAATGAGGTACTTTCACTGATTTTCGACCATTAAACATTACATAAGCATATTCCCATCAGTTTTCATGACAAAACATCAATTATTTCACTCTCAAACTCCAAACCCCAAGAAAGCATAAGGGTTTCAACTTATGTTCATCATTCGGGATCACAATTCTCAATTACTCAAAAATCATTGTGTGTCTAAGGCATGTACCTTTTTCCCTATACTTATACTTTTCCTAATGGCATGAATTAATTATAAATGCATGGTTTTGATGTGGGTTTTAGCATAGTTGAAGACTTTTGACATGATTGTCATTAAATTGATTTTTCCTTGGTTTATTATGCAATATTCATGTTTTATAATTGATTTGAACATTTTGTGGTGCATGAGAATGGTGAATAAACTAAGGGGTTCTGTTTAAACTCCAATTTGATGATTTTTCCTTGATTTATGGTTTGAAAATAATGTGCCCTCAATCTGTTTGTGAAATTGACAATGATTATGATTTTTTCAGATAGTTTGGCTTGTGCACTTGAATAATGCATTGGCATAAAAAGTTATGAAACATGGTTTGATATTATTGAACTTGGGGTATGTGGATCCCCCATGTGAATGTCAATTGATTTAATAGGCTAGAGTCCAAAATGGCTAAGAGTTGATATGGCATAGTAATGAACTTACAAGTGATATTGGTATGACGATACCAACAGGATGCCTTAATGTATCATTCGTTTCAATTAATGGGAATGTGTGTTGAATGCTTTAATTGGGCTTAGAATAGGATTATGTATCTAACCATGGAAGGTGGAAGTCCCAAGGGGACCAATATTGAAAATAGCGTTGGCCGATGCTGGGGTCAATATGGCTTGAGGGTTTGAGTCCCCTTGCTAAGGCCAGATGGTTTGAGTCCGCCTTATTATTATTATTATTACATGATTGGGAGATCCAAGTCCTGCAGATCACATTACATGATCGGGTGCTTAAGTCACCTTAGTATATTTTGGGAGGTTTGAGTCCTTTGTGAATATATATTTGATCTTTCTCTAGTTCGTGTGGATACACGCACTGGGGCCAGACCAGGGGGTGAGAGTTGGGGCCCATATATCCCGTGGGTACTATTATATGATGGTTAAGCTACACAGTACAATTTAATATTTTTAAACGTCAATGTTAAGCCTTGTTCCCTACCCCGACATGTGATATTTATATATACACGTATTTGCATTTGATGATGTGCATGAGTTTTGACTGGTTTTGAATTATTATACATGGAATTATTTGTTGCCTTGTCCCTGAGAGACAAGATACCGATCCAACCGCTAACTATTTTCAGACGTTGTATCCCCACGCGATGCAGGAACTAGCCATACTTCTACTCCTCCTGCACAGTGATCCGGGGGTCATGTTTGGTTCGTGAGTTGACTTGAAGTGGTGAGCTTCCATCCTTCGAAAGACTTCATTTCATGTTTCGTTTCTTATATCATAGACTTTATTTTACATTTGTTTTGGCTATAGTCGGGGGCATGTCCCGACACTTTATTGGTACTCAGTTTTGTTAGAGGTTTGTGGATACTGTGGACTTGGGTATGGTGGATGTTTTTTGGATGTTGATCCAATATAGATTCTTCTTGGATTTCTTATTATATTTTATCTTTTATTGGTAATCATCAGCTGCTAGGTGTTATTGGTTGTATTGGAATAGGTTCAGGGGGCGGTCTCCAGTCCTCGGTGGAGTTGGGATGCCTGTCACGACCAGACCTTGCTTCGGGTTGTGACAAACACCCTTCATCTCAAAACCTATTGGGTCTTAAGGAACTCTTGACTTGCTTCCTTATAAAACACCTTTCGTTTTTAAGTAGATGTAGAAGCCTTTTCTGAAGGACCAGTTCCCTTAGCATAAGCCCCAGGAGTTCCTGAGGTTTGGCTGACTTGGGTCTGGGACCTAGTCCTTTAGCACTATCTTTCTCTGACTTTTTTCTTTTACCAGTGACTTTAGACACTGGTTTCGTCACCATGACTCCCTTAGCTTTTCCTTTCTTAGAGGAAACAACACTTTTTCCTCTTACCTTCGCCTTATGTCACGACCCTATTTCTTAGGTCATGATGACGCCTACTATAATCCACCAGTAGGCAATCCAAACCCGTAGTCTAGAACTTTTAGTAACAGACTACCCAAAGAGATAAAGGAAAGAATGCAGAATAGATATAAGAAAAGGTAAAATACATAATATAGTCCTAAAACCTAGTGGTATTAGTACAAAAGCATCTAACATAACGAGATTTCAAAGTGTAGTACAAATGTATCTACTGAAATAACCCATCTCTGAATACAACATAGAGACTTGTGTAGTACATAATAGGGAGAAAATTAATACGCCAAACGCCAGAAGCACACCCTATGTCTTTTAACCATGGATTCTCCACATGATGCACACATCAACGGTGATAACCCATACAATGATCTGCATACTGCAGAAGTGTAGTATGAGTACCAAGCACGTGGTACTCAGTAGGCAACTGCCGACTAAGCTCCAAAAATAAAGCAGCTATAAATAACATATAAACATAATTGAAAACTATACCTAAATATCTAGCAATCACATAAGACAACCAATGAGATAATAAGGATAAAGTATCCTATTCATATCCAAAAGATTAACATAACAAGGCTGAGGAAGTACTGAGGATGCACTATCTTATTCCAGCCATGCTTAGGAATTTCAACACTATACCATATATCACCGACCAATATATGAATAGAGGGCGAAGGAAGGATATATAACTGTATACAAGGCTAAGAAATGAGTATATAATCTAAGTATATGAAGAAAAGAAGGGATATGCGGTAATGCCATAGCTACTTATAAATAGGTATAGATATATATGTATAAATGAGGTCAATTAAAGGTACAACTTAAATTAGCATCTTAGTACCTCAAAATCATAACAAGAACTAGTGCTAGAATACTCTGGGTTCTAATCCATATATGAAATCATCATATGATCATTCATAATAATATAATAGTAGGATAGATGAGGCTAGAATCATACCTCAAATCTCGATACCGAATCAATGACCAATCTGTTAAAAACTAGCCATAACAATAATCATAACAATGATAATAACAATATCTATAACAACCCAAGTAACCGGCTAGCCCAGAAAACCAATACCTAGCTGAGCCTATCACATACCCTTACCATCCCAGGCTCAGTAGGTTCAATCAATATACAACAAACCATAAGACATAGTTATTACCCATACCTATGAAACCCCCTTTATGGGCTGATAATTTATTGGCGTTTACTGGAGATAGGCGATACAAAAGTAAGAATGAATGAAAAGTATATAATCAATATCACAATGTCATCATCATAACCATCTCCATCATAACCATCATCATCATAAACATCATCATCATAATCATCCTTTGGCCTTGTCGGGTATATAGTTGCCATACATAGGGCTAGCCGGACTCAAACTAGTAGATGCATACATAGGCACATCAATATAATCATCCTCCGTCCTTTCCGGTTATCAATATCATCATCACAATATACTTTGGCCTTTTTAGGTATTAATATATCATCACAATGTTCTTCAGCCTTGTCGGGTATATAAGTATATCATCATAGTCATTCTCCGTCCTTGTTGTGTATATAATCAGTATCATCAACCCATTTATATAACATCAATAAGAAAATCTATGATCGTATTTTACCCAAAATTTACATCATCAATACAACATCTTCCACCGTCCCATACCGGAGAAATGTGTATATAGATATAATAGATACATGGATTCAAGACATAGTTAAAAAGAGTGTAAGTCCATCAATCCGTTGCTCGGAGTAAACTTCAGGACTAAATCATCATAAAACTATAGAAAGAGTCAGAATCTATCATGATCAGAATAATTAGTGGTATCAAATCATAGATCTGAATTTGTCTTGCTCAAATCTTTACAACATCATTACTAACGACTTTTACATATATGTTATTTATTAAGATAGGCAGTTATTATTATGATGAAATCTATTTTTAAGGTGAAAAGTGGTGTAAGAACCCACAAAATTCTTAGCTTAACTCAGTCCTTTAAGCCTGTTAAGGGGGTGCCAGACTTAGAAAATTCTAGCTAAGTATTCAGACTTAGTGTTATTTTAGCCTTCAAAAGTTGGCAATCTTATTTCATAACCTTTATGTCCATTAAATATTGATATTTGCGTTAATTCATGATCAGGAATGTCAATAGATGTTCCCAGACAAGTTTCAAATTTTTTGGACTTCGTTTGAAGCACCTTTGGAATCCTAAACTAGTGAATCAACGCAATTTTGATGCATCGCATCGACTATCACATTGATAAATATTTTCCCCAACTCCCAGTGTTCAATTCCAGTGAACCGATGCATACTCAATACAGTGCGTTGGCTATTACGTCGATGCTAATGATGTGGTGCGTCGTCCTGTGTGTCGATGGTTTAGTTTATAGTCATTAAAAGGCCGCATCCTCAGGGTTGATTAACTTTTTTTCCCACTCCCTTCAGCCCCCATAACACAAAATTTAGCCTTTTTTTAGCAAGTTATATCATTCTTTCAAAAATTGCTCAAGAAACAAAAATCCTAGGTGAATTAAATTCAAATTCAAGGCTCAAGATTCAACCATTAATTTTCCAGAATTCACCAACTAAGGTATGTGAAGTGTTCACCCAAGGGTCCCTTCCACCCTTGGAGTCCAAGAAACTATTTTTAAACTTCAAGTTTATGGATTTCATGAATTCCATGTTGGGTTAGATTATGTTCTTGTTTACAATGATTAATTGGGATTCTAATCTATGTTTTATGATACGTTTCATATGAGGTTAATTGATATGTATTTAATATCATGAGGATCCATGTAAAACCCTTGAGATTGTCAATGGGGACTTGAATTATGATGTCTACTTATTGTTTAGTGTTATGTGCATATGTATGCTCACCAAGTGTTTGATGAATTACTTATGTGAACTAGAAAGGGAAAAAGATCATGTCATGTTAGCTTATGTGCTAGTTGTATCAAGCAAGTGTTTGATAAAATGTTTCAATGAATGAGTTGTGAACAAGTGCACATGATTATGCTTTTCAAGCTTATGCTATGATTTACCTTTCATGCTATCGAGTCCTGGGGGTATTCAATACCCGAAAACTTAGCTATTAACCTAGAGCTTCAGTCAGTTATAGAACTCAGTAAAATCTCAGTAGTATTCATAAGTCAGTCACAATATTCAGTTCAGAACTTAGTTGTACTCAGTCAGTTAAGAGAATTCAGTAGTACTCCATCAGTTAGCAGAACTCAGTGAACTCAGTTCAGTTAAACAGTACGATCAGTAACAGTTCAGTCAAGCCTAGTATGAACTAGGAAATTAGTTCAAAGTCTGTTCATTTAGGAGTAGAATTTAGCACCGAGTGAACCCAAGGATGAGGGCTCACCTGCCAGTAGAGGGTGTGGTCCTTAGAAGTAATCCTTGCATCACAGAACTATGTAGCCATCGTAGGTTGAGATATCTCCCTACGAGACTAGGGTTGATATATCTCATTTGAGTTTTTCTACCAGTGAAGGTTGATGAAAGATCTTCCTATCAGAGAGGTCTAACTCACAACTTGTCCTTACCCATGTCACAGTATTGACACCCTTCCAACTGGGGTTACAGGTTGGACCCCAAATCAATTAAAGAAGGGTCATGTCGGTTAGATAATTACTTCCCACAGTCTCAGTCTCAGATTCAGTCTCAGTATATAACTTAGTCCTAATTTTACAGATTCAGTACTGTCAGATACAATCACTCAACTCAGTTTGGAACTCAGTATAGTTCCACAAATTCAGGATTGTCAGATATAGTCATTCAGTTATAAGTAATTCAGTATCAGTATACTCGGATATTAGTTAATCAGTATTCAAATTTAGTATCCAGTGTTATCATGATTTCAGTTACAGTATACGTATTCATGCATGTACTCGCATTCAGTCATATTCATGATATTCAGTTAGTATTATTCATACATATGAACCCATGCATTTTAGCCTACCTCACTGAGCATACCAGTACATTCAATGTACTGACGCATGCTTTTCTTTTGTGCTATGATGTCTTATATCATAGGTTCTGAAGCACGGGCTCCCAAGCACCCTTAGTAGTTCAGATTCTCAACATACATAGTTAGTGGTGAGTCCTCATAGTTTGAGGACATGATTATTTATTTCAGCATTTCAGTTTGTTTTCAGTAGTCGGAGTTAGTTGGGGACTTGTCCCATCAAATCCACAGTTCATACAGTTTAGAGTCTTTTCAGACTAGAGTATTTTCAGATAGTCGCTCAGTTTTTAGTATTGATGTTCAATTTTGGTACTGTGATACCATATCCAGTATTATTTACAGTATTGAACCTTATTGCCAGTTTTCCGCCTACTTTCTGCATATTTACCATATTATTATTTAGTTATTGCAGTAGGTACCAGTCATGGGTTAGCTTGTGGTCCTTTGGGATTATGAGCACCATGTAGCGTCTGGGGTATAGACTCGGGGCATTATAGTGGGATTTAACCCTTATTTAGAAAAAAGGGTAATAAATCTTATTTTTGCCAGAATTGCATCATTTTCCGATTTAACAATCATAAATGTACCAAATCTATGCATGCCATCACCAGTATTCAAACAATGGAACCATAAGCATATCTATATCTATATATATATATATATTAAGTACAATCACATCCTTTACAAGGATAAACTCTTCTGAATGTCCAAACGATACCATAATATGATCATTTGCCCAATGATATTTTTGGAATAATTACTACATCATAATCATGTCCATAGGCCCACTTACAAATCTGGAACTCACAGCAATAGTCATATTGGTAACCTATCTCATATCTATAAGCCATATCATAACTAGGAGGTATAACATATCTATAAGCCATGAAACATATTTGTAATCGTCTCTCATCTAGGAGGCATAATATCAATAAGCATCTCAAATTTAGGATGCATAATATCAATAAGCATCTCAAATCTAGGAGGCATAATATCAATAAGCATCTCAAATTAAGGATGCATAATATCAATAAGCATCTCAAATCTAGGAGGCATAATATCAATAAGCATCTCACATCTAGGAGGCATAATATTAAAAAACATCTAACATATAGGAGGCATAATATCAATAAGAATCTCATATGTAGGAGGCACAATATATCACGGGGCTACAAATCATAACTATGAGGCATATCACATCTATTAGGCATCTTATATCCATAGGTCATATATAATAGCTATGAGGAGTATCATCTCTATAGGACAATTACCACATATAATAATAAAATGACTGACTGACTATCTAACTAAGTGTCTTAAATCCTCTAAACTGACTATCGAGTTGATGGGACAGACCTAAACTAACTCCAACTGACTGAACACATAAAAAAATACTGAAGTAAATTAAGTAAGCAAATCATGTCATCGATGGAAGAGGACTCACCACTATTGTTGCTGAGGACACTGAGTTTTCTAAGAACGGTCGGGAAATTAAGTGTCTGAACCTATGTTATAAGACAACAAAGCACAAAGAAAAGTATGCATTAGTACTTTGAATGTACTGGTATATGAGATAAGGAATGGCTGAAGTGCATGAGATAACTGACCATAAATGTATGAACATGTATAAATTTGAAAATGAAAAACCAAGTATAAACATGTTACTGAGATAATCTAAATTTTGAAAGACTGAAATTAGTATAACAGAATAAGTAAAATCTGTACACTTGGTCAAGCAATCCTGAACAGAAATACACTGATTACTGTACTGAGATTGTGGGAGGTAAATGTAATAGACATGCCCTAATATGAGATAATCGAGGTCCAACCTGTAACCCCAATTAGAAGGGTGATAGTACTATGCCACAGGTACCAACACAAGCTATTTAGATCCACTAAACTGGTGTCCCGAAGGACCAAGGTTTCAAGCCTAAACTGATGGGTGACCCTTGAGAGAAAGTCAAGCCTAAACTAATGGGTGACCACTCATATACTATGCCGACTATGTAGTTTTGGAATGCACGGACTGCTACTAATGACTCTGCCTAACTGACGGGGAAACTGCCATCCATGAACTCGCTCAATGCTAAATCCTACTCCAAACAGAACTGACACTGGTACTGAACTAAACTAAGTTTAACTGAACATTATTTCTGATAACTGATAGTGCTCATCCTGATCTTAAATATCTGAGTAAATTACAAGACTCATGGTTTCACTGAATTATTACTTCAAAATCTGAAATCATGTAAAACACATAGGTATTGGGTATTCATAACCCGCCAGCACTGAATGACCATAAATAACGACAATAAGCTTTCAAAACGATAATATGGGATCATGGTTCAAATCCAAAAGCACAGACATTTCATCAACCATGTGAAAATCATGAACTTGAATATGACAATGTCTTATACATAGAGAAGCAATATGATTACATGGCTAAATTCATAAATTAAGGGTTTAACATGACATTCACTTGAACATAATATTGGAATTGCAATACTCAAACATGATATGACTCATTCCACTTGAAAACACTTGAAAACATAACTTGAAATTGAATTACCAAAAGATTCATGGGTCTATTTCATCTTGCACATGTATAAACTCATAAATTGAACCAAAAAAGGTTTTTTGAGCTCCATGGGAGAAAGAGACCCATGGATGAACATCCCACACACCTTAACAACTGAATTCTTAAAGGTTTCTTGGATTGAAAGCTTGAACCCCTTGATTTATAGAGAATGATGCTTGAATTGTTCTTGGAAAAAAAGAGGGTTTATTGAGAGCAATTTGGGTAAAACGGGCAAATAATGCCCTTTTAGAAGCCTCAATTCATGCTATGGATGAAATAGGGTGAGGCAAATGAATCAAATGCCTTTTTGGCAGTTAATAAAAAATAATATGCAGGACAGAGCCACGCTCTGTGGGGCTTACTCCACTGGAGAGAGAAACGCATCATGGAGCTTACTCCACTGGAGAGAGTAACGTGTCACAGAGCTCATCACTATGGGAGAGAGCAATGTGTCATGGCCCAAAAATGTTTTTGCACTATTTTGGCCGTCCAAACATGTCCCCAACCTCATTCAAAAATCCTGAAACTCACCCGAGATATACTTTGAACAACCCCGATCATGAATCAACATAAAAATTGGTGTCCTGAGGTCAAAAAGGTTAAAAATAAAATCATCAAAGTTTAGGGGTCTTGAAAATGGCTAAGTCCTTAACACTTAGTGAAAATTCCAAGGCTTGGACCCCTTAACATACAACTATGAGCTAAATTGAGCTAAGATTAATATGGGGTATTACAATATCTCCCCCTAGGGAATATTTCTCCTCGAATGAGATTAGTTTAGCTAAGAATACTGAGGAAACTAAGATCATGTACTGAACATGCATGACTTGAAACATGATTGCATAATTGTGTCTGAAATATGATGCATGAACTGAACTGATTTCATGAATGCATACAATGACATGGGATTGGTTACATAGCTGACACTGGGAATGGAGAAGAGTCAATCTTTGGAAAATAGTTACCTCAAACTAGATCTGGGTTTATTGAAAAATGATGAGGGTACTTGGTTCGTATATCTTCTTCTGCTTCCTAAGTAGCTCCCTCAACAGACTGGTTCCACCAAAGGACCTTAACCAAGGGAACTTCTTTACTTCTTAGCCTACAAATCTGACGATCAAGGATCACAACTGGGACTTCTTCGTAGGAAAGGCTATCCTTAACATCCATATCTTCTAAAGGAACAACTACAACTGAATCACCAATACACTTCTTTAACAAAGAAACATGAAACACTACATGTACTTATTCGAAATCTGCAGGCAACTCTAGCTCATAAGATACCTTCCCAAAATGACTCAAGATCCTATACGGGCGATCATAGCAGGGACTGAGCTTCCCCTTCTTGACAAATCTCTTCAATCCTTTCATAGGCTAAATTTTCAAATAGACCAAATCACCAACTTCTAATTCAAGATCTCTTCTCCTCACATCTGCATAGGATTTCTGATGGCTTTGGGCTGTCTTTAGCCTTTCCCAAATCAACTGAATCTTCTCCATCAGCTTAAACACTAAATCTGGCCCGATCACTTCAGCCTCACTTACTTCAACCCAACCAATAGGAGATCTACATCTCCTTCCATAGAGAGCCTTAAATGGAGTCGTTTGAATACTGGAGTTATAACTATTGTTGTAAGAAAACTCAATCAAAGGTAAGTGGTCATCCCAGCTACCTTTTAAGTCGATAACACATGCTCACAATATGTCCTTTAAGGTCTGAATGGTCCTCTCTTCTTGACCATCTGTCTGAGGATAAAAAGCTGTACTGAGATGAATTTGGGTACCAAAACCCTTCTAAAAAGCTTTCCAAAAGTGAAAGGTAAACTGAGTACCTCTATCTAAAATGATAGACAATGAAACCCCATGCAATTTAACTAACCCTCTGAGATAAAGTTCAGCATAATCCTTAGCTGAATACGATGTATGAACTGGCAAGAAATAAGTTGACTTATTCATTCTATCCACAATAACCCAAATCAAATTATGCTGATGATGCGTACGGGATAACCCTGTCACAAAATCCATGTTCACCACTTCTGACTTCTAAGTGGGAATGCTGAACTCCTGCAATGTACCACTTCTTTTGATCTCTAACTACCTCCTCCAGCTTAACCAAACTAGGATCTCTGTCTTGATTTTCTTTTACTTCGGCAACCGAAGATTCCAAACTATTCTGAACCCATACACTACCTTCAGCTGAACAACCAACCAAACACCTAATCTAGCAAGCTGATGAACCTCACTAGCTAAGCTTTTCTTATCCTTCTCAACATTAGCAACACTACCCACAGACAATCTGCTAAGGGCATCTGCCACTATATTGGCCTTGCCCGGATGATACAACTCACTCATATAGTAATCTTTTAACAACTAGAGCCACCTTCTCTGATGAAGATTCAGATCTTTCTACGTGAACACGTACTGTAAACTCTTATGGTCAGTAAACATATCAACATGATCCCCATAAAGATAGTTCCTCCAAATTTTCAAGGCAAAAACAACGGCTGCCAACTCAAGATCATAGGTAGCATAATTCTTTTTATGAGGTTTAATCTATCTAGAGGCATAGGCTATGACCTTACCTCTCTGCATCAATGCACAACCAAGACCAACTTTGGAAGCATCAAATAGACCACAAATCCATCTGAACTATCTGGCAAGGTCAATGCTGAAGCAGAAGTGAGTCAAGTTTTCAACTCCTGAAAACTCTTCTTGCAAGAATCTGACCACTAAAATTTGACTTTCTTCTGAGTCAATCGAGACATAGGGGATGCAATAAAAGAAAAACCTTCAACAAATCATCTATAATAGCCAGCCTAAACCAAGAACTCAGAATATCTGATGAAGAGATGGGTCTAGGCTAATTTTTCAGTGCTTCAGTATTTTGAGGGTCAACTCTAATGCCATCACCAAAAAAATATAGCCAAGGAAAGTTACTGATCTTAGCAAAAATTTTCACTTACTAAACTTAGCAAACAACTGATGAGCTCTAAGGTCTTACAATGCAATTCTCAGATGGTCTTCATGACCATCCTTATTACGGGAATAGACAAGGATATCACTAATGAAGACTATGATGGACATATCCAAGTACTATTTGAACACCCTGTTCATCAAGTCCATGAAAGATGCAGGGGCATTCGTTAGTCCAAAAGACATAACTAGGAATTCAAAGTAACCATACCCTGTTCTGAAAGCTGTCTTTGAAATGTCACGTTCTCTGACTCTAAGCTGATGATAGCCAGATCTGAGGTCCATCATAGAGAAATAATTGGCACCCTGAAGTTGGTCAAATAAGTCATCAATTCTGGGGAGTAAATACTTATTCTTGATGGGGACTTTGTTCAACTGACGGTAGTCGATGCACATTATGAGGGAACCGTCTTTCTTATGCATGAACAAGATTGGAATGCCCCATGAGGAAACACTGGGCCTAATGAAACCCTTATCTAAGAGATTTTTTAACTGTTCTTGCAATTCCTTAAGTTCAGCTGGAGCCATTCTTTAGGGTGGAATAGATATAGGCTGGGTATTTGGAAGGCAATCTATTTTGAAGTCAATTTTCCTTTTTGGAGGAACTCCAGGAAGATCTCTAATGAACACATCTAGAAATTCCTGCACTACTGAAATTGACTCGAGACTTAGAGTCATAGAACTAGAGTCTTTGACTCAAATAAGATGGTATATTCACCCCTTAGATATGATTCTTCTTGCATTAAGATAAGAAACAATCTGACCCCTGAGCATTGAGGGACTACCCCTCCATTCAAAGACTGGTTCATTTAGAAATTAAAACTGAACGACCCTATTTCTACAATCAAGTAAAGCATAACATGAGTGGAGCCAATCCATGTCGAGGATGACATCAAAATCTATCATTTCTAACTCCACAAGATCAATTAAGGTGATTTTCTGAGACATTGTGATTGGGAAATTTATGTATACCCATCTGGCTATGATAGATTTACCCACTAGGGTAGACACTGAGAAAGGTTCTGCTAAAGATTCGAGATTGACACTGAAATTGACTACTATATAAGGAGTCACAAAAGAAAGTGAAGCTCTGGGGTCTAATAAAACATACACATGAAGGTGAAATACTTGTAATGTACCCGTAACCACACCAAGAGAGCTCTTCTGATCATATCGAGTGTGAGAGCATTCAGTTTTTTATGGCGTTGCCCACTAGTAGAACTGGAAGTAGCACCCTGCTGTGTCGGGTGACTTGTTGAAACTACTAAAGAAGTCGTCTGGCACTACTGGTGATAATTTCTGCCCCTCTACGCAACTACCATACAGTCAAGGATCCTGTGGCCTGGCTTGCCACATCCAAAACACACATCACTACCAACCTTACATACACCCTGATAATTCTTACCATATTTCCCGTAGAGCAGATTAGTACGACCACTGTTCATGTTACCCCGGGGCTTAGAGCCTAGCACTTTATCTCGACTGTCTTGCCTGAAATTAGGCACTGGAGCACTAACTGAAGATGGAGCTAGGGCTGAAAACTTCTAACATAACTGAAAATAATTACCACCCTCTGACCTTGGCTGAGAAAAGTTAAAACTGCCTGTTCTAAACCTCTTTTTCTCTCTCTCTTTCTCTTTACGCTTCTCCTCCTCAATCTGCTGAGCATGAACCATAAGTCTAGATAAGTCTATCTCCTTAATTAACATGGTGGTCCTATAATCCTTGACCAAACTATCAGCTACATGAGACACAAACTTACTCATTCTTGATCTATTATCTGCCACTATAGTAAGAGCATACCTCGCCAACTGAGTGAACTTAAGCGAGTACTCCTTTACACTTATATTACCCTACTTCAAATTGATAAATTCTTGAAACCTAGATTCTCTTAATTCTAATAGGAAGAACCTATCTAAGAAGGTCATGGAAAACTCCACCCAATTAATAGGCCCTACCTCTACACCTTAGTCCTCCTTCAACTGCTTAAACAAGGTGTAATCTATATCCTACAATTAATATGAAGCTAACTTTGCAATCTTACTCGAAGTGATGCCCATAATATCTATCACCTTATAAACCATATCAAGAAACTCCTATGGATCCTCTTCAGACTTTGATCCCAAAAATAAAGAGGGATTCATCTGGGTGAAGTCCCGAATCCTAACTGCAGCTGTTTTTGCCACTGAATTAGCTGGGGAAACAGCTTGTTGGTTATTCTGAGCATCTACTGAATGGGTTAAGGTAGTGAAAGTATCCCTGAATTCATCATGAGAGGCATGCTCATTTAGGGGATCTTCCTGAATAGGCGGTGCAGGATGATCCTTGTTACCCCTTCTATTATTTCTTTTAAGAGGCATAGTCTATAAATAGAATGGAGGATGAGTTATAAAAAAGATTTTAAATAGGGCTCATGCTCTTTCGTATGACATAGACACTGAAAAAAGGAAAATTTTCTAAAATGTTTCATAGAATCTTGTTCGTAAGTGTGGCACGCTTCACACCCATGCACAAGACTCTACACAACACGACTTTCGACTCCCTAGGACACTTTACAACCTTAGTCTCTGATACCAAGTTTTGTCACGACCCGAGGCTACCCCCTAATCGTGACAATGGTGCTTACGATCACAAGTGACCACAAGCTAACCCATGATCTGGTACCACCTGTGAGTACTTAATACAATGACACTAATATAACATATGTGGAAAATATGTTGATAAAATACTGTAACACTAGATACTAACATACGAATCAAAATATTTTTGAAATATCTGATAACAACTGATAATACTGAAATGACTAACTGACTGTCTAACTAAGTGTATAAAATCCTCTAAACTGACTGTGGAGTTGATGGGATATACCCCCAATTAACTCTAACTGACTGAACATATAAGAAATACTGAAGTAATGGAAGTAAGCAAATAATGTCCTCGATAGATAAGGATTCACCACTATTGGTGTTGAGGATATTGAGCTATCTAAGACCGGTCGGCAAACTGAGCATCTGAACCTATGTTATAAGACAATATAGTGCAAAGAAAAGTATGCGATCAATACTTTGAATGTACTGGTATGTGAGATAAGGACTGGCTGAAATGCATGAGATAACTAAGCATAAATGCATGAACATGTATAAGTATGAGAATTCAAGATGAAGTATAAACATGTTAAAGAAATAATCTGAATTCTGAAAGACTAAAATTTGTATAACTGAATAACTAAAACTCTATATATTTGGTCAAGCAAGCCTGAACTGAAATACACTGATTACTGTACTGAGACTGTGGGAGGTATCATGTAACCGACATGCCTCAATCTGAGATAATCGGGGTCCAACCTGTAACCCAGTTGGAAGTGCGTCAGTACCGTGCCACGGGTACCAACACTGGGTGTGTGGATCCACTAAATTGGTGTCTCAAAGGACCAGGGTGTCAAGCCTAAACTGATGGGTGACCTCTGGGAGAAAGTCAAGCCTAAAATGACGGGTGACCTCTCATATCCTACACTGGATACGTAGTTCTGGAATACAGGGACTGCTATTAATAACTTTGCCTAACAAATGGGGAAGCCGCCATCCCTACACTAGCTCGATGCTAAATCCTATTCCCAATTGAACTGACAATGGTACTGAACTGAACTAAGTTTAACTGAACATAATTTCTGATAACTAATAGTGCTCATCCTGATCATAAATATCTGAGTAAATAAAAAAACTCATGGTTTCACCAAATTATTACTTAAAAATATAAAATCATGTAAAACACGTTGGTATCGAGTGTTCATAACCCGCCAGCACTGGATGACCGACCATAAATTATGACACTAAGCTTTCAGAACGATAATATGGGATTATAGTTCAAATCCAAAAGCATAGACATTTCATCAACTATGTGAAAATCATGAATTTGAACATGCAAATGTCTTAGACATGAGGAGACAATATGATTACATAGCTAAATTTATAAATTAAGGGTTTAACATGACATGGGAATTTTTAATACTCAAACATGAATGGACTCATTCCACTTGAAAACATAACTTGCAATTGAATTACCAAGAGATTCATGGGTTTATTTCATCTTGCACATGTATAAACTTATAAATTGAACCAAAAGAGGTTTTTGGGCTCCATGGGTGAAAGGGAACCATGGATGAACATCCCACATACCTTAACAATTGAGTTCTTGAAGGTTTCTTGGATTGAAAGCTTTAATCCCTTGATTTCTAAAGAATGAAGCTTGAATTGTTCTTGGGGGAGAAGGAGGGTTTCTTAAGAGAAATTTGGGTACAAGAGGCAAATAATGGCCTTTTGGAAGCCCCAATTCGTGTTATGGATGAAATAGCATTAGGGAAATGACTCAAATTCCCCTTGGAAACTTCATCAAAAACACTGTACGGGACAGAGCCACGCGCCGCGGAACTTACTTCACTGAAGAGAGAAACGCGCCATGGATCTTACTCTACTATAGAGAGAGAAACGTATCGCGGAGCTCATCACTGTAGAAGAGAGCAATGCGTTGTGGCCCAAATGTGTTGCTGCATTGTTTTGGCCATCCAAAATGTCCCAAACCTCATTCAAAAATGCTGAAACTCACTCGAGATATACTTTGAACAACCCCGACCATGAATCAACTCAAAAATTGATGTCCCAAGGTTGGGATAGTTAAAAATAAAATCAGCAAAGTTTAGGGATCTTAAAAATGGCTAAGTCCTCAACATTTAGTGAAAATTCCAAGGCTTGGACCCCTTAACATGCAAATGTTAGATAAATTGAGCTAAGATTAATACGGGGTATTACACTTACCGATTCTAGAACCTTAAACTTCTCCATTACATTAGTCAAGTGGATCCGAACCTCCAACCAACTCAACCAATCTACCCTATTCAACCAACTCATTAGGAAAGGGAATCGAACCACAAGTCATTTCATTAGACTCAGGATTCAAACCATTAGTCATTTCATTGGGAAAGAGACTCGAATCATAAATCATCTGATTGTACTAGGGACTCAAAGCACTAGTCATTTAATTGGGAGAGGGATCCGAACCACAAGCCATCTTATTAGGATAGGGACTCAAATTACTAGTCATTTTATTGGACTAGGGAATCAAACCACAAGACATCTCATTGGACTAGGGACTGGAACCATTAGTCATTTCATTAAACTAGGGACTCGAATAACTAGTCATTCCATCGATCGAGGGACTCGAACCACAGGCCATTGATTGGACTAGGGACTCAATCCATTAATCAATTTATTGCCATTATTAGATGAAATTTGAACTCTTAACCCCTTTTAGTTCATGCATTAACATCTATTCAATTCATTTCACATTTAAGGGCTTGAACCATTTACCCATAACAACACCATACAGGACCCGAAGGTCTTCATGGGAATATTAATCGATTAACCACTTTATTAGTCCACTTCCTTCATTCAAATAATCATTCAATTCAAATTATAGTCATCAAGACCCTTACAAGCCATTCAAGCTTCATTAGCCTTTCTATATCAGCCTTTAGTTCAACATGCAATTCAAGTTCATGTTTAGGGAAATGAACCCCTTTCTTAGTCATCAACAAACATGGTCATAATCCAACTAATTACATGGCTAAAACATCATCACAATACCATTTATTAACCATTCATACTTATTGGTCCATCACTCCATCTTGAGTCATAAATTAATTCATTACATGATTACCAATGTTCTTACCAACCATTTACCAAGCATTCATATTCGTTATGACTCAATACATGCCTAAAAATGCCTTTGCCAATCACTTATCAAGTATTCATATTAGTTATAACGATATAATATACCATTCATGTTCACTAGACCAATACCATAGTTCAATACACCATTTATATGTGACGAGACATGTCATTTAGATATTTTTGCAAACACCTTGTGTGCATACCTTTATCAAGGCCAAGTTCATAGTAGAATTCATTAATATTAGGGTTAATTAAGACCCATTTGTCAAACTACATACAAAAAACATCCAGCTATTCAAACCACCACTAAATCATATAAAATCACAAGTCTAAGCAAGAGCAAACATTATTCATCATTTGATAATAAAAACTCTTTTCAATTGATTTCAAAATTACCATGTAAACACTTACTAATCCAAGTGTGAAATACATATTTTTTGAGTTATTTAACATGGGAGAGAGATACATTCCTTATATAAGTTGATTCAATAAAGAACTTGACACCTCTCTAGCCTCTAGATGAACACTCTTCATACCCTAGACTTCAAATCTTCCAATATGTTGGAGAGATTGTTTTTGGATATTTGATCCACTTAAAAATGTGTTTTAGGAGGTGACATACACTTATATAGTGAGGGGACTTAGGGTTTTAGGGTTAGGAAATGACTATAGGGCCCTTATTTAATAGCTGAAAAATGAGCCCGTCCTTAGGTACGACTCACTTAAGGAACCATACCCTAGGGTACGAGTGGTACCCTAACTCGTACTTGAGGCTTCACCTAGGTACCAGATACTGGTTAGGGTATGACTACACCTCATTGATTCATATCCAAAGGGTGCAACTTGGACCCTAAATTGTACCCATAACCCGTACCAAAAATAGTCTACTCTACACCAAGTGCTAAGCACTATATGACTTACCTAGGTACGACTCGTACCTTAGTGTATGGTTGAGGGGAGCCTAACTCGTATAGTGGATAGAATGATACCCTCCTAGGATGATCAAGGTATAAGAGGGGAGGAAAGAGTGGGTACGAATCATACACACGGGTACGAGTGTCTATCCAAATATATCGTGGATGCACAAAAACCAAAAAATTATGTTAGGCCAAGATCTTTGATATTTTTTTCTCCCCTCTTAGGATCATTTGTCCTCGAATGATGGGTAAGGTGAACTTATTCATAAGTTAACACATTACCACACATTAAACCAAACTTTTACCATATTTAGAACACAAGGCATTCAAAAAAGATATAACACACATCATGATCATCATCGATCAACTATTTATTTCATTGGCTTTGGGATTCAAACACATCATTTATCAAAAATACTTGATCAGTTTGAAGCATAGGGACTTGAACCCATTGTCTACCAAAGACATATATCAAATCAAGAAGATTAATACATACCTCGATCATGATTTTATAGAATGGGAAATGAATGTGGATACTTGGATTTCATGTCCTCCTCCGCCTCCCAAGTAGCTTCCTCAAACTATTGCTTCCTCCTTAGAACATTCACCGAAGTCACTTCTTTCATTCGCAACTAGTAAACTTTCCGATCCAAGATCTTCACCAGGATTTCCTCATAGGACAAAAAGTCCGAAAGCCCAACATATTCCAAGGGAACAACCAAGGAAGGGTCACCCATACATCTTTGCAATATAGAGACATGGAAAGCTGGGGAGATGGAGTTCAATCTAGAAGGCAACTCCAACTTGTAGGCAACATTACCAACCCTTTTCAAAATCAAATAGAAATAGGGACCACATAGCAGGGGTCTAAGCTTCCTTTTTTTATCGAACCACATCACTCCCTTCATAGAAGACACCTTTAAGAATACCCAATCACCAACACTAAACCCTAAATCTCTTTGCCTCACATCTGCATAGGACTTTTGGCGAATTTAAGTGGTTTTCAACCTCTCACAAATCACCTTCACAATTTATAAGGCTTGGTGAGCTAAATTGGGGTGGAGCAACTTACCCTCACTAACTTCTCACCACCCAATAGGAGGTCGACACTTCCTACCATGCATGCCTCAAAAGGCGCCATACCAATGCTAGAGAGCAAGTCTGGTTGAACTTATAGCTTCCCGAAGACACACCACTATGAGTGCTTGAGTCCAGCTATGCACCACCACTTCCTTGTTCAAGCCTATTTGAAGCTAAGAAAGAGTTAACTTAAGCCACCTGGCTATATTCCTTACATCCATCCCAAACATTACTCTGCTCCATTACCATTATCATATGCAAATCAAAAGTAGAAGACATAGGAAAGCTATAACCAACTATTATAGCAGAAATAATCAACATATGATTGAAAATTAAAAACCACAACACAACTATGCCATAAAACCTTTCGTACACATGCCTTCCAAAACCTCTTAAGCACCCAACACGACTATTGGTATATCTTCCAACCGCAACACTTAAGCCTACTACTTTTATACACGTGGTATGATCTATCCTTCCCAAGATCTAGAACCCTTTATCATTTTCATGAAGGTTTTTGCCATCCACTCCTTTCCAAAACTTGAGCTCTAGACGTCGTCCTAGAATTTACCCCACTTAAGGACTTCTACATTTCCACATTTTAAGAAATCACCATGTTCTACAAGACACTACCATCCTAGAACAAGAAAATCATTAAGGAACAAAAGTACAAGAATTATCCATGCCACTCAAGTCAAGACAGAGATCCCTAAAGCAAGACATGGCACCATAGCCATGAAATGTTTCATAGAAACCACCTATGACATAAATGAGACCCATCCCAATAGAATATACCAAATAAGGAGTCCTTAGGACCGGACACCAAATGACACACCACCGCATATACCATTGGTAATGCAATGTAAGGTTGAGACTCATACCCGGGGAATAAAATATATGCAAGATACGAACCTTAGGCGTAGCTGCTAAAAAGATGCATTAGACACTAGTAGAGCACCCTCTTGAACAAGATAGGAAAGTATCACTAGAGTATGCAAACCTATAATACCCTGCAAAATCATCTTCCAGTCTGAGCCTTAGAGCGTATTCAGTAAAGAAGAAATTCAAGTCTAAAAGTTTCAGAAATATCTTCTTAAGTATGAAATATACTTATTTCCATATAGAGCATTGAATAAGATTTCCATCGATGCAAAATTTTCCCAAATCGGACACTCGAGTGAAGAGTTAGAGCCATTTTAGTGTGACAGTGTGCCACCTGGCACTTCAGCGCGTCACGGAGCCAGCCAAAATGGCAATTGTCAAATTCCAGTGAAACTCCATGATTCCACCGCATCGCGGTATAATTCTAGTTCACAATCAAGATGGCAACACAATTTTCACCGCGTCGCACCGTTATGCAGTTTCCCAATTATCCAAATTCCAGTAAACTGGCGTGATTATGGCACATCGCGCCAGCATGTAAAATCAGGGAATTTTCAGCTTATTTCCAAGGGATTTTTGGTATTTTACCCTCCCCCTAGCCTTTATAAATACCCGGACAAGGGATCTCATCCTTATTTTTCTCTTTTTCCACCATAAAAAACTAGGGTTTCCAAAATCAAATCCTCTCCTTCTTCTTCAACAAAAATCAAGAAAGATCTAGAGAAATCAAGAAAATCTTCTGAAGGCTTTCAAGAAAAGAGTTTCCCCAAGGTATGTAGATGTTGATTCTTGTGTCCCTTTCATCCAAGAAGCTCAAGTACCCTTTTTTAAAACTCAAAGATTTTATGTTAACGAGTTGTTAATGATTCATATGAGTTAATTGATGTTTTATGTGTTGTTGAGTTTTGATTCATGTTTGTCTATAAGATTTATGAGCTTTGACCCTAGTATGTGGAATTTATGTGATTTTGGTGATAAACCCTCTTGAAGTTGTTTTCTATGTGATGTGTTCATGTCCTTTGGGTGTAGAAATAGTGGAATAAACGAAGCATGTCCCCCATAGGATTGATAAAAAGCTTAGGTGAAGCATAAAAGGGCCATTGTAGTATGTTGAAGATGATACCCCAAATTGTGAGTTAGTTTATGCATGCCGAGTGTTTAATAAAATTCCTTAGTGAATGAATTATTCTATAATGGTAGGCAATCCCCAAATAAGTGTGAACCAGTGCATGTCTAGTGTTTGTTGAAGGACTTTAGTGAACAAGTGGAGATGTGATAATAGTAAATTCCTCAATTATATGGTCTTTGATATATGATAAGCTTTTAATACATGCCAAGTGGTTAGCAAGTAACTTGAGACATGATAGTATGAAGTTTTACCCAAATCATGTGATGTCCAAATATATGTCAAGACTGATTTAGGTGTGAAGTACTTGAGGTAAGACCTTGTTGAAGGAAGTATAATCTAGTAGCATATTTCCCAATGTTAGTATAGGTTGATGTTTCCAAAATGCTTGACGCAATGCCTTAATAAATTGTAAAGGTGAAGGTATGTTATTTTTCCTAAATACTTAAAAAGATGCTTTAATGATAATGATAATGAATAAATGACTGTGATGATGAATGAATAATAATGATGATGAATGAATGGTTGTGATGATGGAGGAATGATTATGCTTTCTTTTATGTTATCGAGTCCTGAGGGTATTTATATTTGACAATTTAGCTGCTGTCTAGAGCCCGTGTTAGTTTTAAGATAATTCCAGTTGATCCATGACTCTTAGAACTCATTGAATTATAGAGCATTGTATCCTCAGACAGTTACAGAACTTAATAAATCTCAGTTATCTCTGTAATCTCTGTATTGCTAGTGATCTAGCCTCAGTCCTGTAATCTGCTCAGATCTAAGAGTATTTAAGGGTTCAATTCTAATCTTAGAAATAATTTGAGTAATCATAATCTATTAAAGCTCTGTGTCGTCAGTCAGATACCGTGATTCAAATGCAATTTCCGTTAGATACAGAACTAAGTGATCTTAGTGTAGATCAGTCTGATTTTTTGATAAACATGATCAGTATTAGATTTAGTTCAGTTGTGTTTAGTTAAGAATTCAGTCAGATTCTTTCAGTTGGGAGTAAGAACTAGCACCGAGTGAGGTAAGTAATGAAGGCTCTTCCCGTCAGAGAGAGAGAGTTTGAAGTCATTAGTAGCAATCCCTGACCTCCAGAACTACGTAGCCAGTGCAGGATATAGGATTCACCATTAGGAAAAGGCTGTCACCTTCAGAGAGAGAGCATTTGACTATGATATTGCCTTAGGTCGACTTCCTGGTAAGGGTCATCCATCAGAGAGTATTGACCAGAGAGAGGTCTTTACCCGTGGCACGGTATTGACACCCTTTTAGTTGGGGTTACAGGTTAGACCCAACATGTGGTATGTTGGGGCATGTCGGTTAAGAAACTACTTCCCACAATTTCAGTTTTAGTATCAATCTTCAGAAATCAGGACTGTCAGATACAATTATCTATCATTATGAGGAACTCAGATAGTTCCATTGATTCATGGACCATCCCGTCAGATAGGCTTGGTCTCATATACATTTATTTGATATCATATTCAAAGATATGCCACCAGATAGGCTTAATTCACAGTTTCAGATTCTATTGAGTATCCTTGTTATTAGATTCAGATATATTCATATTTCTTATCATTGATAATAGTTTCTGAAATCATCCGTTAAAGAGGTTGATCTCTAATCCTTTCAGTCGAAAGTAGTAAAGCTCAAAATTTAGTCCTTGATGTAAGTTCATCCAGATCCTCAGTTATCAGTATTAGAAGAGTCAATGATTCAGTATCTCAGTGTCGGTAATGAGTTCAGTCTGCAGTAAAGTGGTATTTGAGTTTTAGTATTCAGAGTTGTGATGATTGTGATTATGGTCTGTGCATTCATGTATGTGTTCTTGTGTTACATTTTCATGATTATTCAATTTAGATATTATGCATGCATGAGCCCTTGCATTTAGCCTTACCCCATCTACATACTCAGTATATCCCTGTACTGACGTATTTGCGCTATGGTGTTTTATTTGACACCATAGGTTTGAGGCATAGGATCCAAAGTTTCCTCAGCAGTTCAGTCCCAGTCAGCAATAGTAGCCATAGCCATGAGTCCTTTTTTTTCGAGGACGAATCTCAGTTTACTATTATGGCATCAGTCTTTGTTTATATTTTCAGTAGACGAAGTTAGTTGGGGATATGTCCCATAAACTCCACAATTTAGATAGTTTATATGCTTTTCAGACAAATGTCAGATGTATTAGTATTCAATTTTTTGTATTTTGAATATTCATAGATGTGTTGAACCTTATGGCTAGTTTTCGCATTTATTTCAGATACTATGCAGTGTATAGGTATAGAAAAAGTAAAGGGTTAGCTTATGTTCCTTCATGTCCATAAGCACTATGTGACATCTCAGGATGGGATCTCGGGTCGTTACAAACTTGGTATCAAAGCCTAAGGTTCAAGAGTGTCCTAGGGAGTCTGAAAAGTCGCATCTAGTAGAGCCTTGTGCATGGGTGTGTTGCATGCCACATTTATGTACAAGAGGCTTCGGGATGTTTTAGGAGCAGTTTCCCTTCTTTCAGTGTTCAGATCGTGCGAGTGAGCATGATCTCAAGTTGATTCTCAGTCTAATCCACTTCTTTCTTTCGATTACAGAGTATGCCTCCTCACAGAGATTTTGTCCATGGGGTTGATGAATATCCCCCTTAGCTAGTAAATCCTGAGAATGAAAGTGTGTCGCATGCAGAGTTTCAAGAAGATTTTTAGGTGCTAGCCCAAGCTGTGACTAATGTTCAGGGCAATCATCAGGCTATAGTCCCACCTCAGTATGATGGGAATTTAGCCGTAGCCAGAATTAAAAGTTTCATGAAAACGAACCCTCCAGAATTCTTTAGGTCAGTAGTAGGTGAGGACCCGCATCTTTATCTTGAAGAGGTGAAGAAGATCACCTAGATTATGCATATTTATAAGGAGGAGAGTGTTGAGTTAGCATCCTATAGGCTGAAGAATATTGCTTATGATTGGTTAGTTATGTGGGAGAGGAGTAGAGGGGAGAATGCAGCTCCCTTGACTTGGTTAGAGTTTCAGAGTGCCTTTATAGATAGATTGTTTCTGCTAGAGATGAGAGAGGCTAAAGTAGAAGAGTTCATAAACCTAAGGCAAGGTTCCATGACCGTGAAAGAGTATTGTCTTAAGTTTAACCAATTAGCTAAGTATGCTCCCGACTTGGTAGCTGACCCTTGAGCGAGTATGAGTAAGTTTTTGTCTGGGGTATCGAGTTATGTATTGAAAGAGTATTGAGCTTCTATGCTCAATAGAGATATGGATATTTCTAGGCTAATGATGCATGCACAACAGATTGAGGTAGATAAGATGAAGGAGAGAGAGAGAGAGAGTGAGCAAGAGAGCCAAGATAAGTAGTCGTGATTTCTCTCAGGCAGGGTCCCAGAGTGGTAGTCATTCTCATCATGGTCGGAAATTTATAGTCTCAGCTCCATCTTCATCTAGCGTGCCCGTACCTGTGTTTGGGGGTGTTAGATTTGAGGGAGCGTCAGTCTTCAAAGCCCATAGTAGCGCTAGTGATGTTCGTACACATCCGCTGTGTGGACAGTGTGGCAGGTGACACCAAGGTGTGTGAAGAGCCGGTAGTGATGTATGATTTGGGTATGGTAAGCTAGGCCATAGAATACGAGAATGTACAGTGCTGACTCAAAGGGGTAGACTTCATGCGCTTCAAGTTCGCCTTGATCGGGAAAGATTCCCTAAATAGACCCGGGTATGTTATGAGCCATTCATCTTTATGCTATGCATTTTTAGATCCTTTGCTTTCATTTTGAGATTATATGCTAGCATGAGTCATGCAAGAGTTTCAGATCTCAGCCAGTCAATTATGACCTAGTCAGTAAGTGCTCCGCGCACCGCCCCAGTATTTCAGCAAAGTGTGTTTAGAGGGACATAGAGTCTCAATGGGGAGATACCCCATAGTATTATGATGTTTGCATGTCCTTAGGCTCATTCAGATGCATGTTCAAATCTTATTTATAAAGTTAGCATCAGTTGTTATTGCATTGTCAGTCGTTCTTGCGAAAGTCAGCTCAGCCAGACATTCATGCATTAGATATGCACATTCAGTAGAAGTGAGTTAAACTTGTCAGCGTGTGTTTAGTCATATATTCATGAGATCATCCCAGTTATGAGTCCATGCATCAGATATGTATGTGTGTTATGAGAATTCAGCTATGAGCAGATTCGGTCGAGTATTCCATGCATCAGATATGATTGTCCAGTATGAGAACTTGTATGTCAGTTATTCCAATTGCATAGTCATGTTTTGAGATGTTTCCGTTCCTTGAGTAAGTTCATTTGATCTGTATTCTCAGTCTATCAAGCGACATTCAAGAATGAATGTTCCCAAGGGGAGATAATGTAATACCCTACAAAATCCTCTTCCAGTTTGAGCCTTAGAGCGTATTTAGTAAAGCGGAAATCTGAGTCTAAAAGTTTCAGAATTATCTTCCTATGTATGAAATACTTTGAATCATGTGGAATTTCCCTAATTTCTACTTCTTTCCATGTAGAGCATTGAATAATCTTTCCATCGATACAAAATTCGTCCAAATCGGACACTCGGGTGAAGAGTTAAAGCCATTTTAGTGTGATAGTGTGCCACCTGGCACTTTAATGCGTCGCAGAGCCAGCCAAAATGAAAATTATCAAATTCTAGTGAAACTCCACAATTCCACCACATCACGGTATATTTCTAGTTCATAATCAAGATGGCAATGCAATTTCCACCGCGTCGCGCCGTTATGCAGTTTCCCAATTATCCAAATTCCAGTGAACTGAAGCGATTATGGCGCCTTGCGCCAGCATGTAAAATCGGGGAATTTTCAGCTTAATTCCAAGAGCTTTTTGGTCTTTTCCCCTTTCCCCCTAGCCTCTATAAATACCCGGCCAAGGGATCTCAACCTCATTTTTCTCTTCTTTCACCAAAAAAAAACTAGGGTTTCCAAAATCAAATCCTCTCTTTCTTCTTCAACAAAAATCAAGAAAGATCTAGAGAAATCAAGAAAATCTTCCTAAGTCTTTCAAGAAAAGAGTTTCCCCAAGGTATGTAGATGTTGATTCTTGAGTCCCTTTCATCCAAGAAGCTCAAGTACCCTTTTCTAAAACTCAAAGATTTTATATTTATGAGTTGTTAATGATTCATGTGAGTTGAAATTGATGTTCCATGTGTTGTTGAGTTTTGATTCATGTTTGTCTACAAGATTTATGAGCTTTGACCCTAGTATGTAGAATTCATGTGATGTTGGTGATAAAACCTCTTGAAGTTATTTTCTATGTGATGTGTTCATGTTCTTTGGGTGTAGAAATGGTGGAATAAGCGAAGCATATCCCCCATAGGTTTGATAAAAAGCTTGGGTGAAGCATAAAAGGGCCATTGTAGTATGTTGAAGATGAAACCCCAAATTGTGAGTTAGTTTATGCATGCCTAGTGTTTGATAAAATGCCTTAGTGAATGAATTATTCCATGATGGTAGGAAATCCACAAATAAGTGTGAACCCGTGCATGTCTAGTGTTTGTTGAAGGACTTTAGTGAACAAGTGGAGATGTGGTAATGGTAAATTCCCCAATTATGTGCTCTTTGATATATGCTAAGATTTTAATACATGCCAAGTGGTTAGCAAGTAAGTTGAGACATGATTGTATGAAGTTTTCCCCAAAACATGTGATGTCCAAGTACATGTCAAGACTGATTTAGGTGTGAAGTACTTGAGGTAAGACCTTGTTGAAGGAAGTACAATCTAGTAGCATGTTTCCCAACATTAGTATAGGTTGATGTTTCTAAAATGCTTGACGCAATGCCTTAATAATTGTAAAAGTGAAGGTATGTTATGTTTCCTAAATAGTTGAAGAGATGCTTTAATGATAATGATGATGAATGAATGACTGTGATGATGAATGAATGATAATGATGATGAATGAATGGTTGTGATGATGGAAGAATGATTATGCTTTCTTTTATGTTATCGAGTCCTGGGGGGTATTTATACCCGACAACTTAGCTGCTGTCTAGAGCCCATGTCATTTTCACGATAATTTTAGTCGAGCCATGACTCTCAGAACTCATTGAATTATAGAATGCTGTATCCTCAGATAATTACAGAACTTAAGAAATCTCAGTTATCTCTGTAATCTCTGTATCGCTAGTGATCTGGACTCAGTCCTGTAATCAACTCAGATCTAAGAGTATTCAAGTGTTCAATTCTAATCTCAGAAATGATTCAAGTAATCATAATCTATTCAAGCTCTGTATCGCCAGTCAGATACCGTGATTTAATTCCATTTCCGTCAGATACGGAACTAAGTGATCTCAGCATAGCTCAGTCAGATCTTTTGATAAACATGATCAATATTAGATTCAGTTTAATTGTATTCATTTAAGAATTCAATCAGAGTCTTTTAGTTGGGAGTAGAAACTAGCACTGAGCGAGGGAAGGGATAGCGTCTCCTCCCATCAGAGATAGAGAGGCCGGAGTCGTTAGTAGCAATCCCTGACCTCCAGAACTAAGTAGCCAGTGTAGGATATAGGATTCACCATCAGGAAAAGGCTTTCACCTCCAGAGAGAGTATTTGACTATGATATTGCCTTAGGTTGACTGCCTGGTAAGGGTCATCTGTCAGAGAGGATTGACCAGCGAGAGGTCTTTACCCGCGACACGGTATTGACACCCTTCCATCTGGGGTTACAGGTTGGACCCCACCTGTGGTAGGTTGGGGCATGTCGGTTAAGCAACTATTTCCCACAGTTTCAGTTTCAGTATCAATCTTTAGAAATCAAGACTGTCAGATACAATTATCTATCATTATGAGGAACTCAGATAGTTCCATTGATTCATGGACCATCCCATCACATAGGCTTGGTCTCATATACAATTATTTGATATCATATTCAGAGATATTCCGCCAGACAGACTTTATTCACAGTCTCAGATTCTATTGAGTATCCTTGTTATCACATTCAGATATATTCATACTTCTTATCATTGATAATAGTTTCTGAAATCATCCGTTAGAGAGGTTGATCTCTAATCCTGTCAGTCGAAAGTAGTAAAGCTCAGAATTCAGTCCTTGATGTAAGTTTATCTAGATCCTCAGTTATCAGTATTAGATGAGTCAGTGATTCAGTATCTCAGTGTCAGTAATGAGTTCAGTCTGCAGTAAAGTGGTATCCGGGTTTCAGTATTCAAAGTTGTGATGATTATGATTATGGTCTGTGCATTCATGTATGTGTTCTCGTGCGACATTTTCATGATCATTCAGTTTAGATATTATGCATGCATGAGCCCTTGCATTTATCCTTACCCCATCTACATACTCAGTACATCCCTGTGCTCACGCATTTATGCTATGGTGTTTTATTTGACACCATAGGTTCAGAGGCACAGGATCTAGAGTTTCCTCAGCAGTTCAGTCCCAGCCAACAACAGTAGCCATAGCCGTGAGTCCTCTTCTTTAGAGGATGAATCTCAGTTTACTATTATGGCATCAGACTTTGTTTATATTTTCAGTAGACGGAGTTAGTTGGGGACATGTCCCATCAACTCCACAGTTCAGATAGTTTAGAGGCTTTTCAGACAGATGTCAGATGTATTAGTATTCAGTTTTCTGTATTTTGAGTATTCATAGATGTGTTGAACCTTATGGATAGTTTCCACATTTATTTAAGATATTATGCAGTGTACAGGTACAGATATAGTAAAGGGTTAGCTTGTGGTCCTTCGGATCCATAAGCACCGTGTGATGTCTCGGTATAGGATCTCGGGTCGGTTCAAACCTGACCTTACCTTAGGAACCACCGCTAGAAGAAAATTTAAGATCAACCTTCGACCTTCCTCCTATTATTCCAACGAGCACAATACTTTGCTCTAATGGGTATCACCTGGGAGGTACACTAGGGACACTTGGTCTTCCTATACCTAAAACCATTCTATAAAGGAGGAATAAGAGTTGGACAAGCGTTCGAAATAAGACCAATCCCAAACTTAACCTTCCTATTCATCAAATAAAAAAATACCACAAGGGCATCGGTCAACCCACAGGACATGACTAAGAACTAGTAGTGACCATACCAAGTTCTAAAGGCGGTATTAGGGATATCCGCTTCCCCAACCTTAAGTTGATGATAACCCGACCTAAGATCAATATTTAGAGAAATACTTCGCACCTTGAATTTTATCAAATAAATCATTGATTCTAGGGAGAGGATACTTATTCCTTATGGTCGCTTTGTCCCTCAGACTATAATCATTGCACATACAAAGAAAGCCATCCTTCTTGCTCACGAATAACACGGGAGCACTTAAAGGAGACACACAAGGATGAGTGTCTAGAACAAGGTCAACCCCAAAATTGATTTCCTTATCAGGAGGAATACTAGAAGTATCATCAAGGAAAACATCGAGAAACTTATTGACCATGGGAATGACTCTAGGGAAGAACCTTCTAAGCTAAAACATTTAACTTGGACCAAATGATACAAATTCCCTTTTGAGATTAACTTCTGGACTCTAAGATACGAAATGATTCTTCCCTTAGGCACCAAAGAACCACCTTTCTATGCAATGACCTTCTCATTATGAAAATATGAACTTGACCCTATGGGTCCAACAATCTAAGGAATCATAACACGAATGTAACCAATCCATCCCCAAGATAACATCTAAATCAACCACTCCTAACTCTATCGAGTCTACAAGAGCCTTTCTACAACTAACTAATACCACCTCACCATAGACTTGCTTAACAACCACAGAGTCTCCTACCAGGGGTAGAAACAAAAAAAGGGATCTGAGAAACTATCAAGACCAAAAACTAAGATGCACAGTCACATACGGGGTCACATAAGAAAGAGTAGAGCCTGGGTCAAGAAAATAATACATACCACGAGAGAAAAGTTTCAACATATCGTCATTAGCATCAGAAGGTGCCTCGAGTTCCCGAGAGATAGTAAGAGAATTAAGACGGTCCTAACCAATGTCGGAGCTAGAAGCGGCACCCCTAGGTGCAAAAGCTCTAGAAGTGGCAACCGATACCCTTTTTGCCCAAGAGACAATCATTATGGGACACTCCAATTGTATGTGACCCAATAAACCACATTTAAAATAATAATTATTTCCTTCCTCACAATAACCATAGTGTGATCAACCACAAAATTGACAAGGAGGATAGGTGAGAAAAGATTGGTTCCCTCTTCCCTAATGTTGGTCACCTTATGTCCTACGAGCATTACTAATTTGAAAATGCCCGCCTCCCAATGGGTTCAGGTAAGGAGGACTAGCCGTGGAATAGAAGCTAGGACGTACACAATACTTCCTCTTGGACCACTTTCCACCAACTTGAGCCAACCGAGAAAATGAGCAATGAAACCCAGCATCTTGAGGTAATCGAGGAAAGTGTCATCCCCAAAAGTAGGGTTAGTAGGAATAGGTGGAACCCCTTGGGTACAGTCAGATGTCATGACCCTTGATCGGGTCTAAATCCTAGAAATTGGATGAGCTTAATCCATATTGCCCTCAGCTAGGACAAAAAAGCTCGCTTGGACATCAGATCTTTTTGGATACATGATCTAAAAGATGATCTAGAAAAATTTGAAGAATATAAGATCTTAGATTCTATATAGATTGAGATTGAAACACAAGAAAGGGATAATTCCTAAATGTCTCATAGCCCCTCTTTTATAAGTGTGGCGCGCTACACACCCATAAAACAAATGCTACTTGACATGATTTTGTTGACTCCCAACTGACTATGAACCTAGGCTCTAATACCAACTTGTCACGCCTAAAAACTAAGACATGTCGTGTTGGCATATCAAGCCCAACTTGGATTAGAGATCGCCCCGTCAACCCAACCTAACCATCTATTCAATTAATAAGTGTCGGATGAACTCTGACCAAATATCAAAGTAACAGAAAATAAATCTAATAGTCAATACTTAGACAGTATCTAGCATTTTATTAATGGCAATAATATAGTCAATAAATCCAAGTCCACAGTCATCCATAAAAGCCTCTACAAATCTGATGTCTAAACACCTCAGGACATGCCCCCAACAATAGCCAACACTAAGTCAAGATAAATCAAGTCTATGACTTAAAGTAAAAGACTATGAAATATATGCCTTCCGGAGAATGGAATTTCACCACTTCAATGTCAACATACGATCTGCCCGATCCGCTCGGTCATTGCATAAAAAAAGAAGAAGAAGCTTCAGAACCCATGTCGCCTGGGGACATAGCATCTGGATACGGTTAACTGTTGGAGCGCTAGCATGTATCTCATGGATAAGGATAAAATAGAACATTATCTCAATCCAAGTCAAACCATCATATAAAATCATAATTACATTAGCATAGGCATATATGAAGAGACACATACACATGTTTATATATATTGCATACCAAGTCATAAAAAGAGTTATAACAATCTTTTTTAAAGAACTCATTCATAAGACATGGAGTGAGGTACTTTCAACCTTTTACCTTACCAATTCAAGAACCTTAAACTTTTTCATTGCATTAGTCAAGGGGATCCAAACCTCAAACCAACTCAACTAATTTATCCAATTCAACCAACTCATTAGGAAAGGGACTCGAACCAGCAACCATTTCCTTAGACTCGAGACTCGAACCACTAGTCTTTTTACTGGGAGAGAGACTCAAACTATAAGCCATCTCATTAGACTAGGGACTCAAACCACTTGTCATTTCATTGGGCAAAGGACTCAAACCAAAAGCCATCTCATTGGACTAGGGAATCAAACCACTAGTTATTTCATTGGACTAGGGAATCAAACCATAAGCTATCTCATTAGACTAGGGACTCGAACCACTAGTCATTTTATTGGACTAGGAACTCGAACCACTAGTCATTCCATCGAGCGAGGGACTAGAGCCATAGGCCATTCATTGGACTAGGGACTCAAACAACTAGTCATTTTATTGCCATTATTAGACGACATTTGAACTCTTAACCTCTTTTAGTTTATGTATTAACATTCACTAAATTCGTTTCATATTTAAGGGCTTGAACCATTTACCAATAACAACACCATATGGGACCATAAGGTCTTCATAGGAGTATTCATCGATTAATCACTTTATTAGGCCAATGCCTTCATTCAAATCACCATTCAATTCAAATTATAGTCATCAAGACCCTTACAAGTCATTCAAGCTTCATTAGACTTTCTATAGCACCTTTTAGTTCCATATGCAATTCAAGTTCATGTTTAGGGAAATGAACCCCTTTCTTAGCCATCAACCAACATGGTCATAACCTAACTAATTACATGGCTAACAAGATTATCAAAATACTATTTATCAACCGTTTATACTTATTAGGCCATCATACCATCTTGAGTCATAGATTAATTCATTAAATGATTACCAAGATTCTTACCAACCA
Organism: Capsicum pubescens; assembly: GCA_030864215.1. Lineage (NCBI taxonomy): Eukaryota > Viridiplantae > Streptophyta > Magnoliopsida > Solanales > Solanaceae > Capsicum > Capsicum pubescens. Next base: position 218,850,961 of record CM061543.1, on the reverse strand, counting down.
TTTACCAAGCATTCATATTCGTTATGACTAAATACATCGCCAACAAATCCTTTACCAACCACTTATCAAGTATTCACATTCATTATAACAATATCATATCCCATCCATGTTCACTAGACCAATACCATAGTTCAATACACCATTAACATGTGACTAGATATTTCATTTAGATATTTTCACCAACACCTTATATGCATACCTTTATCAAGGTCAAGTTCATAGTAGAATTTATTAATATTAGGGTTAATCAAGATCCATTTGTCAAACCAAATACAAAAAAACACCCACATATGCAAATCACCAGCAATATCACATAAAATCACAAGTCTAAGCAAGAGCAAACATTATTCATCATTTACCAACAAAAACCCTTTTTATTTGATTTGAAAATTACCATGTACACTTACTAATCCAAGTGTGAAATACATTGTTTTTGAGTTATTTAACAAGGGATAGATATACAAGCCTTATAAAAGTTGATTCAATGAAGAACTTGACACCTCTCTTGCCTCTAGATGAACCCTCTTCAAACCTAGCCTTTAAATCTTCCAAAATGTTTGAGAGAGTATTTTTGGATGTTTGATCCACCCAAAAATATGTTTTAGGAGGCGACACATCTTATATAGTGAGGGGACTTAGGGTTTTGGGGATAGGAAATAACCATGGGGCCCTCAGTTAAAAGCTAGAAAATAAGCCCGTCCTTGGGTACGACTCACTTAATGAACTGTACCCTAGGGTACGAGTGGTACCCTAACTCGTACCCTAGGCTTTAATTAGGTCATATATACTAGTTATGATACGAATACACCCTCTTGAGTTGTATCCAAAGGGTATGACTTGGACCCTAAACCATCCCATGACCCATACCAAAAATAGTCTACTCTAAACCAAGTGCCCAACACCATACCACTTACCTAGGTATGACTCATACCTTTGTGTAAGATTGAGGGGAGCCTAACTAGTATACTGGATAGAATGCTACCCTCCTAGGATACTTAAGGTATGATAAGGGAGGGAAGAGTGGTGTAACGCCCAGATCCTGATGCCCCAAACGCTATATGGTGTAACAATCTTGAAGGACTACTACCTAACCCATGACTGGTACCTACTGCAATAACTATATCATAACACTGTAAATATGGAATAATGGGTTAAAAATATGCCATAAGGTTTTAAACTGTAATACTAATATAAAAGTGAAATGTGGTATAAAAATACCAAAACTGAATATAAATACTGAAGTCGGAACATCTAGTATGAAAGCCTCTAAATTGTCTGAATAAGGAGTTGACGGGACATGTCCCCAACTAACTCCAACTGATAAAATAAACTAAGTGCTGAAAGAATAAAATAGTCAAGTAATAACATTCTCGAATGATGAGGACTCACTGCTAGTCTGTCTGCTGAACATTTAATCTACTAAGGGTGCTCTGGATCTCGTGCTTCTGAACCTATGGCTTAAAACACCATAGCTCAAGAGAAAAGTATACATCAGTATGTGTAAATATACTAGTATACAAGTAAGGTAAGGCTGAATGCAAAGGTTCATATGTATGAATAATACCAACTGACTGAGTAACATGAATATGAGAATACATGCATGGATACGTAACTGTAAATGAGATCATGATAATACTGACTACAAAGTCTGAATATTGATAACATGAGTTTCTTATAACTGATGTACTGTTAACTGAGTGACTGTGTCTGACAGTCCTAATACTGATGGAACTAGCTATGTTCCATACTGAACTGACTGTATCTGATAGTCCTAAATCTGAAAAACTATCTGAGTTCTTTTGCTGAGAATAAGACTGAGACTGTAGAAAGTAGTCATCTAACCGACATACACCTTTTTTATATAGAGTCGGGATCTAATATGTAACCCCAATTAGAAGGGTGTTAATACCGTGCCACTGGTAAGGACAAGCTGTGAATGACCCTCATCTGGCAGTGTCCCCAAAGAAGAATGGTGGGACCCTCAATTGGCAGTGTTAATCCACTTCATCAACCTTCAACTGTCAGTGTTGATGTCTCAACGTATGCTGGGTACATAGTTCTGGAATGCAATGATTGCTTCTAAGAGTCACACCCTCAACTGTTAGTGTGTGCCCTCAGCCTTGGGTTCGCTCGATGCTGAATTCTACTCCCAACTGAATAGACACTGATCTAATTATACCGAGATAAATTGGACTGAGTTTACTGAGTTTCGTGGACTGATGAAATATTACTGAATTCTGTTAACTATCTGAGTTCATGAGATTACTGAGTTTTTCCTAAGTCATGTAACTGTTTGAATTCTACTGAGTTCTGAAATTAACCGAGAATACTACTGATCATGGCGTGACTGAGGTTATCATAAAATTGACATAGGCTCTAGGTACACAGCTAAATTATCGGGTATAAGTACCCCCAAGACTACATATCATGAAACTGATAAGACATGACATTTCTTGAACACATGACCATAGTCATCAATTCATAGTATAATAATTGGGGATTTTCATGAAGTATTCACATGCCATAAGCTTACACATGAATAGGAATGCATATAAACATGTCATAATTTCACAAGCCTAATCTCATGAGCGTTACATCAATCCATTTCAATGTATAACAATAACATAAGAGTCATTTTGAACATAAAGGTAAAACATGGATTCATCAATTTGGTCATAATTAAGTCATAAGGAAAAAATCCTATTCTCTTAGACATTTTATCAAACACCTTGTATGCATAACTATAGGCTTAGGCATGAATATTAAAACAACACATTATGGCATCATCTTACATTTCTAAATTCAAGAATTCCAACACATACTAACATATTTTCATGATGTTTATTAAAGATTCCAACTTGGAAGTCAAACAACAACATAAACATGGATATAATTCAATTCATAACATGAAATTCAAAGTTTATATTTTTAAAAGGGTTTATTGAGCTTCATGGGTGAAAGGAACCCATGAATCAACACTTAACATACCTTAGATGGAAGTTTCTTGAATATTAACGGTGGAATCTCCTAGATTAGACCTTCAATTAAAAATCCTAGACTTGTTCTTAAGGGAATTTGAGAGAAACAACTATATTTTGGTGAAAACCTAGCTGAATCTTATGTTATAGGCTTATATAGGGGGAGGGGGAATTGACCCTTTTTCCCTTAAAGATGCAGACATTTAATGACTAAAACTGGACATCGACGCTTTGAGCAACATGGTGCATCGATGGCTTCGATGCGATACCTAACGTGTCGCACCATGATCGTGCCAAGCCTCAGTTATTTCGACTCTAGCAACCTGCAACAATGTTAACCAACACAATAGGCTATGCGGCGCGCTATTATCGCATTTGTCCACTATTTTGGGGCACTAAACATGGTCTAAACGAGGTTAAAAAAATTCAAAACTCATTCGAAAACACCTAATGACCTTCCTGATCATGAATCAACAAAAATACAGACCATTAAAGGATATTAAGGTTGCTTAGAAATTTTGTGGGGTCTTACAATATCTCCCTCTTGGGAACATTCGTCCTTAAATGAGACTAACTGAGATGGGAGAAATGATAAGCTGAAGTATATACTGATCATGAACAACTGAAACATAAGTACATAACTGACATTACTAATTTATTGAGATTCATACTTAGCATGCATATCTGATGCATGATTTCATGACTGAGTTGATACATGGATGCATGTATGGTAGTACTGATTCACTTGTATATCTGATGCATGAATACATGACTGACATGATACACAAACACATGACTAAATATGCAATGGTAGTTGATACCAAGTTTATAATGGGAATCTGAGCATGAAACTGAATACCAAGTTGTAACTGAAATTTGAACATGAAATTGAATAAGCTTAAGGAAAGCTATTACCTTGGGTTGAGTCTGAGTTTGTGGAGAAGAGGTGAGGATACTTGGTCTGCATGTCTGCTTCTGCTTCCCAAGTATCTCCCTCAATGGATTGATTCCGCCAAAAAACTTTGAATAGAGGGACTTCTTTCTTCCTAAGTCTACGAGTCTGATAGTCAAGGATTTTGACTAGAATCTCTTTATAAAAGAGGTTGTTCTGAATGTCTATGTCCTTTATAGGGACTAGAACTACTGGGTCATATATGAACTTCTTAAGAAAGGAGACATAAAACACTGGATGGACTGGGACGAGATATGAAGGCAATTCGAGCTCATAAGCTATCTTGCCGAAGTGATTGAGAATTTTGAAGGGACAAACATATCGGGAACTAAGCTTTCCCTTCTTGCTGAACTGCTTCACTCCCTAATGGGAGAAATTTTCAAATAAACATGATCACCAATCTCAAACTCGAGATCTTTCTTGCTCACATCTACGTACGACTTCTATCAGCTCTGAGCTATCTTGAGCCATTGTCTGATCAACTGGACTTTCTCTAAGGTATTGAATACCAATTTAGGCCCTACTAATGCGGCCTCACCCACTTCGAACCAACCGATTGGAGATCTACATCTCCTACCGTAGAGAGCATCGAATGGAGCCATCTTAATACTGGAATGATAGTTGTTGTTGAATACAAACTCAATCAAAGGCAAGTGGTCATCCCAACTACCCTTGAAATCAATTGCACACGCTCACAGCATATCTTCTAAAGTCTGGATAGTCCTTTCTGCTTGACTATCTGTCTGAGGATGGAAGGCTGTACTGAGGTGAACTCGGGTACCTAGACCCTTTTGGAAGCCTTCCAAAACTGAGAGGTGAACTGGGTACCTCTATCTAAGACAATAGACAATGGGACACCGTGTAATCTGACCAACTCCTTGATATAGAGTTTGGCGTAATCCTCGACTGAATAAGAGGTATGGACTGGAAGGAAATAAGCTGATTTGGTCAACCTATCTACAATGACCCAAATTGAATTATGATGATGACGAGTAAGGGGAAAACCCGTCACAAAGTCCATGTTTATTTCTTCCCACTTCTAAGTAGACATATTGAACTCTTGCATGGACCCACTAGGCTTCTGATGCTCAATCTTAACCTACTGATATGTAGAACACTTAGCCACAAACTTTGCAATACCTTTCTTTATACCACTCCACCAATACATCTCCCGCAAGTCACGGTACATCTTAGTGTCCCCTAGATGAATAGAGTATCACGCACCATGCACTTCTGTAAGGATTCACTGCCTTAAGTCATCTACACCTGGCACATAGAGACGATCCTAACAATGCAAAACACCATCTCCCCCTTGGGAGAAAACCTCTACTTTCTGATCTCTGACTGATTCTTTCAACTTGACTAGACTAGGATCTCTAACTTATTTTTCCTTAACTTTGGAAACTAGAGATGATTCTGAACCCATATACTAGCTTCTACTGAGTCGACTAAGTGGACACCTAGTCTGGCAAGCTGATGAACTTCCTGAGCTAATTTCTTCTTACAGTCCTAAACATGAGCAACACTACCCATAGAAGATCTACTAAGAGTATCAACCACTACATTGGCCTTGCCCGGATAATAAAGGACACTGATGGCGTAATCTTTCAAGAGCTCTAACCACCTTCTCTGATAGAGGTTAAGATCTTTCTGAGAGAATACATACTGAAGTCTTTTGTGATATGTGAACACATCTACGTTCACCCTATACAAGTAATGCCTCCAAATATTTAAGGAAAAAACTATGGTTGCTAACTCAAGATCATGAGTCAGATAATTCTTCTCATGGGGTTTAACTGTCTAGAGGCATAGACTATGACCTTACCATGCTGTATGAGGACACAACCCAAAACCATTCTGGATGCATCATAGTACACAACAAATCCATCTGAACCATCTGGAAGAGCCAAAATTAGAGCTGAGGTGAGTTGAGTCTTCAACACCTAAAAACTTTTCTCGCAAGGATCTGACCGCTAAAACTTGACTTTCTTCTGAGTCAGTTTGGACATAGGGGGTGCAATAGAACAAAATCCCTCAACAAACCATCTGTAATAGCCAGCCAAACCCAAGAAACTTATGATATCTGATGGAGAGACAAGGCGAGGCCAGTTTTTTACTGCTTCGGTCTTCTGAGGATCAACTCTAATGCCATCACTGAAAATGATATGACCAAAAAAGGATACTGACCTTAGCAAAAATTTACACTTACTGAATTAGGAAAATAGCTGATGATTTCTAAGAGACTGCAATACTATTCTGAGATGTTCAGCATAATCACGCTCACTGCGGGAGTGAACAAGGATGTCATCTATAAAGACTATGATAAACAGGTCCAAGTACTTCTTGAACACTTGGTTTATCAAGTCCATGAAGGCCGCTGGATCATTGGTAAAACCAAAGGACATGACTAAGAAATCAAAGTGACCATACCGAGTTCAGAAAGCTGTTTTTAGAATGTCACATTCTCTGACTCTGACCTGATGATAGCCTGATTTGAGGTCTAGCTTAGAAAAATAACTGGCACCCTGGAGTTGGTCAAACAAATCATTGATTCTGGAAAGTGGATACTTGTTCTTGACCGTGACTTTATTGAGCTGATGGTAATCAATTCACATTCTGAGAGAACAGTCTTTCTTTTGCACGAATAAGACTGGTGCACCAAGCAGGGATGCACTGGGTCTGATAAATCCCTTATCCAAGAGATCCATCAAATTTTTCTTTAATTCTCTAAGTTCTGCTGGTGCCATTCTATATGCCAGAGTAGATATAGGCTGAGTATCTGGAAGAATATCAATGCCGAAGTCTATTTCCTTTTCAGGAGAAACTCTGGTAGATCTTTGGGAAAGACATCTGAATATTCATTCACTACTAGGACTGATTCAAGACTGGGAGTTTCGAAACTAGTGTCCTTAACTCGAACAATATGATAGACACATCCCTTATATATCATTTTCTATACCCGAAGGTAGGAAATAAGCTGACCTATGAATGCTGAAGTACTACCCCTCCACTCTAGAAAAGGTTCATTTGGAAACTAAAACTAGACAAATTTGTTTCTGCAGTCGACTGTGGAATAGCAGGAATGAAGCCAAGCCATGTCGAGAACGACTTCAAAATCAGTCATCTCTAATTCGACTAAGTCTGCTAATATAACTTTCTGAGATACCATAATCGGAGAGTCCCATATACCCTCCGGGCTATGATAGTTTTACCCATTAGGGTAGATACTGAAAAGGGCTCTGTTAGAATTTCAGGAGTGACTCCGAAATCAACTTCTATATAAAGAGTAACAAAAGATAAAGAAGCTCCTGGATCTAGCAAAACGTAAAAATGCATATGAAAGATCTGCAACATACCAGCGACCACATCAGGAGAATTTTCCTGATCTTATTAGGATTGAAGAGCATAAATTTTGTTTGGGCGTTTCCCACTGGTGGCGCTGAAACTGGCACCCTACTGGTTCGGGCGACCAAACTAAGCTGAGAAACGGTTACGCTGACCCTAAAATCCTGACTGGGGATAATCTCTGACCCTGTGGCCTGGCTTTCCACATCTGAAATAGACGTCATTGCCAGCTCTGCAAACACCCTGATGGTTCTTTCCACAAGTATGACAAAGAGGATGAGTGCGTGCACTGCTAACACAGCCCTGAGGTTTAGGGACTGACGCCCTATCCCTGTTGCCATCTCTAAATTTTGGCACTAGAGAACTGGTTGAGGAAGGAGCTAGAATGGATGACTTTGGGTGTAACTGAGAACGATTCCCACCCTCTGACTAAGGCTGAGCAAAGTTGAAACTACCTGTCCTTGCTTTCTTATTCTGCTTCTTTCTCATCTTAATCTTCTGCTCTTCTATCTGTTGAGCATGGATCATAAACCTAGCTATGTCCATCTCACTAATCAACATCGCAGACCTGCACTTATTGACCACACTATCATTCACTCCAAAAACAAACTTACTCCTCTTTGTCATGCTGTCTGCAACTACATGAGGAGCGTATCAATCTAATTGAGCAAACTTAAGAGAATACTCTTTCACTGTCATGTTGCCCTTCCTGAGGTTGATAAACTCTAACACCTTAGCTTTCCTCAGATCTAGGGGAAAGAATCTATCTAAGAAAGCTATGGAAAACTCTTTCCACTTAATAGGCCCTACATCTATAGCCTTCTCTGCCTTCCACTGTTTGAACCATGTGTAAGCCACATCCTGTAACTGATATGCAACTATCTCAGCACTGTCACAAGCGGTAATCCCCATGATATCTGTAACCATCTGAACCTGATCAAGGAATTCCTGAGGGTCCTCATCTAACTTAGACCCAAAAAAGGATGGAGGATTCAGTCGGGTGAAGTCCCAAATCCTGGCTGCAGCTGAATTGGCCACTAGGTTGGCTGAAACGACAACTGATCATTCATTCTGGGTAGTAACTGAATTATCAAGAGTAGTGAATGCAGCTCTGAACTCTGCATGAGAAATATGTTCGTCCAAGGGATCTTCTTGGACGGGCTGAGAGGCTGACTGATTTCCGTTTCTTCTTTTGGAAGGCATGCTCTGTAGGCAAAAAAGGAGAAACAGATTAGACTGAGAGTTAAATTTGAGCTCATGCTCACTAGCACGACATGATTACTAAAAGAAGGGAAAATGTTCCTAAAACATCTTATAGCCTCTTGTACATAAATATGGCGCGCAACACACCCATGCACAAGACTCTACTAGATGTGGATTTTCAGACTTCCTAGGACACTGTTGAACCTTAGGCTCTGATACCAAGTTTTTAATACCCCGAGCCTGATGCCCCAGATGCTACACGATGCTAATAATCTAGAGGAACCATAAGCTAACCCATGACTGGTACCTGCTATAATAATTGTGTAATAATACTATAAATGTGGAATAATGGACTGAAAACATGCCATAAGGTTTGAAACTGTAATACTGATATAAAAGTAAAATGTGGTATAACAATACCAAAAATGATTATAAATACTGAAGTCTGAACATCTAGTCTGAAAGCCTCTAAATTTTCTGAATAAGGAGTTGACGGGACATGTCTCCAACTAACTCCAACTGCTAAAATAAACTAAGTGCTGAAAGAATAAAATAGTAAAGTAATAAAATCCTTGAATGATGAGGACTCACTGCTAGTCTGTCTGCTAAACGTCTGATCTACTAAAGGTGCTCTGGATCTCACGCTTCTGAACCTATGGTATAAAACACCATAGCGCAAGAGAAAAGTATGCATCAGTACTTGGAAATGTACAGGTATGCAAGTGAGGTGAGGCTGAATGCAAAGGTTTATATGCATGAATAATACTAACTGACTGAGTAACATGAATGTGAGAATACATGCATGAATACGTAACTGTAAATGAGATCATGATAATACTGACTACAAAGTCTGAATACTGATAACATGAGTTTCTTATAACTGATGTACTGTTAACTGAGTAACTGTGTTTGACAGTCCTAATTCTGATGGAACTAGATGAGTTCCCTACTGAACTGAGTGACTGTATCTGACAGTCCTGAATCTGAAAAACTATTTGAGTTCTTTTGCTGAGACTAAGACTAAGACTGTGGGAAGTAGTCATCTAACCGACATGCCCCTTTTCTGTTAGAGTTGGGGTCTAATCTGTAACTCCAATTTGAAGGGTGTCAATACCGTATCACTGGTAAGGACAAGCTGTGAGTGACCCTCATCTGGCAGTGTTCCCAAAGGATAATGGTGGGACCCTCAACTGACAGTGTTAATCCACCTCATCAACCCTCAACTGTCAGTGTTGATGTCTCAACCTATGCTGGTTACATAGTTCTGGAACTCAAGGATTGCTTCTAAGGGTCACACCCTCAACTGTCAGTGTGTACCCACATCCTTGGGTTTGCTCGGTGCTAAATCCTACTCCCAACTGAATAGACACTGAACTAATTATACCGAGATGAACTGGATGAGTTTACAGAGTTCCATGGTCTGACAGAATGTTACTGAATTTTGTTAACTGACTGATTTCATGAGATTACTGAGTTTTTCCTTAGTCATGTAACTGTTTGAATTCTACTGAGTTCTGAAAATAACTGAGAATACTACTGATCATGGCATGACTGAGGTTATCATAAAACTGACACTGACTCTAGGCACACAGCTAAATTGTCGGGTAAAAGTACCCCTAAGACTCGATATCATAAAACTGACAAGACATGAGACTTCTTGAACACATGACCATAGTCAACAATTCATAGTATAATCATTGGGGATTTTCAAGAAGTATTCGCATGCCATAAGCTTACACATGAATAGGAATGCATATAAATATGTCATAAGCCTAATCTCATAAGCGTTATATTAATCCATTTTAATGCATAACAATAACATGGGAGTCATTTTGAACATAAGGGTAAAACATGGATTCTTCAATCTGGTCACAGTTAAGTCATAAGGAAAAATTCCTATTCTCTTAGGCATTTTATCAAACACCTTCCATGCATAACTTTAAGCTTAGGTATGAATATTAAAACAACACATTATGGCAACATCTTACACTTCCAAATTCAAAAATTCCAACACATACTAACATATTTTCATGATGTTTATTAAAGATGCTAAATTAGAAGTCAAACAACAACATAAACATGGATATAATTCAATTCATAACATGGAATTCAAAGTTTATATTTTTAAAAGGGTTTCTTGAGCTTCATGGGTGAAAGGAACCCATGAATCAACACTTAACATACCTTAGATGGAAGTTTCTTGAAGATTAATGGTGGAATCTCCTGGATTAGAACCTTCAATTGAAAACTCTAGACTTGCTCTTGAGGGAATTTGAGAGAAACAACTATATTTTGGTGAAAACCTAGCTGAATCTCATGTTATAGGCTTATATAGGGGGGATGAGGATTGAACCTTTTTTCCTTAAAGACGCTGATATTTAAGTACTAAAACTGGGCACCGACGCAATGAGTGACGCGGCGCATCCATGGCTTCGACGCAATACCCGACGTGTCATGCCATGATCGTGCCAAGCCTCAGTAGTTTCGACTTTGGCAACTTGCAACAATGTTAACCAATGCGATTGGCGATGCAGCACACCAAGATCACATTGTCCACTATTTTGGGACACCAAACATGGTCTAAATAAGGTCAACAAAATCCAAAAATCATTCGAAAACACCTAATTACCTTCCTGATCATGAATCAACAAAAATACGGTCCATTAAAGAACATTAAGGTCGCAAAATGAGATTGCCAACTTTTGAAGGCCAATAAAATAAACTAAGTCTCAAATCTTAGCTAGAATTTTCTAAGTCTGAGACCCCTTGACAAGCCTAAAAGGATGAATTAAGCTTAGAAATTTTGTGGGGTCTTACAAGTGGGTACGACTCATACACAAGGGTACGAGTGTCTTGCCCAACCGTATCTTGGACAGTATACTCAAAAACCAAATTTTTTTGCAAGGCCAAGATCTTGGGTTTTTCAAGAAGGCAATAGGATTCTAAAAGTGTAATAAGCATTTCACCTTATGGGTAAAAAACACTCATCTAATACTCAAACTTCAATAATCAAGACTAAGTCATCATACGCATAATCAATATTAACATTCACATTCACATGGAATATATAACACACATCATCTTATGAAAAAGAGTAAGCAAAAACATACCTAAAAGCCGAACCACAAATCTTTGATTTGTTCACCAAATGTACATGTTTACTTCATAATCCTAAAATGTCATCATGCTATCAAAATTGTTATCTACTCATCTACACAAGATAATGATACATATATTGCACCATTGTGCTTTGGGTCCAAAAATTACCTCAAAACCTCATGTGGTTCCTACTTATGAAAATCACATTTTTGAGGTCAACCCAACATCCATACATGATAAAGGAATCATAACCCTAAAGAATAGGTGAAAAACAAGATAATTTGGGGCTAAAATCAAGCCCGCAAGCTATTGGGGTTTTGGTCAAGAAATCATTAAAATTTCACCAAGAAAGGGTGGAATCTTACCTTAGTTCGAATGATAATCACGAAAATAGATGTTTAACTAGCTTTCCAATCACTAGCAAGAATTAATTTTGAGACATCACACTCTTTAGGGCTTTTGCTCTTAAGGTATGGATGAAATAATGGGCTAATTCGTGACCTAAAGAGTCTATTTATACCTTTCCAGGTAATCAGGTATTGTAATCGCAGACCCAAGTGTGAAATCACACTATATGGATACAGGAGAAGATGATTAAATAACCAGAACCCTTAGTGCTATCACACTATCTCCTCTGCACACCATGTGAAATCACTGGCACCAGATATCAACTGAAACTTAGAAATTTTTCAAGTTTCTGCTAAGGCCTCAGGATTTGTTTGGAATACGATTACACAAATGAACTATGTAACCATGCTAAATTTGATGTTCTATATAAGATGGAAAATTCATATTTTCCATCCGAGGTTGTTTTGACCGAATGTGGGTCCCACACTCGTATTTCTAATTTTCCAACTTTTTGATCAATAGGTCAAAATAATCTCGAGTGCATCAGGACCCAAACCAAAGATATACATGGAATAAAATCGATATTCCAAAGCTGCTGGAGCAGTAAGAATTAGCATTCGAGATCATTTTACTGAAGATTTTGCCCGGTGGCTAGTTGGAACCAGTGAATACTTCTAAATAGGAAATTGGCTCTAAAAACAAAATAAACTATCCGATAATTGAGTTGTTAGTACCAACAAGTGATAAATGACTTGGGCAAGCTGTGGGAAAGCTTTAATGGAGAAATTAAGTTAAAATATAAATAATAACCTAGAGGATCATTACACCTTATTAGTAGCTACACTCCATTCAACATCAGAATCAAGTAACTTATCATCATTGTCACTTAAGATCTCAAACAGACTATCAAAGTCACTATCACTATTTTCATCAAACATGCTTTCAATTTCCTTATCAAAATTCTCAACTTGTACCACTTTTTCAACAATAGGCTCAATCACATCTATTCTTTTCTTCTTGGGCATTCTTCTTTTCTTAGTTCTTTCCTTGATTTTTTTTCAAGGTCTCCTTCATTAGGTTCCTGGAATTTGACCTGGTCTCTGGTGGTTTGACTGTTCCTGATAAAGCCTTAGTTGAATAGGAGGATCCTTTCTTATATAATTTCCAAGACAAAATTTATTGTCCTCGCTGTCAGAATCATCTTTTGTACCCTTGTCACCACTAGATAGATCAAGAATAGGGACTAAAACTAAATTCTCATCATCAACATTCTTAGGAGTATCATTTTGCCTCCTAGTGAATAGAGTAACTTGGGGTGTGTCCTATCTAAGGGGTTCTATAATCAAAGCAGTGAGACCTTACACCCTAATCTTGTCACTCATGGCTTGAATATAGGAAGAGGTTTCATTGGAGATTGGTAAGTCCTCAAATAATTTTTCATACATGGATGCACTTCTAGAGTTACTAAGACACTCAAACTTGTCAGGTAATGGTATTTTGGAGAAAAAGTCCAAATCCTAATCTGAGGAACTGGTTGGTCGAAAGTCTGGTCTTTGGAGGAGTTGTTCTGAGGAGCAATTTCAGAGATTGATTCTTTGGAAACATCAACTTTGGGTCTTTTTCTTTATCTATGGAAGGGTTGTTTTGGGGATCAACGTTAGGAATTGGATTTTTAGAGGAGTCAACATTAGGGTCTTCTTATTTATCTGAAGGAGAGTTGGTTTTGGGGTCTAAATTGGTATTAACAATATCATCCTTTTCAGAAGGATGATCATTAGGAGTTTCCATTTTCTCCTAAGAGTTGAAATCCCAAGAAATCTTACATAGGGAAAGAAGAGAATCTTGTAATGGCAAAAGACTTCTCTATTTATGCGTTAGAAGGTATAGATTGAGTATCAATCACTTTTAATGAAATAGGCTTATCTTTTTTAGATAATGTAGGAAGGTTTGACATTATAAGGATTGAGATAGATGAAGCAAGATGAAAATTTTTGGTAATGGTTTGGAAACTGATAGGCTGTATGAGAGATAAGATTTTCAAAATTATAAGTGAAATTTTTTAGTTTGATCTTAAATAAGAAGGAAAAATGGTTCTTAAAATATCATGGTTGATGAGACGTGTCTAGTCAGATGGGCGCATCTCTTGGACTTGAAGTATGGGTGGCAACTTTTATGAATATGTAGGAGAGTAATGTAGCACACAACATTAAAAATTTAAAACAGCCAGTGTTAGGAATAGTAAGTGATACTGACCTAATTAGGGACCTGGTCCCTATATGATTTTTTGAAATCAATCACTTTGTATTGTCTTACCTCCCCTTTCTTATGTCTTCTCCTCCTTTCATGGGTATATATCTGTAGAATATATGAGACTTAATTAAACATGTAGGACATTATCTAATCCGGATACCTTCTTACCAAATCGTAGCCATGTATGGAGGATTATGAGAGCAGCCTGCATCCAACTTGATCTCATCATCTCTGCCTTTTCTTGTTCATTTCAACCTGTTCCCTACCAACTTACCTCAGTAGGCCTATCAAACATATGCTTTCCAATACTGCGAGAATATTATTTTGATCAACCAGGTACACAACATCACCGGCCTCAACACTCTACCAATTTAGCACACCAGATGGCATCACCAGACTAGTAGGGGACCAGGTTCATTTAAGACTTTGTTGCAGATCTATTCAGTTCCACTGATTCACTCATCTATATACATCACGAAAGTAGATATTGTCTTATTTATGGGCCCTTAGAAAGAAGAGGTCTTTAATTTCTCCAATCGTCATCTTTGAGAAGCCAACAGCCACACACATGTGTTGGATACTTCCTCTTGCTTTGACCTACATAAAAAATCAGTTGTTAGACTTAGGAACTTATTTCAGCCTAAGCTCCTATTATGGTGATAGAGAAAAGACCAAATTCTTCTTTGTCCAGCTAGGTAATCTATCTTTTTTCCTTCTTGATGAAGTAAGGTTTCTCATGCCTCTGTCAGCTACTGTTTTGGAAGGACAGATTTCTCTTGTGTGACCTTCTTTGCCAAAGTGGGTGCATAGGAGATTATCCTTGATATTTGCATGTTTTATAGATGAGTTGAAGGTAGCATTTTGACTGTGATACCCTAATACTCTCCTACTATTGAATCCTTGACTGGTGTGAGTAGTCAAAAATTGTGATGATATAGTCCACTTGAAAGACTTCTCAAGCTCATCCTTAACTCGAACCAGTTCCCTCTCAAGTTCTGAATTTCTTTCAAGTGAAATAGTTAGATCAACCTTAACCTTAGCTAATTCTTCTTCCAGCTCAAATTGTATCTTTCCTTCTTCACCTTTCCCTTTTGAATCATCCTTAGACACCTCACTAAGTTTCTCATTTAAGAGATTATTTTCATGGGAAAGTGACTTACCTGCAGCCTGATGCTTAGTCACATGCACACTTAATTCAATTAATTCTTTTTCACAGTTGTCAAGACCTTTCTTCATCTTTGCTTTATCTTTCATGAGTTTAATCACTTGTATTAACTCAATCATTTCTTCTTCACATGTTTCCAAATCTTTCTTTAGGCTTACTTTGTCTTTAGTAAGCTCAATCACAGAGTCAATCAGCATAGAAGTAAGAAATTTTAACTTATTAAGGGAGTAATCTTTGAGATTTTCCTTGATGTTTAGGAGAGTCCCTAGTTCATAATCATCATCATCATCAGTATCATCCATTAGAGCCAAAAGTGAATCAAAAACTTATACCTCATCTTCCATCACCATAATAGAGACATCTTCTCCTTGCTCAAATTCATCTGAATTACTTGAAGAGTCACCCCAGGATACCAACACCTGATTTTTAACCTTGTCAGCTTCAGCTTTCCTATTATACTTCACAAGGACCCAGTCCATGCCTCTCTCCTTCTCAACAACTTAATTGACATATTCCTTGTACTCTACCTTATGTATTGAGAAATCCTAAATGTAGTGACCTAGCTTGACACATTTGTGATAGATGTTATTTTTCTTTACTTTTTGAAGTGCTTGCTAGATTATACTCTTCTAGGTAAATCCCCTGATTCTCTCAAGGCCTTAGGGACCCGTTTAGCAATATAAGTTATTTCCTCATCTGCAGCTTTGGGGGTTTACTTAGTGGACTTTAGGAGTAGGTTAGTCTTCATCTTGGGCTCACCCTTTAACTTTTCCAACATCTTCAAATCTCATACATTTTGAGATTGACAATGATCTCATCCATGGTCATGGTATTCAAATTCATAGATTTACTGATTGTATTAATTTTTCTCTCCCATTGCTTGGGCACGATGCTCAGAACCTTTCAAACCTGTTTGGTGGTTCTAATATCTTTACCCAAGTAGTGAAGTTCATTGGTTATAGCCGTGAATCTTGTGTATGTCTCCTTAATAGACTCACATTCCCTCATGGTAAAGGTCTTATACTGTATAGTCAGTATGTCAACTTTTGATTCCTTCACCTAACTGGTTCTCTCATGGGCTATTTGAAAGAAGTCCCAGATCTCTTTAGTAGTTTCGCAGATAGAGATCCTTTTGTACTCATTAGAACTAGCCCCACAAATAAGCAACTTCTTAGCCTTGTAATTCTTCTCAATCTTCTTTTATTCTGTACCATCATATTCCCTTTTGGTCTTGGGAACTTGTGAGGTCACATCACCAATCTTTACTATTCTTATAGGAATAAAAAGGACATCTTCAATGACATCCCATATATTTAAATCTCCAGCCACGATAAAATTATGCATTCTAGTCTTCCACCACCCATATCTGCATTAAATCTAGGTGATCTAGTGGTTGACTGACCTTCTTCAAGATTTGGAGGAGCATTTATTTTAAATATCCTTCCAAGGTGTTAACCTTATTTGGGAAGACCTTTCTTTGATACCAATTGAAGAGTTATAATGGGTTGCTCCTCAACTTTGGGAACAGAACCTAAACGGACTCAACTAGTAAGAACTAGGGGAAAGCTTAATAACAAAGTGCGTAGAGAAAGTAAATAGCAAACACAATAATTTTATGTGGAAACTCCTTTCTCAAGGGACAAAAACCACAACCTGCCTCCGGGATTTCTAAAGCTCCACTATATCCAAGCAAAGTTGAATACAGACTCCAACTTTCAAGGATTAAACTCTTAATCCTTCTTCTCCTAGGAATAACTCTATTACTAAGAAAAACTCATAGTAACTCTACTTCACCACACACCAGCTAACTCTAACTAGAATGACCAGTTAACTCGATCTAGCTTGAAAATCACTTAACTCTAGATGATTACTATAAAATGATATTAATACCACAACACCTACTAATAATCATAAAAATAGAAGTAGGCAATATTTAAGATCACAATACAAAGACTCAAATACAACAAGAAAGTAAACAACTTTATGAGCTAGCAGTTCCCTATTGCAAAAATGAGTCTTTGATCCAAGAACTTCGAGAGAGATATATGTTGTAAGTATATGGAAGCTTGGTTTTCTTTTTGAGAAAGATGAGCTATATATAGCATGACACAAGAAAACCTAGGACGAATCCATTGGCCGAGAGGAAAAAGTGTAGCAACTTTTCCCACCAACTTTGTGCTTTCTTCCAGCTATGTAGTTGACTATGATAGTGACGTGTAAGCCCAACCTGTTCCCTAAGTAATTTCAACTTTGTCTTCACACAATCTTTAGGAACCAGGGCCGAACATGCAATTTGTCAATCATCAAAACTAAGGAATTAACATTTTCCTTTTTGGAACAAATATTTTGAAGGTGATCCTTTTCTTGGATGATTCTTATTGATAAAAATTCCATTTTTACAATGCCTTCCTACTTGATGTTTGTTTCTGTGAGTTGTGGTTTTAGGTTTTGCGTTTGTGCATATAGATGGAGAATAAGATGGAGAGGATGTTATTCGAGGGCTTGACCAAATAGATTTTGGAAGAAAGGGATGCAAGCTTTGTGACGAATAGTCAGAGAAAACCTATTTTGTGCCTCTAAATCTCTCTATCTCTCTCACACATGCACACAAAATTTTCTAGTTACATTGAATTTCCATGACTTATTACTAGGACAAGGGATCTGGAGAGGCACTTTGATCCATATGATATAATATTCAACACAATGATCACAAAGAATTTTGCATTACGTTTGTCCAATGTGAAAATAAGAGGATATAACTAGAGTCACGCAAAAAATATGAGGTACATTCTGTCATGAATTGTTGCAAATTTGGTTATTTGATCAATTCATTGCATAGTTTTCCTAATCTGGCATTGCCTTTACATCATCATCAATAAATATTGGCACTGCCTTAATTTGACCTGCAGCTATTTTTTGTTCCTTATGTTCTATTTAAATACAGCAAACTGATGGATCTAGTTATTACTATGGAATAAGATGATAAACTGATGATAATAAAAGAAACAGGTATAGTCATGATAGAACCTATAATAGGTCTTCTAGGAGGGGTGATGAGCGATCTTAGAGATAGATAGATAGAGAGTGTCTTTACAGGAAAAGGAACTATTAGAGTTGTGACCCAAATTATGTCGATCCGGCCCAGAAAGTTTCGCGGTGTGACCCATGTTTGGGCTTAGGACTTATTTGTATGCACGTATTATATAAGTGCATTTAGTGGGTTGTTTTGTGTATTCTGAAAATATGCACATTCTCCACATTGTACTCCTCTCCTTTTATTGTGAAATTCTCTGCCTCTGCTCGTGATTTTTCCCGCAAGGATTTTCATGTAAATCTACTGTGTTGTTCTTGTTTTTCTTTTACTTGTGGTTTGCTTTATTCTGACCGAATCATAACAGGAACTCTAAGCATTATCGTAGCCGTTTCATGGTGTAAAGAAGGAGAGAGACCCTATCCATTGAAATGGTCATAGGTCGAGCCCTCAAAGGGAAAGAGCTGTTAGAAAAATGGCCGTGAGATCAGCCTACTAGATAAAGAAGTCCTGATTGTGGTAATAAATCCAATCCTAGTCCTTGATAGATGAGGAGAGAGTAATTTAGCCCGGATGGTTATCGTGGCAACTACCCCAGTTATAAACATGAACCTATGAGGAGTCCTGGAAATGTTAGAAGTCAAATCCAGAATAATATTGGAGGTTCGCACCTTATTTACTTTATTAAAATTGAAGTTATTTTGTGGAATGTGTCTGTGTATGTTTTACTATACTAGTTTAGGTTTATGCGCTCACTTTATTGAGTTCAAACGTTACACTAAATAGAATATTTTTCTAAATAACAAAGATATATACAATAATTAAATTCAACATAATTTATTTAATTAAATCTAACCTTTACAAAAAAAATTGTCAAAGCCGATCAACATTCATCTGACACTTGTAAACTGCAACAAAATAATACGATGATAGAGACAACAAAACAATATAATTACACAAAACTTTTCTCAAAGCCGTCTGACGCTCATCTACCATCTGTAAACTATAACAAAATAATACGATAATAGAGATATCAAAATAATACAACTAAACTTAATCTTTACACAAAAAAAGTTCTCAAAACAGAGATATAAAAACAATACAATTAAACCTAACTTTTACCTAAAAAAATCCTCAAAGCAGACCGACATTCATCTACCACCTGTAAATTCATCTACGACCTGAAAACTACAACAAATAATACAATGGTGATAGAAAAACTTCAATTTTGATGAAAACAATTCTTGTATGAGCGAAAATTTTTACTCTAAAGAATGACTTGAATGAAAACAAAGGAGATATATATACACACGCGTTGAATTCTATTATGTTGACAAAAACAGTGAAGAAGTTGAGAATTAGAAAATTAAGCATCCACCAATCTAGACATGCAACCAAATTAAGTTAGATGAGCATCAATCGTATTTTTCCAATAAGTAAATTGATTTCTTCGGTAGTTTAACATGCATCTCAATATTTATAGAAGTATTTTCTTAATAGAGTCCTATTTTAAGAGTATTTTTCTATCTTATTTTAGGAGTATTTTTCTAATTTTTCAGTATAAGGAAAAATATTAATTGATTCTACTTCCATATATTTTAGAAGTCTCATATATTTTAGGAGTCTAGTTAATATAATAAAAATAATTAAATAATAATTAAAGAAAATAGTGAAAAGACCATTATGTCTAAAGAAGGGTATTTTAACGAAGAACAAAAAGTTCAAATCACTTTTCCAAGGGTCTTCATACTTTTAATATATTATAGATTAAAGATTATATATAGATTATAGATTATAGATTATAGATATAGATTATAGATTATAGATATAGATTATAGATAAGATAAAATAATATGTTATTGAAATAATTTATCTAAAGTATTCCTATTAGACACTTTCAATTTTAAAATATTTTTCTACTTATTCTCACGCATACTCTTAAATATCTAAGTTAAGCCATATAAAATTTGTCAGATTTACCAATATAAACACTTTATTATGTGTTTAGATGCTCGATTAAATAAATTATATTGACTTCGAAATAAGAGAAAATTTTAAATATTGATATAATATTTTAATAAAAGTTTTTGATTAAGAAATAAATTAATTTATTAAAGGTGCATATATAAATCACCTTATATAGATTCTTACATCACATTCCATTGAAATTATGGTATAATTTAATTAGTTGAATTCAAAACTTTAAACATTTAAGCAAATCAACTAAATTAAACAAAACGTATACTTAGCAAACATATTCAAACCGCCAATTACATTAACAAATATACATTAACAAATACAACTATAGTTTCTATATTTGTTTGCGAATGTTAAAATCTATTACTTCATTGATAGTGGTTATTTGTTATTTCATTGTGTCCCTTTAAAAAGTAATTCTTGGGCAAATGGGTTCAACAAAGTATGAATTTTTTTAAAAAAACATAAAAAATTAAGGAAAATTGTAATGACTACTAAATCTAGACCTATTTAACCTAAATCGAATGTTTTCCCTACGACAAATATAGACAAATAATACTCCTATGTTACTAATATTAAAATAACTCCAATTTCAAATAAATCAAAATTCATGTATTTATTTACTGATTGTATAATATAATTAAAAAAATTAGTTTAATAAGGAAAACTGTAATGACTACTAAATCTAGACCTACTTAACCTAAATCGAATGTTTTTTCCTAATACAAATATAGACAACTCCTAACTATGGCATACTATATTCCTTCCATAGGTTGAAATTACAATTCCGAATTACTATATAATATATCAACAAAAAATATTAAATTTATTAAGAAAAATAGTAAAACGACGATATTGTCTATTACAGATAGTTTTAATGAAGGGTAAAAAGTTTAAATCACTTTTTGAAGGGTCTTCACACTATTAATATATTATAGATATAGATTAGAATGTCTTCCCGCTCCATCAGTCCAACAATACTTGTTTATGTTAGTTTAAAAAATCAATGAATAATTTACTCATTTTACCCTTGCTATTAAATACATTTCATTACTCAATGTATTTCTCAAAGCATTAACTTTATTATATTCAAAGGGTGATATAGTAAAATTACTCCTATTATTTATTATTTCTTAACATGTATGTCAAATTAATAGTGGACAAATATTATTGGATGGAAGGAGTAATATATATACTTTCTAATGCTGAACTGATTTTCAAATTAATAGTGGACAAGTATTGTTGGACAGAAGGAGTAATATATATATATTTTCTAATGCTGAACTGATTGCTTGGGTGCTGATGCAGTTGTTCACATCAATTGTAGGAAAGGTCACACTCCTAATTTAATTAGTATGGTACTGCCTGGAGCCTCACTATTGTTCTGGGAGGTTGGTCATGTAGCATATTATGTTATAGAATTACACCTTTAAGTTGCTGGAGCTTCAAACTTGCATGTGGAAGTAGCTACTTCTTGTGATATGTTCAATCAACTGTATTGTATTTAACTGGCCTTACAGTTGGTCTTGTCTATGGAAGTTTGTTGCCTTAGTGTATTTTGCAAAAATAAATAAATCAAAGTATGAAATTTTCCTTTTTATTACTTGATGAATCCTTTGTATGAAATACCCCTTTTTATATCCAACTTAATACAATAACCCTACGTAATAAAAGGAAAGAAAACATTGTGTACATTTAAAAAAGGAAAAAAATATCTAGTATGTACCAAAAATATATTCACAATAATTGACTATATATACCCTCCTCAGGTTGAAGGGGTGGAAAAGACACCCAACTTGCTGAGATGTTGATGATGCAAAGGCCCCGTCAATGACATAGTGAATATATCAATGAGCTGGGAAGAAGATTTTACATACGATAATGAGTTTAATCCTGCAAGGTACTATTGGCGGATGAAGTGACAGTTAATTTCGACATGCTTCATTTGTTCATGAAAAATAGAATTTTTTGCGATATGAATGACGGAAAGACTGTCCAAATGAAGAGGTACTGGTAAAGAAATTGAGATGCCGAGATCTTCAAACAGGCGAATCAGCCCGGTAGGCTAAGCTACGACCTTTCTCATAGAGAGATACTTAGCTTCAGCCCGAGATGAGAGAGATGAATGTTTGTTTCTTTGATTTCCATGAAATAGGAGAGGAACCAAGGGAAATATAATATTCACTTACTAATTTTCGTGAATCGAGACAGGTACCCTAGTCGAAGTCACAAAATTCCATCAATTTAAAAAAAGCGAAAGTAGACATGAATATATCAAGACCCAGATCAGTGAGGAAATAGCGAAGCACTCGCAATGCAGGTTTAAGATGAGGTTCGTGTGGATCCTGCATAAATTTACTCAAATGTTGCACTATGAATGACAAATCAGGCCTTGTATATGTTAGATAATTGGTGTACCCAATAAATGACTGTATAAAGTAGGATCTTGGATAGAAATCCCTTTATTAACCTGTAGTTTGACAATGTGATCCAAAGGAAAAGAAACAGAAGATAAATGAAGAGTATCAAATTCTTTCAATAAATCTAGTGTAAATTTTCTTTGCGAAGTAAGCATCTCTGTAGATTCTCGAACAACCTTCATGCCTAGAAAAAAATGCAAAGGACCAAGATCCTTGATTTTGAACTCCTTGTCTAAAAACATCCTTAAAGCTTGTAGTTCAACTTCATTATTTCTTATCAACAATATGTCATCTACATACACTGCTACAATAAAGGTAAAATCACCAGACTTCTTAAAAAAGAAAGAATAACCATTAAGGGAGTGATTGAAACCCCTTAAAATTAAGAGCAAAAGCAAGCTTAGTATACCATTGTCTAAATGCTTGTTTAAGCCTATAAATAGATTTCTTCAGCAAACAAACATGATTTGAAGAAGGTGGTGTAACATCAGGTGGAAATTTCATATAAACTTCTTTGTGAAGATGACCATGAAGAAAGGCATTACTAATATCTAACTAAAAAACTTCCCAATTATTCTTCAATTCAATGGCTAAAATACATCTGATAGTAGTCATCTTGATTAATGGAGAGAAAGTTTCATTATAATCATTATCTTCTCTCTGCACATCACCTTTAATAACAAATTGATCCTTTAGTCTTTTAATGCTTTCATCAGAGTTTTTTTTGACTTTATAGACCCATTTAGAAGGAAGTGATTTCTTTCCAATGGAAAGAATAATAACATCCCATGTGTTTTTAACTGTAAAGTTGCAAGTTCTTTATCCATGGTTCCTTGCTAACTTGGATGATATATTTCTTGAATATAATTAATATTTTCTTGTATACTAGTAATAGAGTTGAAAATGATATTAGAAGATAATGCATTAAAAGACAAGGAATAGGGAGTAACAAGACTAAGAAAACAGATAGTAGTCATATCTGTAAGACGAAGAACATTACAAATATAATCTTCCAAATAATCAGGCTTCTTATGAGTTCTAGAAGATTTTCTTGCTATAGTTTAAACAATGGGTAATTGAGGAGAACTTAGAGTCATATCAGATGTGGATTTTGATGGGTGACACATCACTAGAACTTGATGGAAGTTGAGACATAGTAGTAGGTAAAACTATTGGATCAGGAGTAGATTCATAATCAGTAGAGTAATCTAATGAAGAAAGTAAAGATTGTGATAGAGAAGTAGAAGAATCCGACACATCAAAAAAAATATAGTAGAAGAAAAGACAGAATGTGACAGAAAATAAAAATATTCTTCATGAAAAATAACATTCTGAGAAATTATAATTTTCTTAGTTTGCAAATTTAATACTTTATATCCCTTCTTTTAATAGGGATATCCTATAAAAACACAAGGTGTTGCTTTAGGATCAAATTTAGATCTATTTATCGATAGAATAGATACAAAATATAACCATCCAAAATATTTTAGATGATCATAGGATGATTTATTCTTGAATAAAACTTCAAAAGGAGTTTTTGAATTCAAAGCACTTGAGGAAAATCTATTTATGAGATAAGTTGCAGTTAAAAGACATCCCTTCTAATAACTAATAGGAAGATGAGTTTGAAATAAAAGAATAAATTCTTGTGTTTTCTCTTCACTACTCCATTTTGTTGTGGAGTATAAACACAAGTTGTTTGATGAATAATTTCCTTGAAAAGAAAGAAATCAGATTGTACATTTTCATTTTCTAACTTAAAAGTATTATGAGTTCTTATAATTTTAAATTTAGAATGAATTGTCTTTCTACCATAAAAAGAAAAGATTGAAATACGGAAAAAGCATTAGATTTACTACTTAGAAGATGTGTTCAAGTAGCTCTACTAAATTCATCAATAATTGTAAGAAAGTGTTTAAAATTATCATGTATAGTAGATTTGTAAGGTCCCCAAGTATCCAAATGTATTAAATCAAAAATAGATTTAGTTGAAATAACACAAGAAGAAAAAGATAGCTTAGATTGTCTTGACATGAGACAAATAACACAAGGAGAAGAAAAATTTGAACAAGATGCAAAATTTTTGAAAAAACTTTCTTCATATTATTTCTTGTCATATGCCTTAATCTATACTACCATAGTTTTTCCTTACATTGGAATCAAATCAACTAGAACTAGAAGTAAATTTATCTCCTAAAGAACTAGAAAAGAAATTACTATGACGATTAAAGCTAGGTAGGCTCTTTGTGGAAACTTCTAGATGACTTGATTTGAGAATATATAGACCTTCTTGTTAGAACAATAATGATAATTGTACAAGAAATTCAAGATAAAACTTGCTTGGCTTAGAGGCACGATAATACGCTTCTTGAAGATAGTTGGAGTCTCTCCCACGAGAAAACGGAAGAACAAGTGACAACTCTATCTTCGAAATTCAACTATGCCACAAAACAAGTAGCATTCAAGAATGTTGCTCTTCTATTCTTGAATTGGTGATTTCACCATTTGATCAATGTCTCTTAAGTATTTTTCAAGGGGAAAGTAGTTTTAAGTTCTTGTCTTTTCAAACCAAAGAAAACAATATTTATAGGATGAAAGTTTTATGCATGAGAAGTATATTAATTAAGTAATAGTTAATAGGTTCATGTATGTTTTAAAACAAAAAATGTCATTCTTTCAAGAACCTATAACGTAAGACTTAATGAATAATGAATTTATCAAATACATTTTCTTTGTAACTCAAAACTTATGAATAATGAATTTGTCAAATTCATTTCCTTTGTAACTCAAAACTTTAAGTGATGCATTTGTTTCAAAACTAATTGAAATATAACTCTTAAAAATCTTTAACCGATGTATTTGTTTCAAAATTTATTGAAACATAAAATCAACAATCCCCCACTTATTTCAAGAAATTTTATCTTTTAAAAAAATAAAATTCATTTGAGACATCAATCTAGCAACATGCATCAATAATGGTGTCTTTTGAACTTGAACCATTAGCTAGTGAAGACTTTCAAAATCATTGACTACTTAGTGAACAAATCTTGAACTAAGTGGTTCATTGAATGAAGTAGAAAAATACTCCACGGATATTGCTATGTTCTGGTGAAAATCAAAATCCTTTGACACCTTACGGCCATGTGTCCCAAATCCTTTTAGTTAAGTTCTTTAAGATTTCCCTGTAAAAATCTTATTGAAGCGGCCTCCACTTCACGCTTAGTGCGGTGAATTCATCAAGAGTAAATTTGCATACTCCAACGAAGTAGTCTATGAATTTCATTAAGAGAAATTAATCTCATCCTCCTTTACAATAAAGTATCAGTAAATCTATCAAGAGTGTTCCTATACACTCCAACCGAAATCGGTGTATAGACTTAATAAGAGAATATAATCTCATTCTTTTCTTTTATAGGAATACTGTCAAATCTATCAAGAGTGTTAATATTTACTCCAACCGATATCGGTCTTATAGATTTATCAAGAGAATAAAACTCAACTTATGCACATCTACTCACTCTCTAGGGAAAAAGGGAATTTTATTGATGTGCTTCACAATTGTAACTTTACTTGTTTTTCCCTTTGAACCTAAGATTACATCATTAGGTAGGGTTACCATAAAGTATAATCAATCTACAACAGGCTTTATTCCCATCCCATTACAAGTTTGTACCATCAATTCCTTGCCTAACCCTTTAGACAAAGGATTTGCTAAATTGAGTTTGGACTTCACATATTGAAGCGATATTATGCCATCCTCCAATAATATTCTCACATGATTGTGTTTGAGACGAACTTGTCATGAATTTCCATTGTAACAATCACTTGAAGCACGAAATATAACAGTTTTATTATCACAATATATAGTCAAAGGTGGTATTGGCTTACCCTATAATGGAATATCTTTCAGCATAGCTTCTTCTCTAGCAAAAGACATAGCGATAAATTCTGACTCCATGGTTGAGTGAGTAATACATGTCAGCTTCTTTGATCTCCAAGATATTGCTTCTTCAGCCAAAGTGAAAATCCAAGTAGTAATAGATTTAGAGTCATTCGGATCAGAATTTCATGTAGCATCACTATAGCCTTCAAGAACTACTGGAAAGGTAGAATAATGCAGGCCAACATTAATTGTACCCTTCAGATACCTTAAAACAAGAATTAAGGCATTCCAATGCTCAACCCCAGGGCTACCAGTAAACTTGCTCAAAGTTCCTACTGCATAACCAATATCTGTCCTGGTATAATGCATGGCATACATAAGACTCCCAATAATCTGAGAATATGTCAATTGATCAAGAATATCATCAGAGTTTCGCACTAGTTTGATGCTAGGATCAAATGGTGTAGGAGCAGTCTTGTCGTCAAAATGACCAAACCTCTTTAGAACCTTCTCAATATAACTTGATTGAGTAAGAGTCAAACCACTTACCGATCATATAATTTTGATGCCTAAAATTACATCAGCTTCTCCAAGATCTTTCATTTCAAACTGAGAAGCAAGAAAATATTTTGTTTCTTTGACTCTTTCGATATCAGTTACAAAGATCAACATGTCATCTACATAAAGACATATTATAACACCAGAATTTTCTTAAAATTTACTAAATATGCAGATATCTCCACCATTGATTAAGTAGCCATTAGAAATTATAACTTTTCTAAATTTATCATGCCATTATTTTGGATCTTGTTTTAATCTATAAAGAGATTTAAGAAGTTTACAAACTTTACGTTCTTGACCAGGATTGACAAATCCTTCTGGTTGTTTCATGTAGACTTCTTCGTCTAGATCTCTATTCAGGAATGCAATTTTCATATCCATCTGATGAATCACAAGACCATGAATTGCTGCTAGAGAAATCAAGAGACGAATAGAGGTCATCCGAGCTACAGGTGCAAAAGTATCAAAATAATCAATATCTTTCAATTGAGTAAAGCCTTTAGCTACCAAATGGGCTTTGTACTTATCTAAAGTACCATCGGATTTTATTTTCTTCCTAAAAATCAATCAGCAACTAATTGGTTTACATCCAGGAGGAAGATCTGACAATATCCATGTATTATTAGATAATATAGAATGCATTTCATCATCAATGGCTTCACGACAAAATGGAACATCATGTGAAGACATAGCTTTAGTATAACTTTTAGGATCCTTTTAAACCATATAAGCTTGAAAATCAGGTCCAAAGTCTTTTGATTTGGATGATCTTGAACTACGTCTTGGTTGAATTTCTTCCAATGGATCAACTATTTTCCTTTTAAGAGGAGAAATAGAAGAACTTGAATCTTGTTCAAAAGAATTTTTTTTATTGGGATATATATGCTCAAAAAAATTAGCATGTAAAGATTCAATAATTGTGTGAGGACTTGGGGTCTCAAGATTTAAAAATCTATAAGCCTTACTGGTTTGTGAATAACCAATAAACACACAGTCTACTGCTCTATAGCCAATCTTGGTTAAATGTTGATTTGGTAATCGAACATGAGCCAAGCAACCCCATACTTTAAAATAATTTATATTTGATTTTCGATTATTCCAAAGTTTATATGGAGGTGCATCATGATTCTTGGAAGTAATTCTATTCAAAATATGACATACTTAAAGCAAGGCTTCAATCCACAAATTTTCAAATATACCAGATCCATAAAGCATGTAATTAACCATTTCTATGAAAGTCCTATTTTTTCTTTCTGCTACACCATTTTGTTGTGGTGTATAGGACATGGTAAATTATTTTTCAATGCCTTCTCTCTCACAAAAATCAATAAAATCTGATTTTAAGTACTCTCCACCTCTATCAGACCTAATTGACTTAATTTTCATACTCAATTTATTTTCAACTTCTGCTTTATATATTTTGAAAGTCTTAAATGTTTCATCTTTTGTTTTCAATGGAAATACATAAGTATATCTTGATTAGTCATCAATAAAAGTGATAAATACCTTTTTCCATGACGTGACAAATAATCCATCTCACAAATATCAGTGTGGATTAATTGCAAAAGTGTGAAAGTCCTTTCAACTCTCTTAAAGGGCTTCTTAGTAATCTTGCATTTACTACAAGTAAGACACTTAGTAGTATGATTCTTTCCACAACCTTTGATTAATCCATTATTCACCATAAGTTGAATGGATCTAAAATTCACATG
The DNA here is from genome assembly GCA_030864215.1 of Capsicum pubescens. Lineage (NCBI taxonomy): Eukaryota > Viridiplantae > Streptophyta > Magnoliopsida > Solanales > Solanaceae > Capsicum > Capsicum pubescens. The sequence goes on along the minus strand of CM061543.1, from coordinate 218,822,037 downwards.
TCCCAGACGTTCATGCCATAAGTCTAGAGACTCCACAAGATAAGAAAAAGTATTTTCATTTTCAATATTGAGTTTAAACATTCCATTTGCAACATAACCTTTTCCAACAAACATTCCATTTTTAGATAAAATAAATTTATCTGCCTCAAAAAACATTTTAAAACCATGCTTCGAAAGAAGCGTACCTAACACCGAGTTTTTTCAAATATCAGGAATATGAAATACGTCCATCAATGTAACTATCTTTCCGAAAGTAAACTTCAGTTCAACAGTTCCTTTTCCCACAACTTTAGTAGAGGAGGAGTTTTCTATATATACAATTTTACCGTCCCCCTATAATTCATAAGTCTGGAAAGAATTTTGGTTACCTGATATGTGACGAGTTGCGCCAGTATCTATCCACCATTCCACTTGATATTCCGCTACAAATGCTTCTGTGACCATTGCCACAAGATCATCTTTTCTATTTTTATTTGCTTTTTTTTCTTCTTTTCGTCTTTGAGAATTCTACAATCACGCGCATAGTGACCAACTTTGTGACAATGATAGCATTCACCAGATTTAAAATTGGCACCATTACGCTTAAAATTTGTAGTCTTCTTTGCCTTTGAAAAATTCTTATTTTCAGGTTCCTTCTTGTTTGAGTTTTCTTCAAGCATACGAGCTTTCATGACAGGTTCCTTTAAACTAGTATTATCGCGCCATCGTGTCTCTTGTTTAATTTGTAAGTGTTGCAAAAATTGTTCAAGAGTCAAATCTTCCTTTTTGTGTAAGAGTTTGCTTCGGTACTCTTTCCAAGATGTAAGAAGTTTTGATACAATAGCACCAACATGAAAGTTTTCATCAAGAGAAATTCCAGATATAGCAATTTTATTAGCTATAAGTTGGAATTCTTGTACTTGTTCAGTGATTGACTTGTCATCAACCATTTTGAACTCCATATAGTTTGAAACAAGAAATTTCTTAGAACTCGCCTCTTCGGCTAAATAAATAGCTTGAAGAGTGTCCCATATCTCTTTATCAAATTTGCATTTAACATAATATTGATCATAATATTTGTTAGACATTCCTCCAAGAATATAATTCTTGCACAAATAATCATCATATTGCCATTTGGCAATTTGTTCTTTAATCAAAGTAGCCTCGTCAGATGCTACCTCAGAACCAGGAGCATTAGGACAAGGTTCTTCAAAAACATATTCCAACTTTAATCATTTTAAAAAGAATTCCATCTTTCCACGCCATCTAGAAAAGTCTTTTCCATAAAATATTTCAAAATTAGGATTAGGCAAAGATGGAATACTATTTGATATTGATGTAGAAGCCATAGAGACAATTATCTTCAAATTGTTAGAAAAATAATGATAATTGTACAATAAATTCAAAATAAAACTTGCTTGGCTTAGAGGCACGATAATACGCTTCTTGAAGATAGTTGGAGTCTCTCCCACGAGCAATCGGAAGAACAAGTGACAACTCTATCTTCGGGATTCAACTAAGCCACAAAACAAGTAGCATTAAAGAATATTGCTCTTCTATTCTTGAATTGGTAATTTCACCATTTGATCAATGTCTCTCAATTGTTTTTCAAGGGGAAAGTAATTTTAAGTGCTTTTCTTTTCAAACCAAAGAAAACAATATTTATAGGATGAAAGTTTCATGCATGAGAAGTATATTAATTAAGTAATAGTTAATAGGTTCATGTATGTTTTAAAACAAAAAATGTCATTCTTTCAAAAACCTATAGCGTAAAACTTAATGAATAATGAATTTGTCAAATACATTTCCTTTGTAACTCAAAACTTATGAATAATGAATTTGTCAAATTCATTTCCTTTGTAACTCAAAACTTTAAGTGATGCATTTGTTTCAAAACTAAGTGAAACATAATTCTTAAAAATATTTAACCGATGTACTTGATTCAAAATTTATTGAAACATAAAATCAACGCTTCTTACTCTTTACCAAGCACCCGAGGGCTCTTTAGTGAAGGGCCCTGCAATATGAAATAAGTGTTAGGAATGAAAATAATAAATTTCTGAAGTTGTTTACAAAACTTATGAATAGAAATTAGATTGAACTTAAAGGATGGAATACATAAAACATTTTGTAGAGTGAGATTATACAGGAGAGAAACAGATCCTAAATGAGTAACTTTGACCTTATGGGAGTTAGGAAGAGTTACTATTACAGGTTTAGGAAGAAGATTAAATCTTTTAAAATATGTTTTTATCAAAATTAATGTGCATAGATGTTCCACTATCTAATACCCAAGAATCACTATCAGTTATAAACAAACAAGCATAAGAATTAAAGAACTTAGACATACCAATACATGTTATGTTTGCAGGCATCTGTATTTTCTGCATCATTCTTCTACAACTTTCATAAAAATTGCAAGATTTTGCAACATTATCTTAACTTAAAGAGTTCAGATTTGTGAAATTTTCTATAGTCTGTTGAGATCCTTTTGTTGTGTTAAAACCATTACCAACAATATGTCCCTTTTGATTTTTTTAGGATTTACTGAATTTAAAATCAAAGGGGAAACCATGGATATTATAACTGTGGTTAATGTCATGTGCTTCTTGCAAAAATTTCACACCAAGAGAACTTTTCTTGATAGAATTTTCATCTTGAGTTTTATACTCATTGAACCTCTTTTCCCACTATTACCAACAAAGAAAGAGGCTGATTCTCCTGGATAAGTGGGAGTGATATGCATTTTTCTTTACTTTTCATCTTAAATAACAATGGAGTAAGCCTAATTAATAGTGGACAGAGCGGAAGATGAAAAAATATTATTCCTAACACCTATGAAAGTGTCATTAAGACCCATAAGAAATTGAAGAAGTCTCTTATCTTGATGAGCTTTTGCACCTTTTTCTTTTGCTCCACATTCACACTCACAAGTACATATAGAGAATGTATTTAGTGTATCTAAATCATCCCATAGACTCTTCATTTTTGTAAAATAAGTAGAGATACTGGAATTTTCTTGAACTATTATATTTAAATCTTTTTGAAGATGAAAATTTTTAGCACCATTAGCCTGTCCAAATCTATCTTCTAGGTCATACCACAAAATGTTGGCACTTTTAGAATACAAAACAGACTATGAAATTTATTTGAAAAGATAATTCAATAACCGTGATAGAACCATATCATTGCATCTTGACCAAGCTCCTTGAAGTTCTATATCAACATTAGGATAAGATAGGGATCCATCAACAAATCCTAGCTTGTTCTTTGTTGAGAGAGTGATAATAATTGTTGTTCTCCATACACCATATCTTCTCCAATCAAAGATAGTAAAAAATAGATTCATACCTCTACGATTAGAATAGTGAATGCAGAAAACATGTGAAGAGTCCGCTATATTTATTTCAGGGACATTATCACTTCTTTCAGATTGTGAAATGTTAACAACAAAAGGTGATTTTAAGGGTGATACAATATCAGTCATCTTAAAAAAATGATAAAGAAGAATTTAAAATTAAGGACATAAATTAAAAAAAAACTACTCTTAAGACCATGTAAAAATAAACAAAGCAAAGTATGAAATTTTTCTTCTTATTACTTGACGAATCCTTTGTACAAAATACCCCTATTTCTAGCAAACCTAATACAATAACCCTACATAATAAAAGAGAAAAAAATATTGTTTACATATAAAAAAGAAAAAAAATATTTAGTATGTCCCTAAAATATATTTACAGTAATTGACTAAATATTCATAATGAATCCCAATAAGAAAAAACAATATTGGAATTCGAATATATTTTGGTTATTTCCTACTTTATCACTTATATTAGAGTTTCTAAGTAAAACTTCATCTACATTGTTCTGATTTGGTACAACATATTTGTTTATTTCCTACTTCTTCTTTTTTAGTTGGGTTCACGAGTAAAACTTCATCTTCGTTAATCTAGTGAGTTCACAAACTACCTTTGAAGTCGGAGTTGAAACGGCATGGTAATTCTTGAGAATGGAACTATTGTGGTGTAGTAGGCACATAAGATGAGTCTTTACTCTTCTTCAAAGTAAATACGAGCCTCATTACAAGGCCAAGTTATATTATATTTATTCCTCGTCTTGTCTTTCTTGCTCATCTCATAGTTGTAAGAAAATCAATGTATGCCCTCAAAATCATCACTTTCTGTCTTTCATATCCTTAAATATTTTGTTGAGGGGAAAAATCTATTTGTGCTCTATTCGAATGTCTTTTCCCTCTACTTGCATGTTTTGCTAGATAAATATCTGAGCTAAAATATTAGTTCAATAATTGAAGATTAAATTTTGCAACTGTTACTTAGAAAGAAAACTTGAGATACTTTAATTCACATTACAGGGGTCGTTTGGCAGTATTCATTAGAAAAAATAATGCATGCATTAATTAATATTATATGTTATTAATTCTTTGTTTGATATACTTTTTCAACATACATATTATTAATGTTTGCATTAGTTGTACACTTTGTTGGATTTTGTTTAAATTAAATTAATAAAAAGTCTTCTAACAAAAAGGTGTTTTTTATATGAAATGGTGTCTTTTCAATTTTTATCTTTTCAATGAAAGGTTGTGCCCTTTTCACCAATTCTATTTGTATCAAATGTCTTGTGAGCTCTAACATAACTTTTTTTAATACGAATCTAGGCATGAAGACCATTTGATAAATAAAAAACGTATCATAGATACATCCATAGGCTAGGTGCAAAAGTGACCCGACCCAAAAAACAACAAAAACAAAAAATAATTAAAATGCAATACAAATAGTAAAAAGGGAAATACAACAACCAAAGAGATAAAAACTCTAGTTAATGGAAGTTTCTCGAGGATCTACTTATCCATGGCTTCCTTTGTTGTATCTGTATCACTGTTGCTTTGTTATCCCCTTATAAGTTCTAAACTTACAAGAGAAGCATATCGCATCTACCCTTATCCTTTGAGTGTACTAAAAAGATCGATGAAACTTCCCTAAAAAGATAAGTTCCTCCTTACTTTGTATCTCTTGATTTCATTCCCTCTTTTCTTTTAATAATTCACTAGTCTGCAGTAAGGAGATCAAAAGAAACAATAATGGGAGTAATTTCTTCTATTTTATACAGGGGTGTTTCACTATGTTTATCAGTCAACTCCTTGGCCATATCGATCTGATGCATTCAACTCCTCAATAATGGTAGATCAGTTTGTTATTACCTAATGGAGTAGCAGGTTTGATTTTATCCTCAAGAACATTTTTTTTCATATAATAGCCAAAATAAATCAATTTCTTACATTTGAATGTCTATGGATTGAATCTCACCAAGAAATTAATACAACCATCTTACATTTAAGTGTCAAAAAAGGTTTCTATTTGCTGAAAATATGAGATGTCTATGGTACTATTTTATTTGATACAAACTAAAAGTTAAATCTAAAAATGATTAACCGTAATAAAAACTATTGACACAACTAAATCCTGGATATGCTTCACCTAAACATCCTCAAGAACATTTTTTTCCATATAATAGCCAAAAGAAATCAATTTCTTACATTTGAATTCTATGGATTGAATCTCACCAAGAAATTAATACAACCATCTTACATTTATGTGTCAAAAAAGGTTTCTATTTGCTGAAAATATGAGATGTCTATGGTACTATTTTATTTGATACAAACTAAAAGTTAAATCAAAAAATGATTAACCGTAATAAAAACTATTGACACAACTAAATCCTGGATATGCTTCACCTAAACATCCTAAGTTCTCACCAGATACATGAAGCAATATCCACTTGAGATTTTCTCTTATTTAGAAGTAAATCAACATAGTTTTATTAGTTAAACCATCCCAGACTTATGTTGACATTTTTTGCATCATGATAAATAGTAATCTAAATGTTTTGAGATAAACTTTACTCTAAAGTTCAGATTCGTAATTGGGGAGATCCCATTTTTTCAAGATAAAGAATCTTCCTGCCTTCTGTTGGAATTTGTTTGAAATGATTAAGCTAAAAATCACTTGCAAAAACAAAAACTAGGTTAGCGAAAAAATCAGCAAAAACATTTCCTTCTCAGAGGGAATGTTGTACTCTTTTTGTAATAGACTCCATTAGGATTTTAATGGAATTAAACTCCAAATCCACACTCAAAGGAACCTCCAAACCCTCTAAAATATTAACCATGGAGAGGGAATCAGATTCTATGATAACGTTTGAAAGCAATTTCTCTTTGCAATAAATCATCCCTTCTCTAATATCTACTGCCTCAGCTACTAGATTAGTAGAATCAGTAATTGTCACTTCTTTGGCCACCACAAATATACCTTCATGATTCCTTATGCAAAAGGAAGAAAAAATAGGTCCAGGGTTACCTTGAAAGCATAATCATCATTACATTTTAGCCAACCCCAAGGTAGGTGATTCCACCTCACAATCTTAGTATGATATATAGGCCTAAAACCATCAAGGGAAGAAATCATACTTGGCCAACTATTAATCTGAAAGCACCAAAAAGTTATCTTTACAAAAAAACTTTCACAGAGTACTTTTCCTTACAACATTCTTCAAAGAGTTATTTTCTTCCCAAAAGATCAAGTTCTTGATTTTTTGCTTTTCAGAAGAATCTCTTCACTATTTACTTAGTGTAAAATTTTATAGAGTTTTCATATCCACTAAGGGGGTGTTTGGTCATGAGAATATTTCACTTTTTTTGGAAAATTATTTTACTTTAGTGAAAATTGTAGTGTTTGGCCATGAGAATTCTAAATACAATTTCAAATTGTATTTGTAAAAGTGAAAAAAAGTGAAACTTGTTTTCACTTTATCTTCAGTCACAAATAGTCAAAAACAACTCCAATTTATATTCATGGCCAAGCACAACTCCAAAGTCCAATTTCAACTCCAACTCCAATTCTAACTCCAAAAAATTTAGTTTTCTGGGCCAAACACCTACTAATTTGCATATAATTCTATAGCAATCTCACAGAGAGAGACAATAAATATCATTTTTAGAAAATTATTTTTGTATGTATTTCAAGCCTCTAATCCTACGTTCGTTATTCATATCTGTCAAGCCTTCATCTTTGTTCTCTATATATATTTTGTGTTTATGAAACATATATTTCAACAAACTAAAAATGATATTTATTATGAAGAATATACTAATTATTATGGAGAATTGAAAGCCGATATAGTAGATGAAGTTTGACGTTTCTGTTATGTGTGAGATTCATCATAATTTGGCAATGAAAATTCAAATTGCATTAATTGTGGACTGTAAGAACTTAGTATGCTTAAAAAGTTTAAAAGTGTGATTGTGTTCTTAAATAAATGGACTTTTTGAGTGAAGAACAATATAATGTGGAGTAGTGGCCTTGGCCAATGTGTATTCACTGCGAGATTGGATTCTTTTTTAATGAAACATGTTTTGGTAGAATGCTCCATCGTCCTATAGTATTAATAATTCCTCTGTGACAAATAAATATTTTCTTGGGACAGAGAATCTGAGTTTGGGCGCATTTATACTCCTAAGTGTCATTATCTATGCACATTTAGCTTAGTTTTGAGGATATCTTGATGTCCTTAATGAGGTATTAAGGGTGTAATTGTGTATGTATGTGTTAAGTTATATTTTTAGACTGTTTATGGAGTAATTGAAATAAGTTAAGAGTCGAAATAATCAAATAGAGTTTAGACGAGAAAACTAGTGATGCTAGCTTGAGCTATGCTTGTTCTAGTGTACTTTGATGAGCTCTGTTGTGTTGTATGAACTAAATATTATTATATGATATTTTAGGAGATCATTGGAGGTATTTTTGAAGATAATTTAAGCCTACAAAAAAATCATAAAAAGTTGGAAAACATGAACCAAACGTATGAGAAGATAGGAACTAAAATGGAGAGAAATCTCACCCTTGAGGAGGTGCCTTGCACCGCATCCCCAAAATCATGGGATGGGATGTTCACTGAACCTCTTAGGGATAGATAACACTGCCTCACCTTGATTTGGGTGGGCATTTTACCCCCAAAGGCTATCCTTTGGTCTTGCGGTGCAACCACTCTTTCGGAAAGTCTAATAGTTAATTTTTGATGTCTTTAAGTGAGCGACAATGATGTAAATGTATATGTTTTGTATGGGTCAGCATATGGAAGACCTAAAATTCTATAAAAGGATTACTTATCCACAGTTATACCATACTCTTAGAACAACACAAGATTGGAGAGAAGAGAAGGCATCAAATGGATCAATACTAGGATTTTTTTTCTTGTAGTTTTTAATTATAAGTTTTATTAGTGTGATTCTTTGTAATACTATGAGTGGATAAGAACCCTCATTCTAGGATTGAGTCTACAAAAATTATTTTATAATTATTTTTTGATTGTTGGTTTATATATTTATCAAGCATGTGATTATTCTTGTGTTCTTAGTTTGTATTCCAAAGTGTCATGAACTTTAGAATAAATATAAATTCCAAAATAAATTGACCATAGGAGTGGATGGATGGAATAAAGAATGTAAAGACTGTGAATCATGTCTCTAATCATAAGTTACTAATTGTTAAAGAATGATTTGTGTTTATGATAGAGATATACCTAAAACACCTTATTTGGTTAATGAAATGGAAAGATAGCATAATGTATCCGAGTTAAGGACTCGCATTACCCCTCAATGATATAGCTGTGATCTTAATTTGGGAGGATGTCTTAGAGAGTGACCAAAACTAGGTTATACTATCAACCTCGTAAATTAATAATCATGATAAATGATGAGTGACAAATTTATCACTCATTTACATTTAAATTCTTGCACACTATGATCAAATAATTGTGTATATGAGGCTAATTAACTATTTTATTGCACTAAATTCTAGTATTGATAATCTTGCAGGAAATTTGATGAAAATGAGTTGATACAAATCTACAAGAAATAGAATTAGATCAAGAGGAACCAAAGTTGAAAATAAGGACCAAAAGTCAACCCTTAGGTCCTGCGGTCGTGACCTGAGGGTCGCGATCACAATTAGTCAACAGAGTCAAATAAAGGGAGATCGCGTGATGACCACCACTATCACAGTGTCACAATCGCAGCTGTGGAATGGCAATCACAATAGGGTGGAGAAATTTCAAGGGCAAAATTATAATTTCACTATGCTGAGTCCTAAATCATATGGGGAAAACCCTCTCACAATGGGGGTATCTTTCATCTAATTTTTAGTTTTGTATAACAGAAAAAACACTATAATTTTGAGTTAAGAATAATTTATTACTTTGATTCCAAGAGATTTTAGTTGTAAATTGAAATTGAAGATTGGGTTTACTCTTATTTGGATTATTATGGATCAAGTGCATGCCAATTTGCGTATATATCTTCTCTTTAATCTCATGAGTAGCTAAATCAATATCTTGGGTTATATTTGATTGGGTAGTAAATTATGTGTGGGTGTTGATTGTTAGTCCAAATATTTGATTAATTGTTGTGGGTTTTGTTATTACTCTATAGTTGAATTGAGAATTGTGGGTGAAAAACTAAATTGCCTTGGATCCCATATCATCCTTAAAAGAAGGATATAGGTGAAGAGTGATTGCAACCAACACTTTGAAATAGCTTGTTTGTTAGAGCTATATTAGAAATAAGGGTGTTGGGTGAATTTACTATATTCATAAGAATCATCTTAGAAATAAGTATGCTAAGTTGAGGTTATAGATTGGTAAGCTTGTCATATTCATGAGGCGTTCGAAAGAATCCATGAGTGAAATTTTGTGTTTTATCGAAAGTTTAACATTAAGACCCTAAATTTAGCCTACCCAAAACCCTTGGCCAAACATGGACTAACTCTTGATTTCCCGTGAATGAACAATATATAGGAGAACATACCCTAATATCTCTCTCAATTTGGTAATTTAACAATTGTTTGATCTCTTACTAGTGTGATTTGGTAATTATATTCAACAAATTTCTATATTCAACCCCCAAATTTACTTTCATGTTTAGTTTTAGTTTTGCATTATGGGTTAAAACATAGATAACTCTCAACACACATAGGTATTGAAAAATATCTTGCATTCCTCGAGGACTCAACCCCGACTCATATTGGATATATATTTGCAATGACCACCTTGCATTGAAATAATAGTATAAGTTGAGCATTATAAAAAATGGTGCCGTTGCCGGGGAGTGAAGCTTAGTTTTTGCTAGTGCGTTGTTGTTAGTGAATTTGGGTTACTTATAGTTCTTTAATTTACCTTGTTTGTTATTTTTTTTCTTTTTCTAGGTGATTTTTATAGTAATCACGACACTATGAGCCGCAAAGGGAGCAATGAAGGCTCATTTGATGGACAATTCGAGGATGAAGATCATCTCTATGATGTGGGGCATGCTAGTGTCATACACATCCCACTGACCGAGGGATATGGGGTATTACATGTCACAAGTGTAATGCTCCATATGTTACAAATGAAAGGTCTATTCATGGGTCAAGAAAACAAAGATGCAAACCTACATTTGACCAACTTCATTAATATGTGTGCCTCATTTGATATTGCCTATATTACTCAAGAGTCTATTCTGTTGAGGCTTTTCTCATTCTCCTTAACGGGTGAAGCAGTTTTGTGGTGAGACCTCTATCTATCGGGTATATTACATCTTGGTTTGTGCTTATAGAGGCCTTTTTATATAGATATCTTCCTCTGTCTAGAATGCTACAATAAAGAGACGAAATCACAATTTTTTGTCAACTTAGTGGTGAGCCCCTATTTGAGGTGTGGCAAAGGTTCAATGACAAACTTATGCAATGCCCAAACCATAAAGTGCCAGAGAAGATAATTCTCCAAATTTTTTATTGGGCACTAGACCAGTTGAATAAAATCATTCTTTACAACATATCCGGAGGGTCTCTTGTCAAGTTATCATATGGGATTGCATCAACTTTGGTCGATCAAGTTATAAAGAAAAATAGAGGGTATCACACCCAGGACTCTGAGGTAGTCATAGGGTCCCCCGCCACATCTTATGTCAACAAAAAGAAAAGAAAGAAGGATGAGGAAAAAGCTGAAAATATGGCCAAAGTGATGACCCAATTAGATCTTCTCACCAAACACGTGATGGGAACACCTTCTAAAGAGGTCAATGTCTTTGCCTCTCAAGATGCCAAAATTTATGGTGAGGATGAATCTAAGGCACTTGATGAAGAGATAAGATTCTTGGTGAACTATCCAGGGGGTTCTCGCTCAACCTACCAAAGGCAAGGCGGGAATTAAGGGTATGATAGAGAAAAAGATAGAGACCATGATTGGAGGGACAAAGAGAGAAGATATGATAGATATTTTCACCCTCATTATTGTGTTAAAGACAAGGAATAAGGCTCAGTGGACCCTGAAAAATTTAAAATCAAGGATGTCCTTGCCCAAATTTTGATGCGAGTTGAAGGCATAGATAAAATGGTAAGAGAGATGAAAAGTGACTTCTCTCAATTGACCCAAATGGTCATATCTCATTCAGACCCCATCAAGAAACTCTATACGTAAGTGGGACAAATTTTAACCCAACTCAATGTTAGGCGAAAAGAAGGTTTACCGAGTGACATAGTGGTCAATCCAAAGAACGATGCCCATGTTATGGCAATCGTCACTGGGACTGATAGAAATCTTGGTGAAAATATGGTTGATATTGATGAGAAGTCTCTTGAAGAATAAGAAAGTGCAAAGAGAAAGCAGTCCAAAAATCCAAATGATGATAACACAAAGTCTCATGAAATGGGTGACAAGGACCTGATGATGGTTGAAGAGAAGGGTGATAGGGAAAAGACTCATAAAGTGATTGATGGTGGTGAGCAAAAGATGAATAAATATCAAAGTTTTCCATTGCACGTAATGAAAATCTCTCCATCCTTTCCACAAAGGTTAAAGAAGAAAGACGAAAAAGTAAAGTTCTCAAAGTTCCTTACAAAATTTAGCAATCTCTTAATCAATATCCCATTGTTAGAAGCTCTTCAAGAGATATCGGGGTAAATCCTAAGTCCATGAAGAAATTGATGTCCAAAATATGACTTGTGGATTATGAGACTATTGAAGTGACCCATAGTTATAGTACTTTCATATCAAAATCTATGGCAGAGAAAAAGGAAGACTCGGGTTCTTTTACAATCACTTGTACCATCAGGACATATAATTTGAAAAACACTGTTTGACCTTGGTGCTAGTATCAACTTGATTCCATATGTTGTATATCGAAGGCTAGGGTTGGGAGCTCCTACACCCACCATCATGAAACTATTGATGGCAGAACATTCAATTAAAACCTAGTGAGAATATTATATGATATGCTGGTTAAGGTTGAATGATTCATCCTTCCAGTGGATTTTGTGGTCCTCGATTGTGATCTTGATCATGAGATACCAATCATACTCGGGAGACCATCCTTGGCAATCGAAAAAGCTCTAATAGATATGGAGTACGGAAAGATAAAGTTTTGGGTACATGGTGATAAAGTCTTTTTCTATGATTGCAAAATCAAAAGAAACCAATGGAATTACAAGTGGTGTCTGTGATTGGCATTGAGGAAGAAGAAATGGATCTTAGGTCACCATACCCCAAGGATCCAACTTAATGATTGATGAACATCATTCTGCAATGTTAAATTAGGCATTGGATGGGAGGCAAACCATCATTGCCATTAAGTTAGCTCGTATCCTTTGAATTACAATTAGTAGAATAGTTTTATTTCTATTTTGATTAATCCATGAAATTACAGTACTCTGAAGAGGAATTTGAGAAATTAAAAGGTAATAGGTGGAGTGGAATTGAGTGAAGGTAGAAAAGATAAAAAAATAGGAGAAGTGAACTTGGTCTAGGTACAACGATCCTGATCCCCGGGTGATCGCGATCACGATCTAAGACTCAGTGCTGCCCAAGATCAGCTTCAGGTCCCACAATTGCATAAGTTGATAACAATCGCAGCTTCCATGTTGTCGCGATTGAAATGTCTGAGTCGCGATCGCGTTTATGACTATTATAAAATGGGAACCATTTTCACTAAACTCCCTTTAAGTACCCAAAAATCTTTAAGTTTTTGGAATTGTTAAGAATATCCAAAGTGCATAGCATTCTCCTTTTCATCTTCACATCCAGTATGTCTTTCTAATCTCCTCTTTTATGCTTAATTTTAGGCCTTATAATGCATGATTAGGACAATGGCCTAAATCTATAAATTACGTGCTCAATTTGTGTTTAAATTGATATTTTTTAATGTGGTGGTTGTTGTTTTTGTGTGCACATCATTGAGGAAGTCTTGAGTACCCAAAATTGTTCAAAATTAGGTTGAATTGTAGGTGTACACCAAGTGTTTGGTAAAATACCCAAATGAATTTCTTGATGGGTTTTCCATTTTTAAGGGGCCTAATTGAGTGTTTAGGTATTGTGTTTCATGTCCTTAGTGTCATTTACCCGTTATTAAAATAAAATGGTATAGAAAATTTACATTTTTGATTGAACCCATTTTAGGCTAACAACCTCAGGTACCGCGATCACATTCAACAAAATACGATCGCGGTCCAGTGGCCTGCAATCACTGCATTTGAGAGCTTCCTGGTAGATATGTCTAAAATCCTAAATTTTCATTTTAAGCCCAAATTTGAATCGGGAATCATTTCTTTAGCTTATATAAGCCACATAACATTATTTTTACATTATGATATTGATTGTTAATGTTTTGTGTTATTTTCAAGTTCTTAAAGCTAAATATGGCAAACTATTATCAAACCCACTTTATGGTAGCTGAGTTTCAGACCATCTATTATGAGGACCTTGCCAGGAGGAAGTTATTCCCTTAGCGGGGTATATCAATGAAACAGGTGTCTAAAAAACTCCCGACATTCTATGAGAGGTTGGTAGCCACAGGTTGGAGATGTTTCTCCCTAGATCTGTGTTGGGCTAATGAGAAATGGGTCAGTGAATTTTATAAAAATCTCAGCGTAGTGAAAATCTCAGAACCTATAGTGAGAATCTAGGAAAAAAGAGTTCACTTAGGGGACGAACAAATGAATGAAGTCGATGGGATGTCGGATACTGATATAATAGGATTTCAGGATAAGGATTATGCCCCAGGAAACTGGTTAGCTGAGAAAATATGCCCAGGAAAGGAAGCCACATAGGCTGCAATAAAAATGAGGATAATTTGGAATAAGTTCATTGGTGAGTCTCAGATCTGGTTGAATATCATTTGTATCCGTGTTTATCCATGAACTAACATGACTTATATTCTTGTTATGTGTGCTCAGATGGTAGCTTGCCTCTTAGTAAACAATCCTTTGAATGCTGGTCGATTTGTTATCTCAGACATCAGACATTACAAAAACAAAGACGGCCCAATACTCCTGTTTCTATCTTTGATCACTGAATTATGCAATAGGGACAAGGTTTAGGAGTACTCGGGGGAAAACTGGATATCCCCAAAGACACCCATTTACCCATTAAAGATACGTGGTGAGGGTGCTTCTTCAAAGTGCAAAAAAAAAAAGATCGACTTGGGTAAGTCGAAGGATGAGGATATCGACTCTTGTAGGCCATCCATAATTGGGTCATTTGATGAGATCTTGAGTGAGATGAGAGAAATTTAGGATCTTATTTCTGGGTTGCCCACGGGGCTGGGAGAACTCTCTACCACTCTCCACTCTTATGTTTCTCGATCTAACTATAAGAGATTTCTTGAGGATCAGAAGGAACAGGAAGCTACCATATATAGAATTGAGAGAGCCTACTCCTCCTTGGCACGGTCACATCGGGAGTTGTGGGATTCTCATGACAAGCTGAGGAGAAGGGATAAGAAAAGGGATAAATTTCTTACCTGCATTTGGAAAAGAGTGAAGGACTTGTAGAAAATTTTGAATCTCAGAGACAGACTTCCTTCCTCAAGAGCATATTTAGATGACGAGGTCCAAGATAAGTGGTTAGCTAATAACGATGATGATGATGAGGATGCTGAGATAGAAAGTGATGATAATACTTGATGCAGTTTCAGGAAGACCCTTTAACACTTTGCATGCTTTCAAGATATGCAGTGAGGACACAACAAACTCTTTGGTTGGGGGTTCCCGTCTCTGTATTTATTTCATATTTGATTTCTAGGTCTGTATTATTTAGATGCTTATTTGAATAATTCATGTTTTATTTGGATGGTTTATTCGTATGATTTGATTCAGATGTAATATTGGGCATTTTGATAATGCCCACAATATGTGGATTATTCACTTTTGTTTTTCATTTCTAGTTTTTATTTTTCTTTGTGGATATTGATGTTGGAAAAGCCATTCCCATGATGCACTGAGTAACGATATTCTTAAGGGAAAATCGTCTTGTTTGGCGGTTTTAAGCTATAAATGTAGGGGAAGGCTGAGTACCCGTGGCATTATAGATTTGGGATTGTCATTATTCCTATGGTGAAGTCTGAGTAACCATATGTTTCACTCTTGTGAGATCCCATATGTGAAATGACGACTTGATTTGGTGCCAATAATAGTTAATCGTCTGCATAGAAATGCTAAGCAAGTGATGAGTGGCGAATTTACCACTATTTTCCACTCAATATTCATGCATAGATCTATGATTTGTATGTATAAATGAGATGTGTTTGTGATTAAATACACTAATTTCCACATCTTGCAGGCATACAATTTATAAGGTGGAAAGATGTGGATTTAAGCAAAAAAAGATCAAAAAGAAGAAAATGAGTGTAGCTAGAAGACCTAAAGTACAAATAAGCCCCAGTTATCGCAATTACGGTTTGTGGACCATGATCATGGCCAGTCAATCCAGGTCAAAGAACCACGATTGCGGTGATCTTTCACGGTCGCGGTTTCCGCGATCGCGGACAAGGTTCAGTGATCACGGCAATGCAGGATTTTGCCTAGGGACAGTCTTGTAATTTCACACAGCTATTCCCAATTCTCTTAAGAGTCTCAAACCCTTAACCATTGTGGCATTCCCCAATTTTTAGGACTCTTTACCACCATCTAGATTTTATTTTGAAGGGAACAACATTGTACTAATTTTGGGGTAAAGAATACATTACAGTAACTCCTAAGTGGAGGATTAGAAGACTCCACTGAAGATTTTTTGAGATTAAAAGCTTGAATTTGCATTCTCTTTATCTTTTATAAATCAATTTGAAAGAGGTTTTGTTATATCTTTGTTCATTATTCTTATGAGTTGCTAGTTTTTCCTCTTGTGATTATTTTGAATGGGGTGCAAGAGTGTGTGGGTTGTGATTGTCATCTTCAATTATTAGTTCATGTTGTTGGGTTTTACAAATGCTTCATTGTAAAATGGAATTTGCTGGTGAAAACCTCAAATTTCCTAAATCCCCACATCATCCTTAAAAGAGAGATGTGGGTAATCTAGATTCCACATTTTCCTTGAAAGAGAAATGTAGGTGACATGAGAATTTTTGAACAATAAGATAGATAACAGTTATTCCCTTTATGTTGTATAAGAAAGAAGGATAATTTGTGGAATCGCTATATCTTGGGAATCATCCTAGAAATAAGGATGCCAAATTGAGGCTTCATAATGATTGGTTGACCACACCTACAAGGTATTCGAAAGAATCCGTGGGTAATAATTTGGTACTTGGTCAAAAGGCTTGTATCAAAATCCTTAACCAAGACTACCCACTCATGTTTTATCTAAGGCTTGAAGTTGATTTTCATTTACCCATATACTAGTTTACCCCTAGTGAAACATAACCCCTAGATCCATTCCTAATTGATTGCTCTCTAATTATTCGTAGCCTCAAGTTTGTCTTTTAGAAGTTGAAAAGTAATCATATCTTTGAAGCATTTAAGAAAACTATAAATATTTGTATTTTAGATTTGAATTTAGCAAGCAACTTCTATTTTGAACTCACACGAGCGCCACAACATTGTTCCTCATGGATTCGACCTCGACTCAAAGTAGAGTAATATGATGACAATGATTGCCTCGCACTTAATTTGACATGTGAGTTGAGTGTTATAAAAAATGGTGCCATTATCGGGGAATAATTTGCCGTATTGAGTTAGTTTGGAGTTTTAGCTTACTTTCTTAGATTCAAAGTTATAAATATTTGTTTGTTATTTTCTTTTGTTTCTTGTGTTAGGTAGATTTTTATGTTTGTATTTTTGTCACTACGACAATTTAGGACAAATATGATTTTGGTAGTTGGAAATCCTGTCTGGAAGATCCATGTCCATATTGTGATGGACCCCACTTTCTGCGAGATTATAGATATGCTCCCCAAAAAGAGATATGTGCACCATCTCGATCCTATTAGGAATATGATTATTCTCTGTGTGGTGGTCCGGATGGACATTGGAGTGATTGTACAAATGCCCCTCCCCTTGTTATGCTAACCCAAATACTATTTTTTCTTATGAGTTTGATAGGTCTCATGATGAAATAAAGGAAGAACAACATGCCGGGTACAATAGTTTTGAAGCAATGCTTCAAACTCTTTTGGAACGGGTAACTACATTGGAGGAAAACATGAGTGACGTGTATCAATCCAATGAGGAATTTAAAAAGAAAATCAAAAGGATGGAAGAAGTGGGTATGGAGGCTAATCGTTCAAATACCATGGGTATACCGACTCTTTCAAATGAGATCGATGTTGAAGAATCCTTGGTTATTTCCCAACCAACTGAACCTCAGATAGTTGAAGATACCAAAATTGAGAAAATGAGACAAGAGTCAAAAGAACAAGCCAAGCAAATCCATTGTGGCAGATCTAGTCCATTTCAAGGAGAGAATGTCAAAATGGATGCAACTCCAGGATTAGGAAGAAGACCTCACTCGAATCACTTTTCAACATTATGCTTGGTGGATGTGATGAAATTTGAACCACCTAAGAAAATGATGACTTTTGGATACGAGGAGAAAAATCACTACATTTTAGGGTTTGCCTTTCCAAAAGGGCAAAAGGGAATCCACCACTTGAAGGGCGACAAATTCAAAACTCTAGATGTAATAAGTGGATTTTTGATGTCCTTTCCAATACCCAACAAGACTAAAGTGGCAAGATAAAAGTAGCATGGTTGCGTCCTCGCCTCTTCTCCAAGTGCCACGAAGACATATTGATCTAAAGTTGGGCTGTCGATTCAAATCCACTAAGTGGATACATAAATGATGATTAATGAGGTGTCATGTTACGAAATTAAACCAAGCACTTTAGGGGAGGCAACCTATCATTTTCATGTTTACATTATACATTTTTGACTAATTCACAAAATTTTAATGCTTTGCAGATACTTTAGGAAGGTTGGAGGCCAAAAATAGGGAGAAACCAAGATTAGAAGTATGGTAGCCATGCCAAAAAATAGGGCAAAATAGGGGATCAAAATGCCTCAGGTACCACAATTACGGCTTGAGGATTGCGATCTCGGTATCATAATTGCGCTGATCATACCGCGATGACTCTATGTCCAATTTTCAACATGGTTATCAATGTAGTTTCAGGGATCCGTTTTACCCTTCTTATGCTTTTTTGTTATATAGTGAGGTCACTACAAGTGTTTAGTTGGGGTTGTGGCCCTGTACCTATGCTTACTTATTGGTTTCCAATACTTGAATTTAGTTCATACAAAGTATGGAAATTTTGTCAATTGATTATTTTTATTTTTAATTTTCTATTTCTTTTAATAATGATGTTGGGTAAGACTTTCCCTATGATAGATTAAGTAATGATATTCTTAAGGTAAAAGTATTGTACTTTTGGGTTTTGAGCCATGTATGTAAGGGAAGTCTGAGTACTCATGGCATCGAGGTCATAAATGCAAGAAAATTTGAGTACCTGTGGCATTTTGAATTTGGGATCGCACTTATACATATGGTGAAGTCTGAGTAGCCATATGGTTTGCCCATATAAAAGCCAAAATGTGAGATGAAGGCTTGGGTGGTGATATATTTAGCAAATTATGCATGGTGCAAATGCAAAGCAAACACCCCCCTTCGTCCAAAAATTTTTGAAAATCAAGGGCATGGACGTGAGTGACCTTGTAACAATTCTTTTTCTCTTTTTGTGACTCAAAAAATTTTGGCTTGTGAAAATTGGAAGATACTCCATTTTTGTCTCTAGTGAGAGGGGCAATTAAGCCTCCTTGGAAAATTTGCATGCCATGTTTGGTGAGCTTATTTTCCAAATGTCATGTGTATTGTACCATCTAAAACTTGCCTCATTAGTCTCTCAAGGCAAATTTTGATTTTATTTGGTTGGTAAGATGATCCTAGGCCATCTTTGTGACATTGGAAGCCACTTTAGCCTAAAAATCCTACCCATGCATAGATGTTATACCTAGTCACCCTCTTTAAGCCTTTAGACCTTTCTTTGGCAAACACATTTCAAGCCGTAAGCCTTTCAATTCTTATCCCTCTTTTGAACCCTATTCTCCTTGAACTTAAAAATGCAAATTTAGGCTAAAAAGTTGTAAGTGAGTGCCTAAAATCTTAAACATTGAGAACAATTGAGTAAAGAAAATAAAGGACCTAACAAAGAAAAGAAATACATGAAATATGCAACAAAAAAATGAAAAGAAAATGGGTGAACCAAAGAAATAAAAAGTAGGCACATTTGTAAAGAAAAGAAGTGGTCCATGGTCAAAAGTTGAAAGGAATTGTGGGATGTAGATGTTCAAGGAGGGTATATCCATGTTATTCCTAAATAATATCCTACCCTACCCCAAACCTACATTACAAGCTTAAAAAGTCCTTTGTGATTTTCAAACAAGTATATTCATTGTAGTGGTGATTGAAAATAGGGTCAAACTTATGGCATGGTACTTGTTAGCATCGAGAGTTATTGAGAGAGAGAGTTTTGCATTTAAATTACTTGTTGCATATTTGATAACTTGGTATGGGGAGTTTTCCTTCTTGTGAGGAGGCATGTAACCAAGTTGAGGTAGATGATTTTGTCATCTCCCAAAAAATAAGGCAAAAGTAGTATATTATAGTTGAGGTCAAAGGTGAGTCACTTCTAGAGTATTAGTGATTGTTGCATGGTTGCTTTTTGAAGTCTTTTACACCTGTGAATATTGCATTACATGTTAAGGGAGGTGGTGAGAATAACTTTGCCCATGCTTGAAGAACTACTTGTGGTAGTAACTAATCTTGAAGTCATTGTGATCATTGGATCATGAAATTTAGGCATACATGTGCATTGTCTCATGGTAAGAGGCAGTGTTGCTTGAGGGAAAGCAAAGCTTTAAGTTGGGGGTGTTGATGAGTGGTGAATTTACTACTCATTTGTACTCAACATTCGTGAACGCTATTATGATTTGAATTTATAAATGAGACATATTTGTGATTAAATGCACTAATTTCTGCATCTTGAAGGCATACAGGTTATGAGGTGGAAATATATGTATTTTAGCTAAAGAGGATTGAAAAGGAGAGAAGAATTTCAGCTAGAAGACCTAAATCAGAAACAAGCCTCAATGCCAGTCAATCCAGGTCAAAGAACCGCGATCAAAGTGATCTTACATGATCGCGATTACCGCGATTGCAGACAAGCTTCAGGGATAGCAGCAATGTGGGATTTTGCCCTAGGGCAGTCTTGTAATTTCACGTAGTTGTTCCCAATTCCTTTAAGTGGCTCAAACACATAACCATTGTGACATCCCTTAATTTTTGGCACTCTCTTCCACCATCTAGTTTCCATTTTGAAGGGAACATCATTCTACTAATTTTGGCATGAAGAATACACTAGAGTAACTCCTAAGTAGAGAATTAGAAAACTCCATTGAAGATTTGTTGAGATTTAAAAGTTGAATTTTCATTATCTTTATCTTTCGTGAATCAATTTAAAGTAGGTTTTGGTACATCTTTGTTCATTATTCTTATGAGTTGCTAGTTTTCCCTCTTGGGGTTATGTTTTAATGGGGTGCAAGAGTGTGTGTGTTGTGATTGTTAGCTTCAATTATTAGTTCATGTTATTGGGTTTTACAAATGCCTCATTGTAAAATGGAATTTGTTGGTGAAAACCTCAAATATCCTAAATCCCCACATCATCCTTGAAAGAGAGATATGGGTAATCTAGATTCTATATTATCCTTGAAAGAGGAATGTAGGTGACATGAGCATTTGTGAACAATAAGATAGATAATAGTTATGCTTTTTTTGTTGTCTTAGAAATAAGGATAAATTGTGGAATTTCTATATCTTGGGCATCATCTTAGAAATAGGGATGCCAAATTGAGGCTCTGTGATTATTGGTTGACCACACGTATGAGGTATTCAAAAGAATCCGTGGGTGATAGTTTGGTACTTGGTTGAAAGGCTAGTATCGAAATCCTTAACCAAGCCTACCAACACATGTTTTATCTAAGATTTGAAGTTGATTTTTATGTACCCGCAAACTAGTTGCCCCTATTAAAACATAACCCCAAGATCCGTTCCAAATTTGTTATGCTCTAATTATTCGTAGCCACAAGTTAGTCTTTTATAAGTCAAAAAATGATCATATCTTTGAAACATTTGAAAACCCCATAAATACTTGTATTTTAGGTTTGAATTTAGCAAGCAACTTTTATTTTGAACTCACCCGAGCGCCACTCACATTGTTCCTCATGGATTTAACCCCGACTCAAAGTTGGGTAATATGCTAACAATGATCGCCTTGCACTTAGTTTGACTTGTGAGTTGAGCGTTATCAGCAAGCACCCACTCCGTCCAAAAATCTTTTGTGAAAATCAATGGCATAGACGTGAATGATTTTGTAACTATACTTTACCTTTTTTTATGACTCCAAATTCTTTAGTAGGTAGTGTTTAGTAATTAACTCATTTTGCCTTAAATATAAGATGACAATTGATCCTTCTAGAAAAGTTTTCATGCGATGTGCGGTGAGCTTAGTTGATTGAGTCTCATGCGTACTTGTGTTATCTAAAACTTGCCCCGTTGATCTTTCTAAGTTAATTATGATTATGTGTGGTTGGATGAATGATCTTAGGCCTTCTATGTGATCTTAGAAAACTACTTTAGCCTAAATCCTAGCCGTGCACGAATGATATCCATAGTCACCCCATTTAAGCCTTCGAACCTTTTTTTGGCAACTGCATTACAAGACTAAAACCAATTGTGTAATGACCTTTCATGTTATTTCTCATATTTTTTATTATTTTCTTTGTTTAAGCTTCTTCATAGCTTTCCCCAAGTCATTTATGACTTGCTGGGACTGATTGTTCAGTTATAGGAGAATTCGTTTAGTTTTTAGAACCAATTCCCTATTTAGAAGTCATTGCTGGTTCCAAATGACCACTGAGAAAAAACTTCAGTAAAATGATCTTATATGCAAATTTTGACTATTCTAGTAACTCTATAATATCGATTTTAGGGTAGGTAGACCTTTTGTTTGGATCCAATGCACTTGAGCTCATTTCCACCTATTGGTTGGAAAGTTGAAAATTTGAAAATATGAGTGTGGGACCCATATTTTGGTCAAAACTACCTCAGATTGAAAATCCAACTTCTCCAACGTAGCTGGAACGTCGAATTTAGTGTAATTACATAGTTATTTAGCAAAAATTAGATTCTGAATGAATCCTGAAGCATCGTTGGAAACTTGGAAAATTTCCAAGTTTTGTTGGTTTTAGTGCAATGGCGATCGCACATGGTGGATGGAGATCACACTATGGAAATCGCAGTAAGCCGTATGGAGATTGCACTAATATGATTGTGATTCCTTAATGGTGATTGCGGAATTTCCTTGCTTGGAGGGGTCTATAAATAGACCCCATGGTCACAATTTAGGTCATTTTCTCTTCACCCTTAGGATCCAAAAAACCTAAATGGGTATAATAACTCTAAATTGAGTATTGTGGATGACTTGAGAGCTTTCTAAACATCTTATCACGATTATTATCCAAATTAAGGTAAGATTTCATTAATTTCTTGGTGAATTTCTTAGTTCTTGACTCAAAACCCCAATTTAGCTTAGGTCTTGATTTTAGTCCAAATTTTTCTTAGTTTTCACATATTTCTTGAGGGTTTTGATTCCTTGTTCATGTATGAACATTGGGTTGACCTCGAAAAAGTATTTTCCATAAGTGGGACCCACTTGGGGTTTTTGCTATCATTTTTGGACCCAAAGTACAATAGTGCAATATGGGTATCGTTAGACTCGTATTGATAAGTAGATTACTATTTTGATAGCATGATGGGATTTTGTGAATTGTGAAGTGAAGATGATTTCATAGTGAATAGTGTAAGGTTTTACAATTCGACTTTGAGGTAGAATTTTATCTATTCTTCTTCGTGGATGTTGTGTGATATATATTAAGTGTGAATACGGATATTAAGTTTGATTATAGGTAGAATAACTTAGTCTTGATTATTGAAGTTTGTGGATTAGATGAGGGTCTTGGACACATAAGATGGTATGTTTAGGACTCTTTTAGAATCCTATGGCATTCTCCCTAAATTGGACTAAATTGTAGCATGGATATGATATAATGCTAGGTTTGGGATGTGGTTTATGTATCGAAATCATGGTTAGTATGATTAACCTTAGTTAGGCTTCCTAGTGATATTGAAATAATAATTTGAGTAGGATTGACTTGAATGCCCTTGTTCTAGATGAAATTCCTATCTTAGGATTGGTTACAGCTTACTTGACATCTAGACTTGAACTAGATATCTTAGCCTAGTTTGGGGCGTAGATTGCCTAAATATGGAAAGTGAGAATTAGAAGTGGGTTAGTCCGGCCTAGTTAGGCCAAGATTGTGTTAGCCTTTATGGATTTATTTATGGAGGTTAGTCTTTCTTGAGACTATTAAACCTAAGTGTAAGGTTACTTTGTGATTTGACGGATAGTGATGGTATTTTCCCTCGAATAATGACTAATGACTTATGGTTGTAATATTCCTCTTAGAAATAATACTAGGCCATTAGAGATGTTATTTCCTCTTAGATATTATGTTGGGCCTTTAGTGATGTTTTTCTCTCTTAAATGGGATATTGGAGCCTTTATAGATGTTATTCCTCTTATAGATAAAAATTGGCCTGTAGAGACGACACTCCACTTAGTCATTATACATGACCTATAGATACGATATTCCTCATAGATGTGATATGCCTCGTAGTTATGAAATATGCTTAATGAGGTATAATGCCTCCTAGATGTGAGATGCCTTTTATGTGTGAGACGATTATAGATATGCTTTTTGGTTTATAAAGATGCTAGGACTCGTGAATATGCTATCGCTTATAAATATGAAATGATGTATAAATATGATTATCAACATGAGTTTTGGATATGTACATGGGCCTAATGTTGTGATCTCGATGTTTTGATTATTTTGGTTATATTATCGGGCCAAGGACCATATTATGATATAGATTGGAGATCCAAAAAGTAATTATCCTTGTAAATGATGCGGTTGTAGTTTATGAATATATATATATGTGTGTGTGTATGTAAGAGAGCGAGGGAGAGGGTGAGGGTTTATACATATCTCTCCAGTATGAGGCGGCGGAAAATGCGGTATGATATTTATGATTCATATATTTGAATATTGGTGATGGAATGCATAGATTTGGTACATTCATGATAGTTGCATCAATTATTGATATGATTTCAATTAGATTAGAATATTATTATGGTTGCCACTAAGAGTTAAATCCCACTTTCTACCTTAATAATGGATTTCTTCATAATAATAAATGCCAATCTTTAATGAATAACCTATAGGTAAAAGAGGTTAATAATGATACTTTAAAGACTTGACCAAGATAAGTTCTAGTCTATGATTTGATACTACTAATTACTCTGGTCGTGAAAAATTTTCACCCTTTCTGTACTTTTATAATGATTTAGTCCCAAAGATCACTCTGGGTAATGGATTTACGAACTTACATACTTTTAGCCATGACTTGAGTCCGTGAACCTATTATATATACATATTTATTGATAACGTGATATTGATGACGAATGATGAATTACGGAAATATAATCTACCTTGATTCTCCTTCATGATTATTTATTTTATCCCTCGTGAGGCTTGTGATCTTGGATGTATTTATACGCCTAAGCACCATAATTTATCCATATTTTAGCTATGTTTAGAGAACAAAGTGCCTAGTTTCTTATGTTTTTACTCTACTTCTATGTAATTGAGCTAACCGATGTGATTAGCATGATTTCAGGTATTAATGAGGTAGATAAATACATTATGGGACTATGGAATGCGGATGGCATATGACACAAGAGACAGTAGCAATCTGGACCAAATGTGGCACCTAGAAACTATGTCCAAGACTAGTTTATCATTTATAATTAGTTCAGGGACTTAGAAGGCAATTATGAGAGAAAAGATTGTTAAAAGGCTTAATGCTGAATTTTTATTCATGATTCATTATTCTGTATTAGTTTTTAAAGAGGGAGAGTGGAGGCTTAGCTTGAGGAGAGGAAGAAACATTTCTCTCTCTTGTTTTATCACTATTTCCACACGAAGATCATCTTCTAGTTTTTGGTATGATGAATATTTCTATTGTGATTTTCGTTTTATTCATGAGTAGCTAAGTTTATTAGTTAGGGTTATGGAAACCTTGTAGCATACAATCTATCACTTTGGATTTTGAATTCATTATGCATTGATTTGTTTACATCATACTCTCTTCATTTATTTTGAATTCTCGTGGTTGCGAACATAGAGGATGTGCTTTAAAACACAACTTGTTCGAGAGAAAAGTTGTTGTTCAGAAATGAGAGTAGTGACAAGAAAGTAGGATTTCCAATCCCTATTTTATAAGTTAATGCCTTAGCAGGATTAACTACTTGGAGATTTCGTATTGTTTTTGGTAAACGCTTTTGATTCAAGAGAACTAAAGTGAATTAGTACTTGATGGTTGAGAAACACTAGGATTATATTATTAAATACAATACGTTTCTCTGTAAACACGATACATGTATGAATTCGTAAAACCCATAGTTAGAAAGTATTGAAAACTACAAGGTGGACGTAACCCTAGCTTGCTATTTCTCTGAATTTGAATACTACTACACGTTTTTCATTTTGATAAATGAAACCATTAATTTGCGAACTAAATCAAATCCCCCCTTTTTGTTTTATGGAAACGAACGATTAAAAGTCAAATAATCTGCATACAACTTAATTAGCACCATATTCCCTGTGGGATTCAACCCCAACCTATTTGGGTTATATATTTGACAACAACTGCTTACTTTCTCGTAAGAGAGGTGTAATTTGAGCGTTATCACCTTGTTATTTACTTTAGCCCTCTTGGGGCTTGCACTTTACTTGAGCCCTTATGGGGCTTGCTCTTTATTATTGACATTGAGTTTGATGCTTGATGATGATATTGATACCCAATAAGGACGGATAATATTATGATGATATGATGATACCAGGCAAGGCTGGAGAATATTATGATGATACCCAGTAAGGCCAGAGGATATTATGATGATATGATGATACCCGACAAGGTTGGAGGATATTATGATGATATGATGATACCCGATAAGGTTGAAGGATATTATGATGATGATATTGATACCCGACAAGGACAGAGAATGATTATGAGAAGGCTGATGATTATGATAATAGTTATATTGTATTGTGAATTCTGTTGCATTCATACCTGCATGTGCATCGCCTATCACCAGTATGCGCCTGTGTCTATCAGCCAGTATGGGACAGTTGCATAGATATGGATGATAATTATACCTTGTGTTAATTGTATGCTGATTGAGCCTTCTAAGCCTGGGAGGCGGGGGTGAACAAAGGGTCAACTAGGTATTTGGTTGTCCGCAATATCCAGTTACTCACATTTTTATTGATATTGTTATTATCAGTGTTATGATCATTGTTATTTCTAGCTTATGACAGATTGGTCACTGATTTGGTATCAAGATCGAGGTATAATTCTGGCCTCTTCTATCATACAATTTCATTATTATGCATGTAAATCCATGATGAGGTATATTGGTTGGAAACCCTAAGCATGTTAGTACCAAATCTTGATAGGACTATTCTAAGGCATTAAAATGATAATATGATGATCTAGGCTATGTTTCGAGTTGACCTTATATCTATATATGTGTATATTTAGCTATATATATAGCTATGGTGTTACCGTATATCCTTTCCTTCATTGTTCAAATCATATATTCGTTTCTTGGCCTTGTATATTGATATACATCCTTCAACCATCCTTTATTTGTATATTGGCAAAGGATATACGGGTATAGTGTCAAGATTCCTAAGTATGGTCGGAATAGGATAGTGCACCCTTATTATTTCCTTAGCCTTAATATATTAAGTTTCTTGGATATGAATAGGATAGGTTATCCTTATTGTCTTATTGGGTGTATTATGTGGTTGCTGAACATTGGGTGTAATTCTCATAGCATTTATATATTGTATATATCTTCTTTATCTTTGGAGCTCAGTGGCAGTTTCCTACTGAGTACTATTTGTTTGGTACTCAAACTACTCTTTTGCAGCCTACAGATCATAAGTATGAGTTATCACCATTGATGTGTGAGTTGAGTGGAGCAGCCATGGTTCAGAGACTAGAGCGAGCTCCTAACGTTTGGAGTATTTCTACCTCTCTCTTATGTATTAGACTAGTCTCTATGTTGTATGTAGAGATAAGTTATATCAATGTATTCATTTGTACTTCACTTTGAAATCTTATTTGTAGCTCTTTTACATGTATCACTAGGTTTTGGGATTATATAATGTAATTGTTTCTTTATTTCATCTATTCCACAATTCTTTACTTTATATATTTGGTGGTCCATTACTAGTCATTTCGGTACTATGGGTTATAGTAGGCGCCATCATGACCTAAGAAATTGAGTCGTGAAAAATTGCAATTTGTCCCTATTTTGAACCCTACCCTTCTTGAACTTAAAAATGCAACTTAAGGCTAAAAGCCTAAGTTGGGGGTGGTAAATCTTAGAAAAGGTAATCTTGGGCCAAGGTATTGTAAGTGGGTGCCTAAAATATAAGAAATGAATAAAAATGAATGAGAAAAATAAAAGGACCAACAAAAGAAGAAAAAATCATAAGATTACACAAAGGAAGAAAATGGGAAGGAAATGCTTTCAAAAGATTGGTAAGCCAATGTAGTAAAAGAGGGCACATGAGTGAATTAGAAATGAATGAAGTGGACCATGACCTAAAGTTTGACCTAATAGTGTTGTATGTGGAGTTCAAGGATGGTGCGGTCACTCATATCCCAAAGCTTTATCCTACCCTTCCCCGAGCCTTCATTACAAGCTTAAAAAATTCCTTTGAGATCTCCAACCAAGTGTCTTTAGTTAGTAGTAATTGAAAATAAGGGAAAGCTTATCGTATGATACTTGTTTGCATTGAGAGATTCTATGTGGGTGTAAGTGTTTGCATATTTTTCCCTTGTTGCATGATTGAAATTTGGTGGGTTGGGACTTTTCTTTGTGAGGAGGCATGTAAACTAATTAAGGTTGTTGAGGTTGTCATATTCTGAAAAAGAGGCGAATGAGTAAACTTAAGTCACTATTGATAGAGAGTCACCTCTTGAGAGTTAGTAATTGTTGCTTGATTGTTCTTAAAAGTCTTTTGCATCCTTGAAAATGAGATTGATTTTGAGGGGAGTTGTATGAATGGTACTTCCCATGCTTGTTGGCTAATTTTTAGTACTAATTGAGTTTGGAATTATAGTGATCATTTGGTTGTAAGAATGGGATTATAAGTTGATTAATCTCATTGAGTATAGAGTAGTGATGATTGAGGACAAGCAAAGTTTTAAGTTGGAGATGTTGATGAGTGACAAATTCGTCACTCATTTACATCCAAACTCTTGTACACTATGATGAAATAATTATGTATATGAGGCTATTTATTTGTTGTAATGTACTAATTTCTAG
Organism: Capsicum pubescens; assembly: GCA_030864215.1. Classification (NCBI taxonomy): domain Eukaryota; kingdom Viridiplantae; phylum Streptophyta; class Magnoliopsida; order Solanales; family Solanaceae; genus Capsicum; species Capsicum pubescens. The sequence continues at coordinate 218,793,161 of CM061543.1, read as the reverse complement.
TATTGGTAATATTGTAGAAAACTTGATAAATAAGAGTTGATACAAAACTAAAAGAGATAGAATAAGATCAAGAGGAACCAAAGCTGAAAATCAGGCCCAGGAGTCGACTCTTAGGTCCTGCGATCGTAGCCTGAGGGTCGCAATCATAATCCGTCAACAAAGTCAAATAAAGGGCAATCGTAAGGTGACCACCGCGATCGCGGTGTCATAGTCACAACCGAAGAATGGTGATCGCAATAGGGATGAGAAGTTTTCAAGGGCAGAATTATAATTTCACTGACCTAAGTCCCAAATCATATGGGGCAAAACCCTCTCACAATGGGGGCATCTTTCATCTAATTTTCAGTTTTGGAGAAGATAAAAAACACTATAATTTTGAGTTGAGAATAATTTGTTACTTTGATTCCAAGAGATTTTAGTTTTAAATTGAAATTGAAGCTTGGGTTTACTCTTATTTGGATTATTATGGATCAAGTGCATGCCAATTTGGGTATATCTATTCTCTTTAATTTCATGGGTAGCTAAATCAATATTCTAGGGTTATGTTTGATTAGGTAGTGAATTATGTGTGGGTGTTGATTGTTAGTCCAAATATTTGGTTAATTATTGTGGGTTTTCCTATTACTCTATAGTTGAATTGAGAATTGTGGGTGAAAACCCCAATTGCCTTAGATCCCATATTATCCTTGAAAGAGGGATATGGGTGAAGAGTGATTACAAACAACACTTTGAAATAGCTTGCTTGTTAGCGCTATCTTAGAAATAAGGGTGTTAAGTGAATTGGCTATATTTATAAGCATCATCTTAAAAATAAGGATGCTAAGTTGAGGTTATAGATTGGTTAGCCTGTCATGCTCATGAGGTGTTCGAAAGAATACATAAGTGAAATTTAGTAGTTGTTTGGCCATGAAAAGTTTTTACTTTTTTCCGGAAAATTATTTCGCTTTAGTGAAAAAAGTGAAAACTAAAAGTGTGTGGCCATAAGAATTCCAAATACATTTCCGAAATACTTTTTTCACTGATACTTCTCTCGCAAAATTTTAAAAACAACTTTAATTTATATTAATGGTCAAACACAACTCCAACTTCAACTTCAACTTCAACTCCATCTCCAACACCGGAAAATTATAATTTTCATGACCAAATAGGGCCTTAGTGTTTTATTGAAAGGTTAATACTAAGACCCTAAATCTAGCCTACCCAAAACCTTTATACAAACTTGGACTAACTCTTGATTGCCCATGCATGAACACTATTTAGGAGAACATAACCCCAAGATCTCTCTCAATTTTGTAATTTAACAATTGTTTGATCTCTTACTAGTGTGATTTGGTAATTGTATTCAACAAATTTCTACATTCAAACTCCCTCCCCTAATTTATTTTCATGTTTAGTTTTAGTTTTGCATTATGGGTTAACACATAGTTAACGATCAACACGCATAGGTGTTGAAATCTAGCTTACATTCCTCGACGATTCGACTCTGACTCATTTTGGATATATATTAACAACGACCGCCTTGCATTGAAATAATGGTGAAGTTGAGCATTATCAATAAACACCAATACCGGATAGAAATCATAGTTACGGATGAATGTGAAGTAAATGCCTTAATCTTGGAACTCTCCATGTATTGTTTATAATTCTAACTTCATAGCGTTGTTACTTTTGTATTAGGTTATCGACAACAAAACTCAAAATCTTATTTGGTTACAAATCACAGTTATTTAATCTTATTAGTAATGCTAGAATTGTAGTGCTTGCTAAACACCAAGTCCCTGCAGGACCAATATTCAGTTTGAAAAAGTCACTCTATTACTTGTACAACCAGTTACACTTGCGTGTATGGTAGGATGCAATAGAATTGTTTGTGACAAATTTAAATAACCTTATAACAGTGGAGATGAAAGGGAGTTAGCAGTTGCTTTGAATTTGATATAGAAAGGTGATTCTATTAAAGAAGTGATACATATTTTGAAGAACTAACAACAAAATCGGGTTTTATTTCCTTAACCCTACTTATTATTTATTTATAAATTTTTGTCCTTGTGATTTTTGTGAATTTATTTTCATAAATATTAGGATAGATGATATAGAAGTGATGATATTCAATGCTTGATAATTTAAGAAATAATGATTTTTACGTGATCATCATGAGTTGTTATTCTTGCATAAAGATTATATGTGAAGTTTATTTCAAGTTATGAGATGATATGAAGTATTACATTGTTTAAAAGTGTGTGGCTGTATTTGAAAGTTGTTATAAGTGAATATGAGATCTAGACAATATGAGTTTGTGAATCGAGTTATTTCTATATGTGATATGAAAAGGAATTTAATATCTTTAAAGTGTAGGGGTGTTTGACATGTGACTAGAAGTCAATATTAGACTTTGTACTATTTAATATATTGTCACGACTCAAACCAGGGCCTGGACGTGCCGAGTATCTCAAGTTCCACGTAGATCGGAGATCACCCCTTGTACCTAACCAAACCAAACACAATATCTACCAATGTTGGATGAATTTTGAACATATAACAAGATACCATGCAACAAACTTAAAGAAAGTCAAAACATGTCTATAACCGATGACCAATGACCAGCCAACCAATCGACCAACATTACCCAATATCCACACTAATTCAAACAAAGTCTTCTAAACAAAGAACTAAAACCAGTCTTGGTAGGGGCATGTCCCCGACTCTGACAGATGACAATGATAATGTTAATGATAATAAAAGTAACTATCAACTTAAATCTAAGAATGAGAGATGGTGAAATGCCTAAGCCTTTCGGGGGATGAAAGCTCACCACTTCACTACAATGCAACAAACCGAGTCGACAGAGATAATTCTACACAGTAAAAGTAGAAGTAGCTTCGGTGCCTGCATTACATGGGGATGCAACATCTGGAGACGGTTAGTAGGGTGAAAACTAGAATGTAACTCAGGAATAAGGATAACATAATGCCATGATCAACAGTTAAAAATTATTCAAAATAAATGCATATCCATACATATATATCACAAGCCAGGATGGGGAATAAGGATTAACATTCCCTTTAAAACTTTATCCTGGATTGTATAGCTCAACCGTCATAACATACGAAGGCATCCATAGCTATATGGGACCAGCTCTCCCGTAGCTGGTAGGCCCCAGTGCGTGTAGCCGCATGAACCAGAGGGTATACATATGCACTATAGGGGACTCAAACCTCTTTGCATATCAAGATGACACGAGAAACAAATCATGTAATAAGATGTGGGGAATTCAAACTTCCAGATAATATGATAATACTAATAAGAAGGGTCCGGACTTCCTGGTCATATATACCCTTGTGTCGGCAACCGTGGTTTCCAGTGTTGGTCCATCGAGACCTCTACTTTCACGACTCAACTAAACAACCTTCATTAAAGCCCAATTAAAATAAGTATCACATATTTTCATTCATTGAACCACATTACACATTAAGGCATACAATGTTGGTGTCGTAATACCAACTACACTTGCAAAGTAAAATCAACAAGCCACTCCAGTTATCTTCACTTGGGGGAATTCACAACCCCCTTGATTCAATTTTACAAATCCCCACATTACTCCTAATTAAAAACCAATTTCACAATATGGGTTTGGGGTTATAACCACTTTAAAAGTCACAAGATTGAGAAATCACAATCCCTAGTTCATTCACCATTCCCATGCATTAAATTGACTTTAAAACCATTATTTAAACTTAACCCACGCAGGGAAAAACCTGAAACACAACATATACAATAGTTATACAAAACCCTCAACCGATGTTTTTAAAATCGACATAATTATCTCATCAACAATACTTTAAAACATATCATTTTAACAAATTAACAATGAGGAAAGAGTAATATGCCTGAAACACTAAGTTTTACGAAAGGAATTCAACCCTAGAGACCTTGGATGACCTACTTAATGGAAACCCTAAGTATGGTTGCTTGAGAGAATTTAAGAGATCTCTTGAAAGTGTTTTAGGAAGTTGAAAATGCTAATGGGGTCCCTAATTGGGGTGGAGGGAAAATGTCCAAAGTGCCCTTAATAAAAAGATCAAAAATTGTCGCAAGTGACTACGGGTCACTATACGACTCGTATAGACACATTACGACTCATCATAAGGAGTCGTAGGCAAGACAAAACTACTAGGACCCCATACTGGTCTGGCTACAATTCATACCACCAAATCATAACCATAATTGATGACTCATAACCACTTTTCGTACTCAAGACAGTAACAAATTTGGGGTGACACACTGGACACCCTAGGATTTGGACATAACGACTTGTTATGAGTATTTATGACTTGTGGTCTCAAGTCATAATGAAGACATTGTCTTGAGCCAATCTTTCTAGCCATCTTACGACTTGTTCCTTTTGACCTGTAAGAAGTATTGACGACTATGTGAGAGACACTTGTACTCAAAGAAGAATACTAAGCCACTTATTTTTGATTAAGTCATGACCCAGTCCCTACGACCTGTCATTACTCCCTACAACTCGTCAGGAGAGTCGTAGTCGGGACAGTGAGAATAAAATTTCAGAAAAATTCTAAGGACCAAAAACCCTGGGTGTTACATAAAATATTCGGTAAATATGAACATGAGATAGTTAGTAGACTATTATCTTACAATTCTTAATGTGTATGTGATATTGTGTGATTGTTTATCAATTTGTTGATCATGAGAATTGATATAAAAGTCACAATAGAAAAGATTCTATTTTTCACATTTGAAATGAAGGATCTTGGAAAAATTGATAATGTATGTTGGGTATCAAGAATAAACAAAATAGTGGAGGTAATATATTGAGTTCAATAGGTGCTTATCTTGGGATAAGGTATAATTTCTTCAGATCAAGAAATAGTCTTGCATTAGTAGAAGCAAGCAAAGGAGTTGAGTGGAAAAGAGATTTTAAGGGAATTCATTCATTTTGAAAAATATGAGCTTAATTTTGTGATATTCACGTCGCTGTAACTCGAGCATATAAATATTATATAATGGGAAGTTAAAACATATAAGTTCTTGGTATGATTATGTGAGAAAATTAATTCAATATGGAATAACTTCTATCACATTGATGGAGTCAAAAGAATTTGACTAATCTATTTACTAAATTTCTTAAAAGAAATTATTGAATACAACTTCAAGTTTGATTATGTTAAAAATCCTTAATTAGGTTCACTAATAATGGAAACTCTATCTGACACTGTCAAATAAATAGTGGGTTCAATGATACGTGGATGTTTTAGTACTTAAGTAAGAGATATACTATTACTAGTTGTCATAGATTGGAGGGTTGAGTTCTAATACTCTTAATGTGGTTTAGTTCAAGGAACAAGTGTCTCAAGTATGACAAAAATACTACAAGAACATAACTAGTATGAACATAGAAGTGGTTTCGCTTCGATTGAGAGTTGGAGTTGCTCTCATAAATATATTTTCATGAATTTTGGATAGTACATGGTCATTAAAGTGCTAAGCATATTGAGCATAAATCAGGAATGAAATATTTATGCATGTAGTGTCACCGATGTTATCATAAGGAATAACACGTTCAAAGCTATAATACTACTTGAAAATTTAATTTCGCCTTGTGGCATTGCACAAAGGTATTGTTCAAATCAAAAGATAAATTTGCTCTATGCGTGAACATGACCTGATATTTGTGTCGTAATTTATATTTAAACAAGTGGAGGATTGTTAAATTTTAATTAAATTAAATTAATAAAAAGTTTTGAAATAAAGAGGTATATTTTATATGAAAGCGTGTATCCAATCAAATTTATGTCTTTTCAATGAAAGGTTGTATCCTTTCCATCAATTCTATTTAAACTAAATTTCTTGTGAGTTCTGACGTAACTTCTACAGGCATCTTTGAAAAACAAATAAGTTATTTTCTTCCTAAAAGATAAAGTTCTTGATTTTTAGAAGAATCACTTCACTATTTGCTTAGTGCAAAATTTCATAGGCTTTTCATATTCATTAAAACTATTTGTGTACAATCTCATAACAATCTAGCAGAGGAGATCGAGTAAATATCATTTTTAGAAAATCATTTTGCACGTGTTTCAAGTGTCCAATCATACGTTCGTTGTTCATATCAATAAGCCTTCATTTTTGTGTTCTTCATATATTGTGTTTCTGAAATATATTTTTCAACACACTCGATTTGGTATTATGCTATGTCTAACTAAGACATAATAAGCCATGATATTAATAATGCAGGGGTTTCTAATGCAGTACATTAGCATAATTAAAGATACAATTGCCCCTTAAAATATTTTTCATATTCTTTTCATCGTATTTTTAAGACATCAAACTAAAACCATGCTTAAAAAATAATTCTAACATAACTAATGCCAACATAAATAATACAAACACTACTAATATTCATTTGGTACTATTCTAGTATACTCTACCAAAGATTTTACAAAATATCATTTTGTCATTTCTTATTAGCTTTTCTACTTGCCAGAACTACACTTGTAGTCGCTGAATACTCCAAAATTGTAGGGAAGAAATGCATTTATGGCTTGAGTATTTTTCTGTTCGATGAACTATTCCAGTTGTTATATCTAAGAAAGTTGAAATCACGCATCCATTTATATCAGCCCTAAATGTTTACTATACCACCAAAATGTCATTGGTCTAGGACTAATATCAACAACCGTCTCTGTTACATGATAATGCAGAATTACGGATACCAGACATAAATATCATTAATTTTGTCACGTTTAGAGTTTGGCTAGAGAAGGACCTCTTGTAGCTTGCAGGAAAAGTGTTTGGCGTATATTACAATAGATGGGGGAATCATGATTGGTTAAGCAAACGCAGAGATAGATTGTTTGGTGGATGTCCTTCGATTACAATCTTCAGACAACCAAAGGCGAATAAATCACCTAGGGAGTGAGAACTGATCATAAAAATGCTTCTTCTTTCTGACAGATGAGGTTTTAAGTCCGATGTTATGAGTTCAACTTTAATCCATCATTTTTGGCTCAAATTATCTCAACACACATTTTTTTTTCAAAAAAAAAAGACATAATATATAAATGTGTACTTCAACTTGACATCAACAGATATCTATGTTCTTCATTTTGGGTGTGCACAAGAAAACACTTTTAACTATCATAGAGTTGAACAATAAACGCAGGTATCCTATATGGAAAATTTCACATAATTTGACCTATAGGATGTAAAGCATCTCACGTTTGTACACAAAATTATTCTCCCTCTCTTTCTATTTGTTTGACCTACTTTTCTTTTTAGTCCATTTAAAAAAGAATAACGATTTCCCTTAATTCCAACTTTCCATATGATCAACATATTTAAGACCACAAAATTACAAAATACTTTTGTATATTTGACATATCTTTAATTTAAGACCACAAAATTTAAAAATCTTCCTTTTTAAACTCCGAATATCAAATTAAAATAGGTCAATCAATCTGAAAAGTGAGAGTATAATTGATCGCACTAACTAGTATTAAATCTTGAATTTGTCAATGCCCTAATTATCGCTCTCAAGTCTTTCTTCTGTGATGAGCACGAGAATTCTACTATTATAGTTTCACTAGTACAATTTCACTTCCGTACATCATCTCAAGACAGGTTTCGATGAATGATCATCTACTTTGCCCCATGTTGCCATCCCAATTTTCAGCTGCTAGTACCACTTCTTTGTGTCAGTAGCAAGCAATTAAGGGAATAAAAAACCCTTAAATTATTACTTATTTTATCAGTAGAAGTGCCAAACAAGGTGATTCGCTGATGAGATTTAAGACAATTTAGCCGTTTTTGAATTCCACTAATTAGGAAGAAAATGTTCTGCTATTAAAAAAGTTTGTACGATTCGACTACCATGGCGTGGACGAACTATCTCAAATAGGTTGAAGTTCTATGTATATTATCCAAAAAATTTGTCTGTAAATTTTTTAGAGTGAAACTATATAAATTTTGATTAATATTTTAAAACTATCTTATTAATGTGAGAAGAATTGTAATTTACTATTATTTTTTTTATAACATACAAACTTTACTATTGCATTTGCCAATGCATTATTTGTGAGTCATCTCCTCAGTATCTTTTTATAATATTCTTTGGCATCTATAAACTAGCTAAATAAATGTACATTTCGGTTATCCATGATAAAATTCAAGAGGGGGGAGGGAATTGAAATTTTTTCTTAAGTCGACTGATCAGTTTTGACAGTTAACTCACCTACAGATTAGTATACTTAACACGACATGTTAGATTTAAAAAATGCTAACAGGTAAAAAAAAGAATAATACAGAGATTTATCCTGGTTCGGAACACCAATGTGGTTCTTACTTCTAGTCCCCATGGGTTTCAAGAGTTTCCTTTAAGTTTTCAAAGTAAAGTGTAGTAAAAATATAGTAGATAAGCTCTGAATATTATTTTGTTATTCAAATTTTGTGAAACAGCCTCAACTGGTGTGACTAAGTTGACTCGACCTTTCTCTTTTGTAACTATTTTAAAATTTAAAAGATACAAAGCTTTATGGAGACTAAGATTGAGACACTAAGAATTTCCTGTGAGGTTACGTAAGGTCTCGAGTCTTCAGTCTTCTCCGTTTATATTCTTTAGTTGATCCTGTTATTTTGCTCCAAAGGGAAATACAAAAGATTTCTTTTCAATCAAGAATTTGATTTGGTTCCTTGATTGAGGGTAATACGTCCATATTAGATATGTCTGTATATAAGGCACGGCTTGCCTCTCTTCACAACCATTCATGTCCATATCAGATATGTCTATGAAAAGGGTGTGATCTCCTTTCCATGATGCTCTACAATTTTGTTGATCTTCCTTATATTTTGGGATCTTTCGAGATCTTATGAAATCTTCTCTTGATGTTGTTCCAAGTCCAGCTTTGAATCCCTTGTAATTAGGGATTGCACGGGATGTTCTTCCAATTATATCTCCATGGTGATCTTTCTTGTGTTAATTATCCTTCTAGTAAATCCTGCAAGCTATCAATCATTAATTTGTCATTATTAAAACATATTATATTGATATAGAAAGATAAAAGTCTCCCCCTTTTCTATAATGAAAAATATTAAACATCAGTTGACTTCTCTATCATAGTAGTCAACTGTCTCCCCCTATCTTGCTGACTCTTGTACATTTATTGTAGTCGGTTGGTTCTCCCAATTTGGTTCCCTCTAAATTATAGATCTTATCTGATGTTGATTTCTTCTCCCCCTTTTGACTTAACCAAAAAGAACAGAGAACACAAAACAAACAGGGGAAAAACGTATAACAGTTAATCATGCAATGTGATGCAAAACAAAAAAAAATTATGGCAGGACAAGTCAAGAAATATAAGTTTACAAACCCAAAAGATAAAAAGGGACAGACCCCCTTTTGAATGGTAGTTCAAAAGTTCATCATTTTTCCAAAAAATAGGTGAGAGTGTTGTGCATATTATGATAGAACCGTTCATAGGATTTTTTTATCACTTTTTGAAAAGCTTGAGTAGAAATTCTAGATAGAGATGGAAAACTCGTTGTTGGAGGAGTTAGTTTCAAATTTGATGGTGTCCACCCTTGCAAACATCTTGTTAAATAGCTTTACACTCTTTTATTTGAGACCATCAAGAAATGAGTGCACCTTTCCCATGTCAGTACTCGTTTCTTTACTCAATACATCAACCTAGTAGTCGACTTCTGAAGAACCAGCAACCCTTCTCCAATTGACTTAAGTTGATCCTTAAGTTCCTCAATATCCTTCACCACAGAGAGCACAAGCTTAGATATATATTTTCTTACCTTAGGAACATCATACCGAGCTTTGAAAAAATCCTATCTACACCATTCATTCTTAACCAGAACATATGTCCTACTAGCAAAGGTCGTGGAGTCATAGGTGGCTGAAACTTCTACCATGGGGTACTCTGAGAAATCAATAGAATAGTAAAAGAGAATTCTGGTAATTAGCCGTCCATAGGGTAAGATAGCAGAGGCATGAACATATGAAGCACTTTCCAATATGCATTCATGAAACTAGGCAGCCCAATTAATTTTATACTTTTTGACCAAGGAATACAACATAAATGCATCCCCATAAGTCACGTTGTTGAGAGAACCTTTTCAAGAGATTAAGATAGTGGCGATAATATGAGCCATAATATTGTACTTAAAACAGAGAGATAGAGGACAAAAGTTGTATAAATTAATTTCAGGGTCAGAAACAACCTTTTTTGCTTCCTCGAAGATAACCTCAAAATTATTACGCCAAGACCCATTCATGTAAGGAATAACCCAGACATTCTTGTTCCAAGAACTAGAGTTTCCAACTCGCCACTATCTTGAGATAGGCAGAGATTGGCATAAAACGTGCGTATGGGATCCTCATAAACTTCCAAACCACAGAGACAAAAAACCATAGGTAGATCTTAGGCTGTAAAGAAGGAACTTGCATTGCAGTAAGATTCCTTTAACTGATATAGATTTAAACTTCTGTCGGGCACAATAGAGCGACTTCTGAAAGTAATAAACTTCTTCCATTGCGAGCAAGTCCAGAATTTATGCATGTCCTCTGGTGGAAGAAAATCCAATGAAGAGGGATGACTTTTCTTAATAGAGGAGTTAGGATGGGGATCATATAGTTTTTTATTGAAGGTTGACTATTAGGAATGAGAGGAGGATTCTTCAGAGGACCCAGAGATGAGAACTAGGTCATGGTTATGGGTCCAGCAGTCTGGAGGGAGTTTACAGAGATTTGTTATTGATTGAGCTCTGGTCATTGAGAAAAGGAATATGGTGAGAGGGGTATAAAAATGAGAAGAAGAAGATGAAGTAGTGGAAGTTGAAAGAGATAAAGTGAGCAAGGTGACTATTGAGGTCAAAGGACGGAAGAGTATTGGGAAGTAAAAGGGTAAAGGGCGGTAATTTAAAGGAAAGATGAAAAAAAGAGGTGTAAAATAGGGTGGATAAGAAAGGAAAGAAGAGGAGTTAGAGGGGTAAAATTATGGAAAAAATTTTGTTTTAAAAAATTTATACCAAAATAAGAGGGTCCATGTAATTAAATGTCATCAAATTATGATTTACCGAGTCTTTTCCTTAAAAAATAAAATCTTTTTTCTAGTAAGAGTTTTGTAAAAATGTCAGCAAGCTGATTTTTAGAATCAACAAATTGAAAAGAAAATACTTTCTATATGATCACAAATGAAATAATTCTTAATGACTATGTACTTGGCCCTAGAATGATACATCGTGTATTTTAACAAACTAATTGCACTAGTATTATCACACATAATTGGCATAGATTCGAAAGATAAATCAAAGTCAAGTAATTGATGCATAATCCATAAAATTTGAATACCACAATTACCAATGATTGTATTCAGCTTCGGTAGTTGATAGAGCAACTGAAGTTTGCTTCTTGCTATGCCATGAAATTAGAGCATCACCAAGAATATGACATGTTCCACTATTTCTCTTTATATTACTTTTCTCACCTGCAAAATCAGCATCTGAGTAGCCAACTAAGTCAAAGTTTGAAGAGTGAGGGTACCAAAGTCTGACGTTTTGTGTCCCAATAAGAGAGCAAGTAATTCTTTTGACGGAAGTCAAGTAGTACTCGTTGGGAGCTGACTGAAATCTTGTGTATTTACGTACGCTGAACATAATGTTTGGTTGACCTGCAATTAAGTAAAGACCTAATCATTCCTCTATACATCTTTTCGTCAACATCTTTTCTGGAGGTGTCGAAATCTAGGCATTTTGAATGGCTCAATGGGGTTCCAAAAGCCTTTCCTTTTTCCATTCCATATTTCTTGATAAGCTTCCTAGTATACTTAGCTTGTCTAATTAAAATACCTTTGGAGGTTTTCTTGATTTGTAATTCCAAGAAGAACGTGAGTTCTCCCATGAGGCTCATTTCAAATTCTCCCTTCGTTAGATTTGCAAAGTTCTTGAACAAAGAAATGTTAAAGCTCCCAAAAATAATATTATCAAAATAGATTTGCACAATAAGTATATTAGAGTCTAATTTTTGAGTGAAGAAAGTAGTATTAATTTTTTCTTTTTGAAAATTATTATTAAGCAGAAAAGTACTCAACCTCTCATACCAAGCTTTTAGAGCTTGCTTGTGATGATAAAGTACTTTTGAAAACATGATTTGGGTAAGATGGATTTTTAAAACTGGGAGGTTGTTTAACATAAACCTCTTATAAGTTGTATAAAGCGTTTGAAAGCAGTAAAAGCCAATAGAATTCAAATCAATCCTAACCTCGCTATGGGAAGAAAAGATTTTATCAAAGTCAATACCTTCCTATTGGGAATACCCTTGAGCTATAAGTCTGGCCTTACTTCGGATAACCTTACCTTCCACGTTCAGTTTATTTCTGTAGACCCATCTGGTTCCGACAACTGAATAGATCTTAGGTCTTTCAACTAGATTACACACTTGATTTTGTTCAAATTATTCTAATTCTTCCTTCATGGCCTCAACCCAAGACTCATCTTTAAGGGTCTAATCAACCTTTTTGGTCTCAATTTGAGACATAATAGCAACAAAAGCTTGTTTTCTTAATGAAGCTCTTGTCTGCATCTTATCATCTAGGTTTCCAATGATAAACTCATTTGGAAAGATTTCATTGTGTCTCCGTTCTCTTGAAATATTTATCTTTGTTGTTTCATTAATGGGAGATGACTCTGGATTAATGATAGTCAACTTACTGGTTGATAGTTCAGGAGTTATGTCTGCTTTGGATCCTGATTGTAAATCATTTACCTACTCTTTATCAAAATTCAAAATCACAAAAGACTTATTAATTTAATCAAATAAAATATGCATAGATTCTTTAACACAAAGAGTCCATTTATTATAAGTTGTATAAGCGCGACTGGTAGGAGAGTACCTAAGAAAAATACATTCATCACTTTATGGATCAAACTTTCCTAAGTTATTCTTACCATTATTGTGGAAAGTATTTGCATCTAAAAGGATGAAAGTAACTGGTATTAGGCTTTTTCCCTCTCTACAGCTCATAGGGAGTTTTCCTCGGAATTGGTCTAATGAGACATCTGTTAAAAATGTGACATATTGTTATTACTGCCTCTGTCCAAAAATAATCTGGTAATCTATGTTTGAGGAGTATTTCTCTTGAGGTCTCTTAAAATGATTTGGTCTTTCATTCAACCAATTGGGGAGATTGAAGAGATGAAAAGTTCTGTGCATATCAATTTTAAGCATAGTACTCTTCGAAGGCCTTATTTTCAAACTCTCTACCATGATCACTATGGCCATAAGTGATGAAATTTCCTTCTTCTCTTTATACTCTTCAACAAAAGATCTCAAAATTAGTAAATACTTCATGCCAGTAAGCAAGAAACATTACCTAAGTAAAACAAGAATAATCATCAACAATAACAAATACATATATTTTTCCACCAATACTTGCGGTCTTAGTGAGACTAAATAGATCTATGTGGATTTTTTGAAGGGGTTTGATGGTGGTGATAATATCTTTAATTTTAAATGATGTCCGAGTTTGTTTGTCAAGTTGACAAGCATCACAAATATGATCCTTCTCAAATCTTATCTTTGGTAGACCTTTCACCAATTCAAGTCTGAAAATCTTTTCAATGACATGCATGTTGGAATGTCTAAGTTTTTGTGCCACAACCTTGTGTTGTTGGTCTGCATAGTGGGGCATGTCAGTGTGGAAAAATCAGAATTATTTAGAACATAAATATTATCAGCATATTCACTGATAAGAGAAATGTCTCTTTATTGTGTTTGATGGAGAAACTATCAGCTTTGAAGGATACTTTGAATATTACATCACATAGTTGACTGATTCTTAGCAGGTTGTGTTTGAGTTTGTACATGAGATATACTTCAATAAGTTCACAGGAGGAGTTGAGCTTCACTGAGCCGACTCCTACAAGGTCACCTTTGGTATTGTTCCCAAATCTGATTGATTCTTCTTCAATTTTCTTTAGAGAACAAAAGAATTCCTTTTTTTCGATTATATGTTGAGAAAATCCTCTATCAATGACCTACATTTTTTTTCTATAGCTTTTGCGGATGTGTTCCTACAAAATAAGAAGATTAATTTTATTTAGGTACTCAAGTGTCTTGGTCCTTGAGGTTTAGATGTGCTTCCTTTGGGTCGCCAAACCCACACACCTTTAGAGCAGTTATGTGATTTGTGCCTTTTTTACCACAGGTGTAGCAGATTAATTTTTGAAAAGAGAAAGAAGATTTAGCCTACTCAAACAAACTTGATGAGGAGCTTGATTTAGTTTAAAAGAATTTGATCTTATGGACTCTGGCTTGGTGATTTTATAATGTTGTTTAACTGTATTTTTTACATCATCATATTCTTCTTGAAGTAGGTCCATTTCGATTTGACATGCTTAAAGTTCGATTTGCCAGTTCTTTCTTTCCTCATTAAGTTTTTATTTTAACCGATCTTCCCAATTTTTTTTCTTGAGCAAGTTTATTATATTCGTAAATAACTTTTTAAAGCTCGTCAGTAATCATATCAAGATTCGTTTGAAGAATGTTTAAAATATGACAATTGTAAGGTCTTACCTCACTTGATTCACCTTTTGACATGAACCACATGTTGATCGTTTCTATCTCTTCTTTAGTTTCATCTTCATCACTCTATGCCCTAAAGTTTTTGTTTTTCTTAGATGACATTCTCCTTAATTCTGGATAGTTTTATTTAATGTGTCCCAGTTATTCACAATAATAACAATGATCATCATTTCTTGTGATTTTATTATTCTTGTATCCTTGTCGTCTCTGTTGCCTTTGTTTCATGATCTGCCTTACTCCGCGATTTATGAGGGTCATTCACTCGTTGTTGTCTTCATCTTGGATTTCTCTTCTCCAGTTGTCACGACATTGAAAACCAATAGTTTCTTTTTTTTTTCTCCTTGTTATACCTGTTAATATGATTTATTCATATGCAATAAGGTTACCTCTTAATTCATAGTAATTCATATTGTGGAGATCCCCATATTCTAGAATGGTAGCTTTAGTTTCCCATGCTTTTGGGAGACTTCTTACAATCTTTTAGACTTGCAGACTATTTAGACAGATCATTCCTAGGAATTTCATGTCGCATACAATTTTGCTGAATCGAGCAAATATTGATTCCACGCTTTCATTTTCTTCCATCTTGAAGAGCTCGTGCTTATTGACCAGAACACTGATTCTCACCTCTTTGACTTTGGTGGTTCCTTCGTAGGTTACTTCTAATTTTCTCACATTTTCTTAGCGGTTTCATATATTGATATCTTATCATATTTCGCTCCACTAACTGCATAATAAAGTAAACTTATAGCTCTTGCGTTAGTTTGAATTACCTCTTATTGTTTCTTGGTGATTTCAAAGTTTTTAAAATCATCCAAGTCAATACATCTTGATTCCTTAACTTTCTATTTTTCTTTCATTCCTGGAATGGGCCTTGGTCCCCTTTTTATGACAACCCAGGCTTAGCAGTCATTTGACTAAATAAAAATTTTGAATTTATTTCTATGAGAGTATTGTTATCCTTTAAAGTATGCTGCTCTTGTGGATGAGTGACCGTCTTGAAGGAGGGCACCTGGAATCTGATAGTTTGCCATTGGATCTTTGCTAACATGAGGTTAAGTAACTTGTTGGTAAGACAGACTCTGATACCAATTGAAATTCAAGAGGGAGGGTGAGTTAAAAATTTTCCTTGATTCGACTGATCAGTCTTGACAGTCAACTCACCTGCAGATTAGTATACTTAACAAAACAGGTTAGATTTAAAAAATGTGAACAAGTAAATAAAAGAATAGCACAAATATTTATCCTGATTCGGAACACCAATGTGGTGCCTACTTCCAATCCCCTTGGGTTTTAAGATTTTCCTTTAAGCTTTCAAAGTAGAGTGTAGTACTGATGCAGTAGACAAGTTCTGAATATTATTTTGTTATTCAGATCTTGTGACATAGCCTCAACTAGTGTAACTAAGTTGACTCAACCTTTCTCTTTTGTAACTATTGTCAACTTTAAAAGATACAAAGCTTTATGGAGAATAAGATTGAGACAGTAAGAATTTCCCGTGAAGTTGCGTAAGGTATCGAGTCTTCAGTCTTCACCTTTTATATTCTTCAGTTGATCTTGTTATTTTGCTCCAAAAGAAAACCAAGGGATTTCTTCTCAATCAAGACTTTGATTGGGTTCGTTGATTGAGGGTAATACGTCTTAGATATATCTGTATATAAGGCGTGGCTTGCCTTTCTTCCCAACCATTAATGTCCATATCAGATATGTCCATGAAGAGGGTGTGATCTCCTTTCAATACTGCTCTGTGAATTTGTTGATCTTCCTTGTATTCTGGGATCTTTCGAGATCTTATGAAATCTTCTCTTGATGTTGTTCCAAGTCCACCTTTAAATTCCTTGTAATCAGGGATTGCACGAGATGTTCTTCCAATTATATCTCCATGGTGATCTTCCTTGCCTTAATTATCCTTCTGGTAAATCCTGCAAACTATCAATCATTAGTTTATCATTATTAAAACATATTATATAGATATGGAAAGCTAACACAACTCATGCATCTGGCCAACAAGAGAATTTCCAAGATTTTATATGATTAAAAATTGGAACATTTTAACCCTATTCTCACCCTTCTTGTGATTGATTGGCCATTAAAAGAAAGTTTTGAAGTGCTAGCTACAAGTTGAGCCATACACTTGCTTGTGATCATAAAATAACATGATTTTTGTCTTTATTATAAGCTAAATCTTTTCTTCTTCCTTTTTGTTGTTTGAAATTTCCACTGGTGTAGACTAATCAGAATTTGCTTAAAGAATCTCTTGTTAAGGGTAAAACACTTTCTAACAAAAATAAAGACAACTTCATACATAGTAGGACTCTAACTTTAGACACCTAATTAAGGATTAAGGGGTATTTACCATTCTATCACAATGCTTAGGTCTATTAAGCTAATTGTCGTGCTTTAAAAAACTTGCATAATATTCTTTTCGTCATTTGGATTTTTAAGAGTTGAAAGTTTTGACCAATGGTCTAATCAAGAAACTATCTTAACTATATATATATATATATATATATATATATATATATATATATATATATATATTATATATATAAGATTTGTCAAATCCATTTACTAGTATGAACTATGAGTTGTTCCTTTTAGGGACGAGATAAGATTAATAAAATTTAGTTGACAGATTCGTTCTTTCCCACTTTTACTTTGTCAGTTGTCTTTGCTGTGGCATTGTTATCACATTTATTTGATAAGAGATGAAAAACTTTATCTTGAATGCTAACATAAAGTGGCTTCCTTTTTACCATTTTTTTCTTTGCCCGTCTTGTCAACAACATGATAGAGCGATGTTCTTTATAGATATTTCTATCATATCATATTTGTCGGAAGTATAGTAGAAGACTATAGTCGAAGATCAAGAATTTTTGCAAACCCAATATTATTGGTTTCATGAATAAAACATAAGTTTTTTTTCTCCTTATTTTGTTATTAATTCAAGTTGTCTTTTTGTTTGTGTGTGTAGTCCTCATTAATTATCATCTTCTCCGTCTTTTTTTATTCTTTTCAGTTAATAACTTTAAAGATTATATTATATAAATTATGATTAAATCATCCACAACTGACAATAAATTTTCTCTTTTAATAATTTCTCGTGTCTCTTTCAATAGAAAATTTTTAATCTAAAATTGAAAGAAATAAGCATGTCGCCACCGAGTAAAGTGGTCAAAAATATCAAATGTTTATCTCTTTTCTTTTTTTCTTCCTTTATTTAATTGTGACTTTGTTTTGATTATGTTATTTAACTATTTCGTTGGTATTATACTTGAATTATTAATTAAACTTATTGGTTGAGTTCTAAATATAAGCTTATAATAAGTGTTGAATCTTGATATGCATAACTTTTGTTTGAATGGTGAACATATAAATTTAGGATTATAGCCGACTCTTTCAATTTTGGGCTTACTAATTAAGTTTGAAAGCGGATCAAGTACATTATTCGTTGTAAATTGAGTTAATCTATCTACCTACTATAATAAAATCCTAAATATAAATGTTAGTTGACAAAAATATTTTTCGAAGAATCTTCCCAACGTATTGAATATCATACATCAGTCAATGAAGTTGAAAAATTAATTGGGTTGAACAGATTAGTTGAGTAATCTCCTGAAGAAGCTAACAAGCCTAAAGAATTCAAACAAAATAATAATCGTGTTGATATGAAATTAAAGAAGTTGAAAAGAGAGACTGAGAGGATTAAAGAAAGAGATAAGAGCTAAGGAGAATGGCTCAAGGGAGGACTAAAGAGAATATACTCTTCTTTGTAAATTTTTTTGTGTTTAAATTAAGATACTTGCTTCTCGGTTGACTAATTTCTACTTTTTCATAGAATTGAATAATAGCTGAAAGTAGCCGTCATGTGAAGATGCTAACAAACAAAAAATGCAATACACATTTTGAAAAATCATCATTCTTTTTATATCTTGAATGATTTTATAAAATTAAATTCATTAAACTAAGGTACACGCGCGAGACGCGTACACCTAAACTAGTATGTATATATATGCTACTTTATATACGGAAGGATCTCAATTTTTGATAGTCCTATAAGAGCATTTTAGATATTTTACTTTTCTATTTATGTTAATTAACTTATTCTCTTCTTTCCACTTAATAGATTTATCTTTTAACTAAAAGTTCCTTAATTTTAAATAAAAAATTAATTTAGCTCAAAAAAAATAATTCAAAATAACTTTTAATACAAAATTACACTAAATTTTCAACTACACTCTTATGGTTCTTCCAATATTGTTCAATTCTTAAAAAATCATATAATAAATAAAGTAACTTAATAGATAATAAATAGTACATTGTCTTTCTTAGTAAAAATGAAAAAAAAAAATAATCCAAGAAATTAAAATAGGACGGAAGATTATTGTTTCAAGGGGCATGTAAAAAATAAACATGATAAATAAATGAATCAAATAAAATAATTTATTAATATAATTTAATTATTATTTCATTTCCTTATAGATCAATACTAAGTTAATTTGTGTAAAGGCTCTAAATTAAGGTTGCAACTATTCTTATATACACTTGACGTCATTAAAATATTTTGTTGTATTAGTTGGAAAAAATTGCAAAAACTCATGCCACATAAAATTATGAAATATTAAAATAAATTTATTTCTTTCTATAACGAAAAAATTACATACTCACAAGTTCATAAAAATCTACAATATATTTTTATTTATAATCATCATCGAATTGTAATTATTTGCATAGTATAAAGCATATTATTTGATAAAATATTGAATTACTTGTGACCTTTTGATATATTCTAATTATCCAGTAATACTTTCTTCCACATAAATAAATTTATATTTAAAAATATCCTATTATGTGATTAAAAACTTTAATAATTATGAAACTTATCAAGAAAACATGTTTAACATGTCAATCATTAGATTGTATTAATTATAAAATAATTAAATTATAATATACATTATTTTTTTAAATTTAAATTATTTATTTTTATTTATTAAATTTGGGCCCAGGCTTAGCATGGGTCTCGTTAAACTAGTGTGTGTGTAACGATATGAATTTTTGATGAAATATGTGAAATATGTATTTCTGTGTGATTTGACCATTTTATCCCTCTCCATGATTATGTTGTGGTATCTCTGGGGAGTGGAGATGATTGACGCGGTTCTCAATGCATTTTGGTGCCATTCATGTGATTTTGCGATTTTTTGGTGACTTGAGAGCCTTATAGTTGATTTTAGTTGAAATTTTTTAATCCGTGCGACGGATGAAAAAATGGACTGCATCAGCAGATCCGGAACGTCTATTGTAGGGTGGTAACATGGTTGGTGTGATTTTATGGCTTTTAAATCTAATTTTGACCCTCGGTTTGGAAAGTTGTAATTTTGAATTTTGGGAGTCAACTTTATAAAAATGACTTCTTTTCAAAAATTTGATATCGCCATTGTGTCCAGAGCGTCGATGATAGGGTAGCATTATTCATTTGTATTTTTACACAGGATCCTAAATGGATCCCGAAGGACCCGCGGAGACTTGAAATGCACCAAGTCCCCGACTGGTGCAACCGCGATTGTGATGCTCCTATTGCAATTGCGATTCAGGTCGGCAGACATATGTCGTGATCATGACACTTTTCGTGATCATGACACTTTTCGTGATCACGATACCCTTGACATGATAGGTGCTGTGATCGTGACCCTAGTCTGCGATCGCGAAGCCTGGGTATATAAATACCTTGTTTTCATTATTTTTCATCATTTTTTAGACTTGGAGCTTAAGGTTTCGTGATTTTGAGTTATTTCTTCCACTTTTAAGCTTGGGTAAGCTCCATAACACCTATTTTAATTATTTTCTTCCATCTTCATTATCTGATTCTTTGTTTTAAACTTGAACTAAGTATAAAATTTGGAAATTTTGGCCCGCAAAGCCAAAAAATTGTAATTGTCAAATTTAAACCTCAATTTATACCCTTTTCACTTGGATGAGTTTGTAACATCACAATTATCAGTTTTCCCTCAATCTCAGCTTCAAAACAACTTCTATTCTTGATTTTTAAATAATGGATTTTGGGGATTTTGACCTGATAAAACTTGAAAATGGGTTTCCTTCGATTTGAATCTCATTTTTAACTCGTTTTGCTTGGGTTTTCAGCTGTAGACCCTTAAAAATATGGGAAATATATTTTTAAAATAAAGTTACAATTTTTTCACTTCTTTTTTGAAAACTCATTTTGGGGGTCCATTTTAACCGCAATTTAAAAATAGGCAATAAGGGTATCGTTGGCTTTCTTTTGATGCATAGATTCTATATTTTGATATTTTAGTTGATTTCATATTCGTGCGTGAGAAGTAAGATTGTGGATTGAAGGCTTTTATTCTAGTTTTCAACATTCAGGGTAGGTTATGGCTTAACTTCTTTCTGACTAGGTTGGGTAGTTAATATTGATACTTAAGCATGTTAAAGGTATGGGAGCTAATTATAAAAATGGCTATCTTAATGTGTTGTTCCCGTGTTATATGATGTTATGTGGTGTCTTTGGAATATTACGTGTTATGTGTGACCGTGTGGGGTCCTATGTGATGTTGATAGCCTTGTATACATGATGATAATTGTATCTTATTTGATGAATAAGAGTGTTGTGGTACAATTTTGTGTTGTAATGTATTCATACTCTATTAGCATATGAATCATGTCATATTTCATGGATGGTTGGAAATAATGAGTGGATATTTGACTCACGGGTTAGTATTTTAGTTGGTTGAGGAAATAGAAATTACGGTTGGTTATGGAAATACTCATTGTGGTTGGTTGTGAGCATTACATCCTCATAATTATTCATGAAATATTGGTACCACCATGGAAATATTGAGAAACACTAGCAACATATTTTTCTAACAGAAAATGTAGCACCTTATAAAACCCTTCTCGAGGAATGTGCCGGGAAGAAGATATGGATAGATATGGATTGTATATGGGTTGATGAACCCCCTTTGGGTCTTACGTCTTGTAGATTTAGCTTCTTAGGTGTATACGGAGACAGTACAATTATCTCAGATGTTGTGCGACAACCTCATTCATTACATCATCATCATTATCATTATCATCGTCATCATCATTCTTATTGTATTTACTTTATTATGTTTATGATATGATTGTATATTCTGTTTGACTTATTAACTATCCATTGTTCTATCTTCTCTTACTTGTACTTGATGTTCTTGTATATGTTGTTTCTTTTCCTTGCTTATATATGGTATAAATGTATACTTGTATTTCCTTTTGGTGTTTTGTGGTGTTAAATATGGATATTATATAACTGTTAGTTCAAGTGGTGTAGTCTACCATTGTGGGACATTTTCTGATTGCAGGTGACATGCCCTTAGTGTGTGTTTTTATATGTTTTATTATCTACCTTGCTCTGTCAGTCTATGATACCTACTAAGTATAAGTGGACCATACTCACTCCTACTATGACCTTTCAGTGTAGGTCCTAGTTTGAGTGTGCCACATGGTGATTGATTCTGGTGCCTTCAGAGTTATTCAAAGTAGTAGTAGGATTTTCATGCGTCTGAAGTCTACCTCTATCTTTTTATATTAAACTATATGTTTACTAGTACTCAGAGACAGAGATTGTTCCTATTGGATTTTCTTATGTATTTGACTCATGGGTTATATTAGTAGTTCTTACACTGTGACACCAGGTTTTAGAATTTGGTATTATTGAGTATGTTTCTTCCATATTTGTTATAATTGTATGGTTCGACTTCTTTCTAGAAGCCTTGCCTTGGGGTAATTTTTATCTTTTCCACCTTGTGTATCAATTTTGATGATAGTCTTACTTGTCAAGTTTCACCACGATAAGTACAATCTTGCCCTTGGATTTTGGTCCATGACAAATTGGTATCAGAGCATTTAGGATCATTGGTCTCAATAGTGTAAGAACGGGATGTCTAATAGCATCTCACAGATCGGTACATAGACATCCGTATCTATCTTCGAAAGGCTAGGATATTTTTAGTAATTTTCCTTATTTTGTTCATTATCATCTGAATTTCCTTCATACCTTGTGTTCTAAGTCATTTCTCTCTTTTCTGCATAGATGGTGATGCCTAGATCTCTTGAGGTTAGAGATGCAGAGCCTTCATGCGGGGAGAAAGCCTAGTCTAAAGGGTAAGTTACAAGTCATGGATGGACTTGAGGTAGTGGACGAGCACATGGATCTACCCCATCTAGGAGTAGTGCTAGGGGGCTTTTCCCCGAGCTTCATGTTGAGCGAGATGAAGGTCTAGGTCCTACTTTAGTTCCACCGAGTTCTTCCATCCAGTGTTGGATGGATTGTTGGATCGCTTTGAAGGTGCACCTACTTCTACTCTTGGTACTCCTAAGACCCCGAGTATTATTCTTATTTCAGCGCCGACATTTGAGTATGGTATTTTGAGATCATGAGTTCAACCTTCATCTATGCTACCTACTATATGGGATCTCATCCCGCCAGATTCACCATGTCTCCTCTTACTGCAAGTACAGTTATGTCTTATCAGGATCAAAAGAGGTTCAAAAGATTTACTTTTTTGGGTACTCCTAGATTCAGTGGTGATATGGGCGAGGATGCCTACGAGTTCTTGATTGATTATCGGGAAAAGTTATATGATTTGGATTCGCTTGAGTCGCATGGGGTTGCTTATACTACTTATCAGTTCAGAGATACTGCTTGAGGTTGGTAGAGGTGACTTGTAAGTAGCAGAACTCTTGATTCTCCTAAGATGATTTGGGATCATCTTGTCGATGCCTTTTTGGAGAGATTTGTGCCTTACAGTCTGAGGGATAGGATAAGGGATTAGTTTTATCGCCTGGAGCAGGGCCTTGTTTAGATATTCTTATACCAACATTTCCACTAAGTCTTAGAAGATTCGAATGTTTGTAAAGGGGATTGGATGTTTTTCTTCAGTTGGATACATCTCATATGGTTGTATTTGGAGCATTCTTTTGGAGTATAGGGGACCATGCTAATATGACTGAGGGCATTCTTCAAGCACCTCAAGAAGGCACCAAGAAGGTGCACCGTTTTGGTGAGTTCAGAGGTCAGGCTTCTTGAGGCAGAGATTTCAAAGGTTCTCATGGGTATCATGGTAGACCAATGCAGGCAGCCTTGCACAGTTTGGGTAGTGGATCTTCTGGTCTAACAGTTCAGGGTGGCCTTCCGGGCCCAGTGGTGCCGTCTCCTGTAGACTCAGTTAGTAAAGGTTGCTTCATGTGTGATAAGATTGGACATATGGTCAAGGGCTGTTCCCTCCATGTGATCAAAGCTACTTTTGTGTCAATTGTAAAGGGTAGGGGTTCTACTAGAGGTGTGAGAGGAAGATGTAGTAGAGCCTGTAGTGGTGTTTGCGGGGCAACTCAGACTATTGGGGGTCGTGGATAGTGTTATGCTATGCCCACTAGACCAGAGGAAGGGGCTTTTGATGTTGTGATCACAGTTATCATTCCCGTATATTACATTACTGCATCTATGTTATTTGATCTGGGATTGACATTCTCTTATTTGTCTGCATATTTTGCTTGGGTTTTGATTCTGTTAGTGAGCCTCTTGCCATGCCTATTCGTGTATCTACCCCTGTAGGAGATTCTTTAGTGGTGGATCGGGTGTACTGATTTTATATTGTGAATTTTTCTAGGCATAAGACTTGGGTAGACTTGCTTGTGTTAAATATGGTTGATTTCTACGTTATCTTATGTATGGAGTGGTTGGCTCCTTACCATGTAATTCTAGATTGTTATACTAAGAGCATGACTTTAGCTTTGTCGGATATGCGAAGAATAGCTTGGAAGGGTGTGCTTTATTTAGGTCCTAAGAGGGCTCTATCTTATGTTCAGGCTCGTCAATTGGTTGAGAGAGAATGTTTATCTTACGTGGATCATATTCGTGATACTAGTATTTCTTCACCTATTTTTTTGGATTATGTTTGTGTTATCCATGATTTCATGGATGTGTTCCATATGGATTTGTCTTATATGCCTCCAGATCGTGATATTAATTTTTCTATTTATTTTGAGCTTGGCACTAAGCCCATCTCTATTTCTCCTTATAGGATAGCACCATCCGAGTTGAAGAAATTGAAGGATCAGTTGCAGGAGTTGTTGGATAAGGTATTTATCCAACTTAGTATATCACCATAGGGTGCGCCTATCTTGTTTGTGAAGAAGAATGATGGGTCCATACATATGTTTATTGATTATCAATAGTTGAATAAGGTAACGGTTAAGAATAAGTATCCTCTTCCTCGTATTGATGATTTTTTCAATCAGCTTCAGGATGTCGCAGTGTTTTCAAATATTTATTTGAGCTTCGGGTATCACCAGTTGAAAATTAGAGCTTTGGATATTCCAAAGATATTTTTTGAGTATGATATGGCAATTATGAGTTATTGGTCATGTCCTTTAGGTTGACTAATGCCCAAGCCATGTTTATGTAGTTGATGAACTAGGTGTTTAGATTGTATCTCGACTCCTTTGTTATTCTATTTACAGATGATATCTTAGTTTATTCCAAGAGTAAGGCCGATCATAAGGAGAATTTCTAAATTATGCTTCATAGATTAAGGGATGAGAAATTATATGCCAAGTTCTCCAAGTGTGAGTTTTGGTTGGAGTTTGTGTCTTTCTTGGGTCATATGGTAACTAAGAAGGGTATTATGGTTGATCCAATCAAGATTGTAGCGGTTCGTGATTGGGATAGGCCTACTTCGCCCACCGAGATTTAGAGTTTTATTGGCTTGGTAGGTTACTACTGACGTTTTGTTGAGGGTTTCTCATCTATTGTAGCTTCGTTGACCAGATTGACTCAGGAGAAGATTTTCTTTCAATAGTTTGATGCTTGTGAGGCGAGCTTTTAAAAACTCAATGATTTGTAGACTTCAGCTCCTATCTTGACTTTGCCCGAGAAGGGCGTGGCTTTCACAGTCTTTTGTGATGCTTTAGATATTGCTTTAGATATTGGTTAAGCATTGTGTTAATGTAGGAGAGTAAGGTTATTCCATATGCTTCTCGTTAATTGAATCGCCATGAGAGGAATCACCTTACCCATGATTTAGAGCTGTGCACAATTATTTTTTATTTTAATTTGTGGAGGCACTACTTGTAATGATTCCATTGTGAGATTTTCTCATATCATCAACCTTCAGTACTTCTTCACCCAGTGAGATCTTAATAAGAGGCAGCATTGTTGGCTTGAGTTATTTAAGGATTATGACTTGACTATTCTCTATCATTTGGGCAAGGCTAATGTGGTTACATATGCCTTAAGCTGAAAGTCGACTGGCATGGTTAGCTTGGTGCATCTTTTGACCCAGGAGAGGTATTTGTCCTTAGAGGTTCAGTCTTTAGCTAACCAGAGGGTTAAACTTGATATTTCAATACCTTGTTATATTTTGGCATTTGTGAAGGCTACGTCTTCTTTGACGGAGCAGATTCGAGCTTACTAGTTTGATGAGGCAGGATTAAGGTTGATTTGGGGTAAGGTGTTGTTGGTGAGGCTAAGGAATCCTCGCTTGATTCCGATGGTGTTTTGAGGATTGAGGAATGAGTTTATGTATTGAGAGTGGGTGATTGGATTAGACTAATTTTGGAAGAGGCCCATTGTTCCAAGTATTCCATCCATCCGAGAGTGACTAAGATGTATCATGACTTGAGCCAGCATTACTAGCATGAGAAATGATGTAGAGAACTTTGTAACTCGTTGCCTATATTGCCAGTAGGAGAAGACCGAGTATTCGAGACCTAGTGGATTGCTTCAGAGGTTACCAATTCTAGAGTAGAAATGGCAATGGATCACTATTGGCTTTGTGATCAGATTACCTCGCACTTCTCATTGTTCTGATAGTGCTTAAGCCATCGTAGATCGATTGACCAAGTCTACTCATTTTATTTTGATGCAAGTTTCTTTCAGTGCTGAGAGATTGGCTCGTATCTACATTGGTGAGATTGTGCATCTTCATAGTGTGCCAGTGTCTATCATTTTAGATCTAGGTTTTGTGTTCATATCTTACTTTTGGAAGAAATTTTAGGATAAGTTGGGTACTCGGGTTGATCTTAGCATAACTTTTCACCCTCAGACTGACGGTCAATCAGAATGGACTATCTAGATTTTAGAGGATATGCTTTGCGCTTATGTGATGGATTTTGGTGGTCAGTGGGATTAATGTTTAGCCTTGGCAGTGTCTGTGTATAATAATAGCTACCATTTTAGTATCTATATGGTTCCTTTTGAGGCTTTGTATGGTAGGCATTGTCGCTCTCTAGTTGGTTGGTTTGAGGTTTCTGAAGTTAGACCTTGAGGTACGGACTTGCTTCATGAGTCTTTGGATAGAGTTTGGATCATTCAGAATAGACTTCGAGTGGGTCAGAGTAGGCAGAAGTGTTATGCGGACCATAGACTTTGTGCCTTGAGATTTGGTGTTGGTGATCATGTTTTTCTTTGAGTTTCACCCATAAAGGGTGTGATGAAGTTTGGGAAGAGGGAAAAGCTTAGCCCCAGGTATATTGGCCCATTTGGGATTCTTCGAACTATTGGTGATGTGTCTTATGAGTTAACTTTTCTCCCAATTTTATGTAACACCCCAAATTTTTTACCCTTCAAAAGTTACCTTAATTTTGAGCTTACTGCCCAACCTACAACCCACCTTATAAGTGTAAGGTGTCTTTACAGGTTGTAGAACCCCAAATCGTAGGGTGACCAATGTGTTACCCAAAGTCTCTGACCTAAGTATGACTGGGACGTAACGAGTCATATGGACTCTTTACGAGTTGTAGGGTCCATTTCGTAGTCAAACCAGTGTAATAGTCCCTTGTTTTTTATGTGCCTATGATAGAACTTCACGAGTCGTAAGGTTTGAGTATGAGTCATGGGGTATGACTCATAGTCAGACCAATGTGGGTGTCTTATGCTACTGTGCAAACTATAACTCATGGTGATGAGTCGTAACGTGTCCTCATGAGTCGTAGGGTTACCTGTCGCCAAAGACGACAAACTTTTAGCTTTTAATTATGGGCACTTTGGACATTTCTCTTTTCCCCCACTTAGACCCCACGGCCATAAAATAGAAAAAATAGGTTATTCCCATCTTTTAACAAGTCAAAACATACTATCTACTCTCTTAAATTCCCCCAATGCAAGAACAAGCTAGGGTTTCTAAATGTTGGTCATTCAAGCTTTAACTATTGACTTCTCCCCATAATCCTTGATTATCTAAGGCATATTCCTCTTCCCTTAAGTTTATTATGTTAAAAGCATGTGTTTACAATTGTTATTCATATAATTTATTTGTGGTTTATGAATATGGGTTGAGGGCTTTTGAGCCTTAATGAATGAGAAGTATTTTTTTCCATGGCTTTAATAAATAATTCATGGTTTAATTTATGTTTTGAACTATTTGAGGTACATGGATGTGGTTGATTAGAGTGAGGGATTGTGGATTCCCTAAATTTATGGTTTCGAATATTGTAATTGGTATAACCTCAACCTAATCTTGCGAAACTTGTTTTGAACATGAAGGTATGCATATTGAACTACTTTTGGAACCATCGCATGATATAAAAGGCAGTTGGAACATAATGGTTTTTAATTGAACCTTGGGGTCGTAGATTCCCCCAAGCTATTGAATAAGTTAACCTAGGGGGACGTGGATTCCCCCATGTGATTGAATGATTGAAGCATGTGGGGTCGTGGATTCCCCTAGCTATGATAATTGAAATGGCATAATGTTATTAGCTTGTAAGTATAGTTTGTATGACGATACAAACAATGTGTTCCTTAATCAATAATCATGGTTCAAGGAATGGGAATATGTAAATATTTTAAATAGGATTAAAGAGGGTTGTGTATCTGGCCGTGAAGGTGGAGGTCCCGAAGAAATGACACTGGAAACTCACGTTTGCCGGCATGAGGATTGGTCTTGATGACCGTGTACTTATGTCATACTATACATATATTTGTATCATGGATGGAGAAGGGTCGTGGATTCCTCGGCCTCTATGATATCTCCGGTTTGTGCGGCTAATATGCACTAGGGCCTATCCAGTAAGGAGGTTAGACCCATATAGCCTGTGAGAGTTTTATGACGGCTAAGCTACACAGTCTAGGCTAATATTTTAAATCTCATGCTAAACCTTGTTCCTTATCTCAACATCTTATATATATATAGCATTACTTTATCCTTATCTCGAGTTACATGCTATCGCTCACCCCACTAACTATCTCCGGACACTGTATCTCCACATAATGCAGGAATTGAAGACACATCTGCTTTTTTTGTGCAGTGATAGGTGATTCTTGGATCATTTGTGAGTTAACTTGAAGTGGTGAGCCTCCTTCTTCCGAGAGACCTATTACTTCTTGGTTTAGTTTATGTCATAAACTGTTTCTTTGTGTTCTTTTTGGACATATTTTGGCTATGGTCGGGGGCATGTCCTGACATTGGTGTTCTTTGAAGTTTTATGGATTATTGTGGATTGGATGGTTGTTGAAATTCATAGATTCATTGTTGAGTTAGTTGAATTATCTATCGTGTTATATATTTGAAACTCAGCTCTATCTTGTTATATGTTCGAAACTCAACTCTATCTTGTTATATATTCGAAACTCAGCACTATCTTGTTATATGTTTGGAACTCAGCTCTATCTTGTTATATTTTCAGAATTCATCCGCTACTAGTCGTATTATGTTCTGTTGACTAGGAAAAAGAGATGGTCTCCGATCTTTGATAGACTTGAGATACCTGTCATGGCCAGTCCTTGGTTCGGGTCATGATATTTTATCAGTTGTTCATCTAATTTTTCATGATTTCATGCTTCGTTGTTACATTTTGGATGAGCCTCGTGCATATTTTGGATGTCAGTTCAGTTAGATGAGAGGTTGTCTTTTGTTGAGGAGCCGATCTCCATTTTGGCTAGGGATGTTAGACAGTTGCGCTCTAGAGTTATTCCTGTAGTTAAGGTCCAGTGAAAGCATCGACCTGTAGATGAGTGTTATATGTGTAGTTCTTATCCCCAGCTTTTTGGTGATTCAAGTATTTCCTTGTCCTTACTTCAAGGATAAACTAATATTTTTTAGTGATGGATGATGTAACGACCTGAATTTTTGATGAAATATGTGAAATATGTATTTCTGTATGATTTGACCATTTTACCTCTCACCATAGGTATGTTGTGGTAACTCTAGGGTGTGGGAATGATTGGCATGATTTTCAATGCATTTTAGTGTCATTTATGTGATTTTGTGATTTCGGCAGATTGAGAGCCTTATAGAGGATTTCAGTTGATATCTTTTGATTTGTGCAATGGATAGCAAAATAAACTACGCTAGAACATTCAAAACGTTGATTTTAGGATGGTAACATGGTTGGTGTAATTTTATGTCTTTCAAATCTCATTTTGATCCTTGATTTGAAAAGTTGTGATTTGGATTTCGGGAGTTAACTATGTGAAAATGATGTTTTTTCAAAAATCAAGTATCGCTACTGAGTTCAGAGTATCGAATTTGATAGGGTAGCATAGTTTGTTTGCGTTCATGAAATTTTGGATGGATCACGAGGGACCCGCGGAGACTTGGAATGCACCAAGTCCCCAGCTGGTGCACTCGCGATCGCGATGCTCCTATCGCGATTGGGGCCTATATACATATGTCATGATCGCGATACTTTTTCATGATTGTGATACCCTTGACAGGCTAGGTACCGCGATCGTGACCCTGGTCTGCGATTGCTAAGCCTGAGTATATAAGTACCTGGTTTTCACTATTTTTGAGACTTGGAGCTCAGATTTTCATGATTTTGAGCTATTTCTTACACTTCTAAGCTTGGGTAAGCTCCGTAACTCCCATTTAAATCATTTTCTTCAATTTGTATCATCTAATTCTTGTTTTAAACTTGAATACGTATAGAATTTGGAGATTTTGGCCCACAAGGCCTAAAAATTGTAATTGTCAAATTTAAACTCCAATTTCTATCCTTTTTACTTGGATGAGTATCTAACCTCATAGTTATTAGTTTTCCCTCAATCTTATCTTCAAAACAACTTTGATTCTGGATTTTTTAATGGATTTTGGGGAATTTTACCCCGTAAAGCTTAAAAATAGTTTTTCTTTGATTTGGACCTCATTTTAAACTCTTTTTCACTTGGGTTTTCAGCTGTAGACTCCTAAAGATATGGGAAACACATTTTTGAAATAAATTTTTAATTTTCCTTTTTTTTTTTGAAAAATCTAGGGGTCCGTTTTGACCCCAACTTGAAAATAGGCCATATAGGTATCATTGACTTTTTTTTATGCATAGATTCTATATCTTCATGTTTTAGTTGATTTTGGGTTCGTACGTGAGAAGTAAGATTGTGGATTTAAGGCTTTTGTTTTGATTTTCGACATTCGAGGTAGGTTATGGCTTAACTTATTTCAGACTTGTTTGGGTAGTTAATGTTGATACAAAAGCATATTAAGGGCGTGGACCTAATAATAAAAATGTCTATATTAATGTGTTGTGCCCATGAGGGGGCCTATATATGATATTATGTGGTGGTTTTATAATATTATGTGTTATGTGTGACCGTGTGGGGTCTTATGTGATATTGATAGACATGATGATAATTGTATCTTATTTGATGAAAAAGTGTGGTGTGGTGTAATTGTGTGTTGTGATGTATTCTTACTCTATTGGCATATGAATAATGTTGGATTTCATGGATGGTTGAAAATAATGAGGGGATATTTGGCTCACGGGATGGTATATTGGTTGGTTGTGGAAATACACATTATGGTTAGTTGTGGAAATATTCATTGTGGTTGGTTGTGAGCATTACATCCTCTTACTCATTCATGAAACATCGGTACCACCGTGAAAATACTGAGAAACACAAGCAACACCTTTTTCTGACAGAAAATGTAGCATCTTATAAAACCCTCCCTGGGGGATGTGTCAGAGAGGAGATATGGATATATGTGAACTGTATACAGATTGACGAACCCCTATGTGTCCTAAGTCTTATATCTTTAGCTCTGTAGGTGTATACGGAGACAATACAACAATCTTGGAGGTTGTGTGATAATCTCGTGCATTACATCATTATCATTCTTATGGTATTTGCTTTATTATGCTTGGGATGTGATTGTATATTTTGTTTGACTTGTTACCTATCCATTGTTCTATTTTTCCTTACTTGATGTCCCCATATATGTTGTCTCTTTTGCTTGCTTATATGTGGTATAAATGTATACTTATAGATGATACGTATCAAAGAGGCATCTTAGCTCTCGAGGACATGATTGGAAGCCAATACGTAAAGACT
Organism: Capsicum pubescens; assembly: GCA_030864215.1. NCBI lineage: Eukaryota > Viridiplantae > Streptophyta > Magnoliopsida > Solanales > Solanaceae > Capsicum > Capsicum pubescens. The sequence goes on along the minus strand of CM061543.1, from coordinate 218,761,233 downwards.
CAAGCTCGGGTAGCTGCCCAACCTAGAGAATAAGCGTTGAAGTGGGGAAAACAAGTCCCAACACTCCAAAGCCGTCCATATGCACACTCCAAGGCCGCCCTTTTGTAATGGCTCATTAAGGGACTTTAGGTCAGTTGTGTAATAAGCTTAACCCAGACTATAAATAGAACATATTAGATCATTTCTCATAACTTTTGATGAATATTGTGAGACATCTCTTAGAGAGTGTTCATACAACTGTGCATTTCACTTGTGACAAGTGGGGATATCACTTATGTTGGTACTAGATTAGAAATGGTAGTTGCTTGGGATTCCGGTTCCCTTGAGGTCTCCGTAAGAGTTTGGTGTTACTTGAATGATCCTTGGGTCTTTGTGTTTGATACACACTTAGTTTCATAGTGTTTATGCATGCGTATGTCAAGTTGACTATCTATTTATACATATTATTGTTATTTTCATCTTGTTCTCGAATTTGTGTCCAAACTGTGAGTTATTGTTCTTGTTGTATTCTATTTGTTAGTTTGTTGGCTCGCTGATTTTAGTGCTCTTACACCTTGTAATCTTATCAATCTTGTGTTGATTGTTGTTGCCGAGACTAGGTCTCAAAAGGGTCCTCGGTTTTTCTTCTCTTTTGTGGACTATTTTGGTGATGTTTCTTGTGTTCCATAGATCGATTCGTATCATTTGGATCAGAGCATAGCTTGATTTTGTTCCCACAGGGTAAATCTTGGGCTAGATTTCTTGAGAAATAAAAAAAAAGTAGTGTTCTTGAGTTTGTGTTCTTGGCCTAGAAGTTGGATTTCTTGTTGTTGTTGTCATGGCCGAAAGTTGAGCCTAGATCTAGGTGTTCTTTTGTTTGTTTTGTTATTTCTAGCGTTAGTTTTCTTCTTCACTAACACTCTTGAGTCTAGATCTAAGTTTGAGCTTATGTTATTGAAGTTGTTGTTGTGAACTCAAGTGTGACCGATTGTTGTTGTTATTATTGTGGTCTTGGACGTGTATTGTTGGCCTTGTTGTTGTTGGAGTTGGATGTTGGATTGTTGTTATTCTTGGTAATTGTTGATGTTTTTCTTGATGTTCTTCACAACCCTCATAACTTGATAAAATAAAGTGAACATTAGATCTATAAAAGTGAAGGGGAAAATGTGAAACTTTGTTAGTCTTGAAAGACTTACCATCACTCATCAACTAGTCAATCACTTCTCAACCACTTTCCATGTTTTAAGGACCATGTTTTAGGGAAATAGTACAAGAAAGTCAAGTCTTCAATTTTTGAATTTGAAAGAGGATTTCAAGACTTGTTTCCCTCCTAAACCAATTTCCACCAATTCCAAATCACAAATTGATCAAGATTTCCAAATTTGGAAAATAAAATTTGTTAAGGACCGCAACCAATACGTGGCTTTCACATCACCAATTATTGTTCACACGACAATTTTAGGCTCAAATTTTGATTTTTTAGTTTCTAATCTTTATTTCTTAGTTGCATTTTGTTGATTCTATTGCTAATTAACAAACTAGTAATTGTCTACTAGGTTGTAAGTTAGTTTTGGGTCCGTTTAGTTTGTGTCTATGTTTCTTTAAGTGTTTTTATCTTTTGAAATTCTTTGTAGCTTCTTGATTCAAGTAAGTACATATTTTTTTGAGTCGTTGCCAACAAAAATCTATTCTGACTTTAAGCCGTAATTGGGACCAAGTAACCTCATTGGAGAATAAATGGTGTACCAACACTTGTGAGACCATTTGACTGATACTTGGAAAAGTGTGAGATTGAGAGTTTGTGAGGTTGATATTTGCTAACCTTAACTTGTTGTTGTTTCTATCTTGTGTAGCATTTCTTTGTTTGGTACCATGGCTTTGGGTAAAAGTAGTCCAAGGACTTCGGGAGAGGTAAATATGGATGCCTTGATGGCGGCCATAATGGGGGTAAAACATGATCTTAGTAGTCGAATGGAGAAGATGGAGGGATGGATAGAAGGGGTGGAAGGTTCTTTCTCAAAGAGAATGGATACCTTAGAAGTCTTTCTAGATTCCAACCATTCAAGTACGAAGAACTACCATGCCTCATCTAGTGGACATGCTACCAACGCCTCCCCTACTATAACTCCGGATACACTTTACCAAATGTTCAACCTACCTAGACAAGTCCATGATCCCGTGAACCAAATCCCTACTCATCCAAATAACCAAAATCAAGTCCACCAAGAAGCTCCACAAAATTGAGAAAACCTTAAAATGTCGAGAGCACCCCTAAATCGAAACCAACCTATCCAAATTGATGATGTGAAGGCTAAGGGTTCTTATAGAGGTTAGGAGTTAGATAAAGTGACTCTCTTTGTGGAATTTTTGTGCAATAGAAGAGGAGTTTATGGAGGAGGGGATAGTGGCCGAGGGTGAAGGTTTGCTTGGCTCCTCATGGTAGAGGCAACTTGGGACACTATCCTCATGTTCAAGAAGGTCTAGGGGACCAATAAGGCAATATGGGTGGAAACACGAGTCTCAACTCGATCAAGATCACTCTTCCTACTTTCAAGGGAACAAGTGATCCCTTTTATCTTTCTTGATTGGTAGTTACAACGTAATCATGTTTTCCAACTTAGTGAGTTAACTCCCCAAAAGAAAGACGCACATGCCATTACTCAACTTGAAGGATATGCATCTACTTGGTGGGAGACAAAGAAGTTGCAAAGAGCAATAAATGGAAATCTTGACCTTCCAAATTAGGACGAATTAAAATCTCTTATGAGAGAGAGATATGTCACAGAGAGGTACAAACAAGAGAAATTAACAAGGCTCTACAATTTGAGGCAAAGAGATAGAAATTTAGAGGAGTATTATGATGAGTTTCAAAACTTGATATTTCGTCTTGATATTGTTGAATCTCCAAATCATTGCATAGCTCGGTTCAAAGGTGGTTTGTGCTATGAAGTTGTTTCTCAACTAGTTGTCCATAAATTTGACCGAATTGAGGATCTTTTTGAAGCGGCCATTGAAGTTGAAAGAAACAATTATGCCAAGAAGACCTTTGGGTGGAACAAGCCTAAGGAGTCATACAAGTCCTTAGAAAAGAGGCTGATTGATAGGAATATCCAAACATATCCACCACGGCTTGAAGGTAACCCATCCTCTACTCCTAATCCTTAAGGTATTATTTGTTTTAAATATCGAGGTTGGGGTCACAAAGCTAGTGAGTGCCCAAATCGAAGGAACATTATGTTGGTAGAGGATGATCCTTACTTTGTTGGGGGTAAAGTGACCATGAATGATATTAATGAGGAAATCCCTTAAGAGGATGATGACAATGATGATGAAGCCAAGATGGTAGTGAAAGAAGGAGATATTAGTGTACCCTATGGGTTGACGATGAGAGTTCCCCATGAAGACGTTTGTCCTGGGAAGGAGAGGTCTTGAACTTTAACCTTATGATGAGGAAGAACCCGGATGTTGGAGGTGAAGCATTTTGGGTTCAAGAGGAAAAACTTGGTACCCAAACCAAGCACTTGTTATTCATCATATTAAGCACTAACATTATGCCAAGTTCCAAGCCAAGAGCAAGCTCTAGTCTTCACTCCAAAGGTATGTTCTGAGCCCCTCTTGTTTCTTGTCACACTTATGTTGGTAGACAAGTTGTTTCTTAGTTAAGGTATTTGGGTTTTTGTGATTGGAAGGGTATCATATTCCCTAAAACTCCTTGGATTGTAAAGTGTGTGCAACCTTGGTTTGATACTATGGTTGATTATGCTAACATTAACCCTCATGCCATGAGGAATGTGTGTTTTCTTGTGTTCCCTATTGTTTTGCAAGGTTTGAATTCAAGGTCGAATCCATTTCTAGAAGGAGGGGATGATACAGAATAAAGAGACATCTTTTCTCTTGAGGACATGATTAGAAGCCAGTACGTATATACTCGAGCACGGGTGGCTGCCCAACTAAGAGAACAAGCTTTGAAGTGTAGTGAACAAGTCCCAATACTCCAAAGTCGTCCATATGCACACTCCAAGGCCGCCCCTTTGTAATGGCTCATTAAGGTCCTTTAGGTTATTTGTGTAATAAGATTAACCTTGACTATAAATAGAACATATTAGGCCATTTCTCATAACTTTTTATGAATATTGTGAGACATCTCTTAGAGAGTGTTCATACAAGTATGGATTTTACTTGTGACAAGTGTGGATATCATTTATGTTGGTACTAGCTTAGAAATGGTGGTTGCTTGGGATTTTGATTCCGTTGAGGTCTCTGTAAGAGCTTGGTGTTACTTTTATAATCCTTGGGTCTTTGTGTTTGATACACACTTAGGTTCATAGTGTTTATGCATTTGTATGTCAATTTGTCTATCTATTTATACATATTATTGTTGTTGTCATCTTGTTCTCGGGTTTGTGTCCAAATCGTGAGTTATTATTCTTGTTGTAATCTATTTGTTAGTTTGTTGGCTCGCTAATTTAGTGTTCTTACACCTTGTAATCTTGTCAATCTTGTGTTGATTATTGTGGTCGAGACTAGGTCTCAAGAGGGTCCTTGATTTTTCTTCTCTTTTGTGGACTATTTTGGTGATGTTTTTTATGTTCCGTAGATCGATTCATATTATTGTATTCCTTTATGGTTTCATGTTGTATTAAATGTGGATATTATAGAACTATTAGTGCAACTGGTGTGGGCTACCGTTATGTAACGCCCCAATTTTCTGAACCGGAACACTACATATTGCTCCTGACCCCAAAGGACCACAAGCTAACCCATGACTGATATCTGTACCTGTACACTGCATAATATAACATGATAATGCGAAAATAAGATCTGAAAGGCCATAATATTCAATACTGAACAAACATCTGATAACACAATGTCTGAAAATGGTATAACAATACCAAAACAAATTTAAAATAACTTCGTGACATGCTCTAGTCTGAAAGCCTGTAAACTGTCTGAATAAGGAGTTGATGGGACATATCCCCAACTAACTCCATCTACTGAAATAAATTGGAAACTAAAATAGTAATGTAATCATCATGTCCTCGAAAGATGAGGACTCACTTCTAACTCTGACTGCTGAGAGTGGAATCTACTACTGATCTGGAGCTTATGCCTCTAAACCTATGGTATAAGACACCACAGCGTAAATGCATTAGTACTTTGAATGTACTGGTATGCAAGTGAGGTAGGTTGAATGCAATAGGTTCATATGCGTGAACGATACTAACTGACTGACTAACATGAACGTGAGAATACATGCATGCATACGTAACTGTAACTGACATCGTGATATGACTAAATGCTAAGTTCTGACTACTGAGTTTACTAATAACATGGAATTATTGATATCTGAGGGACTGATACTATGTTAGTGATACATGAATAACTATTTCTGACAGTTCTAATTATAAAGAACTGGTCTGGTTGACTGTGTCTAACAGTCCTGAAGCTGAATACTGATAACATGAGTTCTGATAACTGATATAACTGATAACATGAGTGACTGTATCTAACAGTCCTGAATCTGATGGAACTAGCTGAGTTCTGTATTGTATCTGAGTAACTGAATCTGAGATTAGTACTATCTGGAGGTTGATCTCTAAATTTGATGATACAGTTACTGATTGACCATAGTTGAGATCAATCCTGTCTAATGGTGATCCCGGAGTCTATTTATAATGATAAGGAGTGACTGTATCTGACAGTCCTAAATCTATACTACTGAGCTAAATTGACTGTATCTGACAGTCCTGATTCTGTAACTGAAACTGTAGGATGTATTCATCTAACCGACATGGCCTATACTAAGCTAACTGGGGTCCAACCTGTAACCCCAGCTGGAAGGGTGTCAGTGCCATGCCACTGGTAAAGACAACTGCTCTGGAGTCAGTCCTAATCTAGCGGGTGACCCTTGGGATCAGTCCTATACATTTAAATGCACTAATGGATGATCCCTAAGTATGTCATTCCTATCTAACGGGTGACATCTCATACCTACGCTGGCTACGTAGTTCTGGAACTTAGGGATTGCTTCTAGGGATCTTAGTCCTATCTAGCGGATGAGTCCCCATCCCTAGGCTCGCTCGGTGTTGAATCCTACTCCTATCTGAAAGACAATGAACTGAACTAATTGGCTGAACTGAACTGATATTAGTGGTATTGTCTAGGGGGGGTAAACTGAATTTACTGAGTTTCATTGACCGACAGAAAGTTCTGAGTTCTGAGGACTGACTGAGAATACTGAAGTTACTGAGATTGACTGGAAAAACTAAGGTTACTGAGATTACTAAGTACTGAGATTACTGAACTAATGAGATTACTGAGATTTCTGAGATTTTCTGAGTCACATGACTGACTGAGTTCTATGGATCGTAGCTTGATTGAGGAGATTGTGAAAACATGACATGGCTCTAGGCACACAACTAAATGTTCGGGTACAACTACCCCCAGGACTCGATGAGAATAAACTAACATAGCATGGCTTACTTGAACACATGACCAACAACACAATTCATAATTCATTTATTGAAGCAGATCATCAAACATGTGATATGCATAAGCTTGTACATACATGGAGATTTCATGATATCATACTAGTTGGGCATTGTTCCTTCATCTATTAATCATACATATAATAGACATAGAATGTGTAAAAAATATTATACAACAATCAAACATCATGATTCATCTCTAATTTCATGATCCAAGGGTTTTAATCCTAGGTTTACATGAATCTACATCATTACTAATCAATTACATATGCAATTTATCACCAAACATAGATTAGAATGCCATTAGTCATTATCAACATGAACAAGAGCAATCCAATCATGAAATTCATAAAGAAAATCCATAATTTGAATTTAGAAAAGAGATTCTTGGACTTTATGGACGAAAGGAGTTCATGAATGAACACTATGCATACCTTAGCTTGTGATTCTACAAATATTGACGGAGAGATTCTTGAAATTTGACGGTGAATTCCCTTGGAATTAAACCTTCCATGAAAACCCTAGGGCTTGTTTTTGAGAGTTTTTGAGAGTAATTGAGTATAAGCTGCTGAATTATGGACAAATATCGTGTTATAAGGCTTATATAGGGATGGAAATTGACCCTTTTAACCCTAGGAAATGTCTTTAATTTCTGAAAAAATTTCTCGATTTTCATTCTTGGCGCGACGCGCCACTATCGCGCCAAGTCACTGGAAAGTGACAAATGGGAAATTGCACAGTGGTGCGACACGGAGCTATCGCATTGCCACCTTGTCTATGACCTGGAAGTTTAGCGCGATGTGCCACTATTGTGGAGAAACACTGGAAATTGACAACTGCCATTTGAGATATCTCCGCGACGCACTGAAGGCTCAGGTGATACACTGTCTCACTAAAAAGGCTTTAACTCTTCACCCGGGTGTTGGATTTGGGTAAATTTGGTATCGATGGAAAGCTTATTCGATTCCCCACATGATTAAAAGTGGAAATATTGAAATTACCACATGTACAAAAGTAGATTCATCTTTCAAAAAAGCTTCTAACATTCTTCAGAAACTTTTCAAGCTAGGAAAAGTACGGGGTATTACAATATCTCCCCCTTGAGAAAATTCGTCCTTGAATAAGACTGAGAGTGAGGGGAAGAACATAAACTGATGTACATACTGAGCATGAATAAGTGAAACATGATCTCATGACTGACATGACTGAAGATATGAATATAACATACTGAACATGCATATCTGATGCATGACTAATAAGCTGAATTCATGCATTCCTGATGCATGACTGATAATTGACTCATAAATACATGACTGAATATGTTGATGAACTGAATTTCCCGCAGTGAGAATGTATGTCTGATGCATAATTACATGACTGAACTGATATATGAATGCATGACTGAATATGCAAGGGTACTTAGTACCAAGTTTGTAATGGGGATCTGAGCATGAACTGAATACCAAGTTTGTAATGAACACTGAACATGAAACTGAGTAAGACAAAGGAGAACTTTTATCTTAACCAGAAATGCTAATGAATCCGAGATCGTCTTACCAAATATACATGAGCGGAAATATGAGAACCTAACTGAGTAAGTTTAAGAAAACTGTTACGTGACTGAAAATACTGATGACCCTATGATTATGCTAGAAGTATGCATGAATTGAACCTGAGAACATGATTGAGGCTGAAACATGATACATAAACTGAACTTCGTGAACTGAACTAAGCCTCTGAATAACTGGCCCATAACTGAGGTTGGGACTTTGAGGTTCAACTTATGAGTACCCTCTACTCTATACTGGATTCTTCATGCTAAGGGAAACTAAACTTAAGACATGAGAGCGTTGGGGAATAATGGGGTATCTCCCCCTTGGGACACTACGTCCCTCTAAGAATGCTCACCTTACTAAGATACTGGGGTGATGCACAGGGCATCCATGGACTGATTCATGACTGAGAGTTTAAATTTGAGCCTATTCTCACTGGCACGACATGAATACTGAAAGAAGGGAAACTATTCCTAAAACAACTCATAGCCTCCTGCACATAAGTATGGTGCATAACACATGCATGTACAAGACTCTACTATATGCGGCTTTCACACTTCCTAGGACTCTATTAAACCTTTGTCTCTGATACCAAGTTTGTAATGCTCCAATTTTCTAAACCAAAACACTACACGATGCTCATGACCCCAAAGGACCACAAGCTAACCCATGACTAATATCTGTACCTATACACTACATAATATAACATGATAATGTGGAAACATGAACTAAAAGTCCATAAGGTTCAATACTTAATAAACATCTGATAACACATTGTCTGAAAATGGTATAACAATGTCAAAAAAAATCTAAAATAACTGCCTCGCATGCTGTAGTCTAAAAGCCTCTAAATTGTCTGAATAAGGAGTTGATAGGACTTGTCCCCAACTAACTCCATCTACTGAAATAAACTGGAAACTGAAATAGTAATGTAATCATTATTTCCTCGAAAGATGAGGAATCACTTCTAACTCTGACTACTGAGACTGGAATCTACTGCTGATCTGGAGCTCGTACCTCTAAACCTATGGTATAAGACACCATAGCGTGAATGCGTTAGTACTTTGAATATACTGGTATGCAAGTGCGGTAGGCTGAATAAAATAGGTTTATATGTGTGAACAATACTAACTGACTGACTAACATGAATGTGAGAATACATGCATGCATACGTAACTGTAACTGACATCGTGATAGGACTGAATACTAAGTTTTGACTATTGATTTTAAAAATAACATGGAATTAATGATATCTAAGGGACTGATACTATGTTATTGATACATGAATAACTATTTCTGACAGTTCTGAATATGAAGAACTAGTCTGGTTCACTGTGTCTTACAGTCCTAAAGATGAATACTGATAACATGAATTCTGATTAATAATATAATTGATAACATGAGTGACTGTATCTGATAGTCCTAAATTTGATGGAACTAGTTGAGTTCCATACTGTATCTGAGTAACTGAATCTGAGATCAGTCCTTTCTGGAGGGTGAACTCTAAATTTGATGATACCGTTACTGATTAACAAAAGTTGAGATCATTCATGTCTAATGGGTGATCGTGGAGTCTATTTATAATGATAAGGACTGACTGTATCTGACAGTCCTAAATCAATACTACTGAGCTTAATTGATTGTATCTGACAGTCTTGATTCTGTAACTGAAACTGTGGGATATATTCATTTAACTGACATGCCCCATACTAAGCTAACTAGGGTCCAACCTATAACCCCAGCTAGAAAGGTATCAGTACCACGCCAATGGTAAAGACAACTGTTGTGGAGTCAGTCATAATCTAGCGAGTGACCCCTGGGATCAGTCCTATACATTTAAATGTGCTAAGGGGTAATCCCTGAGTATGTCAGTCCTATCTAACGGGTGACATCTCGTACCTACGTTGGCTACGTAGTTCTGGAACTTAGGGATTGCTTCTAGAGATATCAGTCCTATCTAGCGGATGAGTCCTCATCCCTAGGATCGCTGGGTGCTGAATCCTACTCCCATATGAAAGACACTAAACTGAACTGATTGGATGAACTGAACTAATACTAGTGGTATTGTCTAGCGGAGCTAAATTGAATTTATTGAGTTCTGTTGACCGACAGAAAGTACTGAGTTCTAAGGACTGACTGAGAATACTGAAGTTACTGAGATTGACTGGGAAAACTGAGGTTACTGAGATTACTGGGTACTGAGATTACTGAACTATTGATTTTATTGAGATTTCTGAGATTTCCTGAGTGACATGACTGACTGAGTTCAATGGATCATAGCTTGATTGAGGAGATCGTGAAAACATGACAAGTCTCTAGGCACATAGATAAATGTTCGGGTACAAGTACCCCCAAGACTCGATAATAAGAAACTGACATAGCATGGCTTAACTGAACATATGACCAACAACATAATTCATAATTCATATATTGAAGCTGTAATACCCCGCATGTTTCTAAGCTAGGAAGTGAATAAGTTTTCCTACATATGAAACCTCCTATCCTGTGAGTAGAATTTTAGTGCATGACTTACAATGAATATCCTAGCGATAGGATAGCTTGCTATGTATTAAGCATGCTCATATAAGTCGCTTAGAGTGATGCAAACTAAGAGTTTTTGAATCCATCAAGTCTTAGTGTTCGATTTTTCAAGGGTAATCTTTGAACAAGAATAATATTATTGATATATTACATTTTGGCAGATTTAGACCCACCAAATTGTAGAGAATCTAATTAGCTTTTCAACGATACCAATTTCATCAAAATCTGACACCCGAGCAAGGAGTTATGGCCTTTCAAAGTAGAATGCGTCGCCTAACCAATCACACATGGCCACTGGAAAGAATAGATGATCACATGCGGCGCCTATGTAAATATAGGCGATATCATATGCGTCGCCTATGTAAATATAGGTGATATCATATGCGGTGCCTATGTATGATTTCAGCCACAAAAACACTTAGTTTTTGAGTTATTTCGAGGGTAGTTAAGTCTTTTAACACTCCTTACATGTCCCTAAACCTAACCTCACGAAATTTATAGCTTCTAAATACATTACAACCCAATTAACATCTCAAATTTCATTATCCAAGAGCACCATAGGAGAAAAACAACTAGGGTTGCACAATCAAGCTTGAAGATCAAATTTCAAGGAAATTCCTCCGTCAATCATCAAGAACCTCCCTTCCAAGGTATGCGTAGTGTTCATCCACGGATTCCTTTCGTTCGTGGATTTCAAGAATCAATCTTAAAAATACAAAAGATTGGTTGGTTGTGGTGATATGATCATACCCATATTGATACTTGTTTGTTTTGCTATATAATAGTATCGTGACTGTATATCTCATGAAAGTTATGTTGTTAGTTGAAAAACATGATCTTTAGATGGATTGATAGAATGCAAGTATGAAATCCACCTATGCCTTAAAGAATGCATGCAAGGTGTTCGATAAAATGCCTAGTATGTAGAACTTCATATTTACATGATTTCATGATATCTAAATAACAAGTTCATGTTAGCCATACACTCCAATATGAATTTCCATGCAAATTATGTGTTGTTATTGTTGTGGTATAAATCATGTATGATAATGGAGATATAAATTATGTACACAAAATATGTCCATGCTTTTCCTATCATGTTTGAAATATTGAATAAATACATGAAGTATACTATCCCCTACTTATGATATTGTGAATTGTGGACTCAAATCTTGTGATCAAGTCATGTCATGTGTGTTAGTTTCCTCCTATCGAGTCCTGGGGGTATTCGTATCCAAAAACTATAGTTGTGTGCCTAGAGCCATGTCATGTTTTACGATTTCCGAACTCAAGCTATGATTCCATAGAATTCAGTCAGTCATGTGACTCAGGAAAACCTCATGATCTCAGTCAGTTGTCAAATATCAGTAACATTCCGCCAGTCAACGGAATTCAGTAAGATTAAGTCATGTATAGTCAGTTATTCATGTCCAGTCCCTCCATATGGGAGTAGAGGTTAGCACTAAGTGAACCCAAGGATGGGAACTCATCCGCCAATTTAGTGTGTGATTCTTAGAAGCAGTTCTTGTGTTCTAGAACTACGTATCCAGTGTAGGTTGAGATATCTTAACCTATCAGATTAGGGTTGATGAGGTGGTTTAACCTGTCAATTTAGGATTCCTACCGTTCTTAGTGAGTACCTTCCAGATAAGGGTCACTCACAAGCTGTCCTTACTCGTGGCACGGTATTGACACCCCTTCAGTTGGGGCAGAGATTGGACCCTAGCTTAGACATAACGGCATACATAGGACATGTCGGTTAAACACTACCTCCCACAGTTTTAGTATCAGTCTCAGTAAAGGAACTCAGGGCGTTCTTCAGATTTCAGTATATACAGGATTGTCAAATACAGTCGTCCATGTTATCAGCTTGCAGTATCAGTCATGACAGTTATCAGTAAACCATGTATTAGCTTACAGGTCTTGCTATCACGCATTCACGGTCCTAGTTTCTATATGTATGTTTGCACTCCCACATTCATATTAGTCAGTCAGTGTTGTTCGTGCATGAAACCCTTTATGTTCAGCCTACCTTCCTCTTATACTCAGTACTCCAGTTGTACTGACGCATTTGCGCTATGGTGCTTTCTTTTTATGTTACACCATAGGTTTCGAGACACGAGCTCTAGCCCAGCAGTAGCGGTGGCATTCCAGTCGCAGAGACACAGTGAGTCCTCATTGATTCGAGGACAATATGATTTGATACATTTATTTATTTCTTCAGTTCAGTTTTATGGAGTTAGTTAGAGACATGTTCCTTTCACTCCTTATTCAGATAGTTTAGAGGCTTTCAGATTTATGTTCAGATTTACGTTCAGACTTAGATTTCAGATTGAGTTATTTTGGGTATTTTCACCCACATTGACGTTATGATTTTTAGACATGGTTTTATTCAGTTGAACCTTATGGCCTTACAGTTTTACGTATTCTGCATTATTATGTCATGATTTGCAGTATACAGGTATAGATATCAGTCATGGGTTAGCTTGTGGTCCCTCGGGGTCATGAGCACCGTGTAGCATTCCGGTTCAGCAAATTGGGGCATTAGAAACTTGGTATCAGAGCCTAAGGTTCAATAGAGTCCTAGGAAGTCTGAAAGCCGCATCTAGTAGAGTCTTGTACATGGGTGTGTTGTGTGCCACATTTATGTACAGGAGTCTATAAGATGTTTTAGGAACAGTCCCCTTTCTTCAGTATTCATGTCATGCTAGTGAGCATAATCACAAGTTAAACTCTCAGTTAAATCCATTCTTCTCTTATTTCAGACCATGGCCCCAAATAGAAGAAACCAGCCATCTCCTCAGCTCGAAGATCCTTTAGGCGAACATGTTTCCCATGCGGAGTTTAGAGACGCATTTACCACACTTGCTCAGTCTGTGGCTGCACAGAATGAACAACAACTAGTCATTCCGGCCAATCCAGTGGCCAATCCCATAGCATCTAGGGTTCGGGACTTCACCCGGATGAACCCTCCATATTTCCATGGGTCTAAGTCTGATGAGGACCCTTAGGAGTTCATTGACCAAGTCCAGAAGGTCATTGACTTCATGGGTGTTACTCTTATTGAGAGTGCCGAGTTAGCCACCTACCAGTTACCGGATGTTGCTCATGATTGGTACAAACAGTGAAAGGCTGAGAGGTTAGATGATGCAGGCCCTTTCGAGTGGGAGGAATTTGTCACGACCTCTTAGATAGATTCTTTCCCCAAGAGCTGAGGGAAGACAAAGTTCTTGAGTTCATCAACCTCAGGCAGGGGAATATGACGGTTAGGGAGTATTCTCTCAGATTTACTCAGCTAGCCAGGTATGCTCCTCATGTGGTTGCAGACAATAGGGATAAAATGAGCAAGTTCGTGTTAGGGGTCAACTATAGAGTGGTAAATGAGTGTAGTTCTGCGATACTGATCGGTGATATGACCTTATCTAGACTCATGACCCATGCCCAGCAAGTAGAAGAGCAGAAGGTTAAGACTAGGGAGAGGCAGAACAAGAAAGCAAGGTCAGGTAACTTTAACTTTGCTCACCCCAAGTCAGATGGAGGAAACCGTTCACAATTTCTCTCCAATTCAGTCATTCCAGCCCATTCCTCTGCCAGCGCTCCAGTGCTGAAGTTCAGAGACAACAACAAATACAAAGCGCCAGGCTCTAAATCTCAGGGCAGTGTTAGCAGTGCCCGAACGAATCCCCTTTGTCAGACTTGTAGTAAGAGCCACAAAGGCATTTGCAGAGCTGGTAGTGATGTCTGTTTTGGATGTGGCAAGCCAGGCCACAGGATTAGGGAGTGTCCTCAGTCAAGTCTTCAGGGTCAGCAAAATCATTCTACAGCTCAGTTCGGTCACCCGAACCAGCAGGGTGCCGTTTCCAGTGCTACCAGTGGGCAACGCCCAAACAGACTCTATGCTATTCAGTCTCGGCAAGATCAGGAAAATTCTCGTGATGTCATTACTGGTACGTTATAGATTTTCCATTTTCATGTTTATGCTTTGCTAGACCCAGGTGCATCCTTGTCTTTTGTTACTCCATACATAGCAGGCGATTTTGGAATCAAACCCAAAATTCTAGCAAAGCCCTTTTCAGTCTCTACCCCAGTGGTTAAAACCATCATAGCCCGACGGGTATACAGGAACTGTCTGATTATGATATCTCAGAAATCCACGTCAGCAGATTTAGTTAAGTTAGAGATGACTGATTTTGATGTCATTCTCGGCATGGATTGGCTTCATTCCTGCTATGCCACAGTCGACTGCAGAAATAGGATAGTTCAGTTTCAGTTCCCAAATGAACTCGTCCTAGAGTGGAAGGGTAGCATTTCAGCGTTCAGGGGTCAACTTGTTTCCTACCTTTAGGAAAGGAAAATGATTTCTACGGGGTGTGTGTATCATCTCGTTCATGTTAAAGATTCCAGTTCTGAATCTCCCAGTCTCAAAATAGTCCCAGTTGTTAATGAATACTCAGATGTGTTTCCCGAAGATCTTCCGGGCATTCCTCTCGAAAGGGAAATAGACTTTGGCATAGACCTTCTTCCGGATACTCAACCTATTTCTATTCCTCCATACAGAATGGCACCAGCAGAACTCAAGGAACTGAAAGATCAGTTGAAGGATCTCTTAGATAAGGGATTCATCAGACCCAGCATTTCCCCATGGGGTGTGCCAGTATTATTCGTGCTCAAGAAAAACGGTTCTCTCAGGATGTGTATTTATTACCGTCAACTCAACAAGGTCACGGTCAAGAATAGATATCCTCTTCCCAGGATTGATGATCTATTCGACCAACTTCAGGGTGCTAGTTACTTCTCCAAGATAGACCTCAGATCAGTCTATCATCAACTCAGAGTTAGAGAATGTGACATTCCGAAGATAGCTTTCCGTACTCGGTATGGTCACTTTAAATTTTTAGTCATGTAATTTGGTCTTACCAATGCCCCTACAGCTATCATGGATTAGATGAACCGTGTGTTCAAGCAGTACTTGGACATGTTTGTCATAGTCTTTATAGATGATATTCTGGTCTATTCTCGCACAGATCCTGATCATGCAGACCATCTCAGGATTGTTCTTCAGACTCTCAAGGATTATCAGTTATTCGCTAAGTTCAGCAAGAGCGAATTTTGGCTAAGATCAGTAGCATTCCTTGGCCATATTGTTTCCGGTGATGGCATTAGAGTAGATCCTCAGAAAACCGAGGTAGTAAGAAACTATCCCAGACCCGTATCTCCATCAGATATCAGGATTTTCTTGGGTTTCGCTGGCTATTACAGATGTTTTGTCAAGGGATTTTCTTTTATTGCATCTCCCATGTCCAGATTGACTCAGAAAAAGATTAAGTTTCAGTGGTCAGATTCATGCGAGAAGAGCTTTCAAGAGTTGAAGACTCAACTCACCTCAGCTCCAGTTCTAGCTCTTCCAGATGGTTCAGATGGTTTTGTAGTCTATTATGATGCATCAAGAGTGGGTTTAGGTTGTGTACTCATGTAGCATAGTAAGGTCATAGACTACGCCTCCAGACAGTTAAAGCCACATGAGAAGAATTATCCTACTCATGATCTTGAGTTAGTAGCGGTAGTTTTTGCCTTGAATATTTGGAGGCATTATATCTATGGAGTTCATGTAGATGTCTTCACAAACCATAAAAGCCTCCAGTATGTCTTTTCCCAGAAAGATCTCAATCTTCGTCAGAGAAGGTGGTTAGAGCTCTTGAAGGATTACGACATGAGTGTTCTTTATCATTCGGGAAAGGCCAATATTGTGGCCGACGCTCTAAGTAGACTCTCCATAGGTAGTATATCTCACGTTGAGGGTAGGAAGAAAAAGATGTCTCAAGAGATCCATCATCTTGCCAGACTAGGCGTTCGCTTAGTCGATTCTTCCGAGGGTAGTGTATGTATTCATAGTAGTTCAAAGTCATCTCTATTTTCCGAGATGAAAGAGAAATAAGATAGGGATCCTAGCCTTTTCAGTCTCAAAGAGTCAGTTCAGAATTAGAAAGTCAAGGTTTTCTCCCAAGGGGGAGATGGTGTTCTTCGTTGTCAGGGTCGTCTATATGTTCCAGGTGTAGATGAATTGAGGCAACGAATTCTTGCAGAAGCGCATAGTGCGTGATACTCTATTCATCCAGGGAATACTAAGATGTACCGCAATATGTGGGAGATCTATTGGTGGAGTGGGATGAAGAGAGATGTTGCAGAGTTTGTGGCTAAGTGCTCTACATGTTAGTAAGTTAAGATAGAGCATCAGAAACCTAGTGGTTCCATGCAAGAGTTCACCATTCCTACTTGGAAGTGGGAAGAAGTGAACATGGACTTCGTGACGGGTTTGCCTAGAACTCGTCATTAGCATGATTCAGTCTGGGTCATTATAGATAGAATGACCAAGTCAGCTCATTTCCTTCCTATTCATACTTCTTATTCCACCGAGTATTATGCCAAACTCTATATCAGGGAGTTATTCAGGTTACATGGTGTTCCACTATCTATCATCTCAGACAGAGGTAACCAGTTCACCTCTCACTTTTGGAAAGCGTTCTAAAAGGGTCTCGGTACCCAAGTCCATCTCAGCATAACATTTCATCCTCAGACAGATGGTCAAGCAGAGAGGACCATTCAGACTATTGAAGATATTCTAAGGGCGTGTGCAATTGACTTCAAGGGAAGTTGGGATGACCACTTGCCTTTGATTGAGTTTGCATACAACAATAGCTGTCATTCTAGTATTCAGATGTCTCCATTCGAAGCTCTCTATGGTAGGAGATGTAGATCTCAGATTGGTTGGTTTGAAGTTAGTGAGACCTCAGTCATAGGTCCTGACTTAGTATTCGACGCCTTAGAGAAAGTTCAGTTTATCATAGAGAGACTCCGGGCTGCTCAGAGCCAACAGAAGTCCTATACAGATGTTCGTAGAAAGGATCTCAAGTTTGAGGTCAATGACTATGTCTATCTTAAGATCTCTCCCATGAAGGGAGTGAAGAGGTTCGGCAAGAAAGGGAAACTCAGTCCCCGATATGTCGGTCCTTCAGAATTCTCTGTCGCTTCGGCAAGGTAGCTTATGAGCTTGAGTTGCCTTCAGATCTAGCCTCAGTCCATCGAGTATTCCATGTCTCTTTGCTCAAGAAGTGCATAGGTGACCCAACAGTTTTTGTCCCTATTCAGAGCATCGACATTCAGAAAAGCCTCTCTTATGAAGAGATTCCAGTCAAAATCTTAGATTATCAGACTCATAGATTGAGGAACAAAAAAGTCCCTCTAGTCAAGGTTGTTTGGTGCAATCAGTCTCATAAGGGAGCTACTTGCAAAGCAAAAGCAGATATGTGTACCAAGTATCTTCACCTCTTCCCCGCCAATTCATATCAAGCTCAAGGAAATAGTTCTCCTTAAGCTTATTCAGTTTCATGTTCATGTTTCCAGTATAAACTTGGTACCTATTAACTATTGCATACTCAGTCATGCATTCATGTATCAGTTTTCCGTGCATCAGATATGCACGAGTTCAGTATGTTTAGCATGTAAGTCATGAGATCAAGTTTCAGTTCTTCATGTTCAGTTCAAGTTCTGTTGTCTTGTATCCCTTCTCAGTAAATTCTCATTCGAGGTTGAATGTTCCCAAGGGGGAGATATAGTAATACCCCGCATGTTTCTAAGCTAGGAAGTGAATAAGTTTTCCTACGTATGAAACCTCCTATCCTATGAGTAGTATTTTAGTGCATGACTTACAATGAATATCCTAGCAATAGGATAGCTTGCGATGTCTTAAGAATTCTCATATGAGTCGCTTAGAGTGATGCAATCTAAGAGTTTTTGAATCCATCAAGTCTTAGTGTTCGATTTTTAAGGGTCATCTTTGAAAAAGAGTAACGTTATTGATATGTGACATTTTTGCAGATTTATACCCACCAAATTGTAGAGAATTGAATTAGCTTTCCAACGATACCAATTTCATCAAAATCCGACACCCGAGCAAGGAGTTATGGCCTTTCAAAAGTAGAATGTGTCGCCTAACCAATTGCACATGGCCACTGGAAAGCATAGGAGATATCATATGCGGTGCCTATGTAAATATAGGTGATATAATATGCGGCGCCTATGTAAATATAGGCGATATCATATGCGGCGCCTATGTATGATTTCAGCTACGAAAACACTTAGTTTTTGAGTTATTTCGAGGGTAGTTAAGTCTTTTAACACTCCTTACATGTCCCTTAACCTAAACTCATGAAATTTATAGCTTCTAAACACATTAAAACCCTATTAATATCTCAAAGTTCATTATCCAAGAGCACCATAGGAGAAAAACAACTAGGGTTGCACAATCAATCTTGAAGATCAAAATTCAAGGAAATTCCTCTGTCAATTATCAAGAACCTCCCTTCCAAGGTATGCGTATTGTTCATCCACGGATTCTTTTCATTCGTGGATTTTAAGAATCAATCTTAAAAATACAAAATCTTGGTTGGTTGTGGTGATATGATCATACCCATATTGATGCTTGTTTGTTTTGCTATATAATAGTATCGTGACTGTATATCTCATGAAAGTTATGTTGTTAGTTGAAAAACATGATCTTTAGATGGATTGATAGAATGCAAGTATCAAATCCACCTATGCCTTACAGAATGCATGCAAGGTGTTCGATAAAATGCCTAGTATGTAGAACTTCATATTTACATGATTTCATGATATCTAAATAACAAGTTCATGTTAGCCATACACTCCAATATGAATTTCCATGCAAATTATGTGTTGTTATTGTTGTGGTATAAAGCATGTATGATAATGGAGATATAAATTATGTACACAAATATATCCATGCTTTTCCTATCATGTTTGAAATGTTGAATAAACACATGAAGAATACTATCCCCTGCTTATGATATTGTGAATTGTGGACTCAAATCTTGTGATCAAGTCATGTCATGTGTGTCAGTTCCTCCTATCGAGTCCTAGGGGTATTCTTACCCAAAAACTATAGCTGTGTGCCTAGATCCATGTCATGTTTCACGATATCTGAACTCAAGCTATGATTTCATAGACTTCAGTCAGTCATGTGACTCAGGAAAACCTCATGATCTCAGTCAGTTGTCAGATATCAGTAACATTCCGCTAGTCAATGGAATTCAGTAAGATTAAGTCATGTATAGTCAGTTATTCATGTCCAGTCCCTCCAGATGGGAGTAGAGGTTAGCACCGAGTAAACCCAAGGATGGGAACTCACCCGCCAGTTCAGGGTGTGATTCTTAGAAGCAGTCCTTGTGTTCCAGAACTACGTAGCCAGCGTAGGTTGAGACATCTTAACCTGGCAGATTAGGGTTGATGAGGTGGTTTAACCTGTTAGTTTAGGGTTCCCACCATTCTCATTGAGTACCTGCCAGATAAGGGTCACTCACAAGCTGTCCTTACCCATGGAACGGTATTGACACCCCTCCAGTCGGGGCAGAGATTGGACCCCAGGGGCATGTCGGTTAAACACTACCTCCCACAGTTTCAGTATTAGTATCAGTAAAAAACTCAGGGCGTTCTTCAGATTTCAATTTATACAGGACTGTCAAATACAATCGTCTATGTTATCAGCTTGCAGTATCAGTCATGAAAGTTATCATTAAACCATGTATTAGCTTACAGGTCTTGCTATCACGCATTCACGATCCCAGTTTCTATATATGTATGTTTGCACTCCCACGTTCATATTAGTCAGTCAGTGTTGTTCATGCATGAAACCCTTTATGTTAATCCTACCTTCCTCATATACTCAGTACTCCAGTTGTACTGACGCATTTGTGTTATGGTGCTTTCTTTTTATGTTACACCATAGGTTCTGAGACATGAGCTCCAGCCCAGCAGTAGCGGTGGCATTCCAGTCGCAGAGACACAGCGAGTCCTCATTGATTCGAGGACAATATGATTTGATACATTTACTTATTTCTTCAGTTAAGTCTTACGGAGTTAGTTGGAGACATGTTCCTTCAGCTCCTTATTCAGATAGTTTAGAGGCTTTCAGATTTATGTTCAGACTTAGTTTTCAGATTGAGTTATTTTGGGTATTTTTACCCACATGGACGTTATGATTTTTAGACATGGTTTTATTCAGTTGAACCTTATGGCCTTATAGTTTTACGTATTATGCATTATTATGTCATGATTTGCAGTATACAGGTACAAATATCAGACATGGGTTAGCTTGTGGTCCCTCGGGGTCATGAGCACCGTGTAGCGTTCTGGTTCAGCAAATCAGGGCATTACAGAAGCACATCATCAAACATGCGATATGCATAAGCTTGTAGATACATTGAGATTTCATGATATCATACTAGTTGGGCATTTTTGCTTCATCTAGGCATTTAATCATACACATAATAGGCATAGAATGTGTAAACAACATTATACAATAATCAAACATCATGATTCATCTCTAATTTCATCATCCAAGGGTTTTAACCCTAGGTTTACATGAATCTACATCATTAATAATCGACTACATATGAAATTTATCACCAAACATGGATTAGAATGCAATTAGTCGTTATCAACATGAACAATAGCAATCCAATCATGAAATTCATAAAGAAAATCTATAACTTGAATTTAGAAAAGAGATTCTTGGACTTCATGGATGAAAGGAGTCCATGAATGAACACTACGCATACCTTATCTTGTGATTATATGAAGATTGACGGAGAGATTCTTGAAATTTGAAGGTGAATTCCCATGGAATTGAACCTTCTATGAAAACCCTAGGGCTTGTTCTTGAGAGTTTTTTAGAGTAATTGAGTATAAGCTACTGAATTATGGCCAAATCTCGTGTTATAAGGCTTATATAGGGTGGTAAATTGACCCTTTTAACCCCAGGATATGTCTTTAATTTCTGAGAAAATTTCCCAGTTTTCATCCTTGGTGCGACGCGCCACTATCGCACCAAGTCACTAGAAAGTGTCAAATGGGAAATTGCACGGTGGCGCGACGCGGAGCTATCGCATTTCCACCTTGTCTATGACCTGGAAGTTTGGCGCGATGCGCCACTATCGTGGAGCAACACTGAAAATTGACAATTTCCATTTGAGCTATCTCTGTGATGCGTTGAAGGCTCAGGTGATACACTGTCTCACTAAAAAGGGTCTAACTCTTCACCCGGGTGTTGGATTTGGGTGAATTTGGTATCGATGGAAAGATTATTCGATTCCCCACATGATAAAAAGTAAAAATCTTGAAAATACCACATTTACAAAAGTAGATTCATCTTTCAAAGAAAGCTTCTAACATTCTTGGGGAAACTTTTCAAGCTAGGAAAAGTATGGGGTATTACACGTTATAGGGCATTTTCTGTTTTCAGGTGACGTACCCTTAGTGTGTATTTTTTTCTTACTTATTATATACCTTTCTCAGTTGGACTATGATACCTACTGAATACTACTCACTCCTACTGCGCCTATTTCATGCAGGTACTAGTTCGAGTGCGCCACACGGTGATTGATTTGGGCGTATTCTGAGTTATTCAAGGTAGCGTTTGAATTTTCATGTGTCTGGAGTCTACCTCTATCTTTTTGTATTAGACTATATCTTTACTAGTACTTGAAGACAGAGATTGTTCCTGTTGGATTTTTCTGATGTATTTGACTCATGGGTTGTATTAGTAGTTCTTACATTGTGACACCAGGTTTTGGAATTTGGTATTATTGACAATGTTTCTTTTTGTATTTTTTATAATTGTATGGTTCGGTTTCATTCTAGAAGCCTTGCCTTGGAGTCATTTTTGTCTTTTTTCCCTTGTGTATCGGATGATAGGCTTACTTGTCACAATTCATCATGACAAGTGCCATCATGACCCTTGGATTTTGTGTCATGACAATATATATATATATATATATATATATATATATATATATATATTATAACTAATTTGAAAATTAATTTTTGTATTAGCTTATCTCATGTGTGGTTGTAATAAAATGTATGAGATAACTTATCCCCAAATTAGTTATCCCAGGATTATAGTATAATTTTTATCTTACCTTGAGAATGGAATAACTGATCCTGAAATAATTTATTTTCCAACTAAATGACCTCATAGTATTATGTGTGTCTCAACATATGCGACACGTTTTCCGTTTTAGTATGTTCATAGAAGAATACTATTTTTTATAAATAAAAAAATTCTCTTTAATCCTTAGCAAAATGACTTGTAGTCACATTATGGTCAAAGAGTGTTTTTGAGCACATATTATAAATTTTTTATTTTTTTAAGAAAATTTATGATAAGTCAAACGATGTCACATAAATTGAAATGATTGGAGTACTTGTGACCTATGACTATATGCTACCCCACTTAGCTTAAACTAGACGTTGAATGGCCCGTGATATGTTATTTTTTGTCTCAATTTATGTGAAAAAAATATAATTTAGATAATCAATTATTAAAATAATTTAAATTTTTAATTATTGTAATTTATAATACTTTTTCTTCTATTTCAATTTAAGTGACACTGATATAATTTCGAGAGTCAATAGAATATTTTATATCTTTTATATTTTTTAAGTTGTTAATTATGTGGTTTATAATGTTCTTAGCATAATTTTTCAATAAGATATTAATACTCTCTCCATCCTAGTTTACTGTCTTCTCATTTTTAAATAATATATGTTACTTTATGTCTTCCTCTGTCCCATCGTAATTTCGGTTGCACTAATATAATTTTAAGTCAATCAAATATTTTATGTTGGCATATCATTTTGTGTGTATTTTATCTTTTTTATGAAATATTATTTATTTTTTAATGCTTAGATAGTCATAAAAATTAATTAGGGGTGATATAATAAAATCACGATTGAAACAACGAAGCAGACATATCTTAAATGTCTTATAACAACTAATTAGAAGTGATACAACAAAATTACAATAAAAAAATACTTGTGAAAAAAATTAAATGGGTCTCATATAAGACATCAAGTTAATTTAAAACATCAAGAGTTAATTTATCAATTTATGTCTAATTTATCTTTTTTATTAAATATGATTAATTTTTTAATGCTTAGATGACTTATAATAATTAATTAGGGGTGATATAATAAAATTACGATTGAAGCAGCTGAAGAAGGTAACACAAAACATCAAGAGTTAATTTATTATTTTATTTCTATTTTACCTTTTTTATTAAATATTATTAATTTTTTAATACTTAAATGACTTATACTAATTAATTAGGAAAGATATAGTAAAATTACGATTGAAGCAGCTGAAACAGGCATGTCGAAGATGTGCCTGCTTATTACCCCTTATTATTAGTAGTGAATAATTAGGAATGATATAGTAAAATTACGATTGAAGCAACTGAAGTAGACAACAAAAACAGGCATGTCAAAGACGTGCCTGCTTATTTCCCCTTATTATTAGTAGTAAAAGTATTCCCCTGGAGCGACATTTGACTCAAATGAACCAAAATTAACGTGGAATAAGGACTTTGAAAATTCCCTTAATTAGATTACAAATGTTGGCTGACTTATTCAATTTCCTTCTTAATTACACCTCCATATATTTTGGGAAACTAGAATAGAGCACGTATTTTGTACGTGTGCCTCACCTCAATCAATAAAACTGCACAAAATCATAAAATATAATAGTTGACTCAAAATAAATATTATACTCAGCTATTTGCACGCATAATATAGTTTGACAAAAGCAAGCGACTGAACATTCGAATTTTCTCTTGGGAATCTTATACTAATGTATTTAGTATCACACACCATTAACATAATATCTTATAGAACGATTAATTACATACAACAATAAAATTGATATCCTTTTTCGGACAAAGATAAAGATTTCAAAACAACACGTGTAATTTATATAGAATCTACGTTTGTATATAAACAAACACTACGTCACCTTCAAAAGCTTTCACAAGACAATAAACAAACACTAGTGAGATGATTTTCTATTTTTGTCTTACCATATATCTTAGGACTTATCGTTACTAACCAACACTATTGTGCACATAATTTGACATGCCAAGAAAGTTTTCAGATAGAATTTTTTTTTAAGTCAAATAAATAAAAGACCATCGACTTTATTATATGTAAGGAAGATACAATACAAAAAAAATCTATCAATACCTCTAAAGAAACATGTTATATTAGTAGTTAGTACATCAGAATAAACAAAGGTTTAGGATATCACTATCTTCTTTCTTGGTCTCACAAGTCTCGAAGCAAGTTCAACATCTTTATGCGGCTTTACCAGTAACTAATATTTTGTGAAAAACATATGTATGTCCAACTCTTTCTATAAATTAATCAGTGTGACATTCCATATCACTGCATCAAATAAGAACTACATGTACAAATAGTTCATCACATATCAAAAATAAAAAGAATTCAAGCAAATTCATAAATTATTATAAAAAAAAGACAAGATTATAATTTTAAATACTTAAAAGACACTAAATTGTGATCCAATGGATGTATTTTTTATTGATTTCGTCTCCTGTTTTAAAGCTTTATTTTTCTCGAAAATCAAGAATAATGACAAGAATAATGACAATAATAATTCTCACTTTCACCTATTAAAGGAGTTAATTTTTCGCTCTTTCTTACATATTGTAGAAAAATATATGTTGAACATGGATAGACACAAAAATATAAGCGATGACGTCACAAAAGAAGGACCTTTAATCATACTTCTTGTTCACAAAACGAAAAATATACAATCAATTAAACATGATACACTACTACACAAAATCGATGTAACGACGAAGAAGCAATCCTAAGTTTCTAGTAAAATTTGATCAAACTATTATTTAAATAGAATTGTAGAAATTATTTTTTTATATAAGGTAAAATTCTAATTGTTTTAAAAGTATGAAATATTATAAGTTTTTGCCTAAATTATACAGCTAAGCCTAAAAAAGATTATAAATTAAATTAAGTGCAAAATTATTTCACCAAAAATTAAAAGGACACATTTTTAACAATGCCAAAATCATAGACAAATAAAAAAATAATGTTTTAACATTTTAGCACAAATTTTCTCAACGACGCCAAAAATATAAACAAACAAAAACAACCCCCTTTTTACTAACCAAAAATAAATAGCCGAATTATCTAAAAGGAAAATTAAAATTGGAGAAGTATCCTACCCAAATACAAAAAGTACAAGCCTTGTTTCTTTCTAATTCTCTTCTGCTATATATTTTAGGAATGTTTTTTTATTAAAGAAATTAATTCTCCTAATACGTCTAATCAAATAGTTTCTTCTACCATATATTTTAAGATTTTTATTTTATTATTAATTAAAAAATATATTGAGAAAATGGAAAATGACAATTTTGTCTATTAAGAATTTTTTTAATGAAGGACAGAAAATTTAATTCACTTTTCTAAGGGTCTTCACACTTTTAATATATTATAGATTATAGATGACTATGAAGGAAATTGCATCGGGTCATCCATGTAGGTCAGTTCAAATTCATATTAAAGAAGAAATAATATATAATTATTTATATATTTATATTATTAATTAAAAGGAAAAAGACAACTATTTGAAAAGTTGTATCTCTTTGAGATTATAAAAGGATTCTCTTTACAGAACCAACGTATCTTTTTCCTTCTCTGAAAAAAAAGAAAAACGAAAATGTTTTCTTCCTCTCTTGTCTCTTTGAAAAACTCTTTTCTTCTTGTGTGAAGAATTTTGGTGAGAATATTCATGCGAAGATCAAAGTGATCTTCATTGAAGCGTTTTGAATTATCTTCTATAATAGGTATGATTTTAGACTGTGATTTTATATGGTGTAGTTCGTCTTTGTATGTGATGATACTTTTTTATGTGTGAAACAATATTCAATGATCCTGCAAACTAAGTGTTTGATTAGATTCTTTATTGGTATCAAAGACAGATTATTTATTTTCTAGGTCATCACTGTTAAGAACGAATATTAAGTAACGTCACGCCTTTTTTTTGATGTGTGACTTTTTTCTGAACCTACTTAGTTTGTGTTGTTTTCGATGTTAGTGAGTTTTTTCTTGGTTGTGTTTCAAAAACGGTGAATATTTTCAAGAAGTAAAATAACTTAAGGAACTGAGTAAAATGAATATGTTCAAGAAGTAAATTTCTTTTTGATTTTCCACCACCTCTTCCTAATTGCACGTGAGTTTATAACGTGAGAAAGAATGGAAATTTGAAAACTTCATTTTCTGTATTTTTTATTCATGATATATTCAAACATTTGTGACAAGACAATGTGGTCTTGAAGCAAGATATAGGATTGGTGACTAAAGCAGTGGGTAGAAGAACCATGTTTATTACTATTTCTTATTCTTGTGCGTGCAGTTTGCATGGATACTTGAATGAAAATTTTATTAAATGTATTATGTTGTTTCTATTGGAAACAGTCTTTCTACTTCTCTTGAAGTAGTGGTATGGACTACGTACATTGTACCCCCCAGACCCCACTATGTGGGAATACACTGGGTTTGTTGTTGTTGTTGTATTATGTTGTTTCTGTTATTAAGCATTTCTATATTTGTTATAGAATTTATGTTTGTTAATCTTTAATTTATATGATTTAAGATATGTGATTCTTAGATGATTGATTGTATTTGATTTACAACATATCAAAATTCGAATGATGATTGAGAACTTAGTTAACTCGAATTTAAACCTAATGTGAAATGAATATTGACTTAATTATTTTAAAAATTATTATGTATATGAATTTAGTTTAAAATAAGATATGTAGGTGTATCACTATACTTTATATTTGTTTAAATCAGTATGTCAACTATTGCAAAGAATAATGTCGCTGAGCTTAACAAAGGTGATGAGCTTTATGGTAATCATTATGAAATTTGGGGAATGAAAATTCAATATGTTCTGGAAGAGCTATAGGCTATTGAAGCTCTTAATCTATCTATGAAACTTCCAAAAAATGGCGATACACCCCAACATGTGAAAGATTTTGAGACATATCAGGCTTGAAAATAGAAAAATTCTCTTACCCGCATTACGTTGCTAAGCAGCATGGATAACGATATCATGAGAGAATTTAAAAGTATGACAATGATAACGACATGTGTGAATTAAAGGAAAAATTTGGTCATACTTCGGTTATTAAGTTAATGGCTCTTACTATTAAAGTTGATACTTATAAGAAACACCTAATCATACTATGCGTAAGCATTCATGCCATAAGTCAAATATGTGAATGAACTGAAAGATGTCGGTCATGTGTTGACCGAAGAGAAACAATCTAAGTTGTGATTCACTCTCTACCCCAAAACTGAGAAAATATGAAGATGCAATTAACCCACAATGTTAGCATCAAAACTATCAAAGATGCTAAGGATCATTTAAAACTCGAGAAAGAGCATCTTGGAGTAAACAATGTCGCTACAAATGCGTATATGAGTAGTTTAGATTCAAAATGTGGACATGATGACAAATGCAAGTGTGGTAAAATTTCTAAAAAGAAGGGGAAAGAAAATATCTCAATGAAATCTAAGAATAATCAACAAGGAGAAGAAAGTATTTCTTCTCCAAGGCAAAAGAAAAAGAATGATTGCAGATTACATAAAAGCTATCAAAGTGCTGATGGAGAAATAATGTATAAATATATGAAAACCTCTTTAGGAGAATCAACTAAAGCATTATGGAAAACATATAAATCTGAATTTCACAAGAATTTCAAGACATAATAAACATGGGCAAAACCCATAAAATTTTACAAATAAGATACATAGTTTAATAACAAAAGAAGATCCCAATAGTAAATTAATAATATTACAAAGAAATTCTTTAGTAAAATTAGAACAGTTAAGCATAACTAGTTGGTTTCATATACAAAATTTTCTAAAAAGTATTATGATTATTGAATTATTAGTGAAATTTTTTTGACTAAGATTTAGAGAAGAAACTATTTAATGAATTATCAAGAGCACTAGGGAGAAAAATAGAAGATAGATGGTACTAAAAAGAAGGAGCAATACAAAATCCTAATGCTAAGTAGTCAATAGGACATGAAGTACAACATGTAATCAAAATTTTAATAGAAAAATGAACACATATACAAATACAAAAATAACTACAATAAAACAAAATGAGTTTTAGTGTCACAATTCAAAAATGGATCAGGATGGCAGATATCACGACTCAGCCTTGATGGGTACGCTAATCATTCAAATTGATAAAGAAAATACCAAATTGACAATAACATTATTTGATACAAAATAGGCGCGTGATGACACCTATTACACCCTTTGATACAGGTAAGCCTATTCGATCTCGAATTCAAAATTAAAGTAATATAGAAGCAGAAGAAGAGAGATAAACCTCAAATATAAATATAATAAAGAAGTAATATCTCAAGATATAGCTCAGGTCTGGTTGTCACTAGTACAAGCATATAATACAGAATAAAATAGTAATCTAAGGTATCTTAAATACGAATAATACATAAGATAAATACAGAGATATTCGAGTAAGATCTGTAGTCTGTCACTATCTCGATCTCCTCAACGCTAACTCTAAAAGAATGCAATCTACAATCTACCAATCAAACTAACACCTGCATAGAGTATAGAAAAATAAGAAAAAGAAAAGAAAAGAAAAGAAAAGAAAAGAAAAGGAAGAGTGAGTACGAAACCACGTATACTAACCAAGCATTATCGACAACCGATCCTAATCCAAAGCGATGGTGAGAACTACCACTCCAACTACCCAAGATTCTCCAGACAATTTCTATCTTGCAATTACATCATTTCATCTTATTAGGATAACCCAACACAATGGTCAACAGATTCACCAAAAAAAGGGTAGACACATTAATCTAAGTGAGTCAACACTATTCATTTTGAAATAAATATAATAAGAAAAAATATTTGTAAAGAAGACTCACTAGCGTGATATAACAGGATTACTCAATTTTAATCAACCAAATAATATCGGATGAAAACAGGGAGAGAATGCATTCATATACACGTATGTTTCATACTATAACAAGGGCTACACATCTATCTCTCATATCAAGTCTCAATCATACCCACGTCTCAAATACTCCAATCTCCAAATCAGTATATGATGGTATAAGATAATGTAATAAAATGAAATAAATGCTCAAACATAATATCACAAATAAGGTCATAACATAAAAATACAGTGCAAAAGTAAATACTAATACAATATCAAATCACACTTAATGCAATGCAATGAGTGATGATGCAAAAATATTTTGAAAGTTATCACATAACTTTATGTATACACCTATTGAGCTCATAACTACCAAGTGGTACCCATGAAGGGTTTGCAACCCATGTACTCATATAATCTAAATATTATGTCTCAAATCAAGCTTACTGGTACATCTCTCTATATAGACACTTTATAAGGTGTCTCATTTTCTTACAAAAATCAGAATGTCTCAGTGGTATCAATATCTCATGAATATACATGCATGATTTAAGGATGTAATGCTCATAATTAATTAAGATGAATATCAAAATTCATTCAATACATATATAAGTGAGCTCAGAATTAACTCATTGTATCAATAATTCATGATATCAATTTTCACTTAGCATCACCAGAATAAATAATTATGTAGTCATCAATATTTTTATTTCCAACCTCTTACTCGAGCAACACTATAATAATAATGCAATTAAATGCTCAAATAAGACCTACAATGTCAAGTCAAGCCCCCACTCGGGAGACACAATGATAGATAAGACATTCTAATGCAAAGATAAGACCTATGATGAAAAGTCTAGCCCCCACTCGTGCATCACCATAATATATCCTCTCAAATCAACAAGCAATATGCATATACGCCCATAAATAATTATTCAAGTCCATGATTATGTTCACATAAGCCCCACATAAACAAGACAAAGTAAACACTAATTCCACTAGTAATATATCGAGGACTATCCAAACCTAGTTCGGTCCATTCATAAAGTCTCATTAACTATTACAAGTATATTTATGCGCTAGGTATTTTTTAAAGGCTAAATCATTCCATTAATAATGACTATAATAACATAATTATCCACTAACAAGGCACTAAATGATAATCAAAGTCTTCTAGCAAGAAGATTCAATCTTTAAAGTAGGCAATCCATAGAAATTATTAGATATAACTAGGTTAACTATCTACATTCTACTCTAAGGACAATTTCAAGTAGTACGACTAACTAGGATAAGAAACTATATAACTATCATCCATCAAGAAATCTAGTATCCGCAGAGACATTTCTTATTTTTACATAAGTGGGACCCCTAATCCTAAATGATAGACAAAATATAAAAAACAAGCATACAAGAGACATAAACACTTTTAAAAAAGTCAAGGTACTTCTCAACTTGCCTTAAATAAAGATTAGCAAGCCCGTACACCATCCAAAGCCCCAACCCAAAGATTGACTCCCTCGAATTAACACAAAATATGTCCAATCTGATCACATAAAATATCTACACATCAAAAAAGAACCCATCGACACTCATATCGACTATATTTATTAGGGGTTTAAAATAAACTTCAAAAATGGGTTCAAAAAATAAAAAGGGTAAAATCAGAATTTTATTTTAGAACACATTCCCCAAAGCACCCTACATGCTGACCTTACGACTTAGGCATAGGACTCGTACAGGGACCCTGCGACTCGTAGGTCCCAGTCGTGATCAACATAGTGCCCATTTGGGGTATACACTGGATACCCTACGATTTACTCCCCATGACTCCTAACAAATCCCTATTGCTCATAGTGAGCCACTCATAGTCAGAGAAGAGTCATACCATGGATTTACATAATTTGGTTACGACTCATCCTAACGACTCATCAGGACACTCTATGACTCATAAAGGAATTTTCAAGGGCCGAAAATCTAGGGTGTTTTAATTCTCCCCCACTTTGATCATTTATCCTCGAATGATGGGAAACGACATTTATTAGCATGAATTGACTCCACATACCTCTACTCTTACCTTTAACAAAGACACAAAACAAAGATGCTAAGGAAATCACTCTTTTCTTTAACAATGTGAGAAAACAAAGATGTCAAGGAATACATATAGCTTAAGTAGCCTCTTCAACCTTGTGGTTCCTCCATAGAACCTCTACCGAAGCTACGTCCTTCGTCCACAACCGATGAACTTGCCAATCCAAAATTTCAATCGGGACTTCCTCATAAGATAAGGAATCCAAAATACCTACCTCCTCCAAAGGAACAACCTTTGAAGGATCACCCACATACTTTCTCAACATCAAAATGTGAAACACCAGATGAATGAAGCCCAAACTGGAGGGAAACTCCAATTCACACTCAACATTATCAACCCCCTTCAACACCAAGTGCGGACCGACATATCGGGGGATGAGCTTCCCCTTCTTACCAAACCACATCACTTCTTTCTTGGGGGATACCTTTAAGAACACCCAATCACCAACACTAAACTCCAACTCCCTTCGCCTCATATCCACGTAGGACTTTTGGAAACTTTAGGTGGTTTTAAGACTATCCCAAATCACCTCACCTTCTCAATTGCTTGGTGAACCAAATATGGGCTGAACATATCAGCCTCACCAACTTTAAACCACCCATTGAGAGACCTACACCTCCTACCATACAAGGACTCAAAAGGAGTTATACCAATACTAGAATGGTAGTTATTATTATACGCAAACTCTATAAGAGGCAAATGATCAACCTAACTACTACCATAGTCAATAACACAAGCTCAAAGCATGTATTCCAATGTTTGAATAGTCCTTTCTGCTTGCCCATCCGACTGCGGGTGGAGAGCAGTACTAAGGCTCACCTTAGTTCCCAAACTACTATAAAACGAATACTAAAACTGCAATGATAACTAAGTGCCACGATCTAACATGATAGAAGCAGGCACCCCATGCAACTTCACAATCTCCTAGAGGAATAACTTCACATAACCCTCTACCAAATAATTAGTCCTTATTGGTAAGAAGTGAGCAGACTTAGTCATCCTATCCATAATGACCCAAATTGAATCAAATTGATTCCGAGATCGAGGAAGACCAATAATGAAATCTATATTAATCACTTCTCACTTCTACATAAGCAACTCAATTTCTTGATACAATCCTCTGAGCCACAAGTGCTCAACCTTCTCTTGTTGACACACTATACATTTAGCCATCAAACTGGACACATCTCGCTTTATATTTTCCCCTCAATAAATCACCTTAAGATCATTATACATCTTTGTCGAACTAGGATGAATGGTATAACACTTTTCATGAGCCTTAGCTAAGATCCTCTTTCGCAACCCATCTACACCGGGAACACATAATTTGCCTTGGTACCTCAAGATACCATTGCCACCAATTTTAAAAGCTATAACCTTTTCTTGTCCCATATCTCCCTTAATCTTCATTAAGATAGGTTCCAATACTCGCTTCTCCTTTATTTTAGTATCAATAGATGACTGTGCCCCTTTTGCACAAACCCCTATTCTCAAAGTCCAAGAGACGAACTCTAAGGTTAGCCAAACAGTGAATATCTTTCACCAACTCCCGTTTATTCTCATCCATATGAGCTAGACTCCCTATGGATAACCTGCTAAGAGCATCAACAACCATATTAGCTTTACCTAGGTGGTAATGAAGACTCATGTCATAGTCTTTCACCAACTCAAGCCATCTCCTTTTCTTGAGATTCAGCTCCTTCTAGGTGAATACATATTACAGGCTCTTATGATAAAAAAAGATATCTACATGGATTCCATACAAATAGTGACTTTAGATCTTTAATGCAAATACCACAACCAATAACTCTAAGTCATGAGTCAGATAATTCCTCTCATGAACTTTCAACTGCCTAGAAGAATAGGTCACCACCCTACTATGCTACATCAACACACAACCAAGTCCCAAACGGGATGTATTGCAATAGACCCTAAATCCATCATTACCCTTGGGCAGGGTAAAAACTGGAGCTAAAAATAACTTATCTTTCAGATTTTTGAAACTACCCTCACAAGCATCAGACCACAAGAACTTTACCCTCTTCTGGGTCAACTTAGTCAGTGGGGAATCTATAGTCAAGAAAATCCCCATAAATCTCCTATAGAAGCTGGCTAAACCTAAGAAGCTCCGAATATCGATTGGAGTTGTGGGCCTAGGCAACTTCTTAACCACTGCCACTTTCTGCGGATCCACTATGATCCCTTCACTAGAAATGACATGACCCAGATAAGTAAAAACTTCCAACCAAAACTCACACTTCAAAAACTTAGCATACAAATACTGATCTTTCAAGGTTTGCAACATTATTCAAAGATGGCCGGCGTGATCCTCCCCACTCTTAGAGTACACCAAAATATCATCTATAAATACGATGATGAACAAATCTAAAAACTGATAGAAAACTCTATTCATGAGATCCATAAATGTCGTCGGGGCATTTGTTAGACCAAAAGATATGATTAGGAACTCATAGTGACCATATCGAGTACGAAAAGTAATCTTAGGGATATCTACCTCCCTAATATTTAGCTGATTATAACCAGACCTAAGATATATCTTAGAAAAATATCTAGCACCTTGAAGCTAGTCGAAAAATCATTATTTCAAGAAAGAGAATACTTGTTCTTTACTATAACCTTATTCAACTAGTAGTAATCGATGCACATTCAAAGGGAACCATCCTTTTTACGTATGAACAAAATAGGAGCACCCCAGGAGACATACTAGGATGGATAAATCCCTTGTTAAGGAGGTCTTTAAACTACTCCTTACGATCTTTCAACTCAACCGGAGCCATTCTATAAAGGGGATAAAGATAAGATGAGTGTTCAAAATAAGGTCAATCCCAAAATCAATCTCCCTATAGATAGAGATACCAGGAAGATCATCAAGAAAAACCTCAGGGAATTTATTAACCACAGGAATGGATTGTATGAAAGGACCCTCTAAGTTTGAATCTTTAACCCAGACAAAATGATTACGACATCCTTTGGAAATCAACTTTCGGTCTCTAAGATACGATATGAATCTTTCCTTAGGTACTAGAGAACCCCTTTCCAACTCAATGATCCGCTCATTAAGGAATTTAAATATGACCTTAAGAGTCCGACAATCTAAGGAGGCATAGCACTAGTGCAATAAGTCCATCCCCAATATGACATCAAAATTAACCATGTCTAACTCTTTCGGATCTACCAGAGTTTCTCTACCACCAATAAATACCACAAACCCCTATAGACTCTTTTAGTAACCACAAAGTCACCCACCAGGGTAGAAAAAGAAAAGGGATCAAGGATACACTCGAGACTAAAACCAAAATGCACAGCCACAAATGGGGTCATATATGAAAGAGTAGACCCCAGATGAAGAAAGAAATACATATCCTTAGAAAAGAGTCATAACATACCAGTGACGACATCGGGAGATGCCTCAGTGTCCTGGCGGGTAGAAAGAGCATACAAGTAATTTTGGCCAGCGCTAGTATGATAATGCGCGCCAGTATGATAACACTCAAATTACACATCAATTTAAGTGCAAAGCGGTCGTCATCAATATATTTACCCAACTTTGGAGTCGGGGTCAAATGCACGAGGAATAATGTGAGTGATAATCAAATTAATTCAAACTAATAGATACAAGTTAAATTCAAACTAATGGTATAAAAAAATAAAAATGGGGGAGATAGGTATCTACACTAATATTTCTTTTTGGGTTTTTCTAGTATAAATTCGGGGCTATGAATAATTAGAGTTTTAATAATTATGCAGGGATCTTGGGATTATGAATTACAAGAGAATGACATGTGGGTGTTACTAATCAACATCAATTTAGTAAATCAAATATGGGTAGGTTCGATTATAGTCTTTCAACAAAGCACCAAACTTTCACCCATTGATTCTTTCGAATACCTAAAGGACGTGTTTAACATTTGATAACCAGACCTCAATTTAGACGTCCCTATTTATAGGATAATACCCATGGTATAGTTAGCTTCACAATCACCCTTATGTATAAGATAGTAAAAATTTAGCAAACTAAACACATAATTGTCTATCATTGCTTTGATCTCCGCATCCCTCTTTCAAGGGTGATGTGGATTCCTTAAGTTCACCAAAAATCTTTCCTTCGAAGATACCCTTGAGCTTTCTAGAATTTGGAGCTTTCACTCATCAAACCCATGTGGATATTTGGGGCTTTCACAAAATAATCCCAACCAAGTTAGCATAACAATGATAAAACCCATAAGTATAAACTACCAAATAGAGGCTAATAATAACAAAAAACATACACTTTTAACCCCTATTCACACAAAACTCCAAGAGGGAGATCTAGTTTCACATAAGATAAATAAGTAAAGATATACCCATATTCTCCATTGAAATGATTTATTGAAGTTTAAGTGAATGTTACTTCAAACTTTGCACTCCCACAAATCAACAATGGAAGTGAGTTATTCCTCCTCTTAGAAGGTCTCCAATGTATTCTTCACCCAAAATTTATACAATATTTTCTCCTCCAAAAATGGAGGCTATGAACTCAAGAGCTAAACCTAAAAAATTAGGGAAGATGGAATATGATAAATTACTTAGGGTTTGAGTCCTTTTTGTCAAAATTGCGATCAGCCACATGCATTTCCAGATTTTTCCTTGGACTAAACTCTTCCGCTAAGCCGCAATCGCACCAGCTTTGCCGCAGTCGTGGCCTCCGCAACCATGATAGACGTATGCGACTACGTTTGATTGACCCTGATTGATTGTAGCGGTCGTAGTCAGAAGACCGCGACCACGATAACTGAGGAATTCTTCTCTAGGTCTTCAGCTATACTTTCTTGCTCCCTTTATTAAAATTATTTTAAGCTCCAATCCACATCTATCTATCTCTTCAACTCTATGCCTGCAAAAAGTGTATATTAGTGTATTTAATAATAATTATGTCTCATTTATTTATTCAAAACAAGGTAATATCTACAAATTTTAAGTTCGAATGAGTGGTAAAATCACCACTCATCAACACCCCCAACTTAAAGCTATTGCTTGTCCTTCAGCAACACTACCTCTTACCATGATACATAATTATTTATGCCCTAACTTCATGCCTTAAAGATCACAATGACTTCAACCCTAGTCACTACCATAAGTAGCTCATTGTACATGGGCTAAGCTATTTTTCATTTCTCCCATCATCATAAGATACACTATCAAAGGATGCACAAGAATTCAAAGAGCAATCAAGCAACAACAACTAATTCTCTAGAAGTGACTCACTTTTTGACCAAAACTAAGCTATACTTTATTTGCCTCATCGCTCGGAAGGTGATGAAATCACCCACCTCAACTTGTTTCACATGCCAACCTCATAACAAAGTGAATTCTATGCACCAAGCTACCAAATATGCAATAAGAAATTTTAAGTGCAAAAAAAACTCTCCCTTACAAAAGAAATGTCCATACAACAAGTGTCATACCATAGGCTTGCCCCTATTTTGAATCGCCACTAAAAATTAAGTAAATGGCTGGAGATCTCAAAGGGCTTTTTAAGCTTGTAACGTAGGTTCGGGTCAAGGTAGGATATCATTTGGGACTAACATGGTTATACCCTTCTTTGAATATCTACATCACACTATTTAATCCTTCTTTTTGACTATGGTCCACTCT
Source organism: Capsicum pubescens (assembly GCA_030864215.1). Taxonomy (NCBI): domain Eukaryota; kingdom Viridiplantae; phylum Streptophyta; class Magnoliopsida; order Solanales; family Solanaceae; genus Capsicum; species Capsicum pubescens. Next base: position 218,724,048 of record CM061543.1, on the reverse strand, counting down.
TCTTTATTTTCTCTCTTTTTATATGCCTATATTTTGCTTCCTTTGTTCACCACTTTTCTTTCATTCCTTTTTCTTGCAACTTTTTTGCAATTTATTCCTTTGTCGGATCCTTTTTTTTTATGTATTTAGTTTTAATACTAAAGGAACTAGGCATTTCACTTACAATTTTGTGGTCCCAAACTTACTTTTGTCATTCTTTACCACCCCCAACTCAGGTTTTGAGCCTCAAATTGCATTTACAAGTTCAAGGAGGGTATGGTTCAAAAGAGGGATAAAAAGATTGGTTCACAGCTTGTAATGTATTTTCCAAAGAAAGTTTATAACGATCAAAGTGTGTAACTAGGGATTACATTCATTCTTGGGTAGGATTTTTAGGATAAAGTGGCTTCAAAAATCACAATGATGGCCTGAGGTTATTTCTCCAACTAAATACAATCAAAATTAGCTTTGAAAGACTAACGGGGCAAGTTCTAGATAACAAAAGTATACAAGAGATAAATGCAAATAGCTCACCATACATGGCATGCAAAAACTCACCAAGGAAGCTCAAATGTCCCTCCCGCTAGAGATAATTTTGGAGTATCTATTTCTATTCACAAGTCAAAAACTTATGGAGCCACAAAAAGAGAAAACGTTTTTTCATAGCATTGCTCATGTCCATGCACCTGATTTCATTTTGAAATTTTTTGGATAGAGGGGGTTGTTCATTTTACATTAGCACCACTCACAACTTGCTAAAATAGGGAAACAACCAAAGCCTTAGCCTCATATTTTGGCTTAAAATAGACAAACCAACCATATGGCTACTCAGACTTCGCTAATGGTGTATAACATGATCTCAAATTAACAATACCACGGGTACTCAGAATTCCCCTGCATCTATGTCTCAAAACCCAATCACGAGCTTTACCCTTAAGAATGTCGTCATTCAATCTATCACAGGGCAAAACTAGTCATGTATCATCAAAATCAAAATAAAAGTATAGTAAAGAGAATTACTAAAACTAAAAGAAAAACATGATAATCCATAAAACTTGGGCACCATCAGAGTACCCAATAATAGTATCCAGAATGTCAACTAAAATAGCATAAATCATCCAACATCAATCAAAACAATACAAATCTAGGGGCACCCCAACAAAAATAAATGCAGAGTCCTCACTACATGTGCAATATAGTAAGAGTAAGAGGGGTCTACCTGTATCTGTATCAAGAGATATCATCTCTTGCTGATTCTGCACCCTCACTATCAGTATCATTAGCATACCAATCCACATGGTCTTCATCCTCACTATCCAACCTTGGTGAAGGTAGTCGATGGTTTGGTTTGAGTACCTTGAAGATTCCCTTTACCCCTTTCTATAACTTCTTGAAAAAATTATCTTTTTTTTTCTCTCTTTTCATGATCTTATCATGTAAATCTTTGAGGTCCCTGTGAGATACAACCAAGGCTGAGTATTCTCTTTCAAGGTTGTCTACTATGATTCCCTTCTTCTGCTATTTCTCTAGGTATTTATCATAATTTGATTGAGCTATGTATGAATGATGAGAAGTGGAGGGTTCTCCCGATCCTTAAGGCAATCTGAATAATATTTCCCTAACCGCTCTCATCTGACCTGGAATGTCATTGAGGGGGTTGGCTGACAAAGGTATATATGAATCTATGTCCTCTTAGGTTGATTTGCCAAAGTCTGTCTCCTTTTTCTTGCTCTGTCCTAAGGAGCCTTCACCCCAAAATTTTAGTGGGCAGATGAGAGAACTTGGATGTACCTAGGTGTCTCCAGTATATTCCTCAACTTTATCCCTCCTACATAACTCAATGATCAGGGAAGGAAAGAGAAAATGAGTACCTCCATGCTTCTTAAAGTATCACCGCTTGGATATTATAATTTTTCCTACATTCATAGCAATGCCTGATAGGAGACAAGTCACCATTAGAGCTCGTGTGTCTATGACCATGGTCATATGAGTGCATCGAGAGACTCTACTATAGATAATGTTCATCTAAAGCCTGGCCTCCACCTTGAAGTCATTCATTAGAATATCTCTTTTGGTGGTGGCCCAGGGAATTGCTTTTCTAGGGCAAACAATATTTTCCATCCAAATCCCTGGCTCGTATGTTTTGGCATGAAACTCCCCTATGTCAGCATGTGGGAGACAGTACACCTCATAAATCTGCTCCGCGTTGAAGTTCACTTGCTTACCCCGAATAATCATTACTGGGTTTGTGAGAGAAACTACGCTAAGGTTCACATAGAACTCATGCACCTAGTGCTCATTTGCATAGCAGGGTTTTGAGGCAAAGCATATCCACCGGGTTTCAGTGAGTCAAGCATGGAACTTTGGGATCTTCTCATCCACCTTGTCTAGGCTAATACCCCTTTCAGGGAGTACCTTAGTCCTATGGAAATCCGCATATAGGGGTGTTGGCATTGTGCGGCCATGAACCTGGTGTTGTCAAAATCTCCCATTTTTGTGGTGTAGAACCTATAACTAATGCAACTCAGCCCATCATTAGCATTATCATACCAAGAACATGCTAAATCAAACATATAAGTGTATATGGTAGTGTTAGAGAGGGTTTTGTGGGCCGAAATAGATGTGCAAAAATTTTGGTTACTGCAGACACTGCCTTTATGTATGGCGATCACGACGCATTGACCATGACCGCGGTGCCACGATTGCAGTCATTGGGACCGCGATCGTAATACTTGAGACCTTAGTTGACAGATTCTGCACAATGCTCAAAACAAAATTTTAACCCCATTATTTCTTTCAACTAGGCATATCAACATTATAAGGAATTTTAGCCTAGACTGCATGATCATGGCCCCAAACTTGGAAGAATTTAAATTGAACTCATTTGGGGATTTAAATCGAACACATGGTGAATACGATCATTTCAACCATTTTAAGCCTAAATCTGGATACTCAAGACTTCCCCATTAGTGTGTGCACTAACTACAATAGCTAACCACACAATATTCATAATCAAACATGCATTTAGTATTGAAAATGATATTTCAGGCCTTCCCCTAAACTCTAGGTTCTAAGCATGTAATCACATTATGTTCGAGGAGATTAAGGCACATACTGAGATTGATGATGCAATTAAGTTGATATTACACTTGGATACTTCACACAAAGCAAAAATTTAGAGAGAATTTTAGTAAATTTGAAAAAAGGTGTGTGGGAAATGGCATTCAGATGGTCTTTTTAATCTGATTTGACCGTGATCGCGGTCCTAGTTCCACGATCGTGGTCACACAGCCTCCGCAATCGTGGTTTTATGAATCATAGTCGTACTAACTGAGATCAAACTTGAGTCTCCTGCACTCCACTGTTTGATCCCAACATACCAATTTCACATATTTCTCTTTTCAAGTTCAATCAATATTTCTCCTAGCATCCATATTTCATGGATTATACATGCATGAAAACAAAATAAAATTCTACCCTATCATGCATAAACAAAAGGATACGGGCCATTTTCTGTGGCATGATAGGGTGCCTCCTATCGAGTGCTTAGTTTAACGTCATGGCACGACTCCTCCACTATTTTCTTTTATGTTTCCACTTAGAAGATTTGAATACTTAGAAGATTAGAATCTTCGTTCCAACTTTCGTTCAATATGCAATGAGCGGCAGAGGGACAGAAGATTCAAATCTTCCAATGTAAAACTTGGAAGATGCAAGAGCATGGCTAGCAAGATTTGATCTTCCCAGTTTAAAGATTTGAATTTTTTACCCAACTTCACATTAAACTTTTTGTTTGGCTCCTTGGGTAAAAGTGAGCACATCAATAGGCCATTCCTTGTACATTGGATATTGAGTTCCTTGGCCCTGGATGGGTGGGGTTCTATATGCTCCTTTGGAATATCAAAGTCCAAAATATAGGATTCGTACTCCGTCTCCCCACAATACATTATTTGTCTTAGCAGATGGATTCTTGTCACATCCTCTAGGAATAATGTTGGAAAGTGGTTTGAATGAGTCCCACCCCTAATTCTGGAATTACCTCCTCAAAAACATCTTCACCCCGAAATGAACTAGAGTTATCATAAGAGTTTTGCTTTAATTCTTCTATTGAATTGAGTGCCATTTCTTTTATTTTGGATTCTTACTCCTCATATGATTTAGTTGATTGGGAATTCATCAAGGAGTCTTCGCTACCAAGATTATCATTATAGCTTGGTTTCTCTTCTTGATAAACCTCCTTTTGGGAAATGGACAAGGTAGTGGTAGTTTCAAGCTTTTCTTCTTTGACCATTTCCTCCGTCTTGATACTTATACATTCTAATGCCTCTTGATGCATGCATTCTACATTCTCCCCCGTTGTATCCAACAAATCCAAAATAGCTAGTAGCCTTGGGTCAAAGCTATTGGACTCGATATGTTCCTCTTCCTTCTTTTCATCATAAGACCTATGAAGCTCATAAGAAGATCTAGCAATCGGTTAGCATAATAGGGGGAGGGGGAATTTGGACAATCATCCCAATGTCAACCTCAAACACTACATAAATAACACTTATACTCCTCATAGGATTGAGATGGTGGGTCCATCTCTCTCCGAGAAACATAGTTATAATCTCTCTTGAAGTGTGGTCTATCATAGATTGGACATGGGTCATCATGAAATGATTCCCAACTACCAACATCACATTTGTTGGAAGATGCCATAGAGAAAAGTAAAATACAATAAATCTATCTACAAAAGAAAATCACATAAAAATATATACAAGCTTAAATTCAAAAAAAGTAAACTAAAATCCTAAACTAACTTAATATGCCAAAATGTTCCCTGATAATGGCATCATTTATTAGAACGCTCAACATACACATCAATTTAAGTGCAAGACAGTCATATTCAATATATTTACCTAACTTTGGAGTCAGGATCAAATTCACGAGGATGAATGTGAGTAGAAATCAAGTTAATTCGAAATAATAAATGCAAGTTAAATTCAAACCAATGATACAAAAAGATAAAAATAGGGGAGATAGGTATTTACACTAATGTTTCTTATTGGGGTTTTCTAGTATAAATTTGGGGCTATGAATAATTAGAGTTTTAACAATTATGCATGGATCTTGGGATTATGCATTACTAAGGGAATGACATGTGGGTGTTACAAATCAACATCAATTTAGTAAATCAAATATGGGTAGGTTCGGTTATAGAATTTGATGCTAGTCTTATAACAAAACACCAAACTTTCACTCATTGATTCTTTTGAATATCTAATGGGTGTATTTAATATTTGGTAACCAAACCTCAATTTAGGAATCCCTATTTATAGGATAATACCCATGGTATAGTTAACTTCACCATCACCCTTATGTCTAAAATAGTGAAAATTTAGCAAACTACACACATAATTGTCTATCAATGCTTTGGTCTCCACATCCCTCTTTTAAGGATGATGTGGATTCCTAAAGTTCACCCAAAACCCTTCTTTCGAAGATGTCCTTGAGCTTTTTAGAATTTGGAGCTTTCACTCATCAAACCCATGTGGGTATTTGGGGCTTTCACCCACAAATCCCAACTAAGTTAGCTTAGAGATGATAAAACCCATAAGTATGAACTACCAAATAGAGGCTAACAATAACAACCCACACACACTTTAACCGCTATTCACACATAACCCAAAGAGGGAGATCTAGCTACACATAAGATAAATAAGTAAAGATATACCCATAATCTTCATTGAAGTGATTTATTGAAGCTTAAGCGAATGTTCCTTCAAACTTTTCACTCCTACTAATCAACAATGGAAGTGAGCTATTCCTCCTCTTAGAAGGTCTCCAATGTATTCTTCACCCAAAATTAATACAATATTTTCTTCTCCAAAAATGAAGGCTATGACCTCAAGAGATAAACCTAAAAAATTGGGAAGATGGAATATGATAAATGACTTAAGGTTTGATTCTTTTTTGTCAAAATTGGGATCAGCCACGTCCATTTCCAGATTTTCCCTTGAGATGAACTCTTCAACTAAGATGCGATCGCACAAGCTTGGCCATGACCGCAATAGACTTACATGACTGTGTTTGATTGACCCTTCTTGACTGCTGTGATCGCAGTTAGAAGACCTCGACCGTGGTAACTGAGGCCTTTCTTCAATAGGTCTTTAGCTGTACTTTCTCGCTCCTCTTTTGATCATTTTAAGCTCCAATCCACATCTTTCTATCTCCTTAACTCTATGCTTACAAAGAGTGGATATTAATGAATTTAATCACAATTATGTCTCGTTCATTCATTCAAAACAAGGTAATGTGTACAAATATTGAGTGCAAATGGGTGGTAAAATCACCACTCATCACATTACCATCAAAGCAACACCCTTTGGTGCAGGAACTGATAAAGTGGCAACAAAAATCTTGTTTTCCCTTGAAGCAAACTTATAATTACAATCCTTATACAAGTGACCAATCTGACTAAATTTAAAACACCTATTCCATCCCTCTTCAAAAAACCCACGGTGCGCCTGCCCATAAAATCTATGAGGATATGATGAAGCTGACTAAGCCCCCACCATCCTGATCTTGGTCACCCTGTTACCTGAACCCACTATTGTTCTAAGATCGACTATCACCCGATGACTTCGGATAAAGAGCACTAGCCATAAGTAGAAACCAGAAATCCCACACTTCTTCTTAGACCATTTTTCACTATCTCTACCACTATGTTACGGATCTTCACCCTGAAATGAAAATCAAAACTTCTTATTATTCCTTTCCCCTATATCCTTATGCTTATTATTATCTTACTGAACCTAATACACATACACAAACAATATGGAGAAGTCAATATCCTTTTTCAATAAGGAAGATGATGCTGGGTGTATTTATGCGTTCTAGTGTCACTATTCTGGTCGTTTTAGCCTTATTTTGAGGATGATTCTATGATATATGGGTTGATAATAAGATAAATATGTATAAGAGTATTAAATCAAATGTTTACAATGGTTACAAGTGTTTTCTAACAAGTTTGTACTTCAAAGAGTCAATTAGAGTTCAATCGGAGAAGCTAGTGTTACTAGCTTGAGCTAGGTGCTTGTCTAGTCTATTTTGTTGGATTATATTGTGTTATATGTGTTCCTTATGGTTTTAAATATTTTATTATATGTGTAAAAACTTTTTAGAAGTGTACAAATTTCAATTGAGTCAATGAAAGAGTCAAAACATTGAGTAGAAGATCATGGAAATTTGCCTAGTCTAAGCTCTTGTTTTTAATTCACTGTTATGGATATTATGTTTTTATACTTCTAATTCATGCATTGTGTTCTTTTAGGATCATTTGTGAGATCAATATGATGATATATGGATGATATAAATTCTGAAAAATCATTGTAAAGACACCACAAGACAAGGGATGTAAGGAGGAAGGACCAACACTTAACCAAAATTCGGAGGACAACTTCCAGTAGCACCATGCGATTAGCCTGCGTCGCATTCTCTATTACTATGGAATATAGGGTGTTTTTAATGCTCCATTCCATAGGAATAGAGGGTGTGATTCATTTTCTACTCCACCCTTGGGCGTTTCAAGCTAAATCAACTCACGGACTTGGCTTACCCTTATGCTATAAATACATGTTGTATCACGTTTTTACATACCTTTTGACATATTTTGGAGATAAAGGGGCTGATGAAAATTCATAATTAGGATTTTATTATTTTTATTTATTTCATTCATGTTTTTAGTCATTAATTACAACCTTGTGATTACGATTATGACTATGCCTGGATAAATGCTCTTTTTCGGGGTTGAAGCCAAGAACATGAGTACTTTAGTTTTGAATTGAATTCGTTTAAATTTGCTTATCAATATTGGTTGTGTGTTCATATTTGATTTAACTATTTTAAGGATTTGCAACCCTTATAATATATCAATTGTCTACCTTTTGATCTCGGGAGAGGAAATAGGGGATAGAATAAGGAGATGAACAAAGTTTGGGTTTTTATTCTTTTATGAAATAAAGAATTTCAACTTAGCACCTAGGATAGGGATGTACTGAGGAGACAAACTTGATTCAAACGTAGGATGATAGCTTAAATAACCTAATTGGATCATTACATCCCCACTTAACGATATAGTTTTATGTTCAACTTAGGTAAAGGATTAGAGGTTGGGAAACCATAATCATGAAATTAACCCTACGAATCAACAACCACGATAAAAAAGTTAATGAATGAAGTTCAATACGTAGTATGATTGCTCAAAGTTCTTCAAACCTAGGTTTTCTCCTATTGATTGTTTTAAGATCTTTAATTTCTGCATTGTTTACTTTTATTTGCAATTACAAACTCTATTTTGGTTACTCTCGCACTAGATTAATCTAAACTGTGAACTAAAATGTAATAATTTCTAAATAAAGTCTCAGTGGGATCGATACTTGGCTTCTTGAAGGGAACTTTACTACTTGATAAGACCACGTACACTTACGTGTGCGCTTGGGCACTGTCAAGTTTTTGGCGCCGTTGCCTGAGACTTGTATTTTGTCAAGTGTTTATTTTAGTTTCACTTTTAGATTTATTTGTTGTTTTTATGCTTCGTCTTGGTTTTGTTATTGCAAAAAATAGGTTTTTAGGTTGATTTGCTATCAAGGGATTGGGAGTTGGTAGAACCAAGCCCTAAACCCGAGTAAAACTTTCAACAATGTAGGAGAGAAGGAATACTTCTCCCAAGCATTCTTCAAATCTAAGAAGACAAAGAAAATACTGCTGCAAATGCTTAAGAACAAATAGCCCAAAGGACAGCAAGGGAAGTGGTAGTCCCACTTTTGAAGAACTTGACTTCCTCAATTCAAAGACCGTCGGTTGGGGGGAATTTCGAATTGAAACACAATATGTTGCAGTTTTTCATCAACAGTGGACAATTTGCATGGCTTTCACGCGAGGATCCATAAGTCCACTTGCAGACTTTCATTGAGCTTATAGAAACATTCATTCTGATAGGTGCATCTAGAGATTATGTGAGGTTGACACTATTTCCCCATTCAATATTGGGGGAAACAAATAGGTGGTTGAATGTGGAGATGGTGAATTCACTCACAACATGAGATGACTTAGCCAGAAAGTTCCTTATCAGATTCTTTCTATTAGGCAATACCGCGAGACTTCGCAGTGAGATAATGAGCTTCAAACAGAAGCCTGATGAAAATCTATATCACACTTGGAAATACTTCAAGGCCCTTATTCGGGATTGTCCACAACACCAATAGTCTAATGAGGTACTTGCTCATACTTTTGTAGAAGCTCTTGATCACAATACAAAGATTTTTCTAGATTCAGCAACAGGTAGTCAAGCACTGGAATTAACTTATGATGAGCTGTACACATTATTGAACCACATAGAACAAGAAAATCCTGAGTGGCATTCAGATTCTAGAAGTGCCACAAAAGAATTGCGGGTGTATTGGAGGTGGACCAATTCACAGCCTTATTAGCACAGGTTTCTACATTTAAAATTTTGATTAATACTTAGTTCAGCAGCATGAAGTTTAGAGAAGAACAACCTATAACCATAGTCAATGCCATCCAACAAGTTGCAGGTTGGTATGAAATGTGCGGTAATAGTGGTCACTTAGAGGCTATGTGTGCTTAAAATTCAGAATAAGTAATGTATGTAGGCAATGCACAAAGACCAAATTTTTGTAATGCCTACAACAAGAAGTGGCAGACTTAGCCTTGGAACGGATAACAACAACAAATTCCACAGCCACAGGCCACAACTAATCAGTCAACTAGTAATATGGAAGAGATGTTGAAGCAGCTTTTGGATAACCATGCATAGTTTGCTGCATACTTGAAAAATTTTCAAGTAGCTCAGAGAAGCTTAGAGTTGCAGATTGGACAGTTACAACAAGCATTAAATACTAGGCCACAAGGTGGATTGCCAGCAGATATAAAAAATTCAAAGCAGGTTATGACAATCACCTTGAGGAGTGGTAAGGAGCTTCAAGGAGAACTACCAAAGGTAACCAAGGAGGTAGATGTTGATGTGGTGACCCAACAGGTGAATGAAGAAGTTGCTAAAAAATAAAAGAAGTCTGAGTACTTGAAAGAAAAATTTGTTGAACCATAAGTGAAGAAGACACTGCCACTACCCTTTCCTCAGAGGCAAATTAAAGTGAAGGAGGACACAATATTCAAGAAGTTCTTTGATACATTTAGAGAGCTGCGTATTAATTTACCTTTGATAGATATTTTGCAGAGTATGCCCAAGTACGCAAAGTACTTAAGGGATGTGGTGACTAATAAGGTGAAATTACAGGATGTAGGAGCTATAACACTCACTGAAGAGTGTAACACTGTGATGACATAGAAAATCCCCAAGAAATTAAGAGATCAAGGGAGGTTTACTATCCCTATTCAAATTGGGAGAAAAATGGTCCATGCACTGAGTGACTTAGGGGAAAGCATAAATTTAATATCCCTATCACTGTTTAAAATATTGGGCTTGGGAGAGCCGAGACCGACCATCATGGTGTTACAGCTGGAAGATGGGTCATTTACACATCCAGATGGAATAATTGAGAATGTCCTCATAAATTTTGGTAAATTCATTATACCTATTGATTTTATTGTTCTTGATTTTAAGGTAGATGAATAGGTACCAATCACCTTGGGATGCCCATTCTTAGCAACCGGAAGGGCCTTAATTGATGTTAGAAAAGGCACGCTCAAAATGAGGGTAGATGCTGAAGAGGTGGTAGTTGATGTTTACAAAACATCCATCATAAATTCCCAAATTAAAGATTTATGTGTGATCAATGCTATTGAAGCGAAAAAGTGTGGGGTGGTAAATCCACGAAAGACCTATTCGGATTACCTGATTGAGCGGCCTAAGTTGAATCCACCATTTCTAAAATATGATAAATGTTGAAGTTGAAAAAGATGTTGACCTTGAGAGTGCAAACTCAAGAGGTCAGAAAAGAATGAAAAAATGGCTCCCAAAAGGGTGAAATAATATGGTTGAGTTGATTTGGGTCGTGCCGCGACACTAAATCAGGCGCTGCTTGGGAGGTAACCCAAGTTACTTAGGTATGTTTTCTTTTTAGTTTTAGTTTTTTTTATTTTTACGTATTTTTGTTTTTGGTTGAGTCACAGGTTGATGGGAAGTCTGAGTAGCATAAACTTGAGCGAAGAAGCATGGAAAAGACTGAGAGTTGGTTGAGAGTCAACAATGATCCTATGTGAGTTGAGCATGTGCTATGTGTGATGTGAGATTTTTGTATATTCCTTGTTATATGTGATATCTAGAACTTGCCCAGTGCATGTGTGAAGTGAAATAAAGAATGTGAGTTTAGGAGATGATATAGACATTTCTTTGATAGCCTTGTTTTATACCTTCTATTTTCCCAACCCTTGTGCATTATTCTAGTTAACCCCCATTGAGACTTTAGCCTTTTATTTGGTAGACTCATATGTAGCCTAATCCCCTTATTTAATGGACCTGAATTTGATCCAAAAACTCTTAGACACTTTAATAAAAATAGAATTAAATAAGGAGTTGAGAAATAAGAGGAAAAAGGTGAATGTGAAGCCCCAAGGTAATAGTTATTGGTGTTTATAACTGATTTTTGGTGGATGGGTGCGATGTAATTTATGCCATGTTTGTGAAAAAAAATTGATTCATATAGTAGTAAACTATACGTCCACCAAGTATTTGTGAAAATGCTTAAACGAGATGGGGCAAAACAAAAGAATGTGGTAGACAAAAATAGTGTAATTTGGTTGTTAGAGATTGGTTTAAAATGTATAATGTAGTGATTAAAGCGCTTAGAGAGGTTAGTCACTATTCTCAAGATAGTTACTACCCATCCCTTAGCTTACATTACAAACCAAAAAAGTGTTAATTGATTCTAAGCTTTACATTCTGATATTAGTGAAACATTACACTAAGGTAAAGCCTATGGTTCATTGTGTTTAACTTGTGGATTCCTTGCGAGAGTGAGTGTAATTTAATTCCTCTACCCATCATATTATGAATTGCTTAATTGTAAGTGATTATGGGTAACTCTCTTGTTATGAGGGGAACATGTTTGATAAATGTGGGTAAGTTGTATGATGTCCTTTATTGAGCAATGTGCATGAGTTTCCCACTAGGTGAGTCAATTCTTGAGGCTAGGATGTTTTGGAGTAGTGTTCATGAGCGTTCAATTGTGTAAATAACATGCTTAGCGTAGTAACTTGCATTACATGTAGTTATTGTAGTACTAGCTTGAGTTTCTTACATTTAGTAGAAGTGTAGAGTCTCCTTAGTTAATTATGATTATAGTTAAGAGTTGTTCAGGACAAACAAGGCTTTAAGTGTGGGGTGGTGATGTTGGGTGTATTTATGCATTCTAGTGTCACTATTCTAGTCGTTTTAGCCTTGTTTTGAGGATGATTCTATGATATATGGGTTAATAATGATATAAATATGTATCTAAGTGTTAAATAATGTGTTTACAATGGTTACAAGTGTTTTCTAACAAGTTTGTTCTTCAAAGAGTCAATTAGAGTTCAATCGGAGAAACTAGTGTTACTAGCTTGAGCTAGGTGCTTGTCTAGTCTATCTTGTTTGATTATATTGTGTTATATGTGTTACATATGGTTTTAAATATATTATTATATGTTTAACAACTTGTTATAAGTGTAAAAAGTTCAATTGATCCCAGGAAAGAGTAAAAACAGTGAGTGGAAGATCATGGATATTTGCTTAGTCTAAGCTCTCGTTTTTTATTCATCGTTATAGCTATGGTGTGTTTATACTTATAATTCGTGTGGTGTGTTATTTTAGGAACTTTTGTAATCTTAATATGATGATATATTTATGATATAAAGGCTGAAAAATCATTGTAAAGACACCACAAGACAAGGGATGAAAGGAGGAAGGACCAACACTTAATCAAAATTCGGAGGATAACTTTCAGTAGCACCATGCGATTAGCATGCGTTGCATACTCTATTCCTATGGAAAATAGGGTGTGTTTCATGATACATTCCATAGTAATAGAGGTCGTGACAGATGTTCAACTCCACTCCTGGGCTTTTTAAGATAAATCAACTTCTACACAGACTTGGCTTACCCTTATGCTATAAATACATGTTGTATCACATTTTTACATATCTTTTGACATATTTTGGAGAGCAAGGGGCTGCTACAATTTCATAACTAGTTTTTTATTATTTTTATTTAGTTCATTCATGTTTTTAGTCATTAATTACAACCTTGTGATTACGATTATGACTATGCATGGCTAAACGCCCTTTTCCGGGGTTGAAGCCAAGAACATGAGTACTTTAGTTTTAATTTGCTTATCAATATTGGTTGTGTGTTCATCGTTGATTTAACTATTTTAAGGATTCGCGACCCTTAGAATATATCAATTGTCTACCTTTTGATCTCGGGAGACGGAATAGGGGATAGAATAAGGAGATGAATAAAGTTTGGGTTTTTATTCTTTTATAAAATAAAAAATTAAAATTAGCGCCTAGGATAGGGATGTACTTAGGATCCAAACTTGATTCAAATGTAGGATGATAGCTTAAATAACCTAATTGGATCATTACATCCCCTCTCAACGATGTAGTTGTAAGGTTCAACTTAGGTAAAGGATTACAGGTTGGGAAACCATAATCATGCAATTAACCCTTCGAATCAACAACCACGATAAGCAAGTTAACGAATGAAGTTCAATACATAGTATGATTGTTCAAAGTGCTTCAACTCTGGGTTTTCTCCTATTGACTATTTTAAGATCTTTAATTTCTGAATTGTTTACTTTTATTTGCAATTACAAACTACAAATTCTATTTTGGTTACTCTCGCACTCAATTATTCAAAATTGTGTACTGAAATTGAATCGTTTCTAAATCAAGTCTCTGTGGGATCGATACTTGGCTTCTTGAAGGCCAGTTTACTACTTGATAAAACCACGTACACTTGCATGTGTGTTTGGGCGTTGTTAGCAACCTTACTCTCCAGAATCAAATCATGGGACAACGTAGAAGCAGATTTCCTCATTCTAGCGCTCATGCTAGACACTAACTCAGGACAATACTGAGACAACTGCTAAAATTTTAAGTCATACTCCTTGACCTTCATCCTACCTTACTTCAGATTAACAAAATATTTTGCTTTTGCCTCCCTCATCTCCTGAGTAAAGAAGCGGTCCAGAAAAGCACTAGAGAAATCATCCCACAGTGCAGATTCAGCATCGTCTCCCCTAGACTATTCCCATTCCTCACACCATTAGTACGCTACATCCTTCGATTGATAGGTAGCAAATTCCACACCCTCAAAATTTAAAGCATGCATCACATGGAAGATTTTTTCTATCTCACCGATAAATTTGTATGGGTCTTCCTCAACCTTAGAACTAGTGAACACCAGAGGACTCAACCTTATAAACTAGTAAAGACTTGTGGCCTCAAAAGATGGATTAATAGAAGCTATATGCCCAGAATGAGAAGCTACCAACTGAGCTAAAATATGAATAAAATGATAAAATTCCGCATTCAACACATCAGCCTGAGGAGCTAGAGAAGCACTTGAGGGGATCAGTGGAACTCCAGAAGGGCAATAAAGAATTGGACCCCTAGACTGGGTCTTTACCCCTTAAGTAGGGCAGTCCCATCAGCCTTGTCCTCAAGTGGGACAGAGGAGTTTCCATGAGCTTCAGATAATCTTGGAAGCATGATCTGAAAAGCGAATACATGGGAATTAGATAGACTCAAGAACTTAGACTCTATGTCTTGAAACAGAATAACAAGAAAGGGAAACATTCCTAAATTCCTCGTAGCCTCTCCCTTATAAGTGTGATGCGCTACTCACCCATAAAGAAGACTCTACTCGATACAATTTTGGTCGACACCCAATGACACAAAACCTAGGCTCTGATACTAATTTGACACGAACCAAACCAGGTCCAGTAGTGTTGGGTACCTCAAGTACCACGCGGACTGAAGATTACCCTTTGCACCTAACCAACCCGAACACAACACGCCCCAAATTCGGATAAATTTCAAACATATAACAAGATAGCATGCAATAACTTAAAGTTTCAATACATGTCCATAACCAACCACCGATGACTAGCCAAATGACCAACCGACATCGCCCAATAACCACAATATTCCAAACAAAGCCTTCTAAATAGTGAACCAAAACTAAATACCACTAAAGTGTCGGGACATGCCCTCGACTATAGCCAAACATATTATACAATAGTCTATAACTCAGAAGAAAAGAAAAATCCTAAAATAGAGCCTTCCAAAGTACAGAAGCTCAACACTTCAAGTCGACTCTCGATCAATCCACAATCACTGAGAAGGAAGAGTAGAAGTATGGCCAAATCCTACATCGTGTGGGGATATAGTGTACGTAGATGGTTAGCAGTTGGAGAGCTAGCATGTAACTCAAGGATAAGGGATAACATAATGCCATGAATAACAATTCAAATCATTCAAAATTCCATGCACATCATCAAATGCGTATACATACATTTATATCACATGCTGGAATAGGGAACAAGGCTTAACATGTATTTTAAAACCTTAGTCAGGATTGTGTAGCTCAACCGTCATATTAGTAGTACCCACAGGCTCTATGGGCCCCAGTTGGCCCTAATGTGTATAGTTTCACAAATCAAAGAATAATCTCATAGATATATGCATGGGGGACTCGAACCCGCCAATCATATATTAAGGTGGCTTAAGCACCCGATCACAAAATATGATATGGGGGACTCGAACCCTCCAATCATAATAATAACAATATGGTGGACTCAAAACACCTAGTCATAGGCAAGGGGACTCAAACCCTCAAGCCATAATGACCCCCGACCGGCTTGTGCGGTTTCTAGTATTGATCACTTGGACCTCCACTTTCACAACTCAGCTACACAACCCTCTTTTATAGGCCAATTAAAACATTTATCACACATTCCCATTCATTGAACCATGTTTCAAATTAAGGCATACATTGTTGATATCATCATAGAAACTATACTTACAAGGTAACAACAACATGCCCAAACAATAACATCACTTGGGGAATTCACAAACCTTTTGGCTTTGTTAGATTATTGTGGACTTAGGTGGTTTGGTTGATTATTTTAGTGGCAAGTGGTTTTCTAGTTATCGGTGGATGGCATAGATATTTAATGAACTATTATTAGTTTTTATTTTCTATTATCTTGTTATATGTTGGATTTCATCTGACCTATGAGTATGCTGTGTTTATTCGATTAGGTAAAGAGGGTAATCTCCGATCCACATGAGACTTGAGATACCTATCATGGTCAGGCCCTAGTTCAAGTTGTGAAAAATATGGTATTAGAGACTAGTTCATGGTTGAATTGTTGTCCACAAAGTTGTGTCAAGTAGAGTCTCTTTTTTTGGGTGTATAGCACACCACACTTATAAGAGAGAGGATATGAGACAATTAGGAATATTTCCCTTTCTTGTTCTCTTAATTTTGGGCTATAGAGTCTAAGGTCTTGGATCCCTCTGATTTTCATCTATTCATCTTTCAGATCATGGATCTAAGAAGATTTGATGTCCGTGGAACCTCTTTTATCCCATTTGAGGACAATGTGGATGGAGCTCTTCGAACATCTAGGATCCAAACCCGATCAAGGGTCGCTATATCTGACTGTCCTCATGAAGTCCCAGCTCTTCCCACTGATTCTACTCCTAAGGATGGCACTCATACTCTGTCACCTCAAGGGGAGGTTTCTAATGCTGAGTTTTATTGCTCCATTAACTTATTGATCCAATTGGTGACATCTCAGTCACAACAGTCAGGTTCTGCTGGTGCTGCAATGGGTTTATATGAGCCACTAGAGTTGGCCAATTTATGAGGTTGCATTCTCTAATTTTTATTGGTACCAAGGTTTAGGAGGATCCTTACAGTTTCATTGATGATTTGGAGAAGATTTTCCAAGTTATGCATGCTTTGGAGGTTGAAGGTGTAGAGTTTGCTACCTACCAACTGAAAGATGTGGCGTACTAGTAGTATGAAGAGTGAGAACAGTCGAGAGGTGAAGATACTGGTTTTGCCTTATGGGATGATTTCTCTAGAGTTTTTCTCGACTGCGTCTTTCCTTAGAAGTTAAGGAAGGAAAAGGCAAAAGAATTTATTAAATTGAGACAAGGAAGAATGACAGTCAAGGATTATAAATTGAAATTCCATCAATTGTCTAGGTATGCTCCTGATTTAGTATCTAGCATGAGGTCTAGAATGAGGAAGTTTGCTTCTGGATTATCCCGACACTTGATTCTGGAAAGTAAGGCTTCCTTGATAAACAAGGATATGGACATTTCTTGACTTCTGGTTTATATACAATAGGTCAAAGAGGAGAAACAGAAGCAAATTAAGATTGGTGAGAGGCAAAGTAAGAAATTTTGGCATTTAGAATAGGGTGGGGGCCAATAATATAGTTGAAAGTGGTTTAATATGAAGAGTTGAGGTAGTTCTAACTCCTATTCGACAGCTAGTTCTCCCTATCCAAATCTGTATGGTGACTGACATTTTTAGGGTGGTGAAGCTTCTAGTTCATAAGGTACCCTATCTAAGGCTAGTGGGGCCCAATAAATACTATCCTACCCTCCCTGCAGATTTTATGGTCAGCACCACCGAGGTTAGTGCGAGAAAAGGAGGAACCAATGTTTTAATTATAGTCAGATCGTACATATCCAGCGGGATTGTCCCTCTAGAGTATCTTCTGGGTAAAATAAAGTTCACATTGCCTCTTCATCATCTTCTGCACCAAAGGGTGCCACTTCTGGTGCTGGCACTAGTCAGAACCTCTTTTATGCCCTCACTACTCGCCAAGAGTCTGAGGTATCTCTGGATGTTGAAACTTTTTTCCCATTATGTGTACTGTTTACTTTATCCAGGGTCCACTATCTCATATGTGACCCCATTTATAGTTGTGAATTTTGGTTTTGGTCTTTGGTGTATATCGGACCCTTTTTCTATTTCTACCTTGGTGGGTGACTCTATGATTTATAGAAGGATCTATAGTGGTTGTGTGGTATCTCTGGGTGGTTGGGAGACTTTGGTGGATCTATTTGAATTAGACATGGTTGATTTTGATGTCACATTGGGGATGGATTGGTTTCACTCATGCTATGCTTCTTTGGACTGTCAAACACATAAGGTCACATTTAAATTCCCTAAAGATCCAATTTCTAAATTAGAGGGAAGTTCCATAGTGCCTAAAGGGAGGTTCATATCAAATCTTAGAGCCCAAAAATTATTCTCCAAGGGTTGTTTCTATCATTTGGTGTGGGTTAAGGATTCTAACTCGGAGGGCCCTTCCTTATATTTTATCCCAGTGGTAAATGTGTTTCCTGAAATCTTTCCTAATGATTTTCCTTGTGTACCTCCCAATAGGGAGATTGATTTTGGTATTGACCTTTTTCTAAACCCCCGTCCTGTCTCTATTCCACCATAAAGAATTGCTCCAGCTGAGTTGAAAGAACTCAAGGATTAGTTGAAGGATCTCTTAGACAAGAGTTTCATCCATCCTAGTATTTCCCCATGGGGTGCACCTGTCTTTTTCGTACGTAAGAAGGATGGTTCCCTTCAGATGTGTATTGATTATCGACAATTGAAAAAGGTAACGATTAAGAATAAATACCCTCTTCCAAGGATAGATGGATTATTTGACCACCTTTAAGGTGCTAAGTTCTTCTCCAAGATTGATCTTCAATCCTGATATCATCAGTTAAGAATTAGGGAGGTGGATATCCCTAAGACTGTCTTTCATACTCGATATGGGAATTTTGAGTTCTTGGTGATGTCGTTTGGCTTAGATAATACCCCTGCGGCATTTATGGACTTGATGAATAGGGTCTTCCATTAGTTTTTGGATTGTTCGTGATTGTATTCATAGATGAAATCTTAGTTCACTCTAAGAATAAAGTAGACCATGTCGATCACCTCCGCCTTGTGTTGAAGACCTTGAAAGATTAATAGTTATGATATCTAAATGTGAGTTCTTGTTGAATGTTGTGACTTATTTGGGTCATGTTTTCTCTAGTGACGGGATCATGGTAGTTCCTTATAAGGTTGCGGTAGTTAAGAAGTGGCCTAGACGCACGACCCCAATCGATATTTAAATATTCTTGGGTTTAGCCGGTTATTATAAGAGGTTTGTGGAAAGCTTTTCTTCTGCTCTATTGAACAAGTTGACTTCGAAGAATGTAAAGTTCTTGTGGTCCGATGCTTGAGAGGGTAGTTTTGAGAAGATAAAAGATAAGTTGATTTTAGCTCTAGTATTGACTTTGCCTGAAGGCACCAAGGGTTTTGTCATCTATTGTGATGCATCCCAAGTGGGACTCAGTTGTGCACTAAGGTAGCATGTCAAGGTGGTTGCTTATGACTCTAGACATTTAAAAATTCATGAGAAGAACTTTCTGACTCATAAATTAGAGTTGTTAGTGGTGGTGTTCATGTTGAAAATCTGGCGCACTATCTGTATGGGGTCCATGTTGATATTTTTTCTAATTATAAGAGCCTACAATATGTATTCACTCAGAAAGAGTGTAATCTCAGGAAAATGAGGTGGCTTGAGTTACTGATGGACTATGATATGATTCTTCACTACTATCAAGGTAAAGCTAACGCAGTTGCTGATGCTCGTAGCAGGTTATCCATGGAGAGTCTAGGTTATGTGGATAATGATAAATGGGAATTGGTGAAGGATACTCACCTTTTAGCTAACCTTAGAGTTTGTCTCTTGGACTCTGAGGATGGTGAGGTGTTTGTGCAACAGGTACTGCAATCATCTCTTTGTTCTAAAATAAAGGAGAAACAAGTATTAGACCCTCTCTTGATAAAGATCAAGGATGATATGGGTAAGCATAAGGTGATGGCCTTTGAGATCGGTGGTGATGGTATTTTGAGGTACCAATAAAGGTAGTGTGTTCCTGACATCGATGGGTTTCAAGGAAGGATTTTGGCCGAGGCATATGAATCGTAGTATACGGTTCTAACCAGTTAAACAAAGATATATCATGACCTCAAGGATATGTACTGGTGGAATGATATGAAGCGGGATGTAGCAAACTTTGTGGCTAAGTATATGGTTGATGAAGGGTGATTTTTCCACTCATTCTCACTAAACATTTGTGCACATAACCTTGTTTTAAATAAATAAATGAGACATACTGCTGATAAAATGCACTAATATACACTCTTTGTAGGCATAGAGTTGAGGAGATCAAAAGATATGGATTGGAGCTGAAAATGGTAAAAGGTGAGAAAAGAAGAGTGTAGCTGAAGACCTGGTGTAACGCCCCAAGATCCCATCCCGAGACGTCACACGGTGCTTAAGGCCACACGCGGCCTCAAGCTAACCTTCTAAGTATGTCATCACTTCTAGAACACACTTTGACAATAGTCATGCTAAAATAAGAGAGAATGACATATCATGAACATACTGGAATAAGATAAGAAACTAGTCTGTACAATCCAAATACTGAAATTCTGTACATACTGACACTTTACTTTAGTCTGACCAAGCCTCTAATATATAAGACTGAGGAGCCATTGGGACGAATCACCAACTGACTCGTACTGAACTAAAAAGAAGTAATCATCTTCTAGTAAAATAAAAAGTCAAGGACATAGGTCCTCGAACCATGAGGACTCACCAACTGCAGGAATGTAGATGGAGGTACTCGAAAATCATTGTCGCCACTGAGATTGAGCACCTGAACCTACATCACGATGAAGTATAGAACACAGAAGAGTATGTGAATCAGTACTTGGGAATGTACTGAGTATGTGGGGGTGCAGGCAACATTTTAAATAATATCATAATTGTATAAGAAAATCATGCATGCTGACACTAATGACTCTCTTCTCTTGAATTACCTGAAACATAGTTTCCATAAATCATTGATAATAATACATGCTTCTTAAATCTCATAAACCATTGGACTCAACTCAAACTCTTCGACTCATGACTTAGAGTGACTCGGTAACTCATGAAACTTGGACTATTATGGACTTGGGAGTTTCTTATAACCGACATAAGCCATGTGAGCTTACATGGAGTCCAACGTCTTTCCCACGTTGGGGAGAGCTATTCTATCCTTGCCATCAGAGTAGAACCTTAACTTTAGTGATCACTGTCTTGGACTTTGACCCTTAATCTTAATCCTACGGTGGCACGTAGTTCTGGAGAAGTAGGATGTGCTAAACCTACACTTCCCGCTCGGTGCTAAATACTATTCCCAGACTTAAGCTCAGAATGCGTTAGGAAATCCACCTTAATTAACTCAAGGGTCTACCATAGAGACCAAATCATAAATATTACGAATCTTTAAATCAAAACAATTGTGGATTCCTAACTCGGCTCAAACTCAAAAAATCTTTCTCAACATCAAGATGTATCAATTCATTAAATCATGACAACATCAATAACTTTGAGGAAATATCAAGACTCATTGTAACAACTCAATCTCATGAATCAATATACTCAATAATCCAATTTGTCATAAGGAAGCTTAAAGCTTGACATATATCTTCAAAGCACTTGAAATATCAACTCATGGTAGAAATATCAAATTCACAATATTAAATATCAAGTCATAACTTGGGAATTGTAAAATAATCATATATAACAAAGCTTGAACAATTTATTTTCATAGTCACATGATGAAGTAATTTGGGTATAAACCCACTTGCAAAATTATGTAAATCCATAATAGAAATCAAAGCTTTGGGAACAAGAACGAAAGGATTGCTTTTGTTCAAAACCCCACATACCTTAATCTTTGAAATTGGATGAACTCTAGTGCTTGAGACTCTATATGCACTTGTAGCAAATAATTCTTGAAGCCCACACTATCAGGAACTTGGTTCTTGAAGAAATCTTGAAGATTTATGGATGATTTTTGGAAGATTAATATTCTTGATAAAACCCTAGATATATTTTTCTTAAGAGAATTGGAAGAGAAAATGGAGAAATTAGGGTTTGGATGAGGATTCTCATATTTATAGAGGCTTCCAAAACATGGGAAAAGTCCAAAATACCCTGCTCTTGTTCAAAACCCCACATACCTTAATCTTTGAAATTGGATGAACTCTAGTGCTTGAGACTCTATCCGCACTTGTAACAAATAATTCTTGAAGCCCACACTATGAGGAACTTGGTTCTTGAAGAAATATTGAAGATTTATGGATGATTTTTGGAAGATTAATATTCTTGATGAAACCCTAGATATATTTTTCTTAAGAGAATTGAAAGAGAAAATGGAGAAATTAGGGTTTGGATGAGGATTCTCACATTTATAGAGGCTTCCAAAAGATGGGAAAAGTCCAAAATACTATTGCAAAAACGTCCCTTAATTTCTGAAAAAAAATAGCTGACGACATTCGTGACAAGTGGTTAGACTGGTGATAAGTCGTCACGAAATGTCGTCACAAAAGGGTGGAATTTATGATTTTTTGGTTAAGGTTGATGACATTGGTGATAAGTCATCACACTCGTGACAACTTATCACAAAATATCGTTACTGGGGGTGGAAATCTGCCTAAGGCTGATGACATTGGTGATAAGTCATCACGCTTGTGACAGCTTATCACGAATGTCGTCACTCAGTTTTCCATCCTGACATGCTGGAGTAAAATGGGCATAACTCTTTGATCCGATACCGGATTTTTGCAAAATTGATATAGTTGGAAAGATAATTCAATTATCTATATTTTCATAGGTCATGAGATCAATAATTCATAGTATAACGAGAGATATGATCATTTGAAGTTGAATATGGAAATATCCTTCCTGAGAATTCAATCAGTAAGGAATGTTTTGATTCACCTAATCGCTATGACATATTTGAGGCCTTAATACACATCACCCTTGATCATAAAAAAAACAAAACACTATAATTTATTTCTCATGAGCTTGAGTCATGGTTGCACTATTGGTTACAATCTCGAGGTATTACAATATCTCTCCCTTGGAAACATTCGGCCTCGAATGTTGCCAGATAGACCAAGAACAAGAGAAAAAAAATGAGGACTTATATCTGGAACGACTCACTCAAAGGGCTTACTTCAATTTATACCTTCGGATACCATACAAAATGCACGTATTCATGATGGAAGTAGACACACATCTGAATCTTTAATAAGAAAAGGACAGAATTAAGAAATAATAGTACCTTCTGTTCACTCCGAACTCACAGAAAAAAGGTGAGGGTACTTGGCTCGTATATCTGCTTCTGCTTCCCAAGTATCACCCTCGACAAATTGATTTCTCCACCGAACCTTGACCAAGGGAACTTCCTTATTTCTTAGTGTATGAACTTGATAATCTAGGATTTTAATCGGAATTTCATCATACGAAAGGATATACTAAACATCAAAGCTTTCTGACGGATCAACAACAACAAATTCATCAATGTACTTCTTAAGCATAGATACGTGAAAGGTAGGATGGACAGCTGACAACTCGGCAGGCAATTCAATCTCATAAGCTTCTTTCCCAATACGATGCAAAACTCTATAAGGGCCAACGTATCGGGGACTAAGCTTCCCTTTCTTAACAAATCTTTTCTCCCCTTTCATGGGTGAAATATTTAGATAGACCAAATCATCAACTTTAAATTCAAGAGCTCTTTTTCTCACATCTGCATATAACTTTTGACGACTTTGGGCTGTCTTCAACCATTCTCGAATTAGCTTAACTTTCTCCATAGCCTCAAACCCAGCATTAGTTCTAATCATAGCGGCTTCACCCGCTTCAAACAAACCTATGGGCCACCTACATCTCCTCCCATACAATGCTTCAAATGAGCCATTCTAATGATAGAATGAAAACTATTGTTATAAGCGAATTCAATCAATGGAAAATGTTTATCCCAACTTCCTTTGAAATCAACAACAAATGCCCTCAACATATCCTCCAAGATCTGGATGGTCCTCTCATCCTGACCATCGGTCTACAGATGAAAAACGGAGCTAAGATGAACTTGGGGTACCGAGACCCTTCTGAAAAACCCTCCAAAAATGAGAAGTAAATTGAGTACCCCTATCAGAGACAATAGACAAAGGAACTTCATGCAGCCTGACTGATTCTCAAATGTACATCTTAGCATAGTCCTCGACAGTGAAAGCTGTACGCACTGGCAAGAAATATGCGGACTTAGTCAACCTGTCTACAATGACCCATTGAATAATGATGGCGTCGAGAAGGAGGTAAACCAGTCACAAAATCCATATTCACTTCCTCCCACTTCCAAGTAGGAATACTGAATTCTTGCATCATTCCACCGGATCTTTGGTGCTCTATCTTAACTTGTTGGCAAGTTATACACTTCTCTACGAACTTTGCTATATCCTTTTTCATACCATTCCACCAATAGATTTCCCGAAAATCGCGGTATATCTTGGTAGCACCGGGATGAATAAAATATGATGCGCCATGGCCTTCAGCCATAATTCTCTTCCTTAAATCATCAACATAGGCACACACAATCAATTTTGAAATCACAATACACCATCTCCCCCTTGGGAGAAAACCTCCACCTTTTAATCTTTAACAGACTCTTTCAGTTTGACCAAACAAGAATCCATATCTTGCTTCTCCTTTATTTCAGAAACTAGAGAAGACTCGAAATTACTCTAGACCCAAACATTACCCTTAGCTCAATCAAGCAATCTAACTCCCAACCTAGCCAAATGATGCACTTCAAGAGATAACTCCTTCTTATCTTCCTAGACATATGCTACACTACCCATGGGCAACCTGCTAAGGGCATCTGCCACTACATTGGCCTTACCCGGGTGATACAGCACATTCACATCATAGTTCTTTAGCAATTCTAACTATCGCCTCTGTCGAAGATTCAACTCTCTCTGAGTAAACACATACTGTAAACTCTTGTGATCCGTAAAGACATCAACATGAACACCATACAAATAGTGTCTCCAGATTTTAATGGCAAAAACCACTGCATCTAACTCAAGGTCATGGGTCGAGTAATTCTTCTCATGCGGCTTCAGCTGCCTGGAGGCATAGGATATAACCTTACCCTACTGCATCAGCATGCAACCCAACCCAACTCTAGGAGCATCACAGTACACTACAAAATCATCTACACTATTATGATGGGTCAACACAGGGGTCGAAGTGAGTCGAGTCTTCAACTCCTGAAAACTCTTCTCGTAAGAATCAGACCAATGGAATTTAACTTTGTGTTAGGTCAACCGAGTCAAAGGAGACGCGATAGAAAAGAAACCCTCAAAAAAACGATGGTAGTAACCAGCTAGACCCAAGAAGCTCCTAATATCTGATGAGGAAATAGGTCTAGGACAATTCTTCATAGCCTCTATCTTTTGAGGATCAACTCGAATACCTTCAGAAGAAATAATATGACCCAAAAAAGCAACTGACCTTAGCCAAAATTCGTACTACCTAAATTTTTAAAATAGTTGATAATCTCTAAGGGTTTGTAAGACTATTCGGAGATGATCTGCATGGTCGTTCTCACTTTGGAAGTATACAAGAATATCATCTATGAACACAATAACAAACATATCCAGGTATTGTCTGAACACCCGATTCATGAGGTCCATAAAAGCTCTTGGGGTATTTGTTAGCCCGAAGGACAAGACCAGGAACTCAAAATGAACATAACAGGTATGAAAAACTGTCTTTGGAATAGCGCACTCCCTAACTTTAAGTTGGTGATAACCGGATTTCAAGTCTATTGTTAAGAAAAACTGGCACCTTGCAGCTGATCAAACAGGTCATCAATTCTAGGAAGAGGGTACTTGTTCTTGACTGTGACCTTGTTAAGCTGATGATAGTCGATACACATCCACAATGAACCATTTTTCTTTCGCACGAATAGAATAGGTGCACCCCAAGGAGATACACTAGGCCTTATGAAACCGTTATCTAGAAAAACTTTGAGTTGCTCTTTCAACTCCTTAAGTTCTGAGTGGGCCATACAATACGGAGGAATAGAAATAGGCTGTGTATTGGGAAGAAGATCAATCCCAAATTCTATCTCTCTATCGGGAGGTACCCCTGGGAGATCTTCTGGAAAAACATCGAGAAACTCATTAACAACACTGATTGACTGAATGGTCGGAGTCTCAAACTCAGTATCTTTAACTCGAACCAAATGATAGATGCAACCCTTGGATATCAATTTCCTAGCTTTAAGATAGGATATGAAATGACTCTTGGGAGATATAGAATTTTTGGACCACTCAAAGGATGGCTCATTTGGAAACTGAAATTTAACTACACGGGTATGACAGTCTATAGACGCATAAAAAGAGTGAAGCCAATCCATACCCAGAATAATGTCAAAATCGACCATGTCTAACTCAATCAAGTCTGCGAACAAGACGCTGTGAAGAACAGTGATAGGACACTTCTAATATACTTGTTTAGCAATAACAGATTCACCTACTGGGGTAGAAACTAGGATAGGCTCAAGAATATTTTCAGCATTGATCTCAAAATTCACAGCCACCAATGGAGTCACATAAGAAAAACTTGACCCAGGGTCCATCAACACATGCACATCAAAATAAAATACACGGAGCATACCAGTAACATCATCTAGTGAATTCTCCTGCTCTTGGCGGGGTGGTATAGCTTAAAGGCGATTCTGGCGCTGACCACTTACAGTACTCGACGAGGCAGGCTAAGGAGTTGGATGAGCTAAAGGGACTGGGGCGCTGATATCCTGACTCTGGGGACGAACATCACAGCTTCCCTATCTAGAATACGGGCAATCTTTGAGTCTGTGGCCCAACTTAACACAACCAAAACAACCTTTCTGTTCATCCAAACACTCTTCGGGATGCGTCCTGCCATATTTAGGACATGGGGGATAGTTTGGTCTATTACTCACACTGTCCTGGGACCTGGACATAGTAGGCCTATTACCTGACTTCCGCCTGGTTATGGATGTGGGGGAACTAGTTAATGAAGGTGCTGACACAAATGAACGACTCTGAAACTGAGCACAGATCACTCTAGAAAGTCTAGTCTGACCAAGACCCTGCTGCTCTGATCTAACTCTCTTATTTTCTCTTATTCTTTCTCTCTCCTTCTTCTTGTCCTTTTTAATCTGCTAAGCATGTATCATTAATCTAGAAAGATCCATGTCCCTATTGAGCATAGCGGATCTACACTTTTTCACAACGTACCGAGAGCATACTTAGACAACTAGTTGAATTTAGGACAACACTCCTTAACTGTCATGGAGCCTTGTCTCAAGTTCATAAATTCTTCTAGTTTCGCTTCCTTCATCTCTAGGGGAAATAATTTGTCCAAGAACGCATCCTAGAATAACTTCCAAGTCATGGGAGCGGCATTCTCCCCTCTATTTTTCTTCCACACCTCTACCCAGTCATAAGCAACATCTTTCAAGTGATAGGAAGCTAGCTCTACACTTTCCTCCTCTATTACATGCATAATTTGGGTAATCTTTTTCACCTCATCAAGATACATCTGTGGGTCTTCACCTACCTTTGACCCATAGAACTCAGGAGGATTCATCCGCATAAAGTCACGAACCCAAGATGCAACAGAATTATTCTCTTGCGGAGGTGGAACAGTACCTGGGTATTAGCTTGAGCATTGGCGGTAACTGCCAGGGCTAGCGTCTGAAAAGCTGCCCAGAATTCCGTATGAGACACATTCTCATTCAAGGGATCAATGGGTTGAGGTTGCTCGTTATTTCTACGATCTCAACAAGGAGGCATTTTCTGTTATAAGAGAACACGAGTTAATCGCATATAAAAAGACAGTTGTAGGCACGATATACTTTAGAAAGAAAGAAATGACTTTAGACAGTTGCAGGCACGATATAGTTGTAGGCATTTTCTGCTTGCTCCGAATTCACAGAAAAGAGGTGAGGGTACTTGGCTCGGATATCTGCTTCTGCTTCCCAAGTATTACCCTCGACAGATTGATTTTGCCACAGAACCTTGACCAAGGAAACTTCTTTATTTCTTAGTCTACGAACTTGATAATCTAGGATTTCAGCCAGAACTTCATCATAAGAAAGGCTATCCTGAACATCAAAGCTTTCTGACGGATCAACAACAACAGAGTCACCAATGTGCTTCTTAAGCATAGATACCTAAAAGAAAGGATGGACAGCTGATAACTCGGCAGGAAATTCAATCTCATAAGTTGCTTTCTCAACATGATGCAAAACTCTATAAGGGACAACATATCGGGGACTAAGATTTCCTTTCTTACCAAATCTTTTCACCCCTTTCATGGGTGAAATCTTAGATAGACCAAATCATCAACTTTAAATTAAAGAGCTCTTTTTCTCACATCTGCATATGACTTTTGACGACTTTGGGCTATCTTCAACCGTTCTCAAATCATCTTAACTTTCTCCATAGACTCAAACACAGCATCAGGTTCAATTACAGCGGCTTCACCCGCTTCAAACCAACCTATGGGCGACCTACATCTCCTCCCACACAAATCTTCAAACAGAGTCATTCTAATGCTAGCATGAAAACTATTGTTATAAGCGAATTCAATCAATGGCAAATGTTCATCCCAACTTCCTTTGAAATAAAGAACACATGCCCTCAATATATCCTCCAAGGTCTGGATGGTCCTCTCAGCCTGACCATCGGTCTGTGGATGAAAAGAGGAGCTAAGATGAACTTGGGTACCGATACCCTTTTGAAAAGCCCTCCAAAAATGAGAAGTAAATTGAGTACCCCTGTCAGAGACAATATACAAAAGAACTCCATGCAACTTGACTAATTCTTGAATGTACAGCTTAGCATAGTCCTCAGTGGTGAAAGATGTATGCACTGGAAAAAAATGTGAAGACTTAGTCAACCTGTCTACAACGACCCAAATCAAATCATGATGACGTCGAGAAGGAGGTAAACTAGTAAAAAAATCGATATTCACTTCCTCCCATTTCCAAGTAGGACTACTGAATTCTTGTATTATTCCACCAGGTCTTTGGTGCTCTATCTTAACTTGTTGGTAAGTTGTACACTTATCTATGAACTTTGCTATATCCTTTTCTTACCATTCCACCAATAGATTTCCAGAAAATTGTGGTACATCTTGGTAGCACCGGGATGAATAGAATATCGCGCGCCATGTGCTTCAGCCATAATTCTCTGCCTCAAATCATCAACATCAGGCACACACACACTATTCTGAAATCTCAATACACTATCTCCCCATTGGGAAAAAACCTCCACCTTTTGGTCTTTAACTGACTCTTTCAGTTTGACCAAACAAGAATCCATACCTTGTTTCTCCTTTAATTCTGAAACTAGAGAAAACTCGGAACTACTCTAGACCCAAACATTACCCTCAGCTGAATCAAGCAATCTAACTCCCAACCTAGACAGATGATGCACTTCACGATAACTCCTTCTTATCTTCCTCGACATGTGTTACACTACCTATGGACGACCTACTAAGGGAATCTACCACTACATTGGCTTTTCCCGGGTGATACAACACATTTATATCATAGTCCTTTAGCAATTCTAACCATCGCCTCTATCGAAGATTCAACTCTCTCTAAGTAAACACATACTGCAAACTCTTGTGATCCGTAAAGACATCAACATGAACACCATACAAATAGTGTCTCCAGATTTTCAAGGAAAAAACCACTGCAACTAACTCAAGGTCATGGGTCAGGTAATTCTTCTCATGCGACTTCAGCTGCCTGGAGGCATAGGCTATAACCTTACCCTTCTGCATCAACACGCAACCCAACTCAACTCTAGAAGAATCACAGTACACCACAAAATCATCTACACCATTAGGAAGGGTCAACACAGGGGCCAAATTAAGTCGAGTCTTTAACTCCTGAAAACTCTTCTCGCAAGAATCAAACCATAGGAATTTTACTTTATTTTGGGTCAACCGAGTCAAAGGAGACACGATAGAAGATAAACCCTCAACAAAACAACGGTAGTAACCAGCTAGACCCAAGAAACTCCTAATATCTGACGGGGAAATAGGTCTAGGCCAATTCTTCACAGCTTTAATCTTCTGAGGATCAACTCGAATACCTTCAGAAGAAACAATATGACCCAGAAAAGCAACTGACCTTAGCCAAAATTTGCACTTGCTAAATTTGGCAAATAGTTGATGATCTCTAAGGGTTTGCAAGACTATTCAGAGATGATCTGCATGGTCGTTCTCACTTCACGAGTATACAAGAATATAATCTATGAACACAATAACAAACATATCTAGGTACTGTCTGAACACCCGATTTATGAGGTCCATAAGCGATGCTGGGGTATTTGTTAGCCCGAAGGACAAGACCAGGAACTCAAAATGACCATAACGGGTGTAAAAATCTATCTTTGGAATATCGTACTCCTTAACTTTAAGCTGGTGATAACCGGATCTCAAGTCTATTTTTGAGAAATAGTTGGCACCTTGCAGCTGATCAAACAGGTCATCAATTCTAGGAAGAGGGTACTTGTTCTTGACTGTGACCTTGTTAAGCTGACTATAATTGATGCACATCCATAATGAACCATCTTTCTTTCGCACAAATAGAACGGGTGCACCCCAAGAGAGATACACTAGTCCTTATGAAACCCTTATCTAGAAGATCTTTGAGTTGTTCTTTCAAATCCTTAAGTTTTGTGGGGGCCATACGACACGGAGAAATAGAAATAAGTTGTGTATCTGGAAGAAGATCAATCCCGAATTCTATCTCTCTATCGGGAGGTACCTCTGGGAGATCTTCCAAAAAAATATCGAGAAATTCATTAACAACGCTAATTGAGTGAATGGTAGATGTAACCCTTGGAAATCAATTTCCTAGCCTTAAGATAGGATATGAAATGACTCTTGGGAGATACAGAATTTTTGGATCACTCAAAAGTAGGCTTATTAGGAAACTTAAACTTGACTACACGGGTACGATAGTCTATAGACGCATAACAAGAGTGAAGCAAATCCATACCAAGAATTATGTCAAAATAAATCATGTCTAACTTAATTAAGTCTGCGAACAAGACTTTGTGAAGAACAGTGATAGGACACTTCTTATATACTTGTTTAGCAATAACAGATTCACCTACTAGTGTAGAAACTAGGATAGGCTCAGGAATCTTCTCAGCATTAATCTCAAAATTCACAGCCACCAACGGAGTCACATAAGAAAAACTTGACCCTGGGTCCATCAAAACATACACATCAAAATAAAATACACGGAGCATACTAGTAACAACATCTGGGGAATCCTCTTTCTCCTAGTGGGGTGGTATAGCATAAAAGTGATTATGGCACTGACCACTTGCAGTACTCGACGAGGCACCCTGAGGAGGAGTTGGACGAGCTAAAGAGGCTGGGGAACTGATAGCCTGACTCTGGGGACGAACATCACGGCTCCCGTGTCTAGCATACGATAAACCTTTCTATTCAGCCAAACACTCTCTAGGATACGTCCTGCCACATTAAGGACATGGGGGATAGTAAGGTCTATTACGCACACTATCTTGGGATGTGTACATAGTAGGCCTATTACCCTACTCCCGCCTGATTATGGATGCGGGGGAACTAGCTTATGAAGGTGTTTTCATGAATAAACGACTCTAAAACTGAGGGCGGATCCCTCCAGAAAGTCTAGTCTAACCATGCCCCTACTGCTCTGATCTAACTCTCTTATTTCCTCTTATTCTCTTTCTCTCCTTCACCTTGCCTGCTTCAATCTACTGAGCATGTATCATTAATCTAGAAATATCCATGTCCCTATTGAGCATAGAGGATCTACACTCTTTCACAACGTAACTCAATACGCCAGTCAAAAACTTACTCATACTGGTCCTGAAATCAGCCATCATACTGGGAGCATACTTAGACAACTGGTTGAATTTAAGACAATACTCCTTAACTGTTATGGAGCCTTGTCTCAAGTTCATCAATTCTTCTAGCTTCGCTTTCCTCATCACCAGGAGAAAGAATCTGTCTATGAACGCATCCTGGAATAACTGCCAAGTCATGGGAGCGGCATTCTCCCCTCTATTTTTCCTCCACACCTCTACCCAGTCATAAGCAATATCTTTCAAGCGATAGGAAGCTAGCACCATACTTTCTTCCTCTGTTACATACATAATTTAGGTAATCTTTTTCACCTCATCAAGATACATCTGTGGGTCTTCACCTACCTTCGACCAATAGAAATCAGGCGGATTCATCTGCATAAAGTCACAACCCAAGATGTAGTAGAATTATTCTCTTGCACAGGCAGAATAGTAGCTTGGGTGTTAGATTGAGCATTGGCGGTAACTTCCTGGGCTAGCACCTGAAAAGCTGCCTAGAATTCTGTATGAGACACATGCTCATTCAAGGAATCAACGGGTTACGGTTGCTTGTTGTTTGTACGATCTTGACGAGGAGGCATTTTTTGTTATAAGAGAGCACGAGTTAATCGCAGATAAAGAGACAGTTGTAGGCATAATATACATTAGAAAGAAACAACTTTTCCTAAAATTTTCCATAGCCTCTTCCTCATAGATGTGATGCGCTACACGCCGATGATCAAGACTCTACGTAACGCGGCTTGTCAGACTCCCTAGGACTCTTAAAACCTTAGGCTCTGATACCAAGCTTGTAACATCTCAGATCCTATCCCGAGACGTCACACAGTGCTTAAGGCGACACGAGGCTTCAAGCTAACCCTCTAAGCCTGTCATCACTTCTAGAACTCATTTTGACAATAATTATGCTAAAATAAGAGAGAATGACATATCATGAACATACTGGAATAAGATCAGAAACTAGTCTGTACAATCCAAATACTTAAATTCTATACATACTGACACTTTACTTTAGTCTGACCAAGCCTCTACTAAATAAGACAGAGGAGCCATTGGGACAGATCCCCAACTGACTCGTACTGAACTGAAAAGAAGTAATCATCTTCTAGTAAAATCAAAAGTCAGGGACATAGGTCCTCAAATTATGAGGACTCACCAACTGCAGGAATGTAGATGAAGGTACTCAAAAATAACTGTCGCCACTGAGATTGAGCACCTAAACCTATATCACAAGGGAGTATAGAACACAAAAGAGTATGTGAATCAGTACTTGGGAATGTACTGAGTATATGGGGGTGCAAGCAATATTTTAAATAATATCATAATTGTATAAGAAAATCATGCATGCTGACACTAATGACTCTCTTCGCTTGAATTACCTGAAACATAGTTTCCATAAATCATTAATAATAACACATTCTTCTTAAATCTCATAAACCATTGGCCTCAACTCAAACTCTTTGACTCATGACTTAGAGTGACTCGGTAACTTATGAAACTTGGACTATTATGGACTTGGAAGTTTCTTATAACCGACATAAGCCATGTTTACATGGAGTCCAACATCTTGCCCACATTGGGGAGAGCTATTTTATCCTTGCCATCGGAGTAGAACCTTAACTTTAGTGATCACTGTCTTGGCCTTTGGCCCATAATCTTAATCCTACGGTGTCACGTAATTCTGGGAAAGTAGGATGCGCTAAACCCAGACTTCCCGCTCGGTCCTAAATACTACTCCCAGAATTAAGCTCAGAACGCGTTAGGAAATCCACCTTAATCAACTCAAGGGTCTACCATAGAGACCAAATCATAAATATTTCTCATCTTTAAATCAAAACAATTGTGGATTCCTAACTCGACTCAAACTCAAACAATCTTTCTCAACATCAAGATGAATCAATTCATTAAATCATGACAACATCAATAACTTTGAGGAAATATCAAGACTCATTGTAACAACTCAATCTCATGAATCAATATACTCAATAATCCAATTTGTCATAAGGATGCTTAAATCTGTACATATATCGTGAAAGCACTTGAAATATCAACTCAAGCTAGAAATATGAAATTCACAATATTAAATATCAAGTCATAACTTGAGAATTGTAAAATAATTATGTATAACAAAGCTTGAACAATTTATATTCTCATAGTCTCATGATGAAGTAATTTGGGTATAAACCCACTTGCAAAATCATGTAAATCCATAATAGAAATCTAAGAGTTGGGCACAAGAATTAAAGGATTGCTCTTGTTCGAAACCCCACATACCTTAAGCTTTGAAATTGGATGAACTCTAGTGCTTGAGACTCTATCCGCACTTGTAACAAATAATTCTTGAAGCTCACACTATAAGGAACTTGGTTCTTGAAGAAATCTTGAAGATTTATATATGTTTTTTGGAAGATTAATATTCTTGATGAAACCTTAGATATATTTTTCATAAGAGAATTGGAAGAGAAAATGGAGAAATTAGGGTTTGGATGAGGATTCTCATATTTATAGATGCTTCCAAAAGATGGTAAAAGACCAAAATACCCTTGCAAAAACATTCTTTAATTGCTAGAAAAAAATAGCTGACGACATTCGTGACAAGTCGTCAGACTGGTGATAAGTCGTCACGAAATGTTGTCATAAAAGGGTAGAATTTATGATTTTTTGGTTAAGGTTGACGACATTGTTGATAAGTCATCACACTCGTGACAACTTATCACAAAATTTCATCACCGGGGTGGAAATCTGCCTTAAGCTGACGACATTGGTGATAAGTCGTCACGCTTGTGACAGCTTATCACGAATATCGTCACTCAGTTTTCCAGCCTGACATGCTGAAGTAAAATGGGCATAACTCTTTGCTCCGATACTGGATTTTAGCAAAATTAGTATAGTTGGAAAGATAATTAAATTATATATCTGTTGGTAGGTTATGATCTCAATAATTCATAGTATAATGAGAGATATACTCATTCGAATTTGAATATAGCAATATCCTTCCCAAGAAATCAATCAGTAAGGAATATTTTGATTCACCTAATTGGTAGGACATCTTTGAGTCCTTAATACACATCACCCTTGATCAGAAAACAGCATAAATACTATAATGTTTTTCTCATGAGCTTGAGTCATGGTTGCACTATTGGTTAGAATCTCAGGGTATTACACCTGGACTACGTCAGACTCAGTTACCACGATCGCGGTCCTCAATCCGCTGTTACGGTTAGTAAAGATGGTCAGAACAATGCGGTCACAGCACATAACCATAGTCGCGTGAATGCGGTCATAGATAGTCATGTGTGATCGCAGTTCAGCGGGAATATACCCAGGGGTATATCTGTAAAAGCACTTAGATAAATCTCAAACCATTTATTAGTAAAAACCCTTTCTTCTTTCGGGATTACTTACCTCATAGCTAATTTGGGTTTGAGAAGAAGAAATCCTAATTGGGCAAGTATGTAACTACTCTTGATGGCTTAATTTCTTAGTGATTTTGTGAAGAATGAATGTTTTGGATAATCCTCATGGTATATTTCTCTTTACTTTTTTCATGATTTTCTAAGTAATTTATTCTTGGGATTGTGTTGAGCTAGAGTGTAATTATGTGTGGGTGTTGTTGTGTTTGCATGACTTTTAGTTTTTGACTATGGATTCCACCATTTCTAGAGCTTATTAGTTGGAGTTTGATAGGTGATAACCCCAAATCTCCAAATGGGTTTGATGGGTATAAACCCCAAACTCTAAAAACCCTTTGTCATCCTCGAAATAAGGACTAAAGTGAACTTAAGGTAACCCATAACATCCTTGAAAGAGGGTTATAGGGGGACAAAGTAATGGTGAACAATTGAGTCTATGGTTTACTACCTTTTGCAATCTTAGAAAACAGTGTAATGGGAGTGTAAGTCATGTCAAGAGAATTACCCTAGAAATAGGGATGCTTGATTGAGATGGTAGGTGATTACAAAGTGCACACTTGTTAGGTGCTCGAAAGAGACATTGGGTAAAATAGTTGTAGTTTTATTGAAAGATTGACCACAATGAATTTCGACCTAGCTTATCCTTTGATCAATAACTAAAACTCATGCTAAACCATCGTTTACCCACACACTTTACCTCTAGGTAGAAATAATCCCAAGACCCTTTCTATTCTTAATCTTAAATCAAAAGTGTTATATCCGTGCTTTGTTAGTTAACGAACCATCTCCAATTCAAAATCCCCCCATTTTATTTTACATGCCTTACTTATTATCATTCCGGGCAAACTTTTAGTAACTAGGACATCCATAAGATTTGAAGCCTATAATTTACTCTCTGTGGATTCAACCCCAACTCTAGTTGGGTTGCTTAACAATGACCATCTCACCCCTTAATCACAGAAGTGAGTTAAGCATTATCAATGGTGTGTCAATAAGTGAAGATGGAGAACATGAGGCCCAGTGGGCTAATCCAAGAAATGGAATAGCTGGTATGGACATGAAAGATAATTAATATGGATTTCGTTACCGGCCTTCCGCAATTGAAAAATTAGTGTGAATCCATTTGGGTCATCGTGGATAGGATGACTAAGTCTGCTTACTTCTTTCCAATGAGGACTAATTATTCTGTCAAGGACTATGCAAAGTTGTTCCTTCAGGAGGTTGTAAATTTTCATGGTGGGCCTGTCTCAATTATTTCAGATTGTGGTACTCAGTTCTCATCACATTTATGATGCTCTTTTTATCATGGTTTGGGGATTAAAGTGATCCTTATCACCGCCTTTCACCCTCAGGCGGATGGGCAAGTGGAAAGAACCATTTAGACATTGAAAGATATGCTGCGAGCTTGTGTAATCAGTTTTGGTGGTAGTTGGTATAACCACTTACCTCTCATTAAATATTCTAATAACAATAGTCACCATTCTAGCATCGGTATGGCTCCATTTGAAAAAATAAATGGTATTTTCAGACTTGGAAAAAAGTTTTAGATTCAATAAAAGATTTTGAAAAATCTCTTTTTAAAGGTTTTAATAATTTTACTGAAGTGTTAGACTATGCTAGAAGCATAAAAATTACTATATTTCTCCTGTCCTCAGACAAAATTCAGTTAACATACCCTAGTATAACATTCAAAAAGATACCGACAAGATAATTTTTTGCAACCATTGTTTGTCAATGACTGAGGCATTCAAGAGGCTGAATCAGAAAAATGAAGTATTAATTCAAGAAAAGTTAGACTCATCGAAAAGGTAAGGTAACTAGAAGACAAATTTGAATCGGTAAAAATAGAAATAGATCAAAATCAAACAAAAATAGTTTGTGACTCTCAACCTCATAGTTCTCCATCTCAAAATAAAATGGATAAGATGGGTGTGCATTCCCCAATGAATAAAGTAAGATCCACTATGTCGTATAGAGACACAACTAGTCTGAATCAAATGATAACTGATAAAGACTTATTAAATTTATTAATGATTATCATTTTGCCAAAAAGTGAAGATAAAAATCCTAAAATAGAAAGAATACTCTCAGAGACTATAGTAAAAGGAGAATCATAATCCAAGAAAAGGATGATAAAATTAAAAAAGGCAAAAAATAAAATGAGATAAGAAAATTATTAAATAGACGCTTAGACAATTTCTTCAGAACATTTAAGACAACCAAATGCTTGAACTACCTATGTTAATGATCTGAATTTGTGAGTTTTTATTTTTTATGTATTTTAGTTATTTTATTCTTTTTCGTAGTTTCTTAATGTTGATTTTAGAATTTGAAGATGGTTGACATGATTTTCGATGTGATTGGGAATGATTTGTGCGAGGTTTTTTTTCTTAGAGGCTTGAGAAGTCATTTGTTGACTTTGGTCAATATTCATTGTTTTGAGTGTCGAAGGACAAAACAGGATGTGCTAATAGATTCAAAATGTAAAATTTAGATTAGTAGCATTGATTGTTCAAATTTGGGACCTTTATATCTCATTTGATCCTTCATTTAAAAAATAATAAAAGGCATCTCGGAGATTAATTTTTTGAAAATAAACTTTATTTAAAAAAAATCAAAATCACCATTGAGTATGAAACATTGAAATTATCCTAATACCATATATGATTTATTTTTATTGGATCTCAAATGAATCTTGAGAGTTCATTCAAAGATTTTAACATCCATGTTTATCTGCTGACTACTGATATCTGGTGGATGGAGTCATGTTCTTCACGAACTCGACACTATGACCGTGAATATGGAGAATCAAATCTTCCTTCATCACAAATGAGATGGTGGCGTAGCGATCACGAAGGGTTCGGGTAAGGTTGGGTCAAAATCCCTTCTTCGCGAATGCGATAGGGATATCACGAAAAAGAGGGTTCGGGTCTTGGACCTTCCCGAACAGAAATCCATAGTTGTAAATGCAAACGTCAATTTAATTGGCTGGTCAATATTGACCCTCGCGAATGAAAAAGGTTGACCGCATTTGTGTGGTACTATGCACTGAATAATATATAAGGTTCATTTTCATATTTTTGAACATTTGATCTTCAGAGTTGGGCAATTTTTAAGGATTTTCTTCACCATTTCAGATTTGGAATTCTCATAAGCCTTCTTATTATTATTATTTTCATTGATTATATCATCTAAAACATCTCTAAATCATGATTTCAAAATGAAAAATTGAGGATTTTATCGTTAAAGTTTAAAATGAATTATTCTTTAATTAGAACCTCATTTTCTAATCCATTTTCGTGTGGGTTTTGGTCACAACCCAAACCAATGCCTGGCCATGATGGGTATCTTAAGTTTCACATAGATCGAAGATCACCCTTGTTCACCTAACCAAACAACCCAATATCTACAATGTTGGATGAATTCTGAACATATAAGAAGATAAGTTTAAAGAATAAAAGGGTATGTCTATAACTGATAACCATCGATCGATCAAATCAACCGACCAACATCACCCAAGTCCACAGTAATCTAACAAAGCCTTCTAAACAAAGAACCAAAACAGTCTTGGTCGGAACATATCCCCGACTCTGACAAATGACAATGAGAATAAAAATGATAATGTTAATGATAATGAAAGCAACTATCAACTCAAATCTAGGAATGAAAGATAGTCAAGTGCCTAAGACTTCTAGGGAATGGAAGCTCATTACTTCACCACAACACAACAAACCAACGAACTGATCCGACCGATCTAACTCTGTACAGAAAAAGTAGAAGTATCTATGGTTCTTGCATCGTGTGGGAATACGGAGTCCGGAGAAGGTTAGTGGGGTAAACACTAGCATGTAACTCGGGGATAAGGATAACATAATGTCTTGTTTAACAGTTAAAAATCATTAAAAACCAATGCACATAAGTAAATACGTATATATATATCACATGTTGGGATAAAGAGCAAGGTTTAACATGCACTTTATAATCTTAGCCTAGGCTATGTAGCTTACTGTCATTGTATAATAGTACCCACGGGTATGTGAGCCTCAGCTCTCACCCCCTAGTTGGGCCCTATTGCGTGTAACCGTATGAACCAAAGAAAGATAATATATATGCACGGGGGACTCTACCTTCCAATCACATACTAAAGTGACTAAGCACCCGATCATGTAATGTAGTATGGAAGAATCTAACCTCCCAATCACGTAATAGTGATAGTAAGGTGGACTCTAACCACCTGGTCATTAGAAAAAAGGACTTTAACCCCAAGCCATTCCAACCCCGCACCGGCTAGTGGGGTTTCCAGTGTTAGTCCCTTAGGACCGTCACTTTCATGACCAGCTACACAACCCTCTTTTAAGCCCAATTTAAAATATTTATCACACATTATCATTCATTGAATCATACTTCACATTAAGGCATAAATTGTTGGTATCGTCATACATACTACACTTTCAAGGTAAAAATAACATGCCAAAATAATTACATCACTTGGGGGAATTCACAACCCCCTTGGTTCAATTATGCAATAGCTTATGAAAACACAGAACCCACAAAGATCAATTCAAAACAATTATGACTCATTAGATTTTTCACATTAAACAAAACTTCAAGAATAGTTCAACATGCCTACTTTTCATATTCAAAACCAATTTCACAATATTGGGTTGAGGTTATAACCATTTCAAAAGTCATAAGTTTGGAAAAATTACAATTTTCTAGTTCATTCACCATACCCACACCCATAAGTTCAAAACCATAATTAAAGTATGAATAATCATATGTAAACCATGAGAAACATTGTTCAATGATTAAGCATTCAAAACCCTCAACCCTTATTTCAAAACCAACATAAATAACTCAAGAACAAAACTTTAAAACATATGCTTCTAACAAATTAACAATGGGGGAAGAGTACATGCCTAAAATACCAAGTTTCATGGAAGGAATTCAACCCTTGAGCACTTGGATAACCTACTTCTTTGAAACCATACGTATGGATGCTTGAGTGAATTTGAGAGAAATTTGGAAGCATTTGAGTACATTAAGGATGAAATATAACCCCATTAAGTGTGTTATGCATGAAGGATTTTTATTAGGAAAGGAGGGAATTGTCCAAAGTGACCTAAAAATAAAAGTTGAAATTTAGTCGTCAATGACTACGAGTTACTATACGACTCGTATAGACTCATTACGACTCATCACCCTGAGTCGTAGCAAAAATAGTTCCCAGGACACCCCCACACTGGTGACCCTATGACTCAACTGGTACCACTCGTAATTGGACCCTACGACTCATAGGGTCCAGTCGTCATCAACACAGAACCCATTTGGGTAAACTCTAGACATCCTAAGATTTGCACCCAATGACTCCTAACAAGTCCTTATGACTCATAGTGAGAAACTCGTACTTAGAGCAGAGCTTAGATATTTTCTTTCTAATTTGGTTATGACTTGAGTTCCTATGAACCGTCAAGACTCCCTACTACTTGTATATCTAAGTCATACTCAGGAAAGCAACTCAAGCACCATTCACTTGACACCTTACGACTAGGTCACATAACCTATCAAGACACCCTACGACTCGTAGGGGTAAGTCATAGTCAAGAAAGTGAGGATACAAATTTCAAAAAATTTCAAGGACCAAAAACTTAGGGCATTACATACTCCCCACTTAGGATCATTCATCCTCGAATGATAGGACAAGGCAATTATTAACACTATTTGACTTCACATACAATCACACTTACCTTTAACCAAGATAGAAAATAAAGATGTTGAGGAATACACATACCTCAAGCACGATTACCCAGAATAGGGAATAAAAATAGATATTCAGAATTTATATCCTCCTCGGCTTCCCAAGTAGCTTCCTCAACCCTCTTGTTCCTCGAAAGAACCTTTATCGAAGCCACATCCTTAGTCCACAATGAACGGACGTGCTAATCCAAAATCTCAACCGGGACTTTCTTATAAGACAAGAAATTCCAAATAACCACCTTTTATAAAGGAACAACCGTTGAAGGATCACCCACGCACTTGCTCAATATTAAAACCTAAAACACTAGATGAATGGAGCTCAAGATAGTAGG
The DNA here is from genome assembly GCA_030864215.1 of Capsicum pubescens. Taxonomy (NCBI): domain Eukaryota; kingdom Viridiplantae; phylum Streptophyta; class Magnoliopsida; order Solanales; family Solanaceae; genus Capsicum; species Capsicum pubescens. Next base: position 218,682,721 of record CM061543.1, on the reverse strand, counting down.
CAATTCTAATTCATATGCAACATTACCAACCATCTTCAAAATCAAATATGGATCGACATAACGGGGACTGAGCTTACCGTTCTTGCTAAACCACATCACTCCCTTCACGGAAGACACCTTCAAGAACACCCAATCACTTACACTGAACTCCAACTCCCTTTGCCTCACATTCACGTAGGACTTTTGGCAACTTTGGGAGGACTTCAGTCTATTTGCATCACCTTCACCTTCTCCATGTCTTGGTGAATCAGATTCGAACCAAATAACTTACTCTAACCAACCTCAACCACCCTATAGGATACCTACACCTCCTACCATATGAGGCCTCAAATAGAGCCATACCAATGCTAGAGTGATAACTATTACTGTAGGAAAATTCTATGAGAGGCTAGTGGTCAACCCGACTACCACCAAAATAAAAAACACAAGACCGAAACATATATTCCAAGGTTTGTACTGTCCTTTTTGCTTTCCCATTCTTCTGCGGGTGGAAAATAGTACTAAGGGTCACCTTGGTCCCCAAACCTTTCTGGAAAAACCTTTAAAAGTGAGATGACAATTGAGTACCCCGATCAGATAGGATGGAGACTAAAATACAATGCATCTTTACAATCTTCTTAATGAACAACTTGGCATAATCTTTAAAAGAGTAATTTGTCCTCACGGGCAAGAAGTGAGCAGACTTAGTCATCCTATCTATGATGACCCAAATTGAATTAAATTATTGGTGAGAGCACAGATGACCGGTAGCAAATTCATGTTAATTATCTCCCATTTCCATACCGACAGTTCAATCTCTTGAGTCAACCTACCGGGCCTCAAGTCTTCCACCTTCACTTGCTGACACACCATGCACTTAGCCATAAAAATGGACACATCTCACTTCATACTGTTCCACCAATAAATCTCCTTAAGATCATGATACATTTTGCCGAACCAGGATGAATAGTTTAACATGACTCATGAGCTTCGGCCAAAATTCCTCTTCGTATCCCATCAACATCAGGAAAAGATAATATGCCTTAGTATCTCAAGATACCGTCATCACCAATCTCAAAAATCATCACTTCTGCTTACCTATATCCTTCTTAATTTACATTAAGATAGGATCCAACATCGGCTTCTCTTTCACCTCAGCACTAAGAGATGAATTTACCACCTCTTGAACAATCACTCTACCATCTTCAAAATCCAAAAAATAGACTCAAAGATTAGCTACATGGTGAATATCTAATACCAAATCTTATTTCTCTCCGTCCACATGATATAAGCTTCCCATGGACAACCTGCTAAGAGCATCAGCAACTACGTTAGCTTTACCTGGATTGTAGTGAAGACTCATGTCATAGTCCTTAAGCAATTAAAGCCATCTCCTTTTCCTAAGGTTCAACTCCTTCTGAGTGAACACGTATTGTAGGATCTTATGATCAGAATAAAGATCAACATGGACCCCATACAAATAATACCGCTAGATCTTTAATACAAACACCATTGCCAATAAGTCCAAATCACGGGTCGGATAATTCTTCTCATGAACTTTCAACTGTCTAGAAGCATATGCATCCACCTTGCCATGATGAATCAACACACAACCCAACCCTAATTGAGATGCATCGCAATAGAAAATAAAACTATCAGTTCCCTCAGGAAGATTCAAGACTGGAGCCGAAGTCAACTTATCCTTAAACTTCTCAAAACAATCCTCGCAAGCATCAGACCATAAGAAGTTCACCTTCTTCTGAGTCAACTTAGTCAATGGGGAAATAATAAAAGAGAAACTTTCCACAAACCTTCTATAATAACCAGCTAAATCCAAGAAGCTCTGAATGTTGGTTGGAGTTGTGGCCTAGGCCACTTCTTAACCATCGTAACCTTCTGTGGATCCACTATGATCCCTTAACTAGAAATAATATGTCCTAGATAAGTCACAACATTCAACCAAAACTCACACTTAGAGAACTTTGCATACAAACACTGATTCTTTAGGGTCTACAACATAAGGTGGAGGTGATCGGCATAATTTGCCTCTCTTTTTGAATATACCAAAATACCATCGATAAAGACAATCACGAAAAATCCAAGAATTAACGGAAAACTCAATTCATAACATCCATAAATGCTTTTGGGGCATTGGTTAAACCAAAGGACATCACCAAAAGTGCAAAATGACAATACTGAGTTTGGAAAGCAGTCTTAGGGATATCTACCTCCCTAATCTTCAATTGATAATAAACCAACCGAAGATCAATCTTAGAAAAGAACTTAGCACCCTAAAGCTGATCAAATAGATCATCAATCCTCGGAATCAGATACTTATTCTTCACGGTCACCTTATTTAGTTGGCGGTAATCAATACACATTCTAAGGGAACCATCCTTCTTAAGAACAAAAAATAGGGTCACCCACAGAGACATACTAGGGTGGATAAACCCTTTGTCAATGAGATCTTTCAACTACTTCTTGAGTTCATTCAGCTCAGTCGGAGTTATCTTATAAGGAGAAATAGATATAGGATGTGTGTCTCAAAAAAAAATTAATCCCAAAATCGATTTTCCTATCGGGGGAAATACCAGGAAGATCATCAAGAAACACCTTAGGAAATACACAGTCCACAGGGATAGTCTACAAAGAAAGACCTTCAGATCTAGAATCCTTAACATGTACTAAGTGATACAGGCAGCCTTTAGAAACTAATTTTTGGGCTCTAAGATACGAAATAAACCTTTTATTTGGTACTATGGAACTACCTTCCCATTCGATCATCGTTTCATTAGGGAAATGGAAACTGACCCTTCGGGTCTGATAATCAAGAGACGCATTGCACGAATGCAACTAATCCATCCAAAAATCACATCAAAGTCTAATATCTCCAACTCTATTAGATCCACCAAGGTCTCCTTACCATGGACCATCATCACACAATCCCTATAGACTTTTTAGCCACAATAAAGTCACCACAAAAGTGGACACATAAAAAGGATCCAAAATATACTCAGGACCAAAACCAAAATAAATAGACACAGAATGTGTCACATAAGAGAGAGTAGACTCGGGATCACATAGATAATATACATCATGGGAAAAGAGTTTGAGCATACCAGTAAAAACATCAGGGGATGCCTCAGAATCCTGGTGAGTGGCAAGAGCGTATAGACAATTTTGATGAGTGTCGAAGCCAGAAGCAGAAGTAGCACCTTTTGGCATAGGAGCTGATGATATGGAAAACCTTGTTAGCCCTAGTAGCAACCTTAGAAGGACATTCCCACTGCATGTAACCAATCTAACCATAACTAAAACACTAATTCCTTCTTTTGTCACACTGTCCACGATGTACAGACCACAAAACTGATATGATGGATAGAATGGGGATAACTATATTCCGCTAGTCTGGGACTGTACATGAGTGTTACAAGATGGAGAAGGATCAGTGAAGGCTGATGAAACTCTATGAGATCAATCAGAAGCAGCTACCTTTGGCCGAGTTTGTACCCCAAAAGTAGGATGAACTCCGTCCACATTGTCCTCAAGTGGGATAGAGAAAGAGGAGTTTCCATAAGCATTAGATCTTCAGGAAGGCATGATCTGAGATACAAATAAATAGATATTAGAGAAGATTCAAGACCTAAGAATCTATAGGCCAAAGTTAGAATGTAAGAAAGGAAAAAATTCCTAAATGTCTTGTAGCCTCTCTCTTATAAGTGTGGTGCACTACACACCCATAAAAAAGACTCTACTTGACATAACTTTATTGGATATCTAATGACACCAAACCTAGGCTCTGATACCATCTTTGTTATGACCCAAACCAGGGCCTGACCATGACGGGTATCTTAAGTCCCACATGGATCGGAGATCACCCCTGTGTACTTAATAATATAATATAATATCCCCAATGTTAGATGAATTTCAAATATATAACAAGATAAGTTTAAAGTTAAAAGGGTATGTCTATAACTGATAACCATCGACCAACCAAAATAACCAACCAACATCACCAAAGTCCACAGTAATCCAATAAAGCAATCTACACAAAGAACATAAACTAGTCTTAGTTGGGACTTTTCCCCGACACTGACAGATGATAATGAGAATGAAAATGATAATGTTAATGATAATAAAAGTAACTATAAAATCAACTCTAGGAATGAAAATTGGTGATGCCTAATCCTTCTGAGGAATGGAAGCTCGCCACTTTACCACAACACAATAAATCAATGAAATGAGCCAATTGACCTAACTATATGCAGGAAAAGTAAAAGTATCTTTGATGCCTGCATCGCGTGGGGATATGGTGTCCAGAGGTAGCTAGTGGGGTGAACACTAGTTTGTAACTCGAGGATAAGTATAAAATAATATTGTGTTCAATAGTTCAAAATATTCAAAACCAAGGCACATAATCAAATGTATATACATATATATATCGCATGTTGGGATAGGGAGAGAGGTTTAACATGTACTTTAAAACCTTAGTATCGGCTATGTAGCTTAATTTTCAAAGTTTAATAGTACCCACAGGCTATATGGGCCTTATATCTCACCCCTAATTGAGCTTCAGTATATGTATATATGAACGGGAGACTCTAACCTCCAAATCACATACTAAGGTAACTTAAGCACCCGATCATGTAATGTTGTATGGAGGACTCTAACCTCCCAATCATGTAATAGTGATAGTAAGGTGGACTCTAACCACCTGTCCATAAGCAAAAAGGGACTCTAACCCCAAACTATTCCGACCCCCGCACCGACTAGCGCGATTTCTAGTGTTAGTCCCTTAGGATTGTCACTTTCATGACTAGCTACACAAACCTTTTTTAAGCCCAACTTAAAACATTTATCACAAATTCCCATTCATTAAACCATTTTTCACATTAATTCATACATTGTTGGTATCGTCATACCAACTACACTTGCAAGGTAACAACAATATGCCAAAAAAAATTACATTACTTGGGGAATTCACAACCCTCTTGGTTCAATTATGCAATAGCTTGTGAAAACACAAAACCTGCAGAGTTCAATTAAAGAACTATTATGCCTTATTAGATTTTTCACATTAAGCAAAACTTCATGAGTAGTTCAACATGCCTACTATTCATAATCAAAACTAATTTTACAATATGGGGTTGAGGTCATAACCATTTCAAAAGTCACAAGTTTGGGAAAAGTATAATTCTCTAGTTCATTTACCGTACCCACTCACACACAAGTTTAAAACCATAATTAAAGCATGAATAATCATATGTAAACCACAAGAAACATTGTTCAGTCACTAAGCATTCAAAACACTCAACCCCTATTTCAAAACCAATATAAATATCTCATGAACAATACTTTAAAACATATGCTTTTAACAAATTAACAATGAGGGAATATTAAATTGCCTGAATACCAAGTTTCACGAAAGAAATTAAACCTTTGAGCCCTTGGATGACCTACTTCTTGGAAACTTTAAGTATGGTTGCTTAATAGAATTTGAGAGAGCTTTGGAAGTGTTTGAGTACGTTAAGCATGATATATAACCCCCTTATGTGCTTTATGGACATGGGGTTTTAATTGGTCAGGGAGAGAATTATCCAAAGTGTCCTTAGAATAAAAGCTAAAATTTAGTCGTCAATGACTACGGGTCACTATATGACTCGTATAAACTCATTACGACTCGTCATCCTAAGTCGTAGAAAAAATAATTCCTAGGACACCCACACACTGGTGACCCAATAATTTAACTGGTACCACTTATAATGGGACCCTACGACTCATAGGATCCAGTCGTAATCATTACCAAAATCCATTTGGGTAAACACTAGACATCTTATGATTTTCACCCAACAACTCGTAACAAATCCTTACAACTCATATTGAGCCACTCATACTTAGAGTAGCTTAGCCACTTAATTTTTTATTTGGTTATGACTTGGGTCACTAGGACCCATCAATATTCCATATGACATGTATATATTAGTTGTACTTAGTACAGCAACTCAAGTACCATTCACTAGACACCTTACGACTAGAGTCACATGACCTATCAAGACACACTATGACTCATAGGTGTAAGTCATAGTCAATACAGTGAAAAAAAATTCAAAAATTTTCAAGAACCAAACACCCAGGGCGTTACAGTTTTCTTCTTAGACTCCTATAGCCTTGGGTTGTTTGTTTCTTAAGCAAAATTTTGATTTTACCCCTTTCATATTTGAAATTATTTTAGGCCTGAATATGAGAAATATTAGTATCTTTAGCTTTTTTTTAATGCATAGATTCTATATTTGAAAGTTGAAGCTAATTCTAAGGCTATTTGCAAAGAGAACGCTCTATATTGAAGCACATTAGATTGGTATTTCATATTTTGAGGTAGGTTATGGCTTAAATTCTTTCAGACTGATATGGGCAGTTAATAAATAAGTAAGGCATGCTATGAGTTAGGAAAAATAGATATGGGGTTTATATTTTGAGATTATTTTTATTGTTGTTTTCCCAGTGGAGGCTTATATTTTATTATGGTTGGTTTATGATATCTAATATTATGCGTTGCCTGTGTGAGGGATTTATTTGATATTATTAGCCTTATCTATGTATTTGAATGCCTTTATTCAAGATATGATGCCAATGCAAGGGGCTTATTTGGATAATATATGCCTTATTTAAGAATTAGTTTCTTTTATTATAATAGAAATACTCGAGTTAGGGGTTGATATCATATTAATGATGTCTAGCATGCATATTTATTCTAATCGATCCTAATTGGAGTTGATGATCATGACTAGTGGATATATTGAGTTGATTTCTGGACTCACTTATATATACATGTGTTAGATGGATTGGAGATCATCATATTAATTTGGTTGTGAGCATTACATCCTCATTCCATGCATATACATTCATGAGATACTGGTATCATTCATAAATATTATTTTTTAAAAAAATAAGACAATTTTATTCATGAACACGAGTCGAAGAGGTAAGTTGAGATTTAGATATGAGATACAATAAATAGGTTGTGAACCTCCTGTGGGTCCTACCTGATATTTGTGAGCTTGGTGGGTGTATACAGAAAGTTATGTGATGGCTTTTATCATTCATCCCATCTGCATTGCATTTGCACATTCATCTTACTTATTTTCCTTAACTTTTGCATATATCTATGTTATTTTTGTTTTCTATGTATTTAAATAATAGAACTATTAGTAGAGATAGAGTGAGATACTATTTGGGACTATTCAGCTTGCTGGTGATGTAGTTAGAGTATGACTTTCATATCTTATTTTCTGCTATGCTTAGTCAGCCTTTAATACCTATTGAGTACAAGTGGACTATACTCACCCCTATTGTTCCCTGTTGGTGCATATCCTAGCATGAGTGCAACACATGAAGGTTTAAGATTGTAATGTTGATTGGTGCTTTTTGAGGCACTGGACCGATCTAGTGTTCAAGATTGATTCTAGATATCTCTCTATGTTACTTATGTCTTTATTTAGATCAAATATAGATGTTGTACTTTTTAGTCTTTTGAATTTATACTTAGATTCTTTTAGACTATGACAATATATTTTTGAGGTGTATGAGATTTCTTTTAGATTTCCACTTCTTCTTATATTTTAGGACCTATCTTTTATCTAGAACTCTCACCTTGGTGTGTGTTATTGTGAATTATGTATTTCATTTATTAGTTTGGGTGATTGACTTACTTATCAAGACCGAGCCATAATAAGTTCCATTATGAACTAGTTTTGGATCCAGACAAATTAGTTGTTAGAGCAGTCAGGTTTATCGATCTCATAAGTGTTAGAGTAGGATGTCTAGTAGTGTCTCATTTGTCGGTATGTAGACATCCTTATCTATCTTTGAGAGGATATAAGATGTTCTTAATAAAAACTTCTCTATTTTGATCCCTACTCATGCGGGTCGTTATTACCCCATGTTTTAAATAGTTTTTCTTTCTTTTCTATGTAGATAGTGAGGATTTGATCTCAAGAGAGTAGGCATGTTGATCCATCACCCAAGGATGTATCACAAACTTAAGGGAGAGGTAGGGGTTATGGATGGCCTAGAGATAGAGGATGAGCTTAAGCTATGAAGGTCTCTCTCTAGCCTAAGGTTGTGTATTCCATAGGTGATTATTAGATATGGGATATGGGTCCAACTCAAGTCCAATAGGGTATAGTTGATACCCAGTTCTTAAGAGTTTCTTGGATCATCTCTTGAGTTCTTTAGAGGGTGTTCCCTTGAGTGGACCTCGTGTTTATTCAGTTCTGAGTATTGTACCGCCATTAGTGCCGGTGTCTGCTTTTGGTATTCCTCTAAAACTAAGTATGATTTTTCATTCTATGCCAAAATTTAATTATGGAATTGAGGTCTCCCAAAACTACACCTCCAAGAATTATAATACAGTCAAAGTCAAATATAGTAGCCCAACAGAGGTTAGAGTAGAACCTATAGGGAATAGGTAGAATATCTCTCACGAATCTGCTGTAGTAAAAAATGTAGGCAAATTAAATGGGGGGGTTTCGATGAAAATGGTAAAGTAACAATGAGTCTTGATTACTTTAGCTGAAATCAATATGAGATGACTACGAGGACTATGGTCCCTCTGGCTTCCTAACTCCGTAGACTTATCATGCTCAATCCAACTAACTCAATGCAATGCATGCAGAATCTAACAAGATAGGTATCACCAACCATCTTGTGAACACCTTGGTAAATTTTACTCTTCACCTTGTGAGTCTCAGAGTGTGTTCGTACTAACCTTTGTCTTTGATCTTAGTTCAACTATCCCCTTTTGGTGTCAAGTTGATTAAACGAGGGTTAGTAGCCTTGAAATACTATCATAGCCTTTTTCCTAATCTTGACCTCTCCTGTGAAGATGATCTCAAATACAAACAAGTTCTTAACTTCTGCAGTAGTTAAGAAAGCATGCAAATCGAAGAAGACCACAATACATACATACACATTAATTTAGAAGAACCTCAGACTTTCTCTGCTTCTTTATTCAACTAGGATTCCCACAACCCTAGTTAGGTGGTTTAGCCATGAATAGTTGCAAGAAGATACATGGAATTCAATAAAGAAATCATCAAAACAATCTCACAGTAATTGAAGGATAAAAACCAAATTCTCAAATTAATACTCAACCATATAATCAAGAACAAAGGATTCTAAGATTAAAAGTCGAACCTTGAAATCAAAATATGTTTGTGAATGTTTAGAGAAGGCGTAAAAACTATGTAGAGTATTCAAAATAATATAAAAACATCTAAGAGTATTTATAGAATACATAGAACCCCTACAAATCCTAACATAAAAATAGGGAAAACTAGGTCGATGGCCACTTACGGGCCCACTTATGGGTCGTAAGTGGCACCTATGCCCTATAGGTGGGTGTCAAAGATTTTGATCAGCTGTATGAGGTTACCTATGATAGAACTTATGGTGGCATAAGTGACACTTATGCCCTATTAGTGCCCCCATTATGGGTGACAGAAAAAATCCTCAACTTTCAGGTTCTCTTATCTCACTCTCTGATACCCACGAAGGTAGTTACGCCATGTGGGTACCACTTGTGGACCGTGAGTGGCACAGAAAGTGGTCTTCCTACAATTTTTCATCATCTTTTCTTTTCTCACCTAGTTTTATCCAACATAAACACAAAAACACATCATATCTAACAAAACATACCTAAGTACTTGCGTATTTTCTAGTTTTAAGCATTGAAAGTGCCATGAAACCATGGCACCTCAACATCCTCAACTTAGAAAATTTGTATATTATTAGGAAAAAGAATAAAAAAATAACATGATGATTCTTAACCAGGATAAACCTAAGGTACCTATGGCAGTCAACTCGATTTCAGCTCAAAACTTTTCACTCCCTCCTACTTTCAATTTTTCAAAACTAACTGTGTGGATCTATGTAGCCAACTATGAAACACAAAGGAATAAATCTATGAGATTACATTAGCAATAAATAATCAAGCATATGTATAAATTACACTACCCGAATAGATAAACAACCAGCAACACAACCCATGTACCCTCACAACAAAGAAGTTCCACTCTCACAATATGATTATGTATGTAAATGCGGGGACGATAATGAAATTCTCTAACTCACAAAATAAGTTCCAATCAATGTGCATAGAATACCATAATCTTTCCCTTATTTTCTTTACCTTAGTTTTTCAGACAGTCGGTCTAGGAACACTATAGGACTTTATTCGGCTTGTAACGTAGGCTTAGTGGGCTAGTATTGTACACTTAGGACTTTAGTGACTAACCCCTTGACACTACAATTAAATTTTGGAGCCCACTTCTTAACCAACTTTTTCTTTATTCCTCCCTTTTTCTTTTAATTGCTTATTCAGGTTGGGAGCAATTTCTTTTATTATTTCTTTTTCTTTTTTTTCTTAACCAACCAAATCTACTTTCTTTTTCTTTTATTCAAACCCTTCTTCATACCTAATTCTAATTACGCACCCCTGTGATAGACACCCTCAACTTAGGCAATTTTCCTAAGCTGAGGTGCACAATGTCCAAGGAGGGACCAGGGCCAAAATAGGTTCATTATAACTACTGGGAAGGTGAAAGGTGAAAACAAAAAAATAGTCTATATAGGCTCAAAATTGGGATCAGGGAGTATTTATTCTTATTTGGGAGGTCATTTAGGCTAAGAGTGGACTAAATTAAGAATGGCCTATGATCCTTACCTAATCAACTACCCTACAACCTAGGCAAGACTAATCAGGTAAGTTCTGGATTAAATGCACAAGGAAAACTAGGTAAACAATCTCACACACACATGGCACAGGGTTATGATACCAACTACTACCTATCCAGTTCATGCAAATGCTAATCTATTATTATTATATCCCTAATCTTATTGCCATACAAAGATTCACAATGTTTACAAATATAAGCACATCACACAGTTCAAACCAAACTTTTTGGAGGGGTATCTTTGTTCTCAAAACATTTAAACACAATCAAAATATATCAATTGCCCTAAGGTTCCTTATTTTTTTCCTAGTTAAATATAAAAAACAAGCCACATATATGAAACAAACACAAAACAACCTAAACATGTCGACTCTACTAAGAATAGACTCCCGATAAAAGAGACACGACAACAAAAACCCCAAGAGGACATCTAAACCTACAAGTAGCCCCACCCTTATCGAACAGACATGCATTGTCCCCAATGCATTACAAAGCAATAGAGTTAGGAACATACCTGTGAAACCTTAGGACCATAGATCTGACGTCAATCAAACTAACATAAATTATCATAAATGAAAAAATATAATATACCTTGGGTTGCCTTCCAAGAAGCACTTGATTTAACATCGCGGCACGATGTGGGTGCCTTGATTACTCAGACTTCTTTAAGGTAGACAAAGGGTTGGCCTCCAGGATTATCAACACATTTTATTAACAAACACACCCTTATGTCAGTCGGCAGTTGCATGGTTCTACAAATATTAAACGTGACTTCCTCATCATTCAACCTGAACTTAATCTTACCTCTTTCCGTATCCACCAATTCTCTATGCATGGCCAAAAATGGTCTCTCCAAAGTTATGGACAACTTAAAATCAATTTCACAATCCAAGATAACAAAGTCGGTTGGAAAGATGAAGTTTTCCACCTTTACCAAAACATCAAATAATATGCCCATGAGATTTTTCACCGTACAATCTGCCATCAATAACCACATCATTGTTTATTCGGTAGGTCTCAAGACCAACTATTTGAACATTTTCCAGAAATGTCAAGTTAATGCTTGCACCTAAGTCACACAAAGCTCTAGCAAATCTATATGACCCAATCGTACAAGGAATTGTGAAGGAATAGGTGTCACATTTATTTTTCACAAGTGATCAAGATGTAATCGCACTACAATGATACAAACTACCAATATCCTTATAATTGTTAGTTTTTTCCTTTATCACCAAATCCTTCATAAATTTCCCATAGCCAGGAATCTGCTCAAGAGCTTCAAGAAGAGGGATCTTCAAACTCAACTTCTTTAGCATAGCAATAAGATTCTTATAATTACCTTCTTCCTTTTTTATTTCAACCTTTGAGGAAAAGGTGGGGGAGGTCTTGGAATATGCTTTAAGACTGGTTGGTCCTCCTTACCCTTACCTTTATTCTTCTCATCTCCTTTATCTACACCCATTGATTTTTTTGATGACTCACCACTAGTCACAAAAATTTTCAATTCCACTGTGGGTGCATCATTAAAATCAGCAATATCATCCCGAGTTTTATTAACTACAAGCATAGAGAGATTAATGGTGTCCTTACCACTCTGAGTAGATGGCCAAATAGTGACTGTCATTCTTTGAATTCTACATAGTATTACTCAAAAGAGTGCTCTATTGATGCTAATTCAAGGTCACCAACATTTGACCAAATTACTGCTCAAGTTGCTTAATCGCAGTGGCATGCGATTCCACTTTCTGGATCAAACCTGAAATGTCTAACTTAATCTTCTTAAGGCAACATCCTTTATTTTCTAACCTCTTTACTATTTTAGTAAGCAAAGCCTTCATCCTTGAATGAGTGTCATGGTTCCCTGGTAGAACATATGCACCACCCTTCTCCTAATAAGCATTCTTATGCCTCCAGTCACTATCTTTCTTTCTGTTCTTATCCCTATATCTATCTTCATAATAGTTCTGACCTTGGTTCCCTTGCCTCAAGTTCCAAGTGTCTTGAGTAGACCCTTGGACCTTGGCTCGAAAACCTTCCAACTCTTTATCCAGACACTTTACCTCCTCTTTAATAGAAGAATCATAATGCTTAGATGCTTTACCTTATACAACCGCAACATTCACTTTCTCAGAATTCATAGTTGCGAACTACTTAGTCAAAATCCCAATCTCCATCCCTAGCTACATAATTTCTTGAGCCACTGTATCATCTATAGTTCTTTGCTCGCTGGAAGCACTAATAGCTAAAGTGTTGGAACCTCTTTCTGCCTCTTGAGTATACCACCCTCGATTGGTAAGAGAGATTCAATCTAAAAAATTTTATATTGCTTCCCAGTGCAGGATCATGAAAGCTCCACCTGTAATAGTGTTGCAACAACTTTGGAACTGGTATTCAGGGCACGAAAGAAAATTTCAGTAGATTTCTCTTTGAAATTCTATGATTAGGCATTATCATCAACTTCTTATTAAACCAAAACCATGCATTTTACATTGTTTTGAAATTCAATTACCTGAAATTATAGATCTCATTTTTCAATTACAGTATTTTGGCAGGAGGGAAGAATCAGTTTAAGAAATGCTTCTACGACTCGTTCCAAGTAGTAATGGACCCACGAGGTCATTCCCTAACCATAATATCGCTTCACCAATTAGAGAGAATGGGAACAACCTAAGTCTGAACTCTTTATGAGTCACCCCAAGTATATTATATGAAGTGAAAATTCCAACAAAAACTATGGTGTGCATGTTGGCATCAATGGTTGGCAAACTCGCAAACACACTATTCAAATTTAGCAGTTGAATTATAGAACTTGTGATATCAAACTTTGTCTCTTAGAAAAGCTCAAGAGGAATGATATCTCCTATATCTATAGCCTCAATGTACCCCAGGTCATCATTTGGATCATCATATGCTTGCACATGCTGATAAATTGGGAGTACAGGAGCTTAATATTTTCTAGCTCTGTCAAATTTTTCTCGATGATCTTCTTCCAATCTTTGTATTTTCTCTAGAACTACACGTGGGAAACCTCATTATCCTTTCTCATATTTGCTTCTGCTAATAATTGATCATTGGTTTGTACAGCTATCTCCTGAACACCATGTGGAGGTAGGGAGGAAAGTTAAATATCCCTCCTCGCTCATTACTTCAATTTAGACCTCATTTCTAACACTTTTTGTGTGGTTTTTCTCCTATAGACTCTTATAATCTTGGGAAATATGTCTTTAAAACAAAATTCTAGTTTTACCCCTTTCATTTTTGAATTCACTTTCCAAATTCATTTTGGGATCGACCTAAATATGGGAAATATGGTTATCGTTAGATTTTCTAAATACGTAGATGCTTTATTTGAATATTGTAGCTAATTCTGAGGCCGTTCACAAGGGGAAGGCTTGGTGTTAAAGCACTTTAGACCAAAATTTTATCTCTTTGAGGTAGGTTATGGCTTAACATAGTTCAGATCGAGCTGGGTACTTAATATATAAGTAGAGCATTCTATGGGTTGGGGAAAAAGCTATGGGGTTTATATTTTGAGATTATTATTATTATTGTTGTGTGTCTACGTGGGGGCTTATATTATGTTGTTATTGACTTGTGATATCTGATATTGTGTGTTGCACGTGTGATGGCTATTTTTTGACATCATAGGCCTTATTCGTGCATTTATATGCCTTCATTCTAGATAATGTCCATGCAGGGGGATTATTTTGCTAATATAGGCCTTATTAGAGCATTGATTGCCTTTATCATGATAGCAATACCCGAGTTAGAGGTTGATATGATGTTATTGATATCTTGCATGCTTATTTATTCTGATGGTGCCTAATTTGAGTTGATGATCATGAATAGTGGACATATTGAGTTGATTTTTTAGCTCACTTATATATATATACATGTTGGATGGATTGGATATCATCATATTGAGTATATTGTGAGCATTACATCCTCATTATAAGCATATACATTCATGAGATACTGGTATTATTTAGAAATGCTATTTTTGATAAAAAAAAATGAGACATCTTTATGAAAAAACTCTCTGTGAACACAAGCTGGAGAGGTGACTTGAGATTGAGATATCAGATATAGTATATGAATTGCGAACCCCCCATGGTTCTTACCTAATAGTTGTGAGATCTGTAGGTGTATACGAAATTTCATGTGATGTCCTTCATCATTCATCCTATCCACAGAGCATTGCATTGCATTTGCACATCCGTCTTGCTAGTTTTCCTTAGTTTTCTTGACTTGTGCTTAGTTTCAGTGTATTATCGTATATATCTGTGTTGTTTTTGTTTTCTATGTATTTATATGTTAGAACTATTAGGGGAATGATGTGAGCTACACATTGGGAATTTTCTTCTTAAAAGTGACGTGCTTATAGTATATTTTACTTTTCTTATTTTTTGCTTTGCTCAGTCAGCCTATGATACCTATTAACTACAAGTGGTGTACTCACCCCTATTGTACCCTTTTGGTGCAGATCTGATGTCGCCCAAATTACACATCCTAGAAAGTATAAAGCGGTCGTTTGTCAAATATAGAACCCAATAAGGTTGGACTTGATCCCATGAGGAATAGGTCAAAATCTATCACGAGCTTGTTAATGTAATTGGAAATTGTAGAAAGTAAATGCGGGGATTTTGTAACAATAAGAGTAAAGTAACAATGTTAGGTAATTAGGGTTGTTATCAATATCAGATGATCACTATGATTTTGTTCCTCTTGATTTCATAACTCCGCAGACTTCTCGTGCTAGTCGAACTATCTCAGTGCCTTGAATACAAAATTTAACAAGATATGTATCACCTAATCGTATCTCGACCTTGGTTTGGGTGAATTTCACTCATCTCCTCTCGGTCTCAAAGTGTACCATTACTAACTTTTGTCTAGGATCTCAGTTTAATTATCTTCTCTCGGTCTTAAGTTAATTAGATAAAGGTTGGTAGCGTCAAATCACTATTTTGATTTCTTTTTCCTAAACTCTACCTCTCTCTCGAGCAAGCATATGAGGTCCTAATGTTTACAACCGTCAAGAATGCAATCAAATAAAGAGAAATCCAAATACATGCAAGAATACCAATTTAGAATGACTTTGCACTTCCTATGCTTTGTTAATACATCAGGGTTCCCACAACCCTAGTTATGGGATTTAGCTTCTCGTGATTATAAGAACACACATAGAATTCATAGATAAAAACATACAAATGACAATACGAAGAATAATAATGAAAACCCAAAATCTCAAATTAAGCTCAAACCCTAAATGCCAAGACCAATAATTCTAAGATCAATAGTGTATGTCAGAACTCAAAATAATGTTAAAAGTGTATAAAGTGCGTAAATTGATAACAAAACATCCAATGGGTATTTATAAATACTTGAGAAAACCTATCCTAAACAAATTAGGAAACTTGAGTCTGCACCAACCTACGACCCAACTTACGGACCCTAGGTTGTACCTATGGGGCATAGGTAGGCTTTATGGAAATAAGATGAATCTTTAGGTTGCACATCACCTACCTACGAGGGAAAACAATAGTCCATAGGTAGTACCTACGTGTCGCAGGGGTATAGGAATCAGAGTAAGAAACAAACTCTTAAAACTTCAAATCTCTACCTATGTAGCTCACCTATGGGATCGTATAGGAATCCTTCCAGCTCCTTTTCATCCCTTTTGCTCATTCTCTACTCAAAATTCTATTTTCTAGCAAAACCAACATAAAAGCACATCACATAAAAAAAAACCTAAGTATTTGCATAATTTCCTTATTTTAAGCATCGAAATGTCATAAAACCATGGCATATCAAAACCCTCAACTTAGAAAATTTGCATGTCCTCATGAAACTAACACATAATAGAAAAACACGATGCTTAACTAAAAGAAACCTAAGCACCTACAATAGTCAACTTATTATAGCTCAAATTTCCTACCCTCTCTTTGTCACATCTTTCAAAACCACTGTGTGAATTCATGTTGCACAACAGTATGACACAAGGGAATCAAGTGATGGAATTACATTAGCAAGATTCAACCAAGCATATATGTAATTTACAGTACCCCAAATAGATAAGCAGTTAACAATACAACCCATGTACCCTCAAAGCAAGGAAATCCCAACTCTGATAGTGCTATAAAGAATTTCAATGCAAGGGACTACATCAAACATTCACTCTCTCAAAAGAAGTTCCAATAATGTGCATAAAATACCATAGGCTTGACCTTATTTTCTATGCCTTAGTTTTTTGGATAGTTGGACTAGGATCACTATAGGACTTTCCTAGGCTTGTAATGTAGACTTGGGGGTAGGTATGGTATATATGGGATATAGTGACTCACCCTCTTTGACACTAAATTTACATTATTGGCTCCATTACTTAACCATGCTTGCTTTATTTCTCTCTTTTTATTCTTTAGTGCTTATTCTAATTGGGTGAGGTTTCCTCCATTCTTTGTAATTATTCACTTTTTTTCTTTATCTCTCATTTTTTTCTATTTCTTTTTCACACTTTTCTACAACACCCAACCCTACTTTATTTTCTTTTATTAAACACCTTTCTTCATACCATTACGCACCCCTATGATAGTCATCTTAAACGTAGGTGATTTTCCTGAGTTGAGGTATACAGTGTCCAAGGAGGGACCAGGGCTAAAACAGGATCATTGTAATAAAATGGGAAGGTGAAAAGGTGAAAACAAGGAAATAGGTCAATTTAGGCTCAAATTAGGGATCAAGGGATACTCATTATAATTTGGTTGATCTTTTAGGCTAAGAGTGTACTTATTAAAACATAGCCTATGATAATTTCCTAACCAATTATCCTACAACCTAGGCAAGACTAACCAAGCAATTTCTAGAATAAACTCACAAAGTGAACTAAGTAAATACCTATCACACACATAGTACAAGGTTATAATACTATGCTATGATTTTTTTCCCCTAATACTAATGTCATAACAAGATTCAATAATGGTCACACATATATTCACAACACACAGTTCACAAAAATTTTCCCAAGGGGTATCAAGTCTTTCAAACACTTAAAACACACAAAATAAAACATATCGACTGAACTTAGATTCCTTATTTTTCTTCTAATTAATCAAAAATAACCATAACATATATCATGATGCAACACCATACTTAAACATGTTGACTCTACTATGATAGAATACTTTGGGGAAAAGAGATACGGTAACAAAAAACCTCGGTTGGTTGGTACACCCCTCCCCAACTGAAAGCTAATGTACCGTACCTAGTGCATACTAGAAAATAATAACCAAAAAGGTGTAGGGATATACCTGGGATGCTCTAGGATTAAGAAGTAGGATCAACCCTAGATGGAGCATCATATCGCTCATTGCCAGGAGGTAGTGCTGGTGAAGTCATGGTAGACTTCATTGAGGTGTATCCCTGATAACACGAGGTAGGAAAGCATACATTCCAGCTTGAGATGTTGGTGCAGGCTGACACCAGCTGAATAGTAGCCCTGGATATTGCCTGTCTCTGAGTCTGGCCCCTAGTCTGGCGTGGAGCCAATGGTGCACTGTCCTCTCTAACAGAGTACTCCTATATGGATCCACTCTATTATAGAGACTTATATGTCAACTTGGACTGCACATCTTTCTTTTGTGTATCCTTGAGTGCCATAGTACGTGCAAGACGGTTTAACATCTGGTCCATGAATGGCATAGGAAAGTGACCTTTTATGTCCAAGTATTCAGCTTCTGATAATCCATACAAAATCATCATTTCATGGCTAGTCTCAATAAAATAAACTTGTTTTTCTCATTTGGGACCATAGTAATCCCACCCTTCTTTGGCACACACTAAACTATGCTCACCCATTTATTGTTGACGATAGGGTAAATCACACCTTTATCTAACCACTTAATGATCTCTTTCTTCACCACCTCTTGCATAGGTGCATTCAACCAACGTTAATGCTCAATGCTAGGCACACACTCTAATTATAGTTGAGTTTTACGAGTACAAATTCTTTGTGGAATCCCAAAAATATCTGTAATAGTCCAACCAGTGGCCAGTTTAAACCTTTGTAATATAAAATCAAGGCCTCAACCTAGTATCCAATAAATGTACAACAATTATAACCAACAAGGTATTGATGGCCCCCAAGAATGAATTATTCAAATGAGAGGGAAGGGCCTTTAATTCCAAGACCGGTGGCTCCTCAATAAATAGTCGAGCTTGTTGGGTTGGTCTATTCTTCATATCAAGGTCCAAATTCTTTAGTACATAATAATAAGAACCTTTGCCAGCAAGTGTGCTCACAATCTCTTCATACTCCTTGATACCATCACTATTAAAATTTATGATCACTACCAGCAATGCCTCTACCCCAAGTCTTTCCTCAATGGATGCAATCAATACATCTCCATCTATGATGTCTATCACAAACTCTACCTATATATTTTTTGACTGCCTCATCAAATAACACACATTGAAAGTGACCGATTCATTACTAAGACTAAATTTTATTTGTCCCATCTTCATCTCAACCAATGCCCTACTCGTCTCTAGGAAAAGCTTTCTTAAGATGATATGGATGTTAAAATTAATCGCACAATTGGGAATCACAAAGTCATCTAAGAATATGAAAGAAGCCACCTTCATGAACATATTACATAATATACCAACCAGTATCTTCACGGTGTGATCGTTCAATAAGTGCAATCAATGCATCTTCACCTATTGTGTCTATCACCAACTCTACCCGCATATTTTTCATTGCCTCATCCTAACACACAGTGAAAATGACCAGTCCATTACTAAGCCTAAATTTCATTTGTCCCATCTCCATCTCAACCAATGCCCTACCCATGGATAGGAAGAGATTTCTTAAGATGATAGGGACGTCTAAATTAACCTCATAATCAAGAATCACAAAGTTGACAAGGAATATAAAAGAAGCCACCTTCACCAACACATCACACAATATACCTACCAGTTTTTTCACGGTGCAATCGATCATCCATAATCTCATATAGGTCAGCTTAGGTGACCCCAACCCCAACTAGTTATATACAACTAGCGACATCATATTAATGCTAGGTCCTAAATCACATAATGCTCATGCAGAATTTAAGGACCCAATAGTGAAAAGAATAGCAAAAAGCTCTAATATCCTCATTTTTCTCAACCAAAGATTGGGAAACAATATCACTACAGTAGTGTACATTATCAGTTGCCTCAAAACTTACCGTCCACTTATTAGTCACTAAATTATTCATGAACTTTTCATAACTAGGTATTTGCTCCAATGCTTCCACAAGAGGGATATTCATAGATAATTCCTTCAACATCGACATGAAGTTTTGATATTTCCCTTCTTCTATTTTTCTTCAACCTTTTAGGAAAAGATGGGGGAGTTAATGAAATAAGCTTCAATATTGGTTCGACCTCCTTACCATTTTCTTTATCATTTTCAGCTCATTTATCTACACCCATCAATTTTTGTGATGTCTCACCATTAGTTACCAACTTCTCAGTTTGAGCTTTGGGTGAATCATCAACCTCAAAAGTATCATTCCTTACCTCATTAACTACAGGCATTGGTGGATCAATAGTAGACTTACCACTTCGAGTTATGATAGATAGACACTGACTGTCATTCTTTAGATTCTAAATGGTATTGCTTAGAAGTATATCCGATTGATGCTGATTTTAGGTAGCCGACATTTGAATAAACTGTTACTTAATTATAGTAGCATGCGAGTTTACTTCTTAGCTCAATCCTGATATATTTGTCTTAATCTCCTTAAGAAAACTCTCTTGGCTCTCTGAATCCTTCACAATCTTAGCTAGCAACGTTTTCATTCTAGAGTCAGCATCACATCTCCCCGATGGAACATAAATACCACTCTTCTCCTTGTAATCATACTTTATCCTCTAGTCACCATCACACTCTCTACTTTTATCCCTATATATGTCTATGTAGTAGTTTTGACCTTGATCCCCTTTTCTTAAGTTTCAAGTGTCTTGATTATACCCTTGGCCCTAGGCTAAAAAACCTGCCATCTCCCTATCCAATTACTTTGCTTCCACCTTAGAATTAAACTCATCGTGTCTAGAATATTTTCCTCGTGCTCCCAATACATTTAATTTTTCAACCCCAATAGTTACAAACTGCTTGATAAGCAACCCAACCTCAGTCATCGATTGTGCTACCTCTTGAGCCACTATCTCATCTAGGGCTTTCTACTCACTTGAAGCACCAATAGCATAAGTATAGACCGACCTATATTCCTCTCAAGTATGCTAACCTTGGTAGATTTTAGTGATTTAGTCTAAGATTTCTGCATCCTGCTCCCAACAGAGACTCATAAAAGCCCCACCGGTGATCATGTCAGCCACAACCTTGGCATTTGTATTCAAGGCTTTATAGAACATCACCAATAAGTTCCTACCTGAAATTTTGTGATTTGGAACATTCATCAGCTTCTTCTTGAACCTCAACCATGTCTCCTACAGTGCCTCTAAATTTAACTATATGAAATTATAAATCTCATCCTTCAACTACAACATTCTAGAAGGTAGAAAAAATAGTCCAAGAATTGTATACTCAGCTCATTCCAAGTAGTAATGGACCCATGAGGTAGCTCTCTTAATCATAATGTCGATTCACCGGTAAGATAAAATGGGAACAACCTAAGTTGTAAAGCTTATTGACTCATCCCTAGGAGATTGTACGAAGTGCAAATCCTAGCGAAGTTCAAAATGTGTATATTTACATAATTAGTAGGAAGTCCAGCAAACACACCCTTCTGATTAAGCAGTTGAATCATTGCACTCATATTATTAAGCTTCGTTCCTTGGGTCAACTCATGAGGAATGATAGCTCTTGTTTTAATAGGTTCAACATACCCCAAATCTTCTTATGGGTCATCATAAATTGGAAAGTATTGATTAGCAGGGGGTTGAAGTTTGAACTCTATTCCTCTTAAGTCTATCTCTGTCGACTGATGCTCGACTATTTCTTCTATCTAACCTTTTTGTTTTAGCATGCCAGGTAAGTATCAACCTCATATTTTCTTTAGCTATTATCCGAACAATGGTTTTTGTAGCAGCTTCTTAAATACCATGCGAAGGTAGAAGATTCAATGCATTTGTGTCATCATGAATCCCTTCATTCTGGGCTCTATGCTCATACTTTTCTTCTCTTTCCAACTTATAATTTTGTCGTAAGGTTCTTTCATTCTCAAGAATAAATAGAATCAGGGGATTTCATTGACTCTAAGTACTAGGCATACAATAAAATATACCCTTAAAATAGTAGAAAAATAAAAACCAACCTCAACAAACTCACAATCCATCCATAACCGTATTCCCGAGCAACAATGCCAATATTTGATGTCGCCCAAATTACACCTCCAAGAAAGTATAAATTGGTTTCTTGACAAATATAGAACCAAACAAGGTTGGAGTCGATCCCACGAGGAATAGGTTAGAAATTTTTCACAAGCTTGCTGATGTAATTGGAAATTACAAAAAGTAAATAGGGGTTCCTGTAATAGTAAAAAAAAGTAACAATGCTGGATAATTAAGGTTGTTATCAATATAAAATGATCACTAGGATTGTGTTCCCCTGATTTTATAACTCCACAGACTTCTTATGCTCGTCGAACTATCTCAATACCTTGCATAAAAAATCCAATAAGATATGTATTACCTAACCATCTCTCGACCTTGGATTGGGTGAATTTCACTTATTTTCTCTCATTCTTAGAGTGTCGCATTACTAACCCCTATCCAGGGTCTAGTTTATCTATCTCCTCTCGGTCTTATGTTAATTATATGAAGGTTGGTAGCTTCAAATTACTGTTGTGGTGTCATTTTTATAATCTCTACCTCTCTCTATAGAATACATGCAAGTTCCTAATGATTGCAACTAAAGAAATCAAACCAAAAGAAATTCCAATACATGCAAGAACACCATTTTAGAATGACTTTGCACTTCCTCTACTTTGTTAATCCATCGGCGTTCCCACAACCCTTGTCATGGGGTTTAGATCCTCATGATTGTAAGAATACACATATAATTCATAGATGAAAGCATACAAATGAACTTATGAAGAATAATAATGAAAACCCAAAATCTCAAATTAATCTCAAACCCTAAGAACCAAGAACAATAATTTCAAGATCAATAATGTATCTTAGAACTCAAAATAATGTTTAAAATACAGAGAGTGCGGGAACTAATAACAAAATATCTGATGGTTATTTATCTAAACATCAGAAAATCTATCCTAAACAAAGTAGGAAACTTTAATCGACACCAACCTACGACCCCATTTACGGGTCATTGGTTGTACCTACAGGGCATAGACAGGCTTCATGGAAAATAGAGGTATCTTTAGGATGTAGATCACCTACCTATGAGGGAAACCTGTGATTTGTAATAGTACCTACACCTCCTAGGTAGAGGATGTAAGATTAAGAGTTAGCAAGCAACTCTAAGAACTTCAAATCTCTACCTACATAGCCCACCTAAGGGCCCATAGGTACTACCTACGACCCATAGGTAAGAATCGTATCAATCCTTCCATCTTTTTTTCATCCCTTTTCCACATTCTCTAAACCAAATTCTTTTTTTCCTGCAAAACCAACACAAAAGCATATCACATCTAACAAAAATACCTAAGTACTTGCATAATTTCCTTATTTTATACATCAAAAAGTGCCATAAAACTAGGCACATCAATACATTTAACTTAGAACATTTGCATTTCCTCATTCAACTAACACATAAAAGAAAAACGCGATTCTTAACTAAAATAAATCTAAGGAACCTACAACAGTCAACTCATTTTAGCTCAAATTTCTTACCCCCTCCTAGTCATATCTTTCAAAACCTCTAGGTGAATCCATGTAGCATAACAGTATGACACAAAGGCATCAAGTGATGGCATTATATTAGCAACAAACAACCAAGTTATATGTAATTTACACTACCCGAACAGATAAGCATTTACCAATACAACCCATGTACCATCATAGCAAGGAAGTCCCAACTCTCATAGTGTCATAATGCATGTCAATGAAAGGGACTACATCATACACTAACGCTCTTAAAATAAGTTCCAACAATGTGCATAAAATACCATATGCTTGCCCTTATTTTCTATACCTTAGGTTTTTAGACAGTTTGACTAGGATCACTATAGAACTTTTCTAGGCTTTTTATATAGGCTTGGGAGAAGGTATGACACATATAGGATATAGTGACTCACCCTTCTTGATACTATACTTGCATTATTGGCTCCACTACTTAACCATGCTTCTTTTATTTCTTCCTTTTTGTCCTTTATTGCTAATTTGGATTGGGTGTGGTTTTCTTTGTTATTTCTATTTATTCACTTTTTTTCTTTTCTATCAACTTAGGTGATTTTCCTAAGTTGAGGTGCACAGTGTCCAAGGAGGGACTAGGGACAAAATAGTTTCATTATAATTAAATGAGAATATAAAAAGGTGAAAACAAAGAAATAGGTCAATTAGGCTCAAATTAGGGATCACGGGATACTTATTATCATTTGATTGGTCGTTTAGAATAAGAGTGGTCTTATTCAAACATGGCCTATGATCATGTCCTGACCAACTATCCTACAACCTAGGCAAGACTGATCGGGTGAGTTCTGGAATAAATGCACAAAGTGAACTTAGTAAATTCCCCAAACACACATGTACAAGTTTATATTATCAACTACTACCTATTCATTTCATGCAAGATAAGTTATGACTATTTTGACCCTAATAGTAATTCCATAACAAGATTCAACAATGGCCACACATATATTCACAACACATGATTAACAAAAAAAATTTGGAGAGGTATCATATCTTTTAAACACTTAAAAACACAAAACAAAAAATGTAGACTACACTTAGGTTCCTTATTTTTCTTATAATTAATCCAAAACAACATATATCATGACACAACACAATACCTAAACATGTTGGCTCTACTATGATAGCATACCCAGAGAAAAAGCGATACGACAAGAAAAATCCCTAGTGGCTGGTACGCACTCACCCCCAACTAAAGATGATGAACTCTCTTCAGTGCATACTAGAAAATAATAATCAAAGGGTGGAGGGACATACCTAAGATACTCTAGGTGTTAGAAACGGGCTCACCCCATCTTGGGCATTATGTGGCTCATCGCCAGGAGGTGGTGGTGGTGAAGTTGTGTCTTTCTTCTTCTGAGCTCTGGTACTAATAACACAAGGTGAGGAATCCTGGGTACTGGACTGAGGTGTCTGTACTGGTGCAGGCTGAGAGCCCAACTAAATAGCAGCCCTGGCTACTGTTTGTCTCTAAGTCTGGCCTCTAGTCTATTATGGATCTAAGGGTGAATTGTCCTCTATTATGGGGTACTCCTCTACAGATCCACTCCATTCGAGAGACTCATCTCTTAACCTGGACTGTATGCCCTTCTTTTTTATAGTCTTGGGTACCATAGTACCTGCAAGACGATCTAATATTTGGTCCATGAATGGCATAGGAAAGTGACCTTCTGCATCCAAGTATTTAGCTTCTAATAATCCATACAAACTCACCATCTCATAACTGGTCTCATGGAAACAAACTCATTCTTTTCATTAGGGACCATAGTGATCCCACCCTTTTTTGGCACACACTAAATCGGGCTCACCCACTTGCTGTCAGCAATAGGGAAAACCACACATATATCTAACCACTTAATGATCTCCTTATTCACCACCTCTTGCATAGGTAGATTCAAACGACATTAAAGCTCAATGCTAGGAACATAGTTCAGTTTAAGCTGATTCTTATGAGTGCAAATTTTGGGTGAAATACTGATAATATCCGTAAAAGTCTAACTATTAGCCCGTTTAAATATATACAATACTAAAATTAAGGTCTTAACCTGCTTATCTAATAAATCTACAACAATGATAACCGGTAAGGTATTATTGAGCATTAAGAATACATAATGTCAATGAGAGGGGGTCCTTCAATTCCAAGAATGGTGACTCCTTAATAGATAGACGAGATGGTGGGGTTGCTTTAGCCTTCATATCAAGGTCCAACTTATTTGGTACATAAGAATAAGAACCTCTGCCAACAAGTGTGCTCACTATCTCATCATAATCCTCAATACTATTGCTATCAAAATTCATGATCACCGCTGTTAATGCCTCTACCCTAAGTCTCTCCTCAATAGTTGCAATTAATGCATCTTCTTCTATGGTGTCTATCAAAGACATGACCTATATATATTTTTGTTGCGTCATCAACTAACACACGTTAAAAGTGACCTATTTATCATTAAGCTTGAATTTTATCTATCTCATCTCCATGTCAACCAATGCCCTACCTGTGGCTAGGAAGGGCCTTCCCAAGATGATAGAAATGTTAAAATCTACCTCAAAATAGAGAATCATAGAGTCTTCTAGGAACATGAAAAAAGCCACCTTCACCAACACATCACACAATATACCAATTGGCTTCTTCATAGTGTCGTCAGCCATCAATAATCTCATAGAGGTTGGCTTAGGTGACCCCAATCCCAACTGCTTGTATACAACTAGCGCCATTAGATTAATGCTAGCTCCTAAATCACATAATGCTCGTCCAAAATTTAAGTAATCAATAGTGCAAGGAATAATGAAAGCATCGGTATCCTTCTTTTTCTCAATAAAAGATCAAGAAGCAATAGTACTGCAGTGTTTTATATTTAGTGGGCTCAAAACTCACCGTCCACTTCTTAGTCACTAAATCCTTCATAAAAATTGTATAACTAGGCATTTGCTCCTACATTTCCACAAAGGGAATATTCAAAGATAATTCCTTCAACATTGAAATGAATTTTTCAATATTTCCCTTTTTTTACTTTCTTTTTCAAACTTTAAGGAAAAGGTGAGGGAGGTTGTGAAATAGGCTTCAATACTGGTTAAACCTCACTACCCTTATCCTTATAATTTTTAACTCATTTATCTACACCCATCAATTTCTATGATGTCTCACCATTAGTCACCAACTTCTCAGTTTAAGCTTCAGGTGCATTATCAACATCCATAGTATTATTCCTTACCTCACAACCATAGGCATAGGTGGATTAATAGTAATTTAACCACTCCGAGTAGTGATAGATAGGAAGTGACTGTCATTTATCGAATTCTAAATATTATTGCTTAAAAGAGTGCCTAATTGATGTTGATTCAATATAAACGACATCTAACCAAACAGCTACTCAAGCTGCTTAATCACAGTAGCATGCAATTATACTTTTTGGATCAATCCTAATATGTATGTATGAATCTTATTAAGGAAACTTTCTTGGCTCGCTGAACCTTTTACTAGCTTAGCTAGCAATGCTTCCATTCTAGAGTTAGTATCATAGTTCCCCAATGGAATATAAAGACCACTCTTCTCCTTATAATCATCATTTTTCTTCCAGTAAATATCACGGTGTCTGCTCCTGTCCCTATACCTATAGTAATTCAAACCTTGATTCCCTTGACTCGAGTTCCAAGTGTCTTGGTTAGATCCTTGGACCTTGGCTCAAAAACCCATCATCTCTCTATCCAAGTACTTTTTTTCCTCCTCAAAATTAGACTCGTCATGTCTAAAATATTTAGCTCGTGCTCCAAACACATTCACTTTTTTTGCCCTGATAGTGTCAAACTGCTTGGTAAGAAACCCAATCTTCGTCCTCGGCTGGCTACCTCTTGATCCACTATCTCATATAAGGCTATCTGCTTATTGAAATCACTAATTGCATAAGTATCAGTCGACCTATCTTCCTCCCTAATATGCCACACTCAGTTGGTTTTAATTATCCAATATAAGAGTTCCGTAACCTGTTCCTACCAAAGACTCATGAAATCCCCACTAGGGATAGTGTTAACCATAACCTTTGTATTTGTATTCAAGACTCTATAGAATATCACCAACAAGTTCCTCCCTGAAATTATGTGATTGGGAACATGCATCAGATTTTTTTTAAACCTTAACCATGTCTCGTACAATGCCTCTGAATATAAGTATCTAAAATTATAACTCTCATCCTTCAACTAATACATTCAAGAAAGCAAAAAAAATTGGACAAAAATTGTATCCTCAGCTCATTCCATGTTATAATGGACCCATAGGTAACTCTCCTAACCATAACATCGCTTTAACTATAAGAGAGAATGGGAACAACCTATGTCATAATTCTTTCTAATTCACACCTGGCATATTGTACGAAGTGCGAATTCGAACAAAATTTATAACATACATATTTGTATCCTCAGTAGGAAGACCAACAAACACACCCTTCTGATTAAACAACTAAAGTATTACACTCATAATTTCAAATTTTATTCCTTGGGGAAACTCATGAGGAATTGTAGCTCTTGTCTTAATTGGTTAAACATACCCCAAATCACCTTCTGGATCATCATAAACTAGTAAGTACTAATAAGCGGGTGGTTTAACTCTATTTCTCCTAAGTATATCTCTATCGAGTAATGCTCGATGATCTTATTCCTCCTATCTAGACCTTTTTCAGCAAGTCAGGCAAGTTCCAACCTTGAATTTTCTTCGACTACTAACTGGGCAGTTATTTGAACGATAATTTCTTGAATACCAAGAAGAGGTGGAAGATTTCATGCATTTATGTCATCACGAATACCTTCATGCCCAGCTCTATTCTTATACTCTTTTTCTTTTTTAATCTTATGATTATGTCATAAGGTTCATTCAAGCTCAGGATTAAATAGAATCAGGGGATTGTCTTGACTCTAAGTGTAATATCCTGTGCTTCTACCTAGCTTAAGATCATCCCAAAAATATTAAGGACTTTCTTTGAAGATGAATACATTTTTGTACATGTGGAATTTTTAAGATTTAGACTTTTTGTTGTGTGGAAAATTTAATAAGCTTTCCATCGATACCAAATTCTCCAAAATTCGATAACCGAGTAAAAAGTTATGGCATTTTAAATTTTCAATCATTAAACACCGTCATCCAGGAAAGTAGCGCATCGCAGAGTGTGAAAAAATAGAAATTGTTGATTTCCAATATTTCTTCGCGATAGTGGCTCATCGCGCCAAAGACCCAGTTCACAATTGTCTAATTCCAGTAAGGCAACGCGATCCTAGCGCGTCGCGCCATGGATGAAATTTGCATCGAGTGCTGATCCGTGATTCCATCGCATCATTTCGTCTACCTAGTTCCTAGTTGGCAATTTCCAGTGACACGATGCGATAGTACCGCATTGCGCCAGCTTGCCAAATTGGGAAATTTTGACAAAAAATAAATGTTTTATCCAGGAATAAATTGGTCTTTTTCCAAGGTTTTAACACGTCCAGGTGCGGTATTTAATCCCTAAAAACATTTTAAATTATTATTTACTCATTTTTTCCCAAATCAAGAATATTCTCTCCTAAGAAACAAAATCCTAGCTCTCAAGAATCAAGGCAAAGCTCAATAATTACGTTCTAAGGTATGTCAAGTGTTTATTCATGGGTCCCTTTCACCCATGAAGCTCAAGAATCTCTTTTCAAAGTTCAAGTATATCAATTTTTATGAATCCCATATTGGGTTTGCTTTTGTTCATGTTGATAATGACAAATTGAATTCTAATCCATGTTTAGTGATAAGTTTTATGTGGAATTAGTTATTATATATGTGGATTCATGTGAACCCATTATTAAACCCTTGAATTTGAATGTTCATGATCTATTTGAATTGAAATTCATGTTCATGTTGTTGTTGGGTTTTGATTCATGTTTTAAATTACATGTTCCAATGATTGAAACTAGTATGTGATGCTTTGCATAGTATTCATAATAAACCCTTCAAATTGCAAATTGATTTATGCAATCATGATAATTAGATGCATTGATGATGGTATAACCAAAGTATGCTCCCCATGTGTTTGATAAAATGCCTATGTTTTAGGAAAAAAGTGCCATTATAGTATGTTAATGTGAAATTCCCATTCATGTACAAGCTAATGCATGTTAAGTGTTTGATGAAATGTCTTAGTCAATGAATTATGGATATATATATATAGCCGTTGTTGTGCTTTTGAACTTGTGCCATGATTTACGTTTATGCCATCGAGTCCTGGGGTATTTATACCCAACAATTTAGTTGTGCGCCTAGAGCTCGTGTCAATTTCACGATAATCTTAGTCATGCCATTATCAGTAGTATTCTCAGTCAGTTACATGACTTAGGAAAACTCAGTAATCTCGTGAAATCAGTCAGTTAACAGAATTCAGTAATAATCCATCAGTCCACGGAACTTAGTAAACTTAGTCCAGTTCGTCTCAGTATAATCAGTTCATTATCTATTCAGTTGGGACTAGGATTTAGCACTAAGTGAACCCAAGGATGAGGGCACACACTAATAGTAGAGGGTGTGAACCTTAAAAACAATCCTTGCATTCTAGAACTATGTAGCCAGCATAGGTTGAGACATCAACACAGACAGTTTAGGGTTGATGAGATGGATTAACACTACTAGATGAGGGTCCCACCATTCTCCTTTGGGGACACTACCAAATGAAGGTCACTCACATCTTTCCTTTCCAGTGGTGTGGTACTGACACCCTTCTAATTGGGGTTATAGATTGGACCCCAACTCAGCTATATTACTTTATTTGGGGCATGTCGGTTATATGACTACCTCCCATAGTCTCAGTCTCAGTTTCAGCAGTATAACTCAGATAGTTCTACAGATTTTAAGACTATCAAATACAGTCACTCAGCTCAGTATGGAACTCAGATAGTTTTATCAGAATTAAGACTGTCAGCAACAGACACCCAGTATCAGTTATATCAGTTATTAGTAATCCATATTATAAGTATATTCAGTATTCATAATCTCCATATTTCAATTGTTATCATGTTTTCATGTATGTATCCTCACGCAGTCATGTTCATGTTTATGTTATTAGTCAGTTATAGTTCATACATATGAGCCCCATGCATTCAGCCTACCTCACTTGCGTACCAGTACATTCTCACATACTGACGCATACTTTTCTTTTGCACTATGATATTTTATACCATTGGTTCGGACGCTCAGGTTCCCGATCGCACTTAGCAGCTCAAGTTTTAGTCAGTAGAAGCAGATTAGCAGTGAGTCCTCATTATTCGAGGATGCTTTATCATTTTAATATTTTAGTACTTAGATTACTTTAGCAGTTGGAGTTAGTTAGGGACATGTCCCATCAACTCCTTATTCAGACAGTTTAGAGGCTTTCAGACTAGATACTCAGACTTCAATATTTTCAGTTATTTCAGTTGTTTTGGTATTGTTATACCACATTCAGTATTATTATTAGTATTTTGTTTTTAACCCTATGGATTTTCAGCCTTTATTTTTGCATTTATACAGTATATTATGCAGTGCTTAGTTACAGTTATCAGTCATGGGTTAGCTTGTGGTCCTTTGGGGTCATGAGCATCGTGTGAAATTTTAGGTACCAGATTCGGGGCGTTATAAACTTGGTATCAGAGCCTAAGGTTAAATAGAGTCCTAGAAAGTCTTAAAGTCACATCTAGTAGAGTCTTGTGCATAGGTGTGTTGCGCGCCATATTTATGTACAGGAGGCTATAAGATGTTTTAGGAACATTTTCCCTTCTTTAAGTATTCATATCATGCCAGTGAGCATGAGCTCAGAATTAAAATCTTAGTATAATCTGTTTCTCCCTTTTCGTTTACAGAACATGCCTCCCAAAAGAAGGAACGGAAATCAGTAGGCCCCTCAGCCCATCCAATCAAATCCCTTGGACGAACATGTCTCTCATGTAGAGTTCAGAACTGTATTCACTACTTTTGCTAATTCAGTTGTTGATCAGAATGAATGACCAGCTACTATTCCGGCCAATCTAGTGGCCAACACTTCTGCATCTAGGATTCGAGACTTCACCTGAATGAATTCTCCATCTTTTTCCAAGTCTAAGACAGACGAGGATCCTCAGGAATTCCTTGATCTGGTTCAGAAAGTTACACATATCATGGGGGTTATCGCTAGTGAAAGTACTGAGCTAGCTGCATATCATTTGCAGGATGTGGATCACACATGGTTCAAATAGTGGAAAGCAAAGAGGGTTATAAATGTATGGCCCGTTGAGTGGGAGGATCTTGCCACTGCCTTCTAGATAGATTCTTTCCCCTAGAGCTAAGAGAAGCTAATGTGTTAGAGATTATCAACCTCAGGCAGGGTAACATGACAGTGGAAGAGTATTCTCTCAAGTTTACTCAACTAGCTAGATACGTTTTTCATTAGTGGCAGATAGCAGGGCTAAGATGAGTAAGTTTATTTCTGGGGTAAATGATAGTGTGGTCAAGAAGTGCAGGAACACCATGTTGATTAGTGATATGGACATATCCAGGCTTATGATCCATGCTCAACATATAGAGGAGCAAAAGATTAAAGAGAGAGAAAAGCAGAATAAGAGAGCTGGAATAGGTAGCTTGAATTTCAATCAGCCTAAGTTGGAGGGTGGTAACCGTCCTCTGTTCAGCCCAAAGTTATCCGTTCTAGTTCTTTCCTCAGCCAGTACTCCAGTTCCTAAGTTCAAGGAGGGTAACAAAGATAGAGAGCTAGGCTATAAATCTCAGGGAAATATTAGTAGTGCCCGAACTAATCCTCTTTGTCACACTTGTGGTAAGAATCACAAGGGTATTTGCAGAGCTGGAACTGATGTGTGTTTTGGATATGGTAATACAGGCCATAGAGTCAGAGATTGTCCCCCATCAGTTTTTTAGGGTCAGCATAACCGTTCCTCAGCTTAGTTCGATCGCCCGAACTAGCAGGGTGCCACTTCCAGCACCACTAGTGGGCAACACCCAAATAGATTATATCATCTTCAGTCTCGATAAGATCAGAAAAATTCTCCTGATATGGTCACTGGTATGTTACGGATCTTTCATGTACATATTTATGCTTTTCTAGATCCAGGAGCTTCTTTGTCTTTTGTTAATCCTTATATAGCAGTTGATTTTGGAGTCAGTCCCCAAATTCTAGCATATCCCTTCTCAGTCTCTACCCCAGTGGGTAAAACAATCATAGCTCGATGGGTATACAGGAACTGTCCGGTTATGATATCTCAAAAAATCATATCAGGAGACTTAGTCGAATTAGAGATGACTAATTTTGATGTCATTCTCGACATGGATTGGCTCCATTCCTGTTATTCCATAGTCGACTTTAGAAACAAAATTGTCTAGTTTTAGTTTCTAAATGAACTTGTCCTAGATTAGAGGGGTAGTACTTCAGCCTTTAGGTGTCAGGTTATTTCCTACCTTCGGGAAAGGAAAATGATATCTAAGGGATGTGTCTATCATCTTGTTTGAGTTAAGGACCCTATTTTCAAAACTCCCAGTCTTGAATCAGTCCCAGTAGTGAACAAATATTCAGATGTCTTTCCCAAAGATCTTCCAGGAATTTCTTTTTAAAAGGGAAATAGACTTCGGCGTTAATTTTCTTCCTGATACTCAGCCTATATCTATTCCGCCATCTGGAATGGAACCAGTGGAACTCAAAAAATTGAAAGAATAGTTGAAGGGTCTCTTAGATAAGGGATTCATGAAACACAGTGTGCCCCCGTGGGGTGCACCAGTCTTATTCATGCAAAAGAAAGATGGTTCTCTCAGAATGTGTATAGATTACCGTCATCTCAATAAAGTCACGATCAAGAACAAGTATCCACTTCCTAGAATAGATGACTTATTTGACAAACTTTAGGGTGCCAGCTATTTCTCTAAGATAGACCTCAGATCAGGCTATCATTAACTCAGAGTCAGAGAATGTGACATTTTGAAAACAACTTTTCGAACTCAGTATGGTCACTTTGAATTCTTAGTTATGTCCTTTGGTCTTACCAATGCCCCAGCTGCTTTCATGGACTTGATGAACCGTGTGTTCGCACAATACTTGGATATGTTCGTCATAGTCTTTATAGATGACATCCTTATCTATTTCCCTAGTGAGCACGATCATGCAGACCATCTTAGAACAGTAATGCAGACTCTCAGAAATCATTAGTTGTTTTCCAAATTTAGTAAGTGCGAATTTTGGCTAAGGTCAGTAGAATTCCTCAATCATATCATTTTCGGTGATGGCATTAGAGTTGATCCTCAAAAGACTTAAGAAGTAAGAAACTGGCCTCGCCTTGTCTCTCCATCAGATATCAAGAGTTTCTTGGGTCTGACTGGCTATTACAGATGTTTTGTTGAGGGATTTTTATCTATTGCATCCCCTACATCTAGATTTACTCAAAAGGAAGTAATGTTTCAATGGTCAGATTCTTGCGACATGAGTTTTCAGGAGTTGAAGACTCGACTCACCTCAGCCTTAATTTTAGGTCTTCCAAATGGTTCACATGGGTTCGTAGTGTACTGTGATGCATTTATGTGATCATAGCCTACGTCTCTAGACAGCTTAAGCCCCATGAGGAGAATTATCCTACTCATGATCTTGAGTTAGCAGCCGTAATTTTTTCCTTGAAGATTTTAAGGCACTACTTGTATGGTGCTCATGCAGATGTGTTCACCGATCATAAAATCCTTCAGTACGTATTCTCCCAAAAAGATCTCAATCTTCATCAAAAAATGTGGTTAGAGCTTTTGAAAGATTACGACATTAGTGTCCTTTACCATCCGGTCAAGGCCAACATAGTGGACGACACTCTCAGTAGACTTTCTATGGGTAGTATTTCTCATGTTGAGGATAGTAAGAAAAAGGTAGCTCAGGAAGTTCATCAGCTCGCCAGACTAGGTGTCCGCCTAGTTGATTCAGCAGAGGGTAATATATGGGTTCAGAGTAGTTCAGAATTATCTTAAGTTTCCGAGGTGAAGGAAAAGTAGGATAGGGATTCCAGTCTGGTCAAGTTAAAGGAATCAGTCAAGGATCAGAAGGTTGAGGTTTTCTCCCAAGGGGGAGATGGTGTGTCGCATTATCAGGGTCATCTTTGTGTGCCAGGTGTAGATGAATTGAGGAAATAAATTCTTGCAGAAGATCATGGTGGGCATTACTCGATTCATCCAGGGGCCACTAAGATGTACCGCGACTTGTGGATGGTCTATTAGTGGAATGGGATGAAGAGACATATTGCAGAGTTTGTGGCTATGTACTCAACATGTCCGCAGGTTAAGATTGAGCATCAGAAGCCTAGTGGGTCCATCCAAGAGTTCAATATTACCACTTGGAAGTGGGAAGAAGTGAACATGGACTTTGTAATGGGTTTTCCTCATACTCGTCATCAGCATGATCCATTTTGGGTCATTGAAGATAGAATGACCAAGTCATCTTATTTTCTTCCAGTCCATACCTCTTATTCTGCCGAGGATTATGCCAAACTCTATATCAGGGAGTTGGTCAGATTGCATAGTGTTTTGTTATCTATTGTCTCAGATAGAGGTACCCAGTTCACCTCTCATTTCTGGAAAGCATTCCAAAAGGGTCTTGGTACCCAAGTCCACCTCAGTACAGCCTTCCATCCTCAGATAGATGGTCAAGTAGAAAGGACCATTCAGACCTTGGAAGATATGATAAGGGCGTGTGCAGTTGATTTTAAGGGTAGTTGGGATGACCACTTTCCTTTGATTGAGTTTGCATACAACAACAGCTATCATTCCAGTATTTAGATGGCTCCATTCGAAGCTCTCTATGGTAGGAGATTCAGATATCTGATCGGTTGGTTTGAAGTCAATGAGGCCGCTGTAGTAGGGACTGGCATTATATTCAATGCCTTAGAAAAAGTCCAGTTGAACAGAGAAAGACTCAAGACAGCTTAGAGCCGACAAAAATCAAACACAGATATGCACAAAAAGGATCTTGACTTCGATATTGGTGATCATGTGTACTTGAAAATCTCTCCCATGAAGGGAGTGAAGAGATTCGGTAAGAAGGGAAAGTTCAGTCCCCGATATGTCAGTCCCTTCAAAATTCTCAGTCGCTTCGGCAAGGTAGCTTATGAGCTCAAATTGCCTTCAGATCTAGCTTCAGTACATCTAGTCTTTCATGTCTCCTTGATAAAGAAGTGCATAGGTGACCCAGCAGTTGTAGTCCCTATTGAGGGCGTAGATATCTAGAACAGTCTCTCTTACGAGAAAATTCCAGTCAAAATCCTTGATTATCAGACCCGCAAACTGAGGAACAATGAAGTCCCTCTAGTCAAAGTTCTTAGGCGGAATCAGTCCATTGAGGGATATACTTGGAAAGTAGAAGCAGGAATGCGTACCAAGTATTCTCACCTCTTCTCCACAAACTCAGACTCAGACCAAGGTAATATCTTTCCTTAAAGCTTATTCAGTTTTATGTACAAATTCCAGTTATAAACCAGTTTCATGCTCAGATTCCCATTTTAAACTTGGTATCCATTTACCATTACATATTCAATCATATGTTTATGCATCAGGTCAGTCATGTGTTCATGCATCAGACATGCATTCTCCTTGTGAGAAACTCAGTTACCAAAAATCTCAGTCATGTATTATGAGTCAGTTCAGTCATAAAATCATGCATCATATATGCATGCTCAGTATGAATCTCAGCAATGTCAGTCATGTAGTCATGTTTCAGTTGTTCATGTTCAGTATGTACTTTAGCTTATCATTTCTCCCATCTCAATCAATCTTATTCGAGGAAAAATATTTCTAAGGGGGAGATATTGTAATTAGCCGTACTTCTACCTAGCTTAAGATTGTCCCCAAAATGTTAAAGACTTGCTTTGAAGATGAATACATTTTTGTACATGTGTAATTTTCAAGATTTTGACTTTTTGTTGTGTGGAAAATTTAATAAGCTTTCCATCGATACCAAATTTGCCTAAATCCGATATATAGGTAAGAAGTTATAATGATTTAAATTTTTAGTCATTAAACACCGTCATTCAGGCCAGTAGCACATCGCGAAGTATGCCAAAATAGCAATTATCAATTTCCAATGTTGCTCCACGATAGTGGTGTGTCGCGTCAAAGTCCCAGTTCACATTTGTCTAATTCCAGTAAGGCAACGCGATCCTAGCGTGTCACGCCATGGATGAAATTCACATCCAGTGTTGATCCACGATTTCACTGCGTCGGGCCGTCCGCCCAGTTCCCAGTTGGCAATTTCCAGTCGATGCTCTAGCCTGCCAATTCAGGAAATTTTGATGAAAAATAAATATTTTATCCAGGGATAAATTGGTCTTTTCCCAAGGTTTTAACACGTCCAAATGCGGGATTTAATCCCTAAAAACATTTTAAATTATTATTTACTTACTTTTTCCGCAAATCAATAATATTCTCTCCTAAGAAACAAAACCCTAGCTCTCAAGAATGAGGGTCAAGCTCAAGAATTACGTTCTAAGGTATGTCAAGTGTTGATTCATGGGTTCCTTTAACCCATGAAGCTCAAGAATCTCTTTTCAAAGTTCAAGTATATGGATTTTTATGAATCCCATGTTGGGTTTGCTTTTGTTCATGTTGATAATGACCAATTGAATTCTAATCCATGTTTGGTGATAAGTTTTATGTGGAATTAGTTATTATATGTGTAGATTCATGTGAACCCATGATTAAAATCTAGAATTTTGAATGTTCATGGTCTATTTGAATTGAAATTCATTTTCATTTTGTTGTTGGGTTTTGATTCATGTTTTAAATTACATGTTCCAATGATTGATCCTAGTTTGTGATGCTTTGCATAATATTCATGATATACCCTTCAAACTGTAAATTGATTTATGCAATCATTATAATTAGATGCATTGATGATGGTATAACCAAAGTATGCTCCCCATGTGTTTGATAAAATGCCTATGTGAAGGAAAAAAGTGTCATTATAGTATGTTAATGTGAAATCCCCATTCATGTACAAGCTAATGCATGTCAAGTGTTTGATGAAATGTCTTAGTCAATGAATTATGGATATATATAGCTGTTGTTGTACTTTTGAACTTGTACCATGATTTACGTTTATGCCATGAGGTCTTGGGGTTATTTATACCCGACAATTTAGTTGTGCGCCTAGAGCCTGTGTCACTTTCACGATAATCTCAGTCACGCCATGATCAGTAGTATTCTCAGTTAGTTACATGACTCAGCAAAACTCAGTAATCTTGTGAACTCAGTCAGTTAACAAAATTCAGTAATAATTCGTCAGTCCACGAAACTCTGTGAACTCAGTCCAGTTCGTCTCAATATAATCAGTTCAGTGTCTATTCCGTTGGAAATAGGATTTAGCACCGATCGAACCCAAGGATGAGGGAACACACTGATTGTAGAGGGTGTGACCCTTAGAAACAATCCTTGCATTCCAGAACTATGTAGCCAGCATAGGTTGAGACATCAACACTGACCGTTGAGGGTTGATGAGATGGATTAACACTGCCAAATGTGGGTCCCACCGTTCTCTTACGGGGACACTACCAGATGAGGGTCACTCACAGCTTGTCTTTACCAGTGGCACAGTACTGACACCCTTCCAACTGGGGTTACAAATTGAACCCCAACTCATCTATATTGCTTTATTTGGGGCATGTCGTTAGATGACTACCTCTCATAGTCTCAGTCTCAGATTCAGTAATAGAACTCAGATAGTTCTACAAATTTAAAAACTGTCAGATACAGTCACTCAGCTCAGTACGAAACCCAACTAGTTCTATCAGAATCAAGACTGTCAGCAGCAGTCACCCAGTATCAGTTATATCAGTTATCAGTAATCCATGTTATCAAATTATTCAGTATTCAGAATCCCCATGTTTCAGTTGCAGATATGTTTTCATGCATGTATCCTCATGTAGTCACGTTCATATTCATGTTAATAGTCAATTATAGTTCATGCATATAAACTCCATGCATTCAACCTACCTTACTTGTGTACCAGTACATTCTCACGTACTGATGCATACTTTTCTTTTTCGCTATGGTATTTTATACTATAGGTTCAGACGCTCAGGTTCCCAATCGCACTTAGTAGCTCAGGTTTCAGTCAGCAGCAGTATACTAGCAGTGAGTCCTCATCATTAGAGGATGTGATAACACTCAACCTACATGTCAATATAGTGTAAGGCGGTCGTCGTCAATATATTTACCCAACTTTAGAGTCGGGGTCAAATCCACAAGGAATAATGTGAGTGGCGATTAAAATAGTTTGAAACTAAAGATACAATTTGAATTCAAACAGATGATACAAAAAGATAAAATGGTGGTTTTGGAGATTAGCCAATAAATGTTGGTCACTTTAGCTTCGATTTTTGGAATCAAGAGTTTATGAAATAACCAGAATTATGTTCACTAGGGCTTCCGGTACATGACAGATGCTAAAAGTGGTTCAAGATTCTCACGGTGGGTAGGATAACAAGCTATCTTTATCGATGTTATGCTTAAATGTCTATCGACCTACTTAAGTGTTTAATTCTCTAATCCTCTCGGACTTAGGGAATTTCTATCTACTGCCTAGATTTTACCTCAGGTTAACCAACCTTGTTACAGCATTGATTATTAAAAAAAGTATTTCCGAGTCCCTATTGATAATTAACTTCCTACTATATTTGATATCTTTCTCAAGAAAATCAAAGCAGGTGTGTTTACTTTTTGCAACCAACAGACGTTAATTAAAACTTCAAAATTCTCAAGAAATCCTACCACCTTTTGAATCTTGAACACTTAGAACCTTATCAAGACCTAACCCTAGATCCCATAATTCAGGTTAAAGGAATTTAGCCGCTCATGATGTAATAATCGAAGAAACTAGTTGAATTCATGATTTGAAAGATAAACTTACCACAAGATGAATAGAAACTAGAGATTTTCAAATTAAATCACAATGGAAATCCCAAAATAATGATAATAATCTCTTCAAAGTATTTGCTTTTTCAAGCCAAGAAACTCGAGAGAAAAAATATCAAATTACGTTTCTTAAAACTCAAGTGTCAACCCTTAGAAAAACCCTAAACAATGTTTTTTATTGTTAATCCTAAATAAGGAAATAAAATTAAAGTTGCAACTTTTTCTCGGAATAGACGACGACATTCGTGACAGCTTATCAGGAGTCTGACAGCTTAACACGGATGTCGTCATCTCCTCTAAAATTTTGGCTTCTACTGTCTAAGGATGACGACGACGTTGACGCCTTATCACTAACCTGACGGCTTATCACAAATGTCGTCAGAAAAATGTCTTCAACTCCTATCTCTGTTTAAGGACGACAACATTCATGACGGCGTATCATACTTTTAACGTCATATCACCAGATGTCATCACAAGCTTCAACTCATGCTTAAGTCTGACGACAACTGTGATAGCCTATCACAGGGCTAACGACTTATCACAGATGTCGTCAGCCACACTTCTCTTCAGATTCCTCCAGATTTCAACTTCTTTGCTTCTATTCTTGTTGGTTCTCTATCCATCAGCTTAAATTGTAAAATCAGACATAAACAAATAAAAAACGACAAAAGTTGCTTAAGACTTTGCAATTATTCTTGGTTAAAGGTCTTAAATGTGTTAGCAATTGCTCACACATCAGGTTGCTTTATCATTTCAGTATTTTAGTACTTAGTCTACTTCAGCTGTTGGAGTTAGTTGGGGACATGTCCCATCAACTCCTCATTCAGACAATTTTAAGGCTTTCAGACTAGATATTCAGACTTTAGTATTTTCAGTTGTTTTGGTATTGTTATACCACTTTTAGTATTATTATTAGCCTTTAGTGTTGAACCCTATGGCCTTTCAGCCTTTTTTTCACATTTATACACTATATTATGCAGTGCTCAGTCACTGATATCGATCATGGGTTAGCTTGTGGTCCTTCGGGGTCATAAGCACTGTGTGGTATTTTGGGTACCAGATTTGGGGCGTTACACTAAGTGTTGGGAATACACTGGTGTATATGCTAGAAATACTAAAACATCAAAAACCAACAACTTAAACAAACTCAAAATCAATCCATAAATATATTCCTCAGCAACGACTCCAAAATTTGATGTCGTCCAAATTACACCTCCTAGAAAGTATAAATTGGTTGCTTATTAAATATAGAACCCAACAAGGTTAAGGTCTATCCCACGAGGAATAGGTCAAAAAATTGTCACGAGCTTGTTGATGTAATTGGAAATTGTAGAAAGTAAATGCAGATTTTTTTAATAGTAAGAGTAAAGTAACAATGTTGGCTAATTAGGTTGTTATCAATATAAGATGATCATTAGGATTGTGTTCCCCCTATTTTATAACTCCGCAAACTTTTCATGCTCATCGGACTATCTCAATGCCTTGCATGAAAAATCTAACAAGATTTGTATCACCTAACCGTCTCTTGATCTTGGTTTGGGTGAATTTCACTCATCTCCTTTTGATATCAAAGTATCTCATTAATAACCCTTGTCTTGGAGCTCATTTTATCTATCTCTTCTCGATCTTAAGTTAATTAGATGAAGGTTGGTAGCTTAAAATTATTGTTGTGATTTTTTTCCTGATCTCTACCTCTCTCTTAAGAAAGTATTAAATACAGGTGAGTTCCTAATGTCTGCAACCATCAAGAAAGTAATCAAATCGAAAAAAATCCTATTATATGCAAAAATACCAATTTAGAATGACTTTGAACTTTTTCATCTTTGTTAATCGATCAAGATTCCCACAACCCTAGTTATTGGGTTTAGATGCTCATGATTGTAAGAGCACACATAGAATTCATGGATGAAATCATATGAATGAACTTACAAAGAATAATAATAAAAATCTCAAATTAATCTCAAACCATAAGAATTAAGAACAATAGTTCCAAGATCAATAATGTATCTCAGATCTCAAAACAATGTTAAAAGTGTATAAAGTGCATAAAATGATAACAAAAAATCCAATTGGTATTTATACATAAATTAGAAAACCTATTCTAAACAATGTAGGAAAATTAAGTCGGCACCAATCTACGACCCCACTTACCGGTCATAGGTTGTACCTACTGGTCATAGGTAGGCTTTGTGGAAATTAGAGGAATCTTTAGGCTGTAGATCACCTACCTACGAGGGAAACCTATTGTCCGTAGGTAGTACGTACGCCTCGTAGGTAGGGGGTGTAGAAATCAGAGTAAGCAATCAACTCTAATAACTTAAAATCTCTACCTATGTGGACCACCTATGGACTCGTAGGTACTACCTATCGCCCGTAGGTACTACCTATCGCCCGTAGGTACTACCTATGAGCCTGTAGGTAGGGCTTATAGGTAGCATTACAGTTCCTTTTCATCCCTTTTGCTCATTATCTACTCCAAATTCTATTTTCCTACAAAACCAACATAAAAGCACATCACATCTAAAAAAAATACCTATGTACTTGCATAATTTCCTTGTTTTTAGCATTAAAAGTTTCATGAAACTATGTCACATCAAGATCCTAGCACGAGTGCGATGCATAGAGGTTGAGATTGTGTTGTTGATTTATACTATTTTGAGGTATTAGATCATTCTAGTGTTCATGACGAATTTCAGATCTCATTCAATATTACTTGTCTTTATGTGGATCAGAGATAGATGTTGTACTTTTTTCTTTCAAATTTGTACTTAGATTCTTTTACACTATGACACCAAATTTTGAGGATGTATAAGATTTCTTTCAGATTTCCACTTTTACTTATGTTTTAAAGCCTGACTTCGTTCTAGAAGTCCCGTCTTGGTGTGTGTTATTGTGAATTTTGTATTTCCATAATTACTTTTGATGATTGACTTACTTATCAAAGATGAGCTACGATAAGTGTCATCATGACTCATTTTTTAGTCGTGACACTTTGCAAGATAAACATGATGATGTGAACAAATAAGAAAAAACAATAGACAAATCAAAAGATGATAATATATATAATGACGACAATTATGAATCTAAAATTAGCTTTGATTCAGTAGCACTGCACAATTTAGACAACAAAAATAATGTCAGAAGACATGTGAAGAAAGAAATTGAGGACGCTATGTTTGATGGACATAGAGCAAGCTTTGACATAACGTTTGGAAGGAGACAAAGACTCTTTTTTTCAATACATTTGAAAGACCAAAGTGGAGCATTATTAAATATTCTTCTTCAATACTCTTAAGAAGGCAAATAAAAATTTAAAGTCCGGATTTCAAATCCGAAGACATCTATAAATAGAAGCAGTCCAAAAATTCACAAGTCAGAGTTGTA
Organism: Capsicum pubescens; assembly: GCA_030864215.1. Classification (NCBI taxonomy): domain Eukaryota; kingdom Viridiplantae; phylum Streptophyta; class Magnoliopsida; order Solanales; family Solanaceae; genus Capsicum; species Capsicum pubescens. The sequence continues at coordinate 218,639,857 of CM061543.1, read as the reverse complement.
AGAAGAGAAAATCCATAGCTAAGAAAATCCTTCCCAAAAATCCTCATATTTCCTTTCCTTTTCATATATTATCCATGCCACTATGTTCTCGTATTCCCTTTATTCCCTATATAATCGTTGTATTATAAATTTACTATAAAATAAGTCAAGCCTTTTTAATAAGCTTGTGTGCAATTAGTCTTTAGGGGTTTCCGAAAGGAAAACCTCTCTCTGTCTTAAGCCATGTAAGTCTTTTGTTACTATATTTTTGTACTATTCTCCCAAATTATGTATGTTCTAATGTAATTACGTAAGTTTATATGTAATATACATATATATATGTGTGTGTGTGTGTGTGTTTTCATTTAAGTGTTTTTATAAATTTTATTACCCTTAGTATATGGTTACTCTCTTAATAATACTAATGGATTAACCTATAAATTCCTAGGAAGTCAAGGTTTTGAATGTCCACACATTTAAAAGGACAAATTTTCGGCCCGGAGTGACGTTAAAGAAGAAGTTATTAAGAACATAGATTATGAGAGAAATGAACAATATAATTAATTAATTAAAAAAAAATTGTACATTATTGTTCACGGGGAGTAAATATAGAAATTTAGTAAAAATAAGGACTAAGTCATGCTGAAAGACACAAGTGAGAGGGGGTCTTGAGTAGCATTTTACATCAATTATGACAAATAAACATATACTTCACTCTCTTGAACTCTTAATTATCTTAATCTTCTTTTACTTAAAACTCATGATTTTATATATATATATATATATATATATATATATATATATATATTATGTAACAATGAATATCACAGGAAGTAATAAAAGATTGTACTCGTTTAAACCAAAAACAACAAAAGACATTGATCTTCGTCCTATATGCTTCCTTATTTCAATTTGACTTGACCCGTAATTTAAGAAAGTATATGATTTGTTCGTTTCAATTTTTTTGTCCTACTTTTTAGTTTGTTTCAAAAAGAATGTTTACTTTCTTTCTTAGTAATTCTTTAATTTCAACTTTCCACGTATCATCTTTATGACCATAAGATGAACATTTTGATACATTTGACATATCTTTAATTTAAGACCACAATATTCAAAAAGTTTTTTCAGTTTCTTCAACTCTATGACAAGTCAAAATAAAAAAAAATTCAAACAACAGGTGTAAACTTTTGAATCTTCTGATTTTAAATTAAAAATATGCATTCTGATTTTAAATGTGTCATTTATGGGATGTTTAAACTAAAGAATTACTATAATATTTGAAAAGTTGCATTATTTTGGGATTTTTTCTTAAGTAGCAAACTTATAGTTATAATTAGAATTTTTATAGCAACTCTTTCATAATTACGAAAAATAGCAAGTTGTATTTTGTATTTTATAAAAGTGTTGCTACTAAAATACATATACAATAAGATTTACTATCCTTCTTTTACTCAAATCAGTTGAGTTAAATAAGGAAGCAGTAAATTTCTTTTTCATAAATTACTGCAGTAGATTTTTTTTTCCATAAATTACTTTTATTTTAATTAGTAGATTCCTTTTCCAAACAAACTCAAATATGAAAGATTATTATCTTCTTGATCTTTAAAAACTCAAAATAAAGCATCATTACTGTTTTTATTCTCTCTTTCACTATCTTATATCTCTAACTTTTTTTTTCTTGTTAGTTTTTTTTATCATTTTACTTTTTAATTTTTATTTTTATTTCTTTTCACTTTATTTTCTCTCTTTTATTTCTCTTCTTTTTTTCTCTTTTTGTTTTTTTCTTTATTTCTTTCTTCTTCTTTTTCTTTTTTTTTCCTTTCTTATATTTTTTTCTTATCCTATTTTCATTTTCTTCTTCTTCTTTTTTTATTTTTTTTATTTTTATTTTTACACTTTTATTTCTAACTTCTATTTTTCTTTCCCCCCCCCCCCTTTCACTTCTTTTTTTTAGATTTTTTTTCATTTTTATCTTTTTTTTATTTTTTTATTCTTCTATCGCTATCTTTTATTTTTAAAAGTCAAATATTTATATCACATATACATATTTAAAAAATATACAAAATAAATTGACATATAGATCTGCATATGTATTTACAGTACAAAACATACATACATATATATGCATATATATTTACAAAAATACATATCTGACTTATATGTATATATAAGCATATAGGACACAAAATCTCTATAACAAAAAGGACAACTATATACATATATATAGGTAATCAAAAAATAGATGATACATATTTTAAATAGAAAAAAATACAAATAAGTATATATGTTACCCTCTAAAATGACATAGAACAATTCAAAGACAAATCCAATACCGTACAAAAATACATATAAATATGCATTTATATATACAAAAAGGACAACTAAATAGAGAAAATTGAAGGAAAGGTTTCTTTTAAGTCTTGAATGAAGGATTGGTGATATTGAACAACTTAAAGGGTCAAACATCATTAGGAAACTTGATTAAGTTAATTGTGGACTTAATTAATATTTTTAAAACTTTCTAATCTTTTCAAAAATACAAATCAACCCAACCCAACCCACACCCCTCTTCAATCCAAATCAACCACCCCCAGTCTCTCTCATCTCTCTCGACAGCTTCTCTCAACTCTCTCCCAACCAATAGTTTTGCAAATTTCTTCTTTCAATTCTCAGCGACTTCAATATCCGATGATAAATAATTGGGCTTCGAGTTCCTTTTTGAATTCAACCTTTAATCGATGTGACAACCTTGCTCTCCGGCCACAACAACTTCAAATTCTTCAACCTTCAATCGACGTGAAAGTCTTGCTCTCAGGCCACAACAGCTTCGAATTCATCATCTTTCCTTTTCTTTTTTCACAGGTAGAAATTTATGGTATTTTTAGTTTTGAAGAAAACGAGGAACTTGAGCCAACTTCTCTTATAGTATTGGCTAACAATTTTAATGTTTATTGCTTTAATTTGAAATGTGATCTCAATAAAACCCTAATTTTTGTTTTTTCTTCTTTTCTCTTTTCGAAGTGAATTATGAATTTTTGTTGTTTGTTGCATTTTTTTGAAGTTTGATTTTTGTTGTTTGTGTTTATAAAAAATAAAACAACTATTTGGTTTGATTTGTTCTATTCTTGTTCTTGATAAAAATGGTGATATTGTTGTTTTTCAGTTGAACAAAATCGTGCTACTACTTTTTATTTTATCAAACAGATTATCCATCTGGTGCAACATATTAACCATCTGATGCAACAGATTTATCAGATGATAGAACAGATCAACCATCTGAAGAGGAGCCATCAGATTATAATTCTGATGCAATAGATTAATCATCTGATGCAATAGATTTAACATATGATACAACAGTTTAACTATCTGATGCAACAGATTAACCATATGTTGCAACAAATTAAGCATCGGATAAGAAATCTGATGCAACTGATTAACCTTCTGATGCAATGGAAAAATCATCAAATTAATGATCTAATGCAACAAATGAACCTCCTGTTGGATAAAATCCTATCAACTCTTCCAATAGGACATGTCCAAGACATGATTTTTTCAACTGATCATTCATCTACCGCGATAGACGATCCAATATCGGAAGAAATCTAAATAATATTGATGTTGATAACTATTCCAATAGATCATTCATGTGTTGTAACAGATGCATGACCTTTTTCACAGACCATTCATCTTTCTCAATGGATAAGTGATATATTTTGTATTGTTACAACAGATTACTCAGCCGTTGCTGCAGGTTAGTTACCTGTTCTGACAGATCACTCATATGTTGCAATAGATGTGTGATCTATTTCACAGACCATTCATCTTTCTCAACAAATGAGTGATATGTTTTATATTATCGCAACAGATTATTCAGCCGTTACTACAGATTATTTAACTGTTCCAACAGATCACTCATGTTGCAACAATGTGTGATCTATTGCACAGACCATTCATCTATCTTAAAAAATGAGTGATACATTTTGTATTATTGCAACAGATTGCTCATCCGCTGCAATAGGTTTGTTATATACTACAACAGATATACTACCTGGTACAACAGATAAGTGATTTATTGGAACTGTTATTTTACTATTTTGCTTGTTGATTTACTGTTATTCTTTTTTAACAATATATTAATTAACTATAATATATTTTTTTATGTTTTCTTTAATTTTAGATAATATGGCTCCCAAAAGAACAGAAGTCGAATCAAGTCTAAGTAAAGGAACAAGTGAAGCAGCTAGGCTACATCCACCACTCTATGATCTTGCTTTACAAGCATTATCTCAATCAGGAGCAGAATATAATGAACACGGGGAGGACAAATATTTCAAAAGAGATGATCCAAATTCTAATAGCCCTTCCACCGAAGAGTTGGTCAAAACCATTAGCATTAATCGTTATCCTGTAAAGATGCAGTGCGATGGTGCCACAAATTTAATGGGTGATTTCGTGGTTAAGTCATCCATGGGAAAATCTTTCAACGCCTTCAGAAAAATACTTTGAGAATAAAAATTAGATGCTTATTTTGGGGACAGTTGCTTTGAGAGATATCTTGATTTGTTGGAGGACAATAATGCTCGTTTCCAAATAAAAATGGTATATAAACTTCTCAAACATAGGTTTATGTTTGAAAACAAAGATAAGGTGGATGAGGTATGGATAAATTACTGTGACATGCCTGTTTATTTTGGTTGGAAGGAGTTTGCCATAGTTGCCGAACTAAAATGTTATCCTTCTTCTTAAGTTATACTTATTCTAACCCAAAAAAAGCACCCCGCATACCCAAAAAGGCAAAGGCAAGTCGTGTGATCATGATGACCTGGTGTCCATTGTTGGTCCAAGCTTCAAAAATAAAAATTTGATTGAAGCGTTGAAAGGTAAAGAACTTTCAAAGAAGTACAAGCAGTCATTGTGCTTGGTTTGATTTGTACATAATATTCTTTGGGCGAGAGACGTTAACAACAACATAGGTGTTGGCTTAATAAAGCTCTCCAAGGATCTTGAGGCGTTTAACATCTATCCTTGGGGTTATGAAAGCTTCAAAATGACTATCCAATATTTGTTGACTCCGTAAATGCCAAAGACAGTCAACTTATATGGCTTTCCATGGGCTTTCATGGTAAATGTTTCATTTCTTTCTTTTATTATGATATCATTTATTTTTTTACGCAACAATGGTTTTGATTTATTGGCGCTATTTTATAGGCTTGGGCATTTGAAGTCATTCCTCATTTGAGACAACAAGTGAACTACCAGGAAGAAGTTTCCTGTCCAAGAATCTTGAGATGGTTGTCGGCCAAAACCGATAAAAATACAAAATTTCTTGATCTTTTCAACCCCTCGAAGGAACTAAGTATAATTATAATTAAGTTTTTATTTTAATTAATGATTTTTTTTGAATGATCTAATCATCATTCTAATATATGTAATGATTTATGTTAAATTGTGCATTTGTCGCTAGTTCCGACCAATCGAGAGTTGAAGATGCCATTTTTTCTTACTTTACGATTTGTGCAAACTTTATCGGACTCTAAGGTCATCGGTAGAATAAAAATGGAATTTTTTGGAGCAACAACCATTACAAGAAAAATAATTTTGTAGGGTGGGCTTATTGTTGTTGATAGTCTTAGTGGTGATGAAGTTGTTGGTGGTGGTGGTGCTTCTGCTGTTGGTACTAATGATGCTCTTCTTATAGTATTTAAAACAAAGCATTATGAGTGTGATCATACTGTCTATATAGATTTTGCCTCTCCCGGAGAATGTTCTGCATGCAAATGTCAAGACTGCAGGGCAAAACATAATGTAGTGATTAATGTTATTAATGCATTAACTGCTTCTGTAAAGGAATTAACATCTAAGAGGGGTGTCATTCCATCAAAGAGGATTTTATTTCCATCCACTCAATTAGAGATTAAGGCTAAGAGGAGATGAAAAGTGATTTCCAAGACATTATCAAGCATCCAAAAGAGCAAAATTACAAATCCTCTATTTGTGTGTTGCATAAAGCAATGTACAATGTCCAAAGGAGAGTAACACGAGTTAAACAAGGTGGATATATATGTCTTCCAACTAACAAACAGATATATTTCTATTTCAACGGATGACACATCTGCTGAAAATTATCAAACAGATATATACATCTATTGCAACAGTTGACTAACTTGTTGCACCAGATAAAGTACTTGTTGTGACATATGTCTCGTCTATTTTAGAAAATCAAACAGCTCTTCGTACCACTTTTATTTGTACCAATAGATGACCTATCTTCTATAATAGATGAGTCATATGTTGCAATAGATGGTTCATCCGTTGAAAATTATCATACAGGTATTCCTCATGTAAAAATTTGACCCAACAATTGATTCATTATTGCAACAGAAATATAATCTTTGTGGGACAATTTAAAATATGAGGAAGACCTGTTTGATTTACTAGAACAGATGAGTTATCCTTTTTCATTTTGTTGTATCTCCGTGATTAGCATTGACCAATTCTGTCTTTCTAGGTGGATGTAGAAGCTACTGTTGAACAGCATTGATAATATGCTACTCTACTCTTTTTATGGAAATTTGAAGAATAGAAAGCACAGAAATCATATATAAGCGATAATAAAGATCCACGATGAGTAAAGCCAAATTTCATAGCATTCGATGAAGAACAACTTGTCCATATTGAGAAGATCTTTATAGCTTAAGTCTGTCAAAGTAATAACCTCACCCCTCCTTAGGAATCCTTGGCATCAATACTTAAATTATTGATGTATTTGTTGAGATATGTACCCATAACAATTTTTTTACATTTCATTTATTCGTTGATTTTATTTCAGCTGATTTCTTAAGGCTTTGATTTATTTTATTTTGTCTATGAATTTTATTTTTTCCTCAGATTTGAACTTATTAATTGAAATGGAATACTAGATTCAAATATTGCAACTGATAATGTATCTATTGCAATAGACGGAACATCTGTTGTAAAATATCAAACAGATTTGACATATATTGCAACAGATAGGTAATCTGTTGTAATTTATCAAATAGGTCTTCCCACTGCTGCAACAAATAGACTTAGATAGAAACACGAAACACCAACATAATGCAACAGATGACCAACCTATTGCAATAGATAAACTATATGTCAGAATAGGTAGAATATCTATTACAATGGATGGAGAATCTGTTGCATTATAAAAATTCAACGTTCATTAGACATAAAAAAAATTGCCACTAAATGTCAAAAACTAAAAGTGAAATGAAATAAAAAAGGCGAAATCCATCGATAGTGTTCAGTTCAAATACCTAAAATAAAATAGGCATCAAGTAGACAGTGTTCATTTTAAACACATAAAGTAAAATAGGCACAAATGTGTCGGGTTGGCACTTTTTGCTAACTTGGCGTCAGATTTTGCCCCCAACGTTCATCTTTTCCCCCAATGTCTTATATATTTTGAAGGGTAGAGCAATTTGTTGAGTAGTTGTAGTTGTTGTATGTATTGTATAATTGAGTGAGAAAGAGAAAAGAGCGAGAACTCGAGATTTGAAATGATGAAATATTTTTCTCGTAAATGGATGATTTGTATGGGTTGATTTATATTTTGGAAAAAAATGACAATTTTTGAAAATGTTAATTTGGTCCAAATTGATTTTAATTATTTTTTAAAATTATAAAAGACATGCGTAATTTTTAACCCTCTGATGATGCAATTGCCAAAAGACTCAATTGAAGTTGTAGTTGACTCTATGAACTCACCCATCCCTGGTCCGAGATTAATCAATTTAGGTATATGAACTAAATTAAAATTGTATAAAAACAAATGTTCAACCTATTGCATCAGATACACATATGTTGCGAATTATCAAACAAATTAAGTAATCTATTTTTACTCGATTACCCATCTGTTGTAAATTATCAAATGGATTGTCACATGTCGCAATAGATTACCCATCTATTATAAATTATCAAATAGGGGCTGCCATCTGTTGTAGTTGATCCTATGAGAACTCACCCCTGGTCCAAGATTAATCAATTAAGGTATTGGTATAACATATGAGGTAGTAAGAATCAAATCAGCTCTGACTGATCGATCCATGACTCTGGTCGGGAGAAACGCAATACCATCTCATCATTCAATTGCCAAAAGACTCAATTAAAGTTGTAGTTGACCCTACGAGAACTCACCCCTGGTCCAAGATTAATCAATTAAGGTATTGGTCTAATATATGAGGTAGTAAGAATCCATTTAGCTGAGAGTGATTGATCGACGACTCTGGTCGGGAGGAACATAATATCGTCTCATCATTCACTTTTAAAAAGACTCAATTAAAGTTGTAGTTGACCCTATGAGAACTCACCCCTGGTCCTAGATTAATCAATTAAGGTATTGGTCTAACATATGAGGCAGTAAAAATTAGTTCAGCTCAGAGTAATTGATTGACGACTCTGGTCAGGAGTAATGCACTACCGTCTCATTATTCAATTGCCAAAAAACTCAATAGGCATTGTAGTTGACCCTATGAGAACTCACCCCTGGTACTAGATTAATCAATTAAGGTATTGGTCTAACATATAAGGTAGAAAGAAATAGTTCAGCTCAGAGTGATCGATCAACGACTCTGGTCGGGAGGAACGCAATACCGTCTCATCATTCAATTGCCAAAAGACTTAATTGAAGTTTTAGTTAACTCTATGAGAACTCACTCCTGGTCCTAGAATAATCAATTAAGGTATTGGTCTAACATATGAGGTACTAAGAATTGGTTCATCTTAGTGTGATCGATCGACGACTCTGATCGGGAGGAACGCAATACTGTCTCATTATTCAATTGCCAAAAGACTCAACGAAGTTGTTGTTGACCCTATGAGAAATCACCCCTGTTCCTAGATTAATCAATTAAGGTATTGGTATAACATATGAGGAAGTAAGAATTGGTTCAACTCAGAGTGATCGATGACGACTCTAGTTGGGAGAAACGCAATATCGTCTCATCATTAAATTACCAAAAGACTCAATTGAAGTTTTAATTAACCCTATGAGAACTCACCCCTAGTCCTAGATTAATCAATTAAGGTATTGGTCTAATATATGAGGTATGAAGAATCAGTTCAGCTCAAAGTGATTGATCAATGACTCTGGTCGGGAGGAACGCAATACCGTCTCATCATTCAATTGCCAAAAGACTCAATTAAAGTTTTAGTTGACCCTATGAGAACTCACCTCTGGTCCTAGATTAATCAATTAAGGTATTGGTCTAACATATGAGGTAGTAAGAATTGGCTCATCTCAGAGTGATCGATCGACGACTCGGATCGGGAGGAATGCAATACCGTCTCACCATTCAATTGCCAAAAGACTCAATTAAAGTTGTAGTTGACCCTATGAGAACTTATCCCTAGTCCTAGATTAATCAATTAAGGTATTGGTCTAACATATGAGGTATAAGAATTGGTTCAGCTCAGAGTGATCGATCAACGACTCTGGTCGAAAGAAACGCAATACCATCTCATCATTCAATTGCTAAAAGACTCAATTAAAGTTGTAGTTGACCCTATGAGAACTCACCCCTAGTCCTAGATTAATTAATTAAGGTATTCGTCTAACATATGAGGTAGTAAGAATCGGTTCAGCTCAGAGTGATCGATCGACGACTCTGGTCGGGAGGAATGCAATATCATCTCATCATTCAATTGTCAAAAGACTCAGTTGAAGTTGTAGTTAACCGTATGAGAACTCACCCCTGGTCCTAGATTAATCAATTAGGGGTCATTTGGTAGAGGGTATAAGAACAATGCAAAATATAGTGTATTAGTAATGCTTGCATTAGTAATACTTGTATTATTTATGCATGTACTATTTCTTATACATTGTTTGGTTTGATGTATAAGAAATAATACATCTTACATATTTCTATAAAAGAAATTTTTGTTTACAAAAACTTCTTTGATTCTGTACACCTATTTGCAACAAAGTTCTTTTGTTATTTCAAACATAATTAATATTGTTGAACTATTATATAGAGGTTTAGGATTAATTTCAAGACCTTCGTCTTTGTGAAAAAATATTATGCCGACGAATTAACATAGTCAAAACCAAAATAAAATACAAGATGTAAAATTAAGAAATAGTCTCAATTTTTAAAAAAAATCTTTTTAAAGACTCTCGAAGCAAAGAAAAAATATGTTATAGTTATATAAATCAACCATTCATTGTTATAAACTCAAATAGTGGGAAAAGAAATTGTGAAATATTTTGAAAAGATTCACTAGTGCAAATTAAAATGGCAGAAAAAAAAATGGTGAAATATTTTGAGAGGGAAATTGAGGGGTATTAAGGTCATTTAATAAGCTAATGTGTGTGCTTAAAGTCTTCTTATTACTAATACATAGGAAATAGAGTGTATTACTAATACACGCTTCAATACATAATAGAGTGTATAATGCTTGCATTAGTTAGACATAGGCAAAAAGGCATACCAAACAAGGTACTAGCAATACACATTAACTAATGCATACATTATATTTTACAAAACACTCTACCAAACGATCCCTTAAGGTATTAGTCTAATATATGAAATCAATTGAAATTGTATAAAAGCAAATGTTCAACCTGTTGCAACAGATGTCCTTTCTGTTGGAATTAATCAAACAGATTAAGTCATCTGTTGCTACATATTATGCATCTATTGCGATGGATGACCGAACTTTGAAAATTTTCAAACAGAAATTGTTATCTGTTGCACTTAGATGTTTTAAGACCCTTTTTTAAAAAAAGCAATTTAGGTATTTCCTGTTCGAGATAAAAAAAAGTTAAAATACTAAGGCAGTAAAAAATATTACTTAGATAACTCAAAAATCTCGTGAGTGAGTAGTCTTATCTGGTCTTTTCAATGTCACTATCTCCTCGTTCCCCTCAAAAGTCAAAAGTTATTAATGAATATTTAAAACCCATATCTAGAAGAATACTCTCTCATTCATCCATAACATAAGTAAGACTCAAGACTCAACTCAACGCATCTATCACTCTTTCTTCTTTATTCTCAATTCTCTTTCTTTCCTTTTTGCCTCTTTTTTCTCTCTTCTTTTGGATGAGGATCCTTTCGGATCTCACCCGATCAATATATTTTCTCGACTGAACTGGATATTTTGATCCCTTTGCTTTTTTCACATTGCAGATATGGTTCACTATTACTCTTTCCATCTTGTCTTCTTCTTTGTATGTCATTTAAATTAGATATTTACATCTGTTGCTATTGAAGATTTACTCATTACCAGTTTCCTATTTATTGAGAAAATTTAAGGAAAGGTGACTTTTAAGTCTTGAATAAACAAACAGTTATTTTTATATTTATTGCAAAATGCCTCATCGGTTGAACAGATAGGTAATTTGTTGCATTATATTGGTCATCTGTTGATTTATTCAATTTTGTGTTACCCTTTTATACAGACGGAGCAACTATTTGAAAAAATCAAGGTTGGTTTGATTTATTCCAATAGATGGCCCATCTGTTGCAACATGTCATCCATCTGTTGCAATAGATGCCTCATCGGTTGAGCAGATGGGCAATATGTTGCATCAGATTGGTCATCTATTGATTTTCTTAATTTTGTGTTACCCTTTTGTAATGTTATTTTTTTTTCTTCTCTTGTTTGACATCAAATGTATTTCTATTGTTTGTAGATAAAAGAAAGTAAAACTGGATCTATTTTTGCCCGACCAGCATTAAAGGCTAGAGTAAAGATGGGTTCAGAGGAATAAGCTGCTTGCATATGGAACTACTTTATATGTGGGAGGTAAGTATTAATAATCAACCTATCATGAAAAAACACATCCAGTACAATGATTTTGTGAATGTTTGTTCTATACCTATTGGGCGTTAATTCTTCAAACAAGATATGGCATTTTATAGTTAAGATTGTTAGGTTTGAACTGGAAAGGCTGAGGGACCAAGTAGGTGGTGTCGATACCCTGTTATAATTTAATGACCGTTTATGCTCATGTTTTTATGTCAAGTTTGGGGAAGGGTTCAAGTTTTTGGCGGCAGTGTAAATATCCAATAGTGATTGGACCGGTTTTAATGGTGCAATGGACTTCTTCAGAGGCCTCTAAAGCCTCGCACTACAGCAAACACCGATGGAACCAATAGAAATTCCCCTAGTCCAAATTTATATGGATGGGTAGCTAGAGGAGACTATTATACATCAGTAGGTGCTTGGGAGAATACCTGTGCAGGAAGGAGAAGGTTGAGAAGGCCATATATCATCTCAGACCTTGTTTAAGAGGAAACACGGGGTATGAAAGAAAGTGTAGTAAAATTGGCTGATGAAATTGACATGAAAAATGAAAAAACTAGATGAGCTACGAATGTGAAAGCGTATCCAAAAATGAAAATCCATCAGTCGTTGAAGTAAAAGAAGAATGGTAAAGAGGACTGGAGCTGGTCACTTTGCTAGAGACTGCAACTAGCGAGCGTGGCCTCAATGAAGACCCACAAAATACAGGACCAGAACTCTAAGAAAGCAGCTTCGCGAGCACAGAAGGTGGTAAGATTGTCGGTCAGAATTGAAACCTGAACCAACTACTCCTGAATTAAAAATACGGAATCAAGCCAAGGTGGAAATTTCTCAAGTTAAACTTGTATCCCATGCCTCCTGTTTATGGCTCTGTTCAGGTCAAAGGCAGTGGAAACAATAAGGCATGGGATTTCTTCCCAACTTCAGACCTTTTTGTTTCTACTATCATCGACCTGATCATAGCCACAAACAGAAGGCATGGCATGCAAGTTTAACTTGAGAAATTTCCACCTTGGCTTGATCCCATATTTTTAATTTAGGAGTAGTTGGTTCAGGTTTCAACTGACTGAAAATCGTATTAATTTCTTGTGCTCACAAAAATTCTTTCTTAGAGTTCTCGTCCTGCACTTTGTGAGAGTCTTCATTGAGGCCACGCTCGCTAGTTGCATACTCTAGCAAAGCTTCCAACTCCAGTCCTATTGACCATTCTTCTTTTTTTCAACGACTGTCGAATTTTTATATTTGGATACACTTCCGCATTTGAAGATCGTCCAGTTTTTTTTTTGTCATGTCAATTTCATTAGCTAGATTCTCTAGAATTTCCTTGCTTGCTCCCCTGTGTTTTCTCTTAAACAAGGTCTGAGATGATATATGGCCTTCTCCACCTCCCCCTTCCCACACAGGTATTCTCCCAAGAACCTTCTGCTGTATAAAAGTCTCCTCCAGCAATCCATCCATATAAATTTGGAATAGGGGAATTTCTATTGGTTCCATCGTTGTTTTCTACAGTGCGAGGCTTTGGAGGCCTTTTAATAAGTCCATTGCACCATTAAAACTGGTCCAATCACTATTGGATATTTACACTGCCGCCAAAAACTTGAACCCTTCCCCAATCTTGACACAAAAACATAAGCATAGATCGTCATTAAATTGTAATAAGGTATCGACACCACCATCTTGGAACCCTTCGGACTTATCAGTTCGCACCAATCAAACTAAATTGTACAAGGTAGGATCTTGTTTAAAGGATCAGTGTCTAATTGGTAAAAAACTACATACACAAAATTATTGCACTTTATGTGTGTCTGTCGCGGTAGACTGATCAATAATACATAACTCCCATGCATGAAAGTGGATTTATTGCACGCACCTTATTCTTTCTACCCCATCAAAGATACTACAGTGTTGTTTATTTATCTGCACGCATGTGATAACTATTAAAAAAGAGGTGTGAAGAGTTGTGACTTTTTTATCTTAACACATTAAAAATAGTTGATGAATCGAAATCTCCATCTGTTACAACTGATGAATCAGCTATTGGAAGAAATCAAAACATTTCCTCCAACATATGGTCCATCTGTCACAACAAATAATTCATTTATTACAATAGATTATAAATCTGTTGCGACAGATCAGACATTGTATATTCATCTGCAAGTATGTGATGACTATTAAAATTGAGGTGAAGAGTCATGACTTTTTATCTAACACATTCAAAACAGCTAATGAATCAAATTCTCCATCTGTTGCAACAGATAAATTAGTTGTTAGAAGAAATCAAAACATCCCTAACATATGGTCCATTTGTCGCAACAGATAATCTATATATATTACAACAGATGGTAAATCTGTTGCGGTAGATGGACGATCTATTGCAGCAGCTCAATAATAACGGTTGTTATCAAGTCTTCTCAAAACCATTTTGAAAAGGTGAGAAGTATTAATGTAAATGAAAAAGTCGTGACTTTTCATAGAAAACAAAATACCACCAGTTTGAATGTAATTAATACAATGGAGCTTAACAGACGTGTCTTTTGTCCTTACACATTCAGATTCAATCCTCTATAAATAGGTCCCTCCTTAATCTTTATTCTGCTAAACTTTATATATTTCTTGCATTGTTTCTTTTCATATGACATCTTCAACAAATTCTCTTCAAAGAGCATATTCTTTTATCATTGAGGTAAGTTTTTTTCCAATGTAAATCTATCACTTTGTAGTATACGTTCTATTATATATGGACTCTTTTCTTTACTTTTGTCAATTTATGCGTGTTCTAGATATGGCTGATCCTATTTGGGACATTGCTATTCTGTGCGACACAGTGCGGGAACTTCAGAGGTAGGTTAATGACCTGTAGAGGGAGTTGGTTTCTGTGAGAGCGACAATGTTCAGAGAGATGTAGAGGCTGATGAGGACCCTGATGCTGCGTGTTGATTGGTCGGTTGTCATTAATGATGATGATGATAATAATAATAATAATTAGAATGTGTTTTTTCTTTTAGCATATGTATTTTTATTTTTCTATATCGGATCTATACCTAATGTATTTTATTTTTTGTTTAATGAAAAAATTATTTTTACTCGATTTTGGCTTTTCAATTCTTATTTAATTTTCATTCTGTCTATTTCTTCTTCTAAATATTTTACATGTTAACTTGTCAATGGTTGGAGGTAAGGAGCAATTTTGAATCCAGTAGCAATAGCAATTTTGGATTTTGAGTTCTTTCAACAGATGGACCATGTGTTGGAACAAATTGGTCATCGGTTGGGTTTCTGTCAACAAATTATCCATCTTTTGGAGGAAAATATTCTAGTTTTATGGAGTTGTATTTTGTTCTTCCAGCTAATGTCCATTTTCTACCACAGATGGATAATTTGTTGAAAATACTTATGGTCTGCTGTATTGTTTAGTTTATGTTTTGCCTCTTTTTATTGATGCACAAGTTATTAAAAAGATATTTTATATCTAATAAATGATAGCATTATGTTCATAACAATGAGTTAAATATATAAAAGTCCACAACAAACAACTATACAAGTTTCTGCAATTACAATGATCATGGTGGATTACGATCTAGGCATGTAGTTCTTTTATGGCCAGCATGCTTACATATGGAGATCTTGTTTCTTCTAGATGAAAATAATTCTCCGACTCCACGCCTCCTCTTATTTGGATTTATTCTCGGTTTGATAGTTCTTGGGTCAATATATGGAGGAGGTATTAATCTCCCCATAAGCTCTGCAGAAATAACCCAAGATTCTTCAGGAGGCACCAGAGTAATATGCCCACTATATACCATTTCATATTTTTCCACCGAATAATATTGAGAGAAGTGCACGTAAAATTCATCTCTATATTTATGACCGTATTGAGCTCGAAGCGCTGCCATAGTATGCGGACAAGGTATTTTGTCCAAGTCAAAAACTTTGCATGTACAAGATCTTGTTTGAAGATCGACCGTGGCAATATCACCATGACCGGTGATACTGAATTGTAATCTGCTATTTTATGAGATAATAACCTATGTCCCAAACTAACATTCATTGATATTATTTTTTTGATTTTGACAACAAATCAAGATCATTTTTTTGGGCACTTGAACTGCACACGCCTTTCACTTAGTACGACATCATACTAAACTTGTAACTTAAACAAGATATTAAATCAATAAGAATGTACCTATCTGCCGGACAGAATGCCCGGGTCCATCTATCGAAACCGATACGTAAAAGAAATTCTGCTACCTTGGGATTCACATCCTTTATTTGATTGAAATGGTCTAAAATCTCCTCTCTACTATATGTTTTAGCTACTCTATAAAAAAGGGCCACTACCCTTTCATTTTGATAGTTGGTCCGAATGTTCTCTCCAAAATGCCTGATACAACAATCAAAGCAAGCTGAAGTGAAGAAATGTGAACCCATCTTTGGAATAATGGGATGCCTATCCGATACAAAACACAAATCTTCGATATCTTCGACGTAGCTTTGCAGTTGTTAAAAAAATCCATAAGAGGCATCATATTCCTTGTCCGCTACATAAAAAATGATAGGAATGATATGATTCTCCGCATCATGTGCCACCGCCGCTAGAAGAACTCCATTATACCTGCTTCTCAAGAAGGTACCATCGACAGCTATGCCTTTTCTCAAATGTTAAAAACCTTAAATCCAAGCACCATAGGATACAAAAAAAGAACTTTAACCTTTCATTTTCATCAAGATGCAATGCCGTCTTACTTCTGGGATTTGTGGACTCAATCATGTAACGGTAGGCATCCAGGACTGCATACCCATGCTCGAGTTTCCCTATAACCAAGTCCTTGGAAATTTCCATGGCTGTATATATCTTCCAATAATTGACCAGGACACTCAATTCTGTAAGGAGTTGATTATCCATAACCCTTGTTGTAGAGCCTTTGTCATCAGGGAAACTACTCCTGAAATATTCACTTAAAAGCTTTGCCGTGGAGTGAGGATTTGAGACCGAGATATTCTTTGAACCACATGTGTGATTCTTTTCATGTTTATGAATGATGAATCTGTCAGAACATGCATACTTCACCGCTCTTAACCACCACTTTCAGTTTGAATTAGCACATTTGAAGCAAAGACACTGCTTGAATTAATCACCTTCTTTATTCTGAAATATTTTTTCAAGCAAGAAATAAACAAAGTGGTAAATAGTTCATTCTTTTCCTTGAATGACATTCCAATAAAAAATTCGATCCCGTAGTCTTGAAGATTTCCAGACAGTGTCGATTGAGAAGAACTGCACATCATATTGGTCGCATCAACGGGCGTAGGTGTTTGATCATCATCTAGAATATTCATGTCTATATCATCCAACCTATCATCAAAGATGTCTTGTTGTTGTTGTTGTTCTTCTACGTTTAGATTCTCATTCTCTCTCATCTTTTCAACAATGTACACCCTTAACACCAACCGGGATGAATCACTAAGATAAGCATGCAACCGAACCTGATCGGCTATCGTGAAAGACATTACCCTCTGATTTTCAAAGGAGTTGTGCATGTAGCTGATGATGAGTTCTTCTAATTGACAATTCAGTCCACAATAACTGATGATTAAGTTCACAAAATCATCATATGAAATATCACTTTAGACTATCATAGCTATCGTCTCTAGCATTTCATCATCGTTCCAATGCCATACATATTGATTTCTCTTCTTGATCCATTGACCATGACAATTCACCCCTATTGTTATTGATCCCTCCATTAGTGGTACCTAAATAAAGTCATTTGTTAAAAAAAACTAATAGTGATTTCATAGTACCGTAAATGAATCCCAACAGATGTGTAATCAGTCGCAATAGATTACTTACCTGTTGGGATTCATGTTACGCTCCTAAAGCTAATTTTAAAAGATGAGTCATCTATTGTAATAGGTGAATCATGTATTGCAACAGACTATATATCTGTTGGGATTCATGTTACAACACTAAGGCACCTTTGAAGCTGATTCCAACAGATGAGTGATATGTTGCAACAATAATTAACTTGTTCAGACAGATGACTTACCTATTACAACAGACGATGATCTGTTGGAATCGAGGTCAGGTTTTATCACAACAGGTTACTAATATATTGCAACAGATATTTACCGTCTGTTGGAATCGAGTTCGGGTTTTGTTGTAATAGGTTAATAATCTGTTGCAACAGATACATACCCTGTTACAACAGATAACACGTCTGTTGGAATCGAGTTCAGGTTCTGTTGCAACAGGTTTATAATATGTTGCAATATATATTTACCACGTTGCACCAGATAACTAATTTGTTTAAATAGATAAATCATATGTTGCAACATATGATCCATCTATTTGATTCATGTTATGACATATAAAACCATAAACATGAATCCAACATATCAGTCTTCTGTTAAAATAGATGTCTCATCTGTTGCAACAGATGATTTATCTGTTTAAATAGATGGCACTTATGTTGGATTCATGATCGGGTTCTATCCATTGTTGGAAAAATAGCACAATAGCAGTTATCCAGATGAAAAATTCAACTAAAAATCATAATTTGACTTACCAAAGTCTCTTATGAAGTAATGCCAAAGTGGAAAGTGATGTACGAAACAAGATTTAACCTAATAAATTGGTGAAATAGCAATAGTAGTAGTAACAACAACAATGACAATGGTCAACAAGAAGAAGTTGAAGATGATAATTAAGTAGAAGATGATGATAATGAAGTAGAAGATGATGAATAAAGCAGCAGCAACAATGAACAACAAAAATCGCTAAGAGAGAAAATAATAATGGAAGAGAAGAGAGAGAAAGACGTCTTTTTTTCCTCCGTTTACCATTTTATTAGGCAAACATTTGGATCAAAGTGTAAATTTAAAAACTTATGAGATATTCTCAAATTTACCAAACTTTCTTAACCCATAATAAAGTAATTGTCACCTCCACTCAATTATTAAGACCTGTGTCACCTACACCTCATTTTAAAACTCCTTTATCACCTACATCCTAAAGCCCCAACTAAATACATATACATATAGGTAATCAAAAGATACATGATACATATCTTAAACAGTAAAAAATACAAATAAGTATATATGTTACCCTCTAAAATGACATAGAACTATTCAATGACAAATTCAACACCGCATAAAATACATATAACTCTACATATGTATTTACAGAATATATACCTGATTCATATGTATATTCTTATTTTATATGAGTCATCTTTGTATTTTGTAAAAACATATGAAGATATATAGTATAGTTATGTTTGTTACTGTTTAATATGAATATGATATGTATTTCGTAAATACATATCAGAGTCATATTTGTATTTTTTGTATAGTAATATACATATGGATCAAGCATGCATTCTGTAAATACACATGCAGAGTTATATGTATTTTTTTGTAATGTAATATATATTATGTAAAAGAAAACATATGCATACTATGTATTTTGTACTATATTTTTGTGAAAAATATATGTAATATAGATTTATGTCATTATTTTGTTCTATAGGTGTTAGGTGATCATATATTCATGGCAAGAGTTCTTCCAAGATTTGAACCATATATAGGATGTCACACAGTCAATGATATTGAAGAACATATTAAGGCGATGTTATCAAATGAACAGTACACGATTTTTTGTCATAAAAATATTTGTGGTGTCTACATGAACAAGAAGAAATGTGTAGTTCAAGCGCAATTAGGCAGATGTATTATGTCACAAATGTATTATAAATTGTTTGGGGGCATGTGCATATATTTGTATTTTGTATATATAAATGCATATCTACATGTATTTTTGTACGATGTTGGATTTGTCTTTGAACTGCTCTATGTCATTCTAGATAGTAACATATGTAATTATTTATATTTTTTACTGTTTAAGATATGTATCATGTATTTTTTTATTACTTATATGTATATGTATAAAGTTGTCCTTTTGTTAAAGAGATTTTGTGTCCTATATGTTTATATATATACATATGAGTGAGATATGTATTTCTGTAAATACATATGCAGATAAATATGTATGTTTTATACTGTAAATACATATTCAGATTTGTACGGCTATGTATTTTGTATATTTTTTAAATATGTGCATGTGATATACATATTTTTCTTTTAAAAATAAAAGTTAGAGATAGAAGAGTAAAAAATAAAAATAAAATAAAAAAATGAAGAAAAAAAAGTGAAAAAGAAAAAAATAATAAAGAGAAGTAGAAGCTAGAAATAGAAGTGTAAAAATAAAATAAAAAAATAAAACAAAAAAAATAGAAAAAAGACGAAGAAAACAAAAAAGAAAAAAATAAAGAAAAAAAAGGAAACAAATAAAGAAAAACGAAAAAGGAAAAAAAAAAGAGAAAGAAAAGAAAGAAAATAAAGTGGAAAGGAAAAAATGAAAAATAAAAAAGAAATCAAAATAAAAAATGATTAAAAAATAAGATGAGAAAAAAGTTAGAGATATAAGAAAGTGAAAGAGAGAAAAAAACAGTAATGATATTTTATTTCGAAATTTTGAAGATCATAAAGATAATTATCTTTAAATATGATAAAGGAAAAAAATAAAATTGAAAAAAAAACGCAAAAGGAAAAAAAAAAAGTGAAATAGAATAGAGAAAAAAAAAGTAAAAAGAAAAAATGAAAAAAAGAAATTAAAATAAAAAGATAAAATGATAAAAAAATAAAATGAAAAAAAAATGGTAGAAGATATGGTATGGCTATATTGAGGGAAGTGAAATTGTACAGTAAAAATAGGAAGAGGTAAAAGTAGTGGGAGTAAAACAAATACTTGTCTAATTAATGGACAAAATAATGTTAATCTTGTTATAAACTGTAATTTTGCAAAAGTGTTGCTATTTATTTTAATTATAATCTTAAGTACACTATTTTCAGTAATTTTTCCTTATTTTTTTTTAAAACAAACTAAACCAAAAGTAACACAAAAAAATTTAAACAAAAGCTTACTTGGCAGAACGAGCAAGAGAACCTTTGGCCTCTATAGGTCCTCTTTCTTGTACCTGGTTGTCTTGGATTTTTTCTATGAAGGTTTTGATTTTATATCCCCTTATTTGTTTGTAATTATTTTTGCATATATGCTATTTAAGTAGGAGTTTATGCCTAACCTCTTCCACCCTAGAAGGTGAAAGTTCGGGTTTATAACAAATTAAAAACAAAAAAAACAAATTATATACATTATCAATATTAACAATTTTATATTATCATATCACTTTTACTTGTTCTACTAGGTAATTTATCTTATTTTAGGTTAGTATTAAACAAAATTCTTTACACACACACAGGAAGATTACATAAATATACAACATTAAAATATACTTTGCTAATTTATTTGCCAAAGTTTGGTTATATCAATTATAGCCAAATCTTTATTACCATAAAAAAAAAAACAAATTACATACATTATCAATATTAACAATTTTATATTATCATATCACTTTTACTTGTTCTACTAGGTAATTTATCTTATTTTAGGTTAGTATTAAACAAAATTCTTTACACACACACAGGAAGATTACATAAATATACAACATTAAAATATACTTTGCTAATTTAGTTGCCAAAGTTTGGTTATATCAATTATAGCCAAATCTTTATTACCATATTAGCATAATCTTGTTAAATTGTTAAAATATTATAGATGTGAAAGATTAAAACAAAATAAAACAAATTTATATCCCTTAATTCACGCCTAATAAATGAGTCTTCCTATTATCCAATATTATTTGCAAATAGACTCTGTATTAATTAAGGAGTTGTTTCATATTCTTTAAAAAAATTAATTTCCTTTTCTAGCGCCTTTTTTTGTGTCATTTTATATATTAGAATTTTTTATCTTTTCCAAATTCCTAATGTTCTTTTATTATTATATTTTTTAAATTTTTTATATTTGTTAGAAATATGCTATATTTGTTACTTTTAAGAAGATGTGTTATTTTAATTTTTTTTTACTGATTGGTTTAGTATGTAAAATAATCTCTCAATATATATTATATTAGTTTTTAAAGCCCGTGCTAAGCCCGGGATTAAACTCAAGAAATTTGATATTTTATACTGACATGATTTAAAATATGTAAAATAATTACAATTTGATAAAATACATAAATTCATGCTAAATAAATGTGATGATTAAATTTAATTTTATACAAATAAGAAAAAAAAATATTTTTTTTAAAACGGACCTGAAGAATCAATTAGTTCCTTTTACAAAACTTATCCTTAAGAATATTAATTTTCAATTAACAAAAAATATATTTTAAAATAATTTGATTATAATCGATACCACTACCTTCATTTTCAACATCATCAAAAAATTTGAATTTCACCATTTAAAATGTGTCATTAATATTTCATAAGCAGTGAAAAAAATTATCCATAAATAATTATACGCAATTAATAAAAGGTAATTAGAAAAAGAAAATCACATGCAAATCATAATTGGTTTCATCGAAAATAAAATATAAACTTATATAATCACAAAAGTTCAAAACAATTTTCACCGTTCTTTTTTTTTCCTCTTCTTCATCCCCAAAGTTTTTGTACAAACTTCATTCATAGCATATTATTTAATATAAATAGTAAAAAAAAAAAAGAAGGTGTTATGAAATGTTCATTCAAAGAATGAAAGTTCTCCACAATCATAATATATTTTTTTAAATACGATTATTATATAAAAGATCTTATCTTTTTAAATACTTTATTAATACATTTTTTACTAAAATTATAAAATAGTAGGTTTTAATAATAAATAAAAAGAATTTAAAGTAAAGTGCAATAAAAAATAGTAATAGATAAGATAAATTGTTAAAAACAAGTAAAATAGAAATATGTGTATGATATTAATTTTTTAAATATTATTTTAATTATTTGAAGATAAATTAAGATGATAGATTTGTTTTTTAAAACAAAAAAAAAACTTTATAATTTTTTCATCGATAAGTATTGTCAAATTTTTGTAAAATAATGTCATTGGCAGATGCATTAATAAAGTCAAGAAATATAAGTAATTTAATAGATAAAATAAATTATTAGATATTAAATATTTATACTTCTCAATTGACTTAATTAAACAACATGTAATTTATTCAAAATATAATATTATAATGAGAACTTCTAATAGAATTTATCGATTAGTTAAATAATTAAAAATATAACGACGGACTCAATAAATAGAGTCGTTTCTCATTGATATATCAGGTGCAAATACCCAAGTAATAAGAAATGAAATGCGTGGAAAAAAGTAGTTTTATCAACTACAGGTCACAATTTTAGAGGAGAAAAAATAATTTTATCAACATGTCACAATTTTAGAGGGAGAAAAGTGATTTTATCAATTATATGTCATAATTTTAGAGGGAAAAAGTAATTTACCAACCATATTCCATAATTTTAGAGGTTTTTAAAAAATATAAATTACCATAGTCTTATAAACTACATGTCAAAATTTAGAGGAAAAAAAGGTATTTACCATTTACATGTCTCAGTTTTAATGTATTTTAAGAAAATTAAAATTATCATAGAGTAATTCTGAGGACTACCATATTTTGTAAAAATAGTAAGAGAAAAGAAGAAGAGTTATGAAATGTTCATGCAATGGAAGAAAGTTCTTAAGAATTATAGTATGTTCTTTTTAAAGAACGATTATTATATAAAAAATATTCTCTTTTTAAATATTTTATTAATATAATTTTTACTAAACTTTTAAAAGAGTAAGTGTTAATATATAAAAAGAACATAAAGTAAAGTGCATCAAAAAATAATAATAAATAAGATAAACTCTTGAAAATATGTAACATAGAAATATGTGTATAATGAGATCTCCTAAGTGAATTATCGATTAGTTAAATAATAAAAAACACAAAGACAAATTTTTACGAGCTGATTTACGAGTCATAATGACACTTACTAAATCCTGCCAGTAGTTAAGCCAAACTGCTATATCATGTTTTGATGATGATTAGCTGACAACAAGGGACCAGGTCCCTGGGTCTTCATGAAAACATACAGTTGTCATATGTCTATGCAGTTTTGTCTGTTAGTGTAACAAACTGCGCAGGTGATCTATGTACCAATCAAGACACCTGGTCCAATCGAAATTTACCCTAATCATTATCCTACTATAAATAGAAAATAATTGTAACGCCCCAAATCTGGTACCCGGAATGCTACACGATACTCATGACCCCGAAGGACCACAAGCTAACCCATGACTGATATCTGTACCTGTACACTGCATAATATGACATAATAATGTGGAAACATGCACTGAAAGGCCATAAGGTTAAATACTAAACATGATCTGAATGATACAACATCTGTGTGGGGTAATAGAATACCCAAAATAAAACTGAACATACTGAAGTCTGAAACATAATAGTTTAGAAAGCCTCTAACTGACTGAACTGTCTGAGTAAGGAGTTGATGGGACATGTCCCCAACTAACTCTAAATAATAAATTGATTAATGAGATAATAGGGAAATAATCATGTCCTCGAAAGATGAGGACTCACTTCTAACTCTTTCTGCGGATATCTGGAATCTACTATTGCTCTGGAGCTCGTGTCTCTGAACCTATGGTATAAGACACCATAGCGCAAATGCATCAGTACTTTGAATGTACTGATATACATGTAAGGTAGGCTAAATGCATGGGGTTCATATGCATGAATAATAGTAATAACTGACTAACTATCGTGAACGTGAGAATACATGCATGAAACATAACAACTGACACTAATACCGTGATAACATAATTACTGAATTTGAATATAACTGATAACATGAGTGACTGTATCTGATAGTCCTGAATCTGATAAAACTATTTGAGTTCCATACTGTATCTGAGTTGATTGTATCTGACAGTCCTGAATTCTGAGGAACTATCTGAGTTCTTTTACTGAGACTATGGGAGGTAGTCATCTAACCGACATGCCCCAAATGATGCATTATAGCTGAATTGGGGTCCAATCTATGCCCTGATTGGAAGTGTGTCAATACCTCACCACTGGTAAGGACAACATATGAGTGACCCTAATATAACAGGTAACTCTAGTGAGAACGGTGGGAACCCTTATATAGTAGTCTAAGTCACCTCATCTACCCTCATATAGCAGGCTATGATGTCTCAACCTATGCTGGCTACATAGTTCTGGAACGCAAGGATTGCTTCTAAGAATCACACCCTCATATAACAGGTGGGTTCCCATCCTTAGGTTCGCTCGGTGCTAATTTCTACTCCCATCTGAATAGACTCTGAACATGATTTACTAACTGAACATGAATTGAGTTACTAAATTTTTTTGACTGACGGAATACTACTGATATCTGACAACTGACTGAGTTCATGAGATCATGGAGATTTCCTGAGTCATAAGATTGTCTGAAGTCTAAGGATCATAACTTGACTAAGAGTATCGTGAAAACATGGCATGACTCTAGGCACACAACTAATGTTTCGGGTACAAGTACCCCCAGGACTCGATAGAAAAAAACTGACAAAGCATGACTTGCTTGAATACACATAATAATCACCATAATGCATTTACTGAAGCATTTCATCAAACATGTGATAGGCATAAGCTTGTACATATATGGGGATTTCATGACAACATGCTAGTTAGGCTCTTTTCCTTCATTTAGGCATTAAATCAAACATATTGTAGGCATGGTACATGTAAACATTATTGTACAACAATTAATCATCATGGTCACATTCTAATTTCATCATTCAAGGGTTTAGTCATAGGTTTGCAGGAATCTATATCTATAATAATTAAACCCCATAGAAATTATCACCCAACATGGAGTAGAATTCAATTTCTCATTTATCAACATGAACAAGAATAGCCCAATCATGAAATCATAAAGAAAATACATAACTTAAAGTTGGAAAAGGGATTCTTGGACTACATGGATGCAAGGAGTCTATGAATGAACACTATGCATACCTTAGTTCGTGATTTTGTAAAGATTGATGGTGAAACTTTCTTGAAATTGGATCTTCTATGAAAATTCTAGCTTGTTCTTGAGAGAAACTTGAGAGAAACTAGTATATTTTAGGTGAAAAGTGGCTGAATCACGTGTTAAAGGGCTTAAATAGGGGTGGGAAATTGACCCTTTTAACCTTGGATGAGTCATTTAATTTCAGTAAAAAAATTCTGAATTGGACCCGTGGAGCGATGCGGTGCTATCGTGCCGTGTCACTGGAATTTGACAATTTGGAAATTGAGGGTTGGAATGATGCGGGGCCATCGCGTTGTCACTTCCTTTGTGACCTGGAACTTTGGCGCGACGCAGGGGAAATCGCGCTAAGACACTGGGAAATGGACAATTCTAAATTTGGGCCCTGGTGCGACGCGCCATAATCATGGACCCCTACTGGAATTTGCCAAATGTCATTTCCTCTTGTGGCACGGCACGCCACTGACTAATATGGCGTTGTTTTACAATGGGAACTTGAAATAGTCGTAACTTCTGACCCGATTATCGAATTTGGATAAATCTTATATCGATGGAAAGCTTATTGAATTTTCCACATGACAAAAAGGGAAAATCTTATAAATTCCTCATGGAATAACCATCATTCAATTTATAAGAAAATACTAGACATTCTTGAGATGAAATTAGCTAAGAAAAAGTACGGGGTATTACAATATCTCCCCCTTGAGAACATTCTTCCTCTAATAAGACTGACTGAGAGGGGAGAAAATACAACTGACGTACATACTGAACATGAATAACTGGAACATGATCTCATGACTGACAGGACTGACAAGCTGAACATATAATATTGAACATGCATATCTGATGCATGTGTAACTGATTCATGAATGCATGACTGATTGTTCTGAATAACTAAATTTCTCATAATGAGAATGCATGTCTGATGCATAATTACATAACTGAACTGATACATGAGTGCATGAATGAATATGCAATAGTACTTGATACCAAGTTTATAATGGGAACATGAGCATCAAACTGCATACCAAGTTTGTGATGAACACTGAACGTGAAGCTGAGTAAGCTTAAGGAGAACTGTTATCTTGAGCTTGATCTGAGTTAGTGAAGAAGAGGTGAGGATACTTGGTACGCATGTATACCTCTGCTATCCAAGTAGCTCCCTCGGTGGACTGATTTTGCCAAAGAACCTTAACTAGGGGGACTTCTTTGTTCTTCAATCTACGAGTCTGATAGTCTAAGATTTCGACTGAAATCTCTTCATAAGAGAGAGTGTTCTAAACATCAATGCTTTGAATAGGGACTACTACTTATGGGTCACCTATGCATTTCTTGAGCAAATATACATGAAAAACTGGATGAACTGAGGCTAGATCTAAAGGCAATTCAAGCTCATAGGCAACCTTACCAAAACGACTAAGAATCTTGAAGGGAGGACCAACATATAGGGGATTGAGCTTTCCTTTCTTGCCAAATATCTTCACTCCCTTCATGGAAGAGATCTTTAGATAGACATAGTCATCAATCTCGAACTCAAGATCTTTTCTACGAACATCTGCATAATACTTTTGTCGACTCTGAGCAGCCCGGAGTCTTTCTCTAATCAACTGGACTTTCTCTAAGGCATCGAATACTAAGTCAGGCCCTATGATTGAGGCCTCACTAACTTTGAACCAACCAATTAGAGATCTGCATCTCCTACCATAGAGAGCTTCGAATGGAGTCATGTGAATACTGGAATGATAGTTGTTGTTGTATGCAAACTCAATCAAATTCAAGTGGTCATCCCAACTACCCTTGAAGTCAATTGCACTCGCCCTTAGCATATCTTCTAGAGTCTGAATGTTCCTTTCTGCTTAACCATCTATCTGAGGATAAAAGGTTGTACTAAGATGAACTTGGGTACCAAGACCCTTTTAGAATGCTTTCCAGAAATAAGAGGTGAACTAGGTACCTCTGTCTGAGATAATGGACAACGGAACACCGTGAAATCTGACCAACTCCTTGATGTAGAGTTTGGCATAATCCTCGGCTGAATAAGAGGTATGAACTGGAAGGAAATGAGTTGATTTGGTCATTCTTTCTACAATATCCCAGACTAAATCATGCTGATGACGAGTTCAGGGCAAACCCATCACGAAGTTCATGTTCACAACTTTCCACTTCCAAGGAGGAATACTAAACTCCTGCATAGATCCATTAGGCTTCTGATGCTCTATCTTAACCTGCTGACATATAAAGCACTTAGCCACAAACTCTGTAATGTCTCTCTTTATCCCACTCCACTAATAGATTTCCCACAAGTCGCAGTACATCTTTATGGACCCTGGATGAATAGAGTAGCGCACACCATGCGCTTTTACAAGAATTCGCTGCCTTAAGTCATCTACACCTGGAACACAAAGACGACCCTGACAATGCAAAACACTATCTCCTCCTTAGGAGAAAACCTCTACTTTCTAATCCTGAACTGACTCTTTCAACTTGACAAGGCTGGCATCTTTATCTTGTTTTTGTTTCACCTCTGAAACTAGAGATGATTCTAAACTACTCTGAACCCATATATTACCCTCATCTGTATCGACTAAGCGAACGCCTAGTCTGGCAAGCTGATGGACTTCCTGAGCTAACTTCTTCTTACTGTCCTCAACATGAGAAACACTACCCATGGATAGTCTACTAAGAGCGTCGGCCACTATGTTGGCCTTGCCCAGATGATAAAGGACACTCATGTCTTAATCTTTCAAGAGCTCTAACCACCTTCTCTGACGAAGATTAAGATATTTCTGAGAAAAAACATATTGAAGACTTTTATGATCAGTGAACACATCTACATGAACATCGTATAGATAATACCTCCAAATATTCAAGGCAAAGACTACGGCTGCTAACTCAAGAGCATGAGTAGGATAATTCCTCTCATAGGGCTTAAGTTATCTTGAGGCGTAGGCTATGATCTTACCATGTTGCATGAGGACACAACCCAAACCTACTATGGATGTATCATAATACACAACGAAACCATCAGGACCATCTGGAAGAGCTAATACTGGAGCTGAGGTGAGTCGAGTCTTCAACTCCTGAAAACTCTTCTCGCAAGAATCTGACCACTGAAACTTAACTTTCTTCTGAGTCAATCTGGACATAGGGGATGAAATAGAAGAATATCCCTCAACAAATCATCTGTAATAGCCGGCCAAACCCAAGAAACTCTTGATATCTGATGGATATATAGGGCGAGGGAGTTTCTTACTACTTCGGTCTTTTGAGGATCCACTCTAATGCCATCACTGAAAATGATATGACCAAGGAATGCTACTAACCTTAGCCAAAATTCACACTTACTGAATTTTGCGAATAGATGATAATCTCTGAGAGTCTGAAGTACTATTCTGAGATGGTCTGCATGATCACGCTCACTGCGAGAATAGACCAGAATATCATCTATGAAGACTATGATGAACATGTATAAGTACTGCTTGAACACACGGTTCATCAAGTCCATAAAATCCATTGGAGCATTGGTAAGACCAAAGGACATGACTAAGAATTCGAAATGACCATACCGAGTACGAAAAGCTATTTTCAAAATGTCACATTCTCTAACTCTAAGATGATGATAGTCGGATCTGAGGTCCATCTTAGAGAAATAACTGACACTCTAAAGTTGGTCAAACAAGTCATCAATTCTGGGAAGAGGATACCTGTTCTTGACCATGACCTTATTGAGTTGACGGTAATCAATGCACATTCTGAGAGAACCATCTTTCTTGTGCACAAATAAGACTGGTGTGCCCCACGGGGAAGCGCTGGGTCTGATGAATCCCTTATCTAAGATATCCTTCAAAAGCTCTTTCAGTTATTTGAGTTCTGATGGTGCCATTCTGTATAGCGAAATAGATATAGGCTGAGTATCTGGAAGAAGATCAATGCCAAAGTCTATTTCCCTTTCGGGAGGAATTCCTGAAAAATCTTCGGGAAAGATATCTGAATATTTACCTACAACTGGAACTGACTCAAGGCTGGGAGTTTCAGAACTAGTATCCTTAACTCGAACAAGATGATAGACACATCCTTTAGATATCATTTTCCATGCTCGAAGGTAGGAAACAAGCTAACCTCTGAACGTAGAAGTACTACCTTTCCACTTAAGAATGGGTTTATTCAAAAACTGAAACTAGACTATTCTATTTCTACAGTCGACTGTGGCCTAGCAGGAATGAAGCCAATCCATGTCGAGAATGACATCAAAATCAGTCATCTCTAATTCAACTAAGTTTGCTGAAGTGACTTTCTAAAATATCATAATTGGAAAGTTCCTGTATACCCGTCGGGCTATGAAGATTTTACCCACTGGGGTAGATACTGAAAGGGCTCTGCTAGAATTTTAGGACAGACTCCGAAATCGACTGCTTTATAAGGAGTGACAAAAGACAAAGAAGTTCCTGGATCTAGTAAAGAGTAAACATACACATGAAAGATCTGTAACTTACCAGTAACTACATCAGGAGAATTTTCCTGATCTTATCAGGACTGAAGAGCATAGAGACTATTTGGGCGTTGCCCACTAGTAGCACTGGAGGTGGCATCCTACTGATTTAGACGACCAGACTGAGCTGAGGAGCAATTATGTTGACCCTGAGGACCTGGCTGAGGACAGTCTCTGACTCTGTGGCCTGGCTTTCTACATCCAAAAAAATACCACTGCCAGCTCTGAAAATACCTTGATGGTTCTTGTCAGAAGTCTGGCAAAGAGTATAGGCACAGGCACTGCTAACACTGCCCTGGGACTTAGAGCCTGGCGCTCTATCTTTGTTACCCTCTCTGAACTTAGGAACTGGAGCACTGGCTGAAGTAGGAGCTGGAACTGATGACTTAGGATGAAACTGAGAACGGTTTCCTCCTTCTGACTTAGGCTGAGCAAAGTTGAAACTACCTGTCTTCGCTCTCTTATTCTGCTTCTCCCTCATCTTAATCTTCTGCTCCTCTACCTGCTGAGCATAAGTCATGAGCCTGGATAAAGTCATGTCACTATTTAGTATGGAGAATCTACACTCATTAACCACGCTATCATTCACCCCTAAAATGAACTTACTCATCCTTTCCCTGCTATCTGCAACCACATGAGGGGCATATCTAGCTAATTGAGTAAACTTAAGAGAATACTCTTTCACTGTCATATTGCCCTGCCTGAGGTTGATGAATTCTATAACCTTGGCTTCTCTAAGCTCTAGGGGAAAGAATCTATCAAAGAACGCTGAAGCAAACTCCTCCCACTCAACTGACCCTGTTTTGTCTGCCCTTTTTCACTTCCACTGCTTGAACAAAGTGTGAGAAACATCCTGCAACTGACATGCAGCTAACTCAGCACTCTCACTAGATGTAACCCCCATTATTTCTATAACCTTCTGCACCTGATCTAGGAATTCTTGAGCGTCCTCACCTAACTTAGACTCGAGAAAGAACAGAGAATTTATTCAGGTGAAGTCCCAAATCCTAGCTACGGCTGAATTGGACACTGGGTTGGCTGGAATGACGACTGTCCATTTATTTTGAGTGGTAACTGACTGAGAAAAAGTAGTGAATGCAACCCTAAACTCCGGATGAGAAACATGATCGCCCAAAGGATCTTCAGGCTAAGGGGCTGACTAATTTCCCTTTCTTCTTTTAGGAGGAATGTTCTACAGAAGAAAGGGGGAAATAGATTAGACTGAGAGATTGACTTGATATTATGCTCACTGGCACGACATGAATACTAAAAGAGAGGAAACTATTCCTAAAAAATCTTATAGCCTTTTGTACATAAATGTGGCGCGCAATACACCCATGTACAAGACTCTACTAGATGCGGCTTTCAGACTTCCTACGATTCTATTGAGCCTTAGGCTCTGATACTAAGTTTGTAACGCCCCAAATCTAGTACTAGAAACTTTACATGATTCTCATGACCCCAAAGGACCACAAGCTAACCCATGAATGATATCTGTACCTTTACACTCCATAATATGACATAATAATGCGGAAACATAAACTGAAAGGCCATAAGTTTCAATACTAAACATGATCTGAATGATATAACATCTAGGTGAGGTAATAGAATACCCAAAACTAAATTGAACATACTGAAGTCTGAAACATGATAGTCTAGTATTCATAGCGCAAATGCGATAGTACTTTGAATGTACTGGTATGCATGTGAGGTAGGTTGAATATATGAGGTTCATATGCATGAACAATAGTAATAACTAACTATCATGAGTGTGAGAATACATGCATAAGACATAACAACTGACACTAATACTGTGATAACATGATTACTGTATCTAAATATAACTGATAACATGAGTGACTGTATCTGACAGTCCTAAATCTGATGGAACGATCTGTGTTCTGTACTGTATCTGAGTTGATTGTATCTAACAGTCCTGAATTCTAAAGAACTATCAGAGTTCTTTTACTGAGACTGATACTGAGACTATGGGAGGTAGTCATCTAACCGACATGCCCAAAATGATGCATTATAGCTGAATTAGGGTCCAATCTATACCCTGATTGGAAGGGTGTCAATACCACGCCACTAGTAAGGACAACATGTGAGTGACCCTAATATAACAGGTAACTCTAGTAAGAATGGTGGGAACCCACATATAGCAGGCTAATCCACCTCATCTACCCTTATATAGCAGGTTATGATATCTCAACCTATGCTGGCTACATAGTTTTAGAACTTAAGGATTGCTTCTAAGAATCACACCCTCATATAACAGGTGGGTTCCTATCCTTGGGTTCGCTCGGTGCTAATTTTTACTCCCATCAGAATAGACACTGAACATGATTTACTAAACTGAACATGGACTGAGTTACTAAGTTTTGTTAACTGACGAAATACTACTAATATCTGACAACTGACTGAGTTTATGAGATCATGGAGATTTCCTGAGTCAGAAGATTGTCTGAAGTATAAGGATCATTGCTTGACTGAGAGTATCATGAAAATATGGCATGACTCTAGGAACACAACTAATGTTTTGGGTACAAGTACCCCCAGGACTCGATAGAAGAAAACTGTCAAAGCATGACTTGCTTGAATACATATTAATCACCATAATGCATTTACTAAAGCATTTCATCAAACATGTGATAGGAATAAGCTTGTACAAACATGGGGATTTCATGACAACATGCTAGTTAGGCTCTTTTCCTTCATTTAGGCATTAAATTAAACATATTGTAGGCATGGTACATGTAAACATTATTGTACAACAATTAATCATCATGGTCACATTCTAATTTCATCATTCAAGGGTTTAGTCATAGGTTTGCATGAATCTATATCTATAATAATTAAACCCACATAGAAATTATCACCCAACATTGAGTAGAATTCAATTTCTCTTTTATCAACATGAACAAGAACAACCCAATCATGAAATTATAAAGAAAAGCCATAACTTAAAGTTGGAAAAGGGATTCTTGGACTTCATGGACGAAAGGAATCCATGAATGAATACTATGCATACCATAGTTCATGATTTCCTGAAGATTGACTGTGAAACTTTCTTAAAATTAGATCTTCTATGAAAACCCTAGCTTGTTCTTGAGAGAAACTTAAGTGAAACTAGTATATTTTAGGTGAAAAACGGATGAATCACGTGTTAAAGATCTTAAATAGGGGTGGGAAATTGACCCTTTTAACCCTGTACACGTCATTTAATTTCAGTAAAATTTTCTCAAATCGGACCCCTGGCGCGACGCGGCGCTATCGCACTGTGTCTCTTGAATTTGACAATTGGAAAATTGAGGGATGGCGTTACGTGGGGCCATCGCGTTTTCACTTTCTTTGTGACTTGGAACTTTGGCGTAACGCGGGGGAAATCGCGCTGAGACACTGGGAAACGGACAATTCTAAATTTGGGCCCTGGCGTGACGCGCCATAATTACGGACCCCTACTGGAATTTTCCCAATGCCATTTCCTCTTGTGGCGTGGCAGTCCACTGATTAATACAGAACTATTTTACAATGGGAACCTGAAATAGTCATAACTTCTGACCCGGTTATTGAATTTGGATGAATCTTATATCGATGGAAATCTTATTTAATTTCCCACATGAGAAAAAGGGAAAATCATGAAAATTACTCATGGAATAACCATCATTCAATTTATAAGCTTATACTAGACATTCTTGAGATAAAATTAGCTAGGAAAAAGTATGGGGTATTACAATAATGCACCTCAATTTAATAGTTTTTGCAATCTAGCTATTCATGAAGAAAAATGGCGAAAACTCAATACTACTCAAGTTCCAAGGTTTTGTGTGCGGGAGTCAAGTCTTGGTCTGTAATTGAATTACTCATCTTATAAGAGTAATGCTTTTCTTATTTCTTAAGTGTGCTTAGGTAGAGTTACCTAAGTTGGTATTGGTTAGAGTTAATCAATATTGAGAAGATATCTTAACTGAGTTATCAAGGAGAATTTGTAATAGAGTTGTTATAAATTAGTGGAACTTAGAGTTAAGTTCCTATGAAGTCTATAATCATGAGTTTGATTATAGTGGATTCTTAAGTGCTTTTAAGGGCAAGCCATGCTTTTTTCTTCCTTGATAAAGGAGGTTTTCAAGTTAAATTATTGAGTTATTTACTTTCCTACAGAGTTTTATTTCCTTACTGCTTTATTGCATGTATCTGACTCTGGGGGACCTAGTCCCTTATAAGGCGGTGCACCTCCCCACGTTTCATCCATTGATATCGGAGCAAGGACACTCTTAAAATTTCTCACCTAGAGTAATTTATTGATCATGGATGCTCCACCTAATCTAAAAGAAGGGCAATCTGCCACTAGACCACCCCGCTTTAATGGGAAGTACTATGAGTGATGGAAATTCAGGATGTATGACTTCATTATGGCTGAGGACAGTGAGCTATTGGATGTAATACTTAATGGTCCTCATTTGCCAGTTAGAGAGGTTAAATAAGGAGACATAACAAGGATGGTTATCAAAACTAGGAGAGAGTTTGATGATGAATATCGAAAGAACGTTGAGAATAATTACAAGGCAAAAAAATTGATTATTTGTTGTAAATGACAAAATAAGTATAACAGGATTTCCGCTTGTGAAAATGCTAAAAAAAATCTAGGACTACCTGAAGACTGCTTATGAAGGAACAACTGATGTGAAGGATTTAAAAGTTGACATACTAACTACTCAGTATGAAACTTTTTCCATGAAGAAATGAGACACAATACAAGAAATGCTACTAGATTTACTTCGATCACTTATGAGTTGCACTGTATAGGAGAAGTAACTCCCTTGTATAAGTAAGTGAGAAAATTTTTAGATGTTCTTCCTAAGTACTGGGAAAGCAAAGTGGATGCTATTACTGAGGCAAAAAACCTGAAGACTCTCACTATGGATAAACTTATTGATAATCTAAAGACTCATGATATCAAGAAATAATAATGGAAAGAGAAAAAGGAAGTAAAAAGGAAAAAGTCTCTGGCATTGAAGGATTTAAAGTCTGATTCAAGTAACGAGGACATTGATGTTGCCTATTTGGAGAAAAGTATTTTTAGAGCAATGAAAAAAGTAATCAGTTTCAAAGAAGAGGAAGTAGCAGCAAAAAGGGAGGTACTATTAAAGTTTGTCACAAATGTAGAAGTCTAAGCATTTCATCAAGGATTGTCCACTACACAAAATGGACTATCAAAAATATCTAAAGTCTAGATATAACAAAGGAAAGAATAAGGACCAGGTCCTTGAAAAGTCAAGAAGAAAGGTTGCAGCTGATTATGTAGAGAAACAAGCTCTAACAGTCTGGGGAGATTTCTCCAGTGAATCTGATGAAGCAGAAAAGCCTGAAGATGTGTCTATGCTGGCAGTGGAGGATGAAAATATAATCTTTGACTCCTTGTTTGCTTTTATGGAAAACACTAAAAATGAAGAAGAAAATGAGGTAACTCTTTCTGACATTAAGAAAAATTTAGATAACTACTTTGGTAGAAAGATAAAGAAGCTTGCAAATATGTGGATTAATTTGATGTATGAACTAACTGCTGAGAAAAATGCTCTAGAAGAAAAAGTAGAAAATCAAGAGCTTGAATTGATTGCTTAACTCGCCAGATATCTGAAATAGAAGAATTGTTCACATAGTTGAAATCTAAAAGTCTTGAGTTTAATGAGTCAACTGGAGAAATTAAATAATTTTGATGTTAAGGGGAAGAAAAAGCCTTAAGGCTTCAAGTTGAGCTTGAAGAAAAATTGAGGGATTCTCAAAAGCACCTCATGACTGCACTTCATAAGAATGAAGAATTGGAAAGGGACCTAGTTTGTATAAGAGAAGATCTTAATAAATCCCTAAAATAGACCACATCCTCACAATTCCTTTCTAATTTAACTAGTCGGGGAATCAATAATGGTAAAGGTCTTGGATATCAGTATAAAACCCAATCACTTGGGTGTCAAGGGAAAGCTGTTTATAGTGTTAGAAATAAGATCCATAAACCTCTATTCACTCATTATGGAAGAGATGGGAACTTGAAGGAAAATTGTAAATATTGGCTTGGAGCTATAATGAGCAGTAGTAGATACATCTAGCAAGAAAATTGTTACCCTAAGGGTTTCATACCCTTGAAAATGTGAAGAAGAACTGTCCACTTAGATAGTACAAGAAATATTTGACCACTCCTTTATCTTCCTTTAGGTAACTCAAACTCATATGGGTTCCCAAATCTAACAAATAATTTTGATTACAGGTAGGAGAAAGGGAATGCAGTCAGAACTAGTTTTTGGATAGTGGATGCTCAAGCATATGACTGGGAGGACTGACTGCTTTCTCTCTCTCAAGACACTTCAAGGTGAAGGTGTCTCTTTTAGAAATGGTAAAAATGGCTATATCCATGCTATGGAAAAGATTGGAAAATCACCTGATCAAGCAATAAAAGATGTGTACTATGTGAATGACCTCATGTACAGTCTTCTAAATGTTTCTCAAATTTGTGATAAAGGTAATAAGGTAAAGTTCTTATCTGATGGATGTACTATGTCAAGCTTGAATCTGGGAGAGTTATTCTCAAAGATAAAAGGTTAAAAAAATATATACATAGCTAGTTTAGAGTTTGTAGCTGATGGAGAATGAACTTACTTATGTGTTCAAAGTGAAGATATTGATTTATGGCACAGAAGGCTGGGACATGTAAGTTCCTCTTTTCTGAACAACTTGACTTCAAAGGACCCTGCCTGTGGTATGCCAAAGCAGAAATTTCTAGATAACAAGGTTTGTGATGGTTGTGTGAAAGTTAAACAAAACAGTTCTTCCTTTAAGATGAAAAAGCATGTGAGTACTTCTAGACCTTTTGAGTTGCTGCACATGGATTTATGTGGACCTATTAAAGTCCAAAGTATAGGAGAAAAGAAGTATGTATTTGTCAACTTGGATGACTACTCTAGATTCACCTGGAAAATATTCTTGAGAACCAAGGATGAAACCTATGAGGTTTTGGTAACTTTTACCAAACAAATTCAAATGAAGCTGAATTGTAAGATTATTAAATTCAGACTTGATCATGGAATTGAATGTGAGAACTCCCAAGTTACTGAATTCTATGTGAAATATCAAATCAGTCTCAATGTTTATGCTCCTAGGACTCCTCAGCAACATGGAGTTGTTAAAAAAAAATAGAACCCTCATAAAGATTGTCAAGACCATGTTGATTGACAGTGGGCTTCCAAAGAGATTTTGAGTTGAAGTTGTTAATGCTACCTGTTATGTGACAAAGAGGTGTTTGATTAGATCTCTCCTAAACAAGACCCTGTATGAACTTGTGTTCAATAAAAATCCTAAGCTTGATGTCACATCCAAAAATAACCCCTAGGCGTGACTGGCTCCCGCTAACACCACTTGCCGGGAGAACCAATTTTCCATACATTCACAATGTTTACAAACACTAAGATAAAAACATGTGCAACTTAAAATGCATGAAATAATTATTAAATGTAAAGTAATTATCCACCCAGTTATGTTAATATGGTTTATGAAAACAAAAATACTTAGATAATAACTCTCTAGCCCTAAATTCCACACTAAGACCATAGATCATCTAAACAGAATTACATGAGTTCAACTTTTGGGCATGCAAACCCAACGAAAAGAAATATAATATAAAATAACTGAAGATGAATGACATCTTCCACGAATAATGTGAAAGGCTCACCTCAATAATAGAATCCATATG
The DNA here is from genome assembly GCA_030864215.1 of Capsicum pubescens. NCBI lineage: Eukaryota > Viridiplantae > Streptophyta > Magnoliopsida > Solanales > Solanaceae > Capsicum > Capsicum pubescens. The sequence goes on along the minus strand of CM061543.1, from coordinate 218,601,869 downwards.
TAAAGACCATCAGCCATAAGTTTTTCCCTTCGCAACCATACCTGCAGATATTCAAGTAAGGAGTAAGCTATATATAAATATAACCCAGTAAGATCCTCGACCTGCTACTTTAATACCTATGGAACAAGTGTTAGAAAATACAAGGCACAATAAAAGACACCAATAATATGTACATAATGTCTCTCATAAGGTAATGTTAATAAGATCCAAAATAAAGTTCAAAAAGCCGATACAACCATTTTGTATCTCAACTCCATAAACTCTCCCGGGTTGTCATAAACAGTAGTGAAGGTGATCAACCTAGCCCCCCGAAAAGTCTACAAAAATGCATATAATTCCCCAAAAGTCTACTACGGCAGCATGTACAAGCTTCTAACATATTACGGCAACATAAGTATGCCCCTAACATATTACGACAGCTATGTACGCCCCTTGAGACTATAACGACAGTGAAGAAAATATATTCAATGCCCCAACGTCACCTCACATATTACCACTAAATAATTCTCACTACACCTCATAAAATAAATAAGCACATCTAGCCAAAGACCACTTATTCTACCAAGCCCAAGCTTGTCCCAACACATGGACTAGGCAGAAAAAACATATTTTTTATAAACCTGTTAGAAATGCAAGTATCAAATTTTAAAGTCTCACTTACCTCACTAATGACGAATTCCACAACTTTAAAATGTGTAGTACATCAACCAAACAATGACCAATGGATCAATCTAAACAAAATTTTAAATAACAATATCAGTTATAAGTCCCAATTTACTTAGTATTTGGATAATCACTATTGTAATAGCACAACCCTTCACTATATACCAATCATAAGCCCTAATTATTTCTATTCTAATTTGTTGCACTAATTTCATGAACAAACTGAAACACCCTAGTTTTTGGACCTTAGAAAATTTCCTAGAATTCTGATCTCTGGACCCAATACGAATCATGGGTATGACCCGTATATTGGGGTATGGATAGTATATTCTGGTCGTATACTAACCAGTGTTGGTTGGTGGGATGGATTTTGGTTTTTGGAATAGATACGACTTAGGGGTATGAGTCGTATTGGTGGTTACGAATCATTTGGTTCCTTAACTTGATCTTATAATTGGTTACTAAAGTTGGATATGAGTATGAGTGTCTCACCATGAGCCGTAATCCTGGGTACGAGTTGTACCCAGGACTTGTATGATGGACAGTGTCAAAAATTTTCTTGGGTGTAAATCTGCCAGGGGTACGGACCGTATGCTTTTAATACGACTTGGTTATATGAGTTGTATGATGGACAGTATTGGATCCAATGGTTGAGTCTAGGTTACGAGTGGAGGATAGCAATTGTATCGGTGGGTACGACTCGTATGGGTCAGTCATATTCCTGCGATGGAATTTTGGTGCAACTTAAGTGGGGGTATTCTGGATATTTCCCCACTTATCTAAATAGGGTTCCATGACTTCTAACCTACTTGGAAGATTATTTACCCTATTATTCCATTAATTAACACTTAGAAACTCTTCTAAACACTCCATAATTCTCTCAAGAGTTTTTGGGCAAGGGGAGCTAGGGTTTCAACAAAAAGATCAATTTGGGGATTATCTTGGTGGTTTCTTTCCATCATCATCTTGGTTTAAGGCATTTTCTCTTCCCTAATTGTTAATTCTAACTAATGTCATGGTTTTTATGAGTGTTTCTATGATTTCATTGATTGTATGACTTTGATTTTCAAATATGATTTGGGGGGTTTTAATAATAAATGGTTGGTTATGGTTTCTCATGGTTTTAATTATGTTTTTATATGCATTAATGGTGATTTTGTATAATTGGATTGCATGTAAATGGTTTAATGGTAATTGGAATTGGATTTGGTCATACTATGCCCCCAATGTGTTTGAAAAAATGCTTATAAGGATATGTTCATTGCATTGACTACTTTTAATGGAACTCTTGCATGTTTTAAAACTTGGTAAAGGAATTATGCATGGTTAAATGTCTTGGAATGGTACATGGATAATGGTTATGCTTTAGGGGAACATGGAATCCCCCAAGTGTTTAATATGGTAAATGGAAGGGCACTTGAAAGTCCCCTTAAACCTATAAATGGTTGGCTATGGATGATACTTGGAAGTAAGGGTTGGTATGACAATACCAATATCAATGGACTTGGTTAATAAATGGATAATGGTTTGGTTATTTGGAAATTGGTTTTAATTGGGTAATAATGGTAGGAGGTGTAGCTAAGTCGTGGAAGGTGGAGGTCCCAGGGGGACCAAAATTGGAAACTCATAGTTGCCGATATGAGGTTGGTGTTAGTGACCATGTGCATGATTTCACACTATATTTGGGGGATGTACTAGTATCCCAAAGGATACTTCCCTGTTCGTGTGACTACACGCACTGGGGCCCTTTCAGCAGGGGGGAGCTGAACCCATATATCCCATGGGTAGTTTAGGATGGCAAATCTACACAGCCCAGGTAAAGGTTTTAAAGGTATTCTAAACCCGATCCCTTTTTTCCATCATGATTATATATATTTATATAAATAAATACACGCGTGTGTATATATGTATGGTTGTGTGCATATGAATGGTTTTACTTGGTTTTATAAGTGGTATTATTTTATCCTTACCTTGAGGTCATACTAGCAGTCACTCGCTAACCCTGTCTACTGTTGGTTGTATACCCATGCTATGTAAGAACCGACCGTTCTACTCCTCCGGATTGACTTGGGGACAATATTTTGACTGAAGTGGTGATCTTTCATCCTTTCGGAAGGCTCCATTTCATATTTTGGATATTTCTAGACATTTTGGTTTTATTTTGGATATTGGTTTTGGCTATGGTTGGGGTTCATGTCCCAACTAGATTTCATTACTCTTTCGGTTAGAGGCTTTATGGTACTTCTATGGGTTGGAATGGGTAGGATCGATATAGGTGTCATCCTTGGCATTGGAATAAGTTGGGAGGCAGGCATCATCGGACATAATTTCTCATTGTTCCATCATATTACATTTTGGGATTGATTATATCTTATTTTGGAACATCCTTGGTTATGGACTGGTTTATGGACCTTGTTTTGGTATGGTTCGATTATTGGTATGGGATGGGTGGATTCGATTGGGTCGGTCACGGTTGTGATCTAATCCCAGAGTCTTTATTTGAGCTGGTACACTATCTTGTTACATGCTCGGAATTCAGCCAACTCAGGGAAAGCGGTTGAAGGTTGGGTTGGGTAACGGGGGTGGTCTCCGGTCCTGGTCAGACTTGGGATTCCCATTATGACAAGGCCCCAAGGTAGGTCGTGTCACAAACACTACACTATTATACGTGTATTTTAATTTCCATGTTAAAGAACAATGGAAAAGTTCATACCTTAATCACTGAGAAGCTTCAATCCTACTTTTGTGTTCTCCGACCTATATATGTTTTTCAATTACGTTGCTTGTTGATCTCTTCTAAGAATAAAGGGAGCAATATATAACCCTAATATTATACTTGTAATGTTATTAGCGTGAATTAAAGAAGGCTTTTGGCTTGTCCCCTTTTAATTCCTTAATTAATATTAATAATTTGTTATAATTACTAATAACCCTTCACTAAAAAAATAATAAGTTAGGCTATTACACTTGACTACTTCAGACCTTTTGGGTGCAAGTGTTTTTTGTTAAATAATTGGAAGAACGAACTAGGTTTGACTACAAAAGTGATGAAGCAACATTTGTGGGCTACTCCTCAACAAGAAAAACATACAGAGTTTTCAATAAAAGAACTTTGTGTGTGAAAGAAAGTATACATATGGTCTTTGATGAGTCAGGAAAGCTAGTGAATCCAGGTGATGATTGATAACGCTCAATCTACAGCTCTCGTAGGAGTGTAAAGCGGTCGTTAGCAAATATAGAACCCAACAGGGTTGGGTGTCGATCCCACAGGGAATAGCTTGGCCAACAAGTAAGCAAAATTACTAAACTTTTGGTGCAAGTCTCGTAAAAAGGGGGATTGTAATGTGTCACCAAAACAATTAAATAAAAGCTGAAAATAGCAAAGTAAAAGAGAAATATTGTTACGTAAGTTGTAAACAATGAGAATTGAGGCGTTGGGGTTATGTCCACCTTCTGAGGTATACGTCTCTATTGGCTATGAGTGTGTAGAATTCTGACATGCAACTGCTTATAGAGAATTGTATTCGATGGTAAATCCAGGCGTCTTTCGACCTATTCGAGGATTATTTCACTTTAACTCTTTCGAGCTTAAAGCGTGTCTAACGGTACGAATTCTCCAAGAGGTTAGTCCAGTTACGGCACTAGCTTTTTAGTAGGGAATTTTAGGGGGTGACCCTACTACCTTGACATTATCTCTTTTCCAGACAAATAACCTTTCTTTCGAACAAGTTAAATGTTATACTGGCGTATTCTTGCGTTTGCAACCACAAAGAATGTAGACTAAGATGAAGAGAATAATGATATAAGCAGAATACGTGTCGCGAACTCACAACCTCACAGCAATAGATAGTATCTCATACGGCTTCCATAACCCCAACAGAGAAGTTTAGTTACCCATGAATGCGAAGGAGATCACGATTGACATTGTTGTTATACCACAAGATTGAGTAATTCCGTGTAGCTTAGGTGGTAGGCGTGAGGTGTGAATTCCTAGGAAAAGTAACGATTCTCTTGTTGTGGAATTTAAGAATAGAAGAGTAGAAGAAGAAAAATAGAATTAATGAAAAGATTAGAAGAGTTGTAGAGTAATAGAATTGAATTGTAAGATGAGAAGTTATAAAATCTCTAGCATGATAGGGTATTTATAATACCCATATCCTAATCCTACTAGATAAATAAAATATCTAACCAAATCCTACTAGGCTAATGTAATACTTAACCCAATTGTACTAGGTTAATGTAACATTATCATAATCCAAATAAACTAATGAAATACATAACCCAATTGTACTAGGTTAATGTATCATTGTCCAAATCCAACTAAGTTACTGCAAATCCCCAAAGTCTTCAGAAATGCTGTTTTAGCCCAGGACAGATTTTCCATGCAGCAGTTTTGGTCCTTAGGCGTGTAAACTCCCTTCCCTTCCTTCGTGAGCTTTCTTTTGCATCAAGTAAGCCATAAAATGCTGAATTCTGCATCATTTATACCTGAAACTTTACTAATCATGTTCGTTAGCTCATTTATAGGAAAAAGGACTAAAAGTGCATGAAATATATACTTTGTTCTCAAAACTAGGCTAAAATATGGGCAAAATATATTGATATAGGCGTGTAAATTCGCCTATCATCAACACCCCACACTTGAAGCTTTGTTCATCCTCGAACGAAATACCATGTCCTTCTAAACATCAACTTAGGGTTTCACAGCAACAACACAAAACATTTGTCAAGACAAGCACAACAATTATCAACAAAGAGTAGCTTTTCGATTATAGGTAGAAACAATTTAACCTCTAGCATAGACTCGTGATGGTGATCAACTCGCATGCAAATGTTAAGGTACAAGGAATCATATATAACTACCCAAAACTCATCAACCATATGTGTCTCACACTATAGTACCCATAATCACTCACAAGTATAGCATATTTTTCAAACATGGGTATCAAAATGTCCTTGCTCTCACTCTCACAAAGAATTCATATGTAGCAACTGATGACCATAGGCTTTCCCTTAATGTAATACTCTACTAACTGTCAGAATGCTAAGCTTAGGATCAAGTAGGTCTTTTGATGGTTGTAATGTAGGCTAAGGGACGGGTAGGACTATTTTGGCCAGGAATAGTGACTAAGTTCCTAAGCGCTTTAATACATCACTTTGTATCATTGACACTTTTTTTTTTCTTTCAACCTTTCTTTCTTTTATTCTACCACCCTTGTTCTCCTCTTTTGTTTTTCAATTTTAAGCACAACTCGCTTTTCAGCTTTCTTTTCCTTTTTCTTTTCACAACATACCTCTTATGATAGCACTTTCTTTTTCATAACACATTCAAGCACCATTACAATTTATAGCATCATACTCACCCAATTTCTTCTTATGTTGTCACATGACTTTTTCACTTTAAAGCACTTAGGAGTTTGGATCAAATTACGGTCTTGAAAAAAATGGATTAGGCTTACATACAAGGTTGTCAAAGAAAATAGGTTAAAGGCTCAAAAGGGTTTAACTAGGATGATGTCCATGGGTAGGTAAAACTGAAGGTAAACAAATATAGGTTGCCAAAGAAATGCCTAAATCATATCCTAAACTTACACTCCTTATTTTCTCTTTGCATACATACCAGGCAAGTTCTAGCATCAGCCACACACATAGAATATACGATTATCTCACACACACAAGGCACATGGTCGACTTGCTTGGAAGTAATATAGACTCTCGACCCAACAAGTGAAGGAATTGAACCACACAATATCACATAATGAGTCACAACTAGAGCCTAAACGTCTCAATAGTCACAATTGTAGCACATACTCTTGTTATAATCTCATGCTGCCTATCAAAATAATTTCATGCAAAGCTAGAAAAAACAACAAAAACAAAAAACTAAAACACGAAAAAAAACAAAAAAAAACAAAATAAACAAACATAGATGCGATAGAGAAGTATAGCATACAATACCGCCACCCCACACTTAAACGGGACACTACCCTCAGTGGAAAATAAATACGAGGAACCTGGTTAGTCGGACTCTTCCTAAATGTCGGGGGTCATACCCCCTTCGTCGGAATCATCATAAGAGTCGTCGTCAGAGTTCTCCTCCTCGTCAGAGTCGGGCAAGCGTCGATCGTCATCAGTCGGCACATCATCATCTAGAGGTTCCTCAAAGTATACGCCCACTCCACACATCTCCCGTGCATGAATATTCATTGGATAGTCATGGTCCAGATGTTGGAGCTCTGCAGCAGTGGGAACACGACCTCCGCTCATCATTGTAAACCTCATCATGCCGTACATATGGCGGGAGAAACTCTCATCCCGAGCATGTCTCTCTGCCGTAGTAAGGTTGATGCCATGTGTTGATTCAGCATCTTTGACCTTTGTGAGGTCAACCTTCTTCGGATTGTGTGGGAGTTTATGATCAGCTGGTTCCTCTTCGATATCCTCCTTCCGCAAGATTGCTGTCAACAGATTTCCAAACGTAAAGTGGGACCTTTTGTGGAGTCTGGCCTTCCTCATGGTAGAGCGAATGATTTCCCCAAAGTTGATAGGGACATTCGTCATTAAAGCATAGACCAAACACACTCTATCTCTTGATATCTTGGTGTATTGAGTCCCAGGAATAAGGCATGAGTTGACAATACGCATCCAGATTCTTGCTTCCCTATTCAGTGAAGCATAGGGGAAGGTGTTATGTCGTCCTGTGTCTTTATGTCTGTCCCACCTTGCCATCGATCTACTTCCACAAAGTATGTGTCTAATTGCTCTATAAGGAGGCCTGCTGTACAGCTCTTTGAATGGTGCTGGGTCGACCGAAGGTAAGCCAAGAAAAGAGTTGATCCAGTCCGCGTTGAGCTATAACACTTGGCCCCGAATTTTGACTTCGTTGCCTGTTGTTTTCGGCGACCAGTTGGCGTAAAACTCTCTTGTCAAATCAAGATTACATTCTCCTATATCGCGGAAGATGAAATCCAGCTTCAATGCCATGATTTTCGCCAACATACGCGGTTCCTTCTTCGCTAAGGTGTCCTTGTTGATCAGGTCGACGTGAACATATCTTCTTTCTTTGTTGTTCCTGTACCATTCTTTGGCTTCCTCCTCAAAAATCCATTTTATTCCAAATATTCTGCGGGGTAGTTGTGTTGAGGATGATTCTCCTTGGTCCTTTCTACCTCTCTTCTTGCCCTTTTGGGAAGTGGTAGCCTTCTCCTTGCCTTGCCTCGCTTTAGGTGACATTGTACCTGAGACTAGAAATAGTGTTAATGGCAGCACAATCTCAGTTGATACAGTCTATAATCAAGCAGTAGGGGTACCACCCCACACTTAGTTTTGTTGACACAAATCAGTGAAGTGAAAGTGGTCGATTACTCAGATTTCATCGACATACGTTTAAGGATTATATTCCGACAAGAAAATCAGTAATGTATTACTACTTGCAGTCATTGCGCTACTTTCATGTTAGATATAACAACACTACTACATAGGGGTTGTAACATGGTATGGATGTTTTCAATAATCGCAACCTCCTAAGTCGGTAGGCAACTATAAGGCTTATCCCGATGAACGGGATAGTCTAGCATGTAAGTATCCAAGTAACATGATCATAACATGATAGTCAATGTTCATCACCATAGCAATTCCGCAAATCGTATAACAATGCTATTAAAACCAAATTCAAGTCGGAAACAAGTCAAGATTTTCCTACGTATATGTTTACTCACATGATTTTGTATCAACGATCAAAACACATGAACATCACCAATCAATCTTATACGATGTAGCAATTTATAATAGACATAGCAACGTAGTACTTACGAGAAATAAATGAAGAATAAGAGAGTACTTACTTGCTTGAAGCTTTTGGAGATGGTTTTGTGAATTGGAAGAGCAAAAAGAAAAATTTTGGGATGGTTTGGAGAGGGAATGTGGCGCCTTTAGGTTAATTTCTAGTGTGGTTATGTTTCAAGACTAAGTCCCCTTTATATAGGAAGAGAATGGGTCAGGTTTTGACCCATTTACAATCGGTTTTGGAGACAAAAATGCTACATATGCGGCGCATAATGCTCGGCATAGTCATGGTATATGCGGCGCATAGTCTATGGCATTTAGGTACATATGCGCCGCATAGTCTATGGCATATGAGATCCTGAGACCTAATGCTATATCATAGGCGGCGCATAGTCAAAAGCACACTTAGGACTGGGCGGCGCATAGTGTATAGCACACTAGATTCCGAGACCTTAGGCTATAGGATAGGTTGTGCATCGTTCATGGCCTAGTTTTACCTAGGCCTAGACTTCCTCGATGCCTAGTTTGGCATGAGCAATGCTCAATCCATAGCCTTATGCATCACTATTCCTAACTTACTAACTTTACCATACAATGCGTCCAAATCGTCAATTGAAATCAATCTCCTCGTTGAATACCTCTTGCACCTATTTTTTTACTTAAAACCAAATGAAAATGATTAGTACTATGGGTTTCCTCCCACCAAGCGCCTTAGTTTTGGTCGTGGCACGACTCTTATTTTTGGATTTTCATTATCAAAATCAAAAAAAAAAACGATAAAACGATAAAACGATGGGTTGCCTCCCATCTAGCGCCTTTTTTATTGTCGTGGCTCGACATAGTTACCTCGAGTACTTAGAATTCGTCGAGATAAGTGATGGCCATAGAATTCATCGAGTCAAGAGGACCGATATAAGGCTTAACACGTTGGCCATTCACCTTGAAGACAACACCATTATTGTCTTCCAATTCGACTACTCCAGACGAGTAGACTTGGATAACTTTGTATGGACCAGACCACTTAGATTTTAACTAACCTGGGAAGAGCTTCAATCTGGAGTTGAAGAGAAGTACCATATCATCCTTTTGAAAGTTTCGACGAACAATCCGTTGATCATGATACTTTTTCATCCGCTCCTTGTATAGGTCTGATCTTTCATAAGCATGTAGACGGAATTCATTCATCTCGTTCAGTTGCTCCATCCTCAGCTTCATTGCATCATCCCAATTCAAATTCAATCGCTTCAGCGCCCACAATGCCTTGTGCTCGAGCTCAATGGGTAAGTGACAAGCCTTCCCATAAACTAGTTGATAAGGGGACATGCCAATTGGCGTTTTGAATGCAGTCCTATACGCCCATAGTGCATCGTCCAGCTTTCGAGACCAATCCTTCCTATTAGCATTTACCGTCTTCGCAAGGATTTGCTTGATCTCTCGATTGGAAACCTCTACCTGTCCGATAGTTTATGGGTGATAAGGCGTGGCTACCTTATGTTGCTTGACACCATATTTTGCCAACACGGACTTGAATAGCTTGTTGCAAAAGTGAGATCCTCCATCGCTTATGATAGTACGTGGTACTCCAAAGCGAGAAAAGATATTCTTCTTCAAGAACGCTACAACACGCTTTCCCTCATTATCGGCCAACGCTACAGCTTCAACCCATTTCGAGACATAATCCACAGCAACTAAGATGTACTTCATTCCGAATGAATTTACGAATGGACCCATGAAATCAATACCCCATACGTCAAAGAGCTCTACTTCAAGGATTTTCGTCATGGGCATCTCATGGTGTTTTGAAATAGCACCTTGTCGCTGACATTGGTCGCATCTTCTAACAAAGTAATGAGCATCTCTAAATATCGAAGGCCAATAGTATCCGCTTTGCAATACCTTTCTTGCTATCCGATTACCTGCGTGATGTCCCCCAACTTGGGAAGTGTGGCATGCTTCCAATATATTTGGCACCTCTTCATGGGATATACATCGTCGGATAACACCATCCGCGCATCGTCAAAACAAATATGGCTCATCCCAAAAGTAGTGTTGTACATCATGCATAAACTTTCTCTTTTGATGGTAAGATAAATTTGTAGGTATCATATTACTCACCACAAAGTTTGCAAAGTCGGCATACCATGGTAACTCTTCTATTATCGTGGCTAAGATCTCCTCATCAGGGAATGCATCATCAATCTCGATTTCAGGTTGTGCCACATGCTCGTTCTCGAGTCTAGAGAGATGGTCGGCTACTTGGTTCTCGCAACCTCTTCTATCTTTAACTTTGAAATCAAACTCTTACAGCAGTAATACCCATCGAATTAGTCTTGGTTTTGCATCCTTCTTTGTCATTAGATACCTAAGAGTTTCATGGTCTGTATGAACGATCACCTTAGTACCCAATAGGTAGGCACGAAACTTCTCAAACGCATACACAACCGCTAGGAGCTCTTGTTCAATAACAGTGTAGTTCCTTTGGGCTTCATTTAGGACCTTACTCGCATAGTAGATAGGATGAAATAGCTTCTCCTTTCTCTGACCAAGTACAGCACCAACGGCTACACCACTAGCATCACACATGACCTCGAACGGGAGAGACCAATCTGGTGCTACCATGATAGGGGCTTTGATGAGTTTTCCTTTGAGGCATTTGAATGCCTTCAAGCAATCGTCATTGAAGTAAAACTTCACATCTTTCTCCAATAGTTTGCACAATGGACTCACAATTTTGGAGAAGTCTTTGATGAACCGACGATAGAAACCAGCATGGCCAAGAAAACTACGAACTCCCTTCACCGAAATTGGAGGCGGTAGCTTCTCAATAACCTCAATTTTTGCTCGGTCAACCTTTATTCCTCTTTCAGAGATCTTGTGCCTAAGAAAGATTCCTTCTTTTACCATGAAGTGGCACTTCTCCCAATTCAGCACAAGGTTGAACTCTACACATCTTTGTAATTCCATGCTCAAGTTTGCCAGGCATGCTTCAAAAGACTCACCAACAACTGAAAAGTCATCCATAAATACCTCCAAAGTGTCTTCAACCATATCAGAGAAAATAGACATCATACAACGTTGAAAGGTGGCTGGTGCGTTACATAACCCGAATGGCATACGTTTGAAGGCAAACGTACCATATGGGCATGTAAACGTTATCTTCTCTTGGTCTTCGGGTGCAATACAAATCTGATTATAGCCTGAATAACCATCCAAGAAGCAAAACCATCCTTTCCCCGCTAATCGATCTAGCATTTGGTCCATAAATGGCATTGGGAAGTGATCCTTGAGTGTCCAAGAATTCATCTTGCGGTAGTCCATGCATACTCTCCATCCAGTGACGGGCCTGAGTGGAATAAGTTCATTCTTTGCATTCGCGACCACCGTCATACCTCCTTTCTTGGGAACACATTATACAGGGCTTACCCATGTACTATCAGAAATAGGATACACAACTCCTGCGTCTAGCCACTTGATGATCTCTTTCTTCACCACTTCTTGCATAGGTGGGTTTAGACGCCTTTGATGCTCAATGGTGGGTGTGCAATTTTCTTGAAGCTGAATTTCATGTGTACAAATCCCAGGTGGAATACCAATAATATCCGCAATGGTCCATACAATAGCTCTAATATACTTGCGTAGAATAGCAATAAGAGCTGCAACTTGTCGCTCACCCAAATCGGCTGCCACAATGACTGGAAGAGTGTTTCCGCTTCCTAAGAATGCGTACTTCAAATGACTTGGCAGCTCCTTCAATTCTAACGTGGGTGGCTCTTCAATAGATGGCTTAGCTGGTGGTGTAGGCCGATTCTTGAGATCAAGATCCAGATTCTTGGGAGTATAGCGATATGTTCCTAATCTCGATAGAGCACAAATGGCTTCTTCAGAATTTTCAGCATCTTCACTCTCTCCATTCATGAGCACAACCTCCAAGGGATCATCAATAATTTGCTCTTCTTCAAGTAGTTCTTTCTCATCATCAAAGAAAACATCAGCCACCAAAAATACACTAAGATCTTTGGGTTGCTTCATTGTTTTGCAAACATCAAAACGAACCACTTCGTCATTTATTCGGAATGAAAGTTCATTAGCTCTCAAATCAATGAGCACACTTCCTGTAGCAAGGAAAGGGCGCCCCAAGATTATGGGAACCTCAGAATCTTCTTCACAGTTCAAGATGACAAAGTCTGCTGGAAAGATAAATGAAGAAACTTTTACCAAGACATCGCATAGAATACCAACAGGTCGTTTTACCGACCTATCTGCCATGACGAGCCTCATATTGGTTGGAGTAGGATCTCCTAACCCCAACTTCTTGTAGATCGATAATGGCATCAAATTGATGCTGGCTCCTAAGTCACATAATGCTTTGGCAAAGTTCAAAGATCCGACGGTGCAAGGAATAGTGAAAGCTCCGGGGTCGGCCTTCTTCTGAACTATCGATCGGGTAGCAATTGCACTACAATGATACACATCGTCTTTCAGCTCATAACTTGCTGCCCTCTTCTTTGTCAAAAGATCCTTCATAAACTTCGCATACCCAGGCATTTGTTCAAGTGCCTCCACCAATGGAACATTAATGGTCAGCTGCTTTAACATAGTCATGAATTTGCTGAACTTAGTGTCATCCACCACCTTCTTCAGTCTTTAGGGAAAAGGTGGTGGTGGGTATGGAAGTTTTCTCTCCACGGTTTTCTTCTCCTCTTGCTTCCGTTTTTTCATTTTCTCAGGCTGCACGTCACTGGGCGTGACGTCCTTGACGTCAGGACTGGTTGTTGCGGCATCTTCTCCTTTTGCGTTATCATCCATGTCCGCAACTTCGTCAACCACTTGCTTGCCTTTTGCTGAAGGTTCCAGCACCTTACCACTTCTGGTAGTGATGGCCATGCATGACCCATCATTCCTTGGGTTTTGCACAGTATCGCTAGGTAAAGTGCCAGCCTTTCTTTGATTGAGTGCTCCTGAAAGTTGGCTCAATTGCTGCTCTATTTGCTTGATTGAAGTGGAATGAGAATCAACTAGTTGTTTCATGGAGGACAAATCATTAATTACCTCAGTAACTCCCGCACTCGTTTCTTCCACTCCTTTCAATAATTTAGCCATCATGTCTTCCATACTTCCAGAATTAGATGTGGTGGTATCACGTCTACCAGGGGGAACGTACAAACCACTCTTTTCATTGTTTTTCTTCCAACTACCTTGGTCTTTGCTTCCAGATTTATCATAATAGTTCCGACCTTGGTTTCCTTGGGTATTCCCACGGAAACCCCCCTGATTGTTCAAGTAGTTGGCCTCCTCTTCCGAATCAGATTCGTCTCTTCCTTTTAGCGCCACAGCTTTCACTTTTTCGGTCTTCCCTGATAATAAATGCTTTGTCAGAAGATCCACTTGTGTTTTCATGTGCGCTAAATCTTGATCACGTTCTTCTTGTCTTCTTCTTTGGTCTGCAGTCATGCCTATAGATAAAGTGGGGCTTGCTACCTTGGAATCCCTGGTATGCCAAGATCTACTTTGTTTCGTTATGCGATCTAGCATATTGCTTGCTTGACCAAAGGTGAGGTCCATAAAAGATCCTTCAGCTGCGTTATCCACCACTGGCTTAGTTATTGAATTCAAGGCTCTATACAATATCTCCATGAGGTGAACATTAGTCATGTGATGGTTTGGGTATCTTGCTAGCTTTGTCTTGAACCTCTCCCATGTTTCATGAAGAGCTTCAGTGGGAAGCTGACGAAAGTTGCTGATTTCATCTCTCAATTGTGCCCTTTTGGAAGGCGGAAAGAATCTTTCTAGGAAAGCGTCTCTCAATTGCCTCCAATTTGTAATTGAATCAGGAGTCAGCCCATTCAACCATAGTGTTGCCTCCCCAGACAGAGACAATGGAAATAGACGTAATCGAATTGCATTCTGACCAACACCAGGATTGTCAAAAGACTTGCATGTAGAAATAAAGTTGATGAGATGCATATTCGGATCATCGCCTGCTAGTCCACCAAACAATCCCTTGAGTTGCAATAACTGAATCATGGTGCTTGTGATGTTGAACTTGGCTCCGGGCGCTAATGGTGGTGGAATTATAGCTCCAGTGGCTCCGGCACCATCAAGATCATCATCATCATCGTCGAAAGCTGGCTGCATAGGTTGGCGATCATGTCTATACCGAGCTTGTCGACCTCTTCTGTTGGCAGGTGTTGTGATTCCAGCATCATGCCTTGGGTTTAGTAATTCGTCATCACCTAAATCCTCATCGTCATGATTTGTTGCTCGTGCAGGGTTATCAATGTTCTGCTGTTGAACCTGGGCTGCGGCAAGGGCAGCCAATCTTGCTTGTTCCTATTGAGCAGCCATCCTTGCGATTTCAGCTTGTGCTTCCATTCTACCAATGCGTTGTGGTTCAGGATTGATTGGTAATAACGGTTGACCAGAACTTTGAGTATGGGGCATGCACTAGAATAAAAACCTGCAGTAGACAAAAACAAAAACTAAACGTAAAAGTACGAGAATCTTTGACCAAAGGGTCTAGTAATTATCACAAACTTGATTGACACTTGTATTCCCCGGCAACGGCGCCAATTTTTTATAACGCTCAATCTACAGCTCTCGTAGGAGTGTAAAGCGGTCGTTAGAAAATATAGAACCCAACAGGGTTGGGTGTCGATCCCACAGGGAATAGCTTGGCCAACAAGTAAGCAAAATTACTAAACTTTTGGTGCAAGTCTCATAAAAAGGGGGATTGTAATGTGTCACCAAAACAATTAAATAAAAGCTGAAAATAGCAAAGTAAAAGAGAAATATTGTTACGTAAGTTGTAAACAATGAGAATTGAGGCGTTGGGGTTATGTCCACCTTCTGAGGTATACGTCTCTATTGGCTATGAGTGTGTAGAATTCTGACATGCAACTGCTTATAGAGAATTGTATTCGATGGTAAATCCAGGCGTCTTTCGACCTATTCGAGGATTATTTCACTTTAACTCTTTCGAGCTTAAAGCGTGTCTAATGGTACGAATTCTCCAAGAGGTTAGTCCAGTTACGGCACTAGCTTTTTAGTAGGGAATTTTAGGGGGTGACCCTACTACCTTGACATTATCTCTTTTCCAGACAAATAACCTTTCTTTCGAACAAGTTAAATGTTATACTGGCGTATTCTTGCGTTTGCAACCACAAAGAATGTAGACTAAGATGAAGAGAATAATGATATAAGCAGAATACGTGTCGCGAACTCACAACCTCACAGCAATAGATAGTATCTCATACGGCTTCCATAACCCCAACAGAGAAGTTTAGTTACCCATGAATGCGAAGGAGATCACGATTGACATTGTTGTTATACCACAAGATTGAGTAATTTCGTGTAGCTTAGGTGGTAGGCGTGAGGTGTGAATTCCTAGGCAAAGTAACGATTCTCTTGTTGTGGAATTTAAGAATAGAAGAGTAGAAGAAGAAAAATAGAATTAATGGAAAGATTAGAAGAGTTGTAGAGTAATAGAATTGAATTGTAAGATGAGAAGTTATAAAATCTCTAGCATGATAGGGTATTTATAATACCCATATCCTAATCCTACTAGATAAATAAAATATCTAACCAAATCCTACTAGGCTAATGTAATACTTAACCCAATTGTACTAGGTTAATGTAACATTATCATAATCCAAATAAACTAATGAAATACATAACCCAATTGTACTAGGTTAATGTATCATTGTCCAAATCCAACTAAGTTACTGCAAATCCCCAAAGTCTTCAGAAATGTTGTTTTAGCCCGGGACAGATTTTCCATGCAGCAGTTTTGGTCCTTAGGCGTGTAAACTCCCTTCCCTTCCTTCGTGAGGTTTCTTTTGTGTCAAGTAAGCCATAAAATGCTGAATTCTGCATCATTTATACCTGAAACTTTACTAATCATGTTCGTTAGCTCATTTATAGGAAAAAGGACTAAAAGTGCATGAAATATATACTTTGTTCTCAAAACTAGGCTAAAATATGGGCAAAATATATTGATATAGGCGTGTAAATTCGCCTATCATCAACGATAAAGATTCTGATATTAAAGAACTCATTCCTATTCAAAGGGATTATATTGCTGAAGATAATAGCTAAGGACTAAATGATGCAGTTGGGAATGACGAAGGTGATGGTGATGCAGGATCTCAGTTACAAACCCTTGCTCTATTTTAAGAATTTCAAGAAGGGTCTAGTCAAAATATTCATGGACCTGGTCCCAGTGAAACTCATCCTAGAAGATAAAGTTGGAGGCATAAATCATCTCACCTACTTGAGAATCTGACTACACCTTTGGAAACTAGAGTCCAAATAAGAGCTCAAGCCAGGAATTTCATGAAATTCTCAGCAATCTTGTCCCAGATTAAGCCTAAAAATATGAAAAAAGCTCTGAGAGATGTTGACTGGATTAATTCAATGTAGGAGGAGCTTTAATAATTTGAAAGAAGTAAAGTCTGGCACCTGGTCCCCAGACCTATTGATAGAATAATTATTGGGACCAAATGGGTGTACAGAAAAAACAGGATAAGTATGGATCTATCAATAGAAATAAAGCAATACTGGTTGTTCAAGGTTATAACCAGGAGGAAGGAATTGACTATGATGAGACATTTGACTCTATAGCAAGGATAGAGGCTATCAGGATTCTTATTGCATTTGTTGCCTACATGGGGTTCAAACTCTTCCAAATGAATGTCAAAAGTGCTTTTTTGGATGGAAACTTGAAGGAAAAAGTCTATGTCAAGCAACTTCCAGGTTTCGAAGATGCAGATTTTCCTCATTATGTGCTTAAATTTGAGAAAGCTATTTATGGGTTGAAGCAAGCACTAAGGGCTTGGTATGAGAGACTTTTAAAGTTTCTTATGGGAAATGGATTTAAAAGAGGTAAAATTTACAATACTCTCTTTTTAAAGTCTAGAGGTAGCAACTTACTAATTGTTCAGATATATGTTGCTGACATAATCTTTAGAGCTACTTCTAAATCACTGTGTAAAGAGTTTGCAAAGCT
Source organism: Capsicum pubescens (assembly GCA_030864215.1). NCBI lineage: Eukaryota > Viridiplantae > Streptophyta > Magnoliopsida > Solanales > Solanaceae > Capsicum > Capsicum pubescens. Next base: position 218,584,417 of record CM061543.1, on the reverse strand, counting down.
AATGGAGTATGAATTTGAAATAAGCATGATGGGTGAATTGAGTTTCTTCCTAGTCCTGCAGATCAAGCAAACTTCTCAAAGGACAATGATTTGTCAAGAGAAGTAAATCAAGGAGCTACTGAATAAATATACTATGAAAGATGCCAAGCCAATTGAAACTCCAATTGAACCAGTTTAAAGATGGATAATGATGAACCTGGTCCTTTGATTAATGAGACCATGTATAGAGGGATCATTGCATCCTTACTATATATTTTTGCAAACAGGCCAGATATTGTATTTATTGAGAGAATTTGTGCTAAATTTCAGGCTTACCCAACGGAGTCTTATTTGAAGTTGCAAAAAGAATTCTTGGGTATCTGAAAGGGATAGGGGACCTGGTCCTGTACTATCCATCTGGAGATAGTTTTGATCTAATAATATATGTTGATGTTGATTATGCTATATATTTGGTATATAGAAAAAGCACCTCAGGAATAGCTCATTTTCTGGGTTCTTCCTTAATCTCCTGAGGTTCTAAGAAGCAGAATTCAGTTGCTTTATCTACTATTAAAGTTGAGTATGTAGTTGCAGCTTCTTGTTGTTCTCAATTTTTATGGATCAAACAACAACTGAAGGATTTTGAGATTGTCTCAGACATAATCCCTCCAATATGTAACAATACAAGTGCTCTCAATATGGATAAGAATCCAGTGCAGCATAAGAGGACAAAGCATATTGATGTAAGGCATCATTTTCTGAGAGACAATATTGAGAAGGGATCTGCATGAAGTTTTGCAAGGAGGAGAATCATATTGAAGACATCTTTACTAAGGATCTTCATAAGGAATAATTTTTTAAGAACAGGTTGATGTTGGGGTTGATCAAAATAACCAGACCTACTAGATGGATCAATCTTTCTCCACAAAATTAGCTATGATCAGGAGATTGGTATCCTTGATAAAGTATATGCATGTTGGTCTAACTAAGTACCATACCTTTGCAGGCATACACGTATGGGAATAACTTTGGAAGAAAATAGTTGAGACAGACATAAGTTTAAGGACTCACTCAAGAAAGAGAGGGACCTGGTCCCATCTCTTACGTTAGTATCGTGAATGTCCATTTTCTTATTTTATTAGAAAAAAGGCTCATCTTCTCTATCAGTGTCAAAAAATTATCCTATCCTTAAAAGAAAGATTAGTCACCCCAAAATTAAAATCAATCATATCTCATTCTTTCAATAAACCTATTTTTGTGCTTATTCATTCCCTCAAATCTTGTAGTACCTAAACCCTCTCTTGTCAAAAGAAAAACCTAGTCTCGGATAGCTCTCTTATGAAAAGGATTTCCAAATGGATGCTAATTCCCCATTCTCATTCCCCACAAAGGACTTTGAACTTAGTGTAGATAAAAATCCTCTCTCAAACCTTCTCCAAATCACCAAGTTTGCTTCATCTTTCACATCCCTATCAGGACAACCTTTGACTGAACTTATTTTAACAAATACCTATCAAGATGAACCTCTAATAAATAAAATCCCTAAGAAAAAAAGACCTTCATCTGAACCTGCTTCTAAGGTAGAGGATAGTAATAAGTTTTATCTCCCACTTGATGTCATCCCTGATTAAAAACACCTTTTCTCCAAAAGACCGACCAAGTCAAGATATCCTACCCTTTCAAAGTCAAACTCTTTCTTTACTCAACTCGTTGATGAAGATTCATCCTTGAAACCTCATAACCCCTTCTGGTAGTATAATAACGAATGATGCTTGGGTTGCTAAAAATCTCATTTTTCTATTAAATAACCCAAGAAAGAGTGTGTTTAGTCCTACTGAACAAGATATCAGTAAGATAATAAGAATTTTTAGAGAAAAGTCTAGAAGTTCTACTGAGAGGCAGAAGACTTATGAAAGACCTGGTCCTAAGAAGAGGAAAATAACTGAAGGAGAAACTATTAGTGTTTCTAAAAATGGAAAAATGGAGAAAGAAGGTAAGTATGTGCCTAAAGAAGTGCAAAACAGGTCTTTGAGAAATCAAAAAGTATTAACAAGGAGGATTTTTTACTCAAGTGTATTAATAAAACCAGGCATGATGGAATTAGTTGATCTTATTAAACATTAAAGATGGATCCATCTTATGGAAGGACCCATTCACACCATTTTGATGAGGTAGTCAGGGAATTCTACTCTACATTGGACTTTTCTGAAGATAGACTAAGGATGATTGTTGTAGTTCAAGGGAAGAAGTTTAATCTTGATGTTGTACTACTTGGGAGAATTCTGAATGTTCCTATCAGTGGTGTGAGGACTGTCTCTAAAAAATAGACCTCAATAAAGTTTATGGCAAATGCATCAAAAGTTAAAGGAAAATCTGTAGTTGCAGAGAATGGGAGATCACTCAAAAGTGAGTTACAATTAGTCTTTGATTTTGTTAACAAAGTGATTCTTCCTAGATCACAAAAGAGGAACATTGCTTCAGCTATTGACTTGTATATGATGGAGTGTCTCAATAGTTTGGAGTTTATTAGTTTGCCTGATCTAATAATGGGGCACATACATAAAGTTGTTCATGGAAAGAATGGAAGTTATGGCATGCCTTATGGATATTGGTTGAACAGAGTGTTGGGTTATTTTGGAATTATCTGTGAAAATGGAACTCCTGGAACTATGATACAACTGTTTAGTCTTAAAACTCTGATCAAAACTAAGTGTGTGGAAAATAAATCAGGAACTATCTCTCAAGAAGAGCTCAACAAAGAAATGGAGAAATTGAATCTTAACACAACCGCTAAGGATACAAAGATTAGCAAATTGCAAATGACAATACAACATCTTTCTAATGAGGATCCAAGTATCTTTGAAGAGCTTAGAACTGAGAATGCTAACCTAACTAAGAGAGTTTCAACTCTAACTGATGAAGTTTTTATCTTGAATACAGAGATAAAGTTGTTAACCAAGGAATTGTTACACTATTATGGTATAGAAAATAATAATATGACTCTACTTCTCCAAACTCTATTCCCAAGTCCTTCACCTATTTAAATTTCTTGATTACTGTGGCTTTTTCTATGGAACAAAAAATTTAAATCTTGCACTACAATGATACTTAACTTTTTCATATGAATGAATCCTTCTTTGTGTGTTTCAACTATCTCTTCTTTTTTTAAAAAGTTTTTCTTTATGTTAGTGTTTCCCAGTGGCCATGAATTAACTGACTTGTGCTTATTTTACCCTTAGTTTACTTTTTTTACTTTTCAATGATGCCAAAAGGGGGAATACTAAATTTATATGGTAGGGACCAGGTACCAGGTATAACACATATGGTGAATGATAAATTGAAGTGAGGGTATATTGACAGGGGGAAGCATCTTGGTATATTGATAGGGGAAGCATGCTGCATAGTGATATGGCAAACATTCACTAGCAGTAGTGGTGATCACTCTGATTGAATGAGGTGAATAAAGTTTGATGCTTCAAAAACTGTGGTTTGTCATCAGCAAAAAGGGGGAAATTTTTATAACTTGTTTTGATGATGATCAACTGACAATAAGGGACCAGGTGCCTGGGTTTTCTTGAAAACATACAGCTGTCACATGTCTGTGCAGTTTTGTCTGTTAGTGTAATAAACTGGCAGGTGAGTTGTGTACCAATCAGGACACCTGGCCCAATCAAAATTCTACCCTAATCATTATCCTACTATAAATAGAAAAGAATGCTTCTCAATTTAATAGGTTTGCAATTTGGATATTCAAGAAGAAAAACAGCGAAAACTTAATATTGCTCAAGTTCTAAGTTTCTGTGTGCTGAGAGAGTAATTGTTCTTGAGTCAAGTCTTGGTCAATAATTTAATTACTTATCTTATAAGAGTAATGCTTTTTTTTGTCTTAAGTGTGCTTAGGTAGAGTTACCTAAGTTGATATTGGTTAGAGTTAATCAATATTAAGAAGAGATCTTGACAAGGTTGTCAAAGAGAATTTGTAATAGAGTTGTTACAAATTAGTGGAGCTTAGAGGTAAGTTCCTATGAAGTCTGTAATCATAAGTTTGATTATAGTAGATTCTTGAGTTCTTGTGATAGCAAGTTGTGTTTTTTCCTACCTTGAGCAAAGAGGTTATCACGTTAAATCAACGAGTTCTTTACTTTCGTGCAAAGTTTTATTTCCTTATTGCTTTACTGCTTTATTGCCTGTAACCTACTCTGAGGGACCTGATCCCTTATAAGGAGGTGCACCCCCCCACGTTTCATCATAAACCATAACTCGGAGCTAACATAATGGGTTAATTCGGTAGAAAATATCCAACATAGGCGAAAATGAACAACACACTTATAAATAAGCAAAGTGTTCTAACTAATTAAAAACAATCAATACAAGATACCATCCCACAACTTGGTACAGCTAGTACAAGAACATCTAATGACAACAATACAACTTTAAATATTTAGAATAGTCAACAACAACTGTCTCAAAATGGAAGACTGAATATAAAGATAGAGGGAAATGGGTAACTCAAACTCCAAGAGCTCACCCTATCTCCGAAAATCAATCACCGTATGAACGTCGATCAACGACGGTAACTATAATTTGGATTTGCACCAAAAAGATACAAAAGTGTAGTATGAGTACCAAAACAATGGGTACTCAGTAGGCATCATCGGTAGACTGAGCTAAATGATGATATAAGTATGATAAAATACAAGATAACATAACTAAATCAAGGTACAGAAATGAACCTAAATCATCTTCAATACTATTGTACATAATAAGTAATTTATATCAGAATAACAGTATAACATAAGGCATCAATACATGCCAATATCGTTATGCATAATAAGTAACAATGTGGAATAATAACTTTTCATAAAGCATCAACACAAGTAATTACAAATACTAAATTGGCTCTCATATGACAATTGGAGAGGAAAAATAAATAACTTATCACAAACTCCCATACGCTTGGAGAGAACACTCAAGATGGAATAATGCAATCAACCAACATTGTCACGGCCCAAAAATGAGGGTCATAATGGCACTTGTCGCGGTTTATCTGGACAAGTAAGCCTATTACCCAAACTGATTCAAAAAGATGAAAAGACAGAAAAACCCCAGGTAAGGCTTCTAGAACAAAGACGAACTATACAAGTAATCATAACAATGCGAAAAGAACTTAAACTACCAGTCATGCCAAAAACAAGGTGTCAATAGTGTAAGAACTACTAATACAATTCAGGAGTCAAATACATTAGAAAAATAACCACAAAGGAATAATATCTATCTCTGAATACTAATAAAGACATCACTAATACAGAAAGATTGAGGTGAACTCCGGACGTATGAATGTCAAACCACTACCTTGAGTAATTTGAAGGCGTCCCCAAATCTGAAGCTTCATCGAAAGGGTGAAGTAGGAGTGAGTACGGTCCATTTGTACTCAGTAGGTATCATAGACCAATCGAGCAAAGTAGAAAATAAAGTATACAAAATACATACTAAGGGCACATCCCCTGTAATCAGAAAATATCCCACAACGGTAGCCCACACAGCTTGCACTAATAGTTCTATATATCAATTATATTGAAACATCTCACCAAGATAGAACACAAGTATGTCTTATATCATAGATAAGTAGAACAATGGGGGACATGCATTTACAAGATCATCAAATACAAGTAAAAAAACATAAGACAATTACACAGATGGCAAGTCAATATGGAAATACAACACAATATAAACACAGTAAAGTAAGTGCAATATATATATATGATGATGATGATTATGATGATGCACGAGGTTGTTGCTCAACCTTCGGGATCGTCGCACAATTCTCATATACACCTACGGAGACAAGACTCCCAACGTAGAACCCATGGGGGTTCGTCAACCCGTGCAATCCACATGTCTCATATCTTCTTTTCAAAACATCCCTCAAAAGGGTTTTATTAGGTGTTACAATATCTCTTTCTCGGCACATCCCTCGGGGGGAGGGGGTTTAAAAAGGCGTTGCCAGTGTTACTCAAGTGTTTCCATGGTGGTACCAATGTTTCATGAATGAGTATGATATGAGGATTAATGCTCACAACCAATCACAATGAGTATTTCTACAACCAACCACATGATATATTTCCACAACCAACCACAATGATACATTTCCACAACCACGTGAGCTAATATCCACTCATTATTTCTGTTTCATCGATGAATTTCAACATGTCTCATATGCCAATAAAGTATGAATACAATCACAATAAACCAATGGTACCAAATTAAGCATTTTAGCAGCAAAATATAATTATTCACATATATTCAAGGCTAACAATATCACATATGATCTTACATAATCACACATATAACATATCATAATTTTGACAATTACATCACATATAGGCCCCCAAGGGAATAACACATAGATAGCTATTTTTTTCATGATTAGTTTCCACCCTTAACATGCATTTTGTACTATCATTTACTACCCAGTCTAGTCTAAAAGAGTTAAGTCATAACCTACCTCAAATGCCAAAATTGGTCTGCTACACTTCAAACCACGAACTTACTTTCCACGAACAATCCTGCACTTTAATAAAAACATCAAATATGGAATCTACACATGAAAAAAAACAATGACACTCATATTGACTACTTTTGATTCAGAGTCAAAACTAACCCCCGAAATGGGTTTTCAAAAAAGAAGGATAAAATTATAAATTTACTTCAAAAATGTGTTTTCCATATTTTTAGAAACATACAGCTGAAAACCCAAGTCAAATCAAGTAAAAATGAGGTTCTAATTGAAGAAAAACCATTTTAAAGCTTTACCGAGTAAAATATTTGAAATCCGAGTTAAAATCAAGAATTGGAGTTGTTTTGAAGGTTAAATTGATGAAAAACAAGTAATTATAAGATTAAAATATTATTCGAGTGAAAAGGAGTGAAATTAGGGTTTAAAATCAAGTCGTAAGATTTTTGGTGTTTTGAAAATTAGTCAAGAAATTACGAAAAAGGGTGATTTCTTACCTTAAATCCGTAATAGAATCAAGAAACATGTGTTAATCCAGCTCCCACAAACTTTATTTTTAAGATGCCACACTATTTTAGGCTTTAACTTTCAAGAGGCAAATTGAAAGAATGGACAAAATGGGCCCAAAAAGAGAAAAAAATTGGCATATATTGCGCTTCGATGAGGTGCCCGAAATTCGTTCAGAGTTTGATATACGGAAACGAACTATGTAACCACACTAAATTCGATGCTCCAGACTCAATGGAGATATCAGATTTTTGAAAAAATATTGTTTCCACGAAATTAACCCTCGAAACTCGAAATCACAATTTTTCAAACTGAGGGTCGAAATGAGATTTAAAAGTCGTAAAATACACAAAACATGACACCATAATAAATTGATGTTCTGGATCTGCTGGTGAAGTTGGATTTTGACTCTGAGTTCATTTCGACCAAATATGGGTCCCACACCCATATTCCAATTTTCCAAGTTTCCTATCAATAGGTCGAAATGAGCTCGGTTGCACCAGGACCCGAACCAAAGGTCTACCTAGACTAAAATCGATATTTTGAAGCTGTTGGCGCTGTCCATTTATCCATCCGTCACACACATCAAAAGATATCCACATAAGTCTAAAATAAGACTCTCGAAGCCATCAAAAACCACACTATCCCATAAATAGTACTAAAATGCATCAGGAACTATGTCAATCAACCCCCACAACCCAGAAATATCATAATACAAATACGAGAAAGGGTAAAATAGTCAAATCACACAAACCCACAAATTTCACATATTTCATCAAAAAGTAGGTCATTACATCATCCATCACTAAAAAATCTAGTTCGTTCTCGAACTAAGGCAAGGAAATACCTTAATCAATGAAGAGCTGGGGATAAGAACTACGCTTATCAAAATAGACCTCCAAAGTAGCTTCATCTATAGGTCGATGTCTCCACTGGACCTTAACCACAGAGATCACTCTAGAGTGCAACCGCCTAACATCCCTAGCTAATATGGAGACCGACTCCTCAACAAAAGACAACCACTCATCTAACTAAACTGACTCCCAAAAAATAACATGAGACTCATTTAGAATGAAACGACAGAACATAGAAACATGAAAAACTAGATGAACAACTAATAGGTTAAGGGGAAAAGCCAACTCATATGCCACATCACCAACAGTCTGAAGAATCTCAAATAGACCAATATACTTGGGGCTAAGCTTGCCCCTCTTCCTAAATCTCTCACAACCTTCATGGCTAAAACACAAAGGAAAACACGATCACCAACACTAAATATCAAGGCATGTAGTCTACGTCCAGCATAACCTTTTACCTACTCTGAGATGCTCTTAGTCTATTCAGAATAATTTGAACTTTGCCCAAAGACTTATGAAGCAAGTCCGTACCTCGAGGGCAAACCTCAAAAACATCAAGCCAACCTACTGGAGAGCGACAACGCCTACCATACAACGCCTCAAAATGAGCTATATAAATACTGGAATGGTAGTTATTATTATAGAAAAACTCTGCTAACGCCAAATTTTGCTCCCACTGGACACCAAAATCCATCACACAAGTTCGGAGCATATCCTCTAAAACCTGAATAGTCTACTTAGACTGACCATCAGTCTAGGGTTGAAACGATATATTGAGATCAACCTGAGTGCCCAAGTCATCCTAAAATATCCTCTAAAAGTGAGATGTGAACACTAAACCATGATCTGAGATAATAGACACTGGCACACCATGCAGACGCATAATTTCATGAATGTAGATACAGGCTAACCTCTCGGTACTGAAGAAAACCTAAACTGGAAAAAAATAAGCTGACTTGATCAACTGATCACCTCTAACCCAAACGCTATCAAAACCATGAGAGGAATAAGGCAAAACAGTCATGAAGTCCATAGTGATTTATTCACACTTCCACTCTAGAATAGGCAACCTCTAAAGTAATCTACCAGGTCTCATATGCTCGGCCTTCACCTGCTGACAACAAAGGCAACGAGCTATAAAGTCCTCTACATCTCACCTCATACCACCTCACCAATAGTGATGACTCAAGTCACAATAAATCTTAGTCACACTTGGATAGATGAAATATCTAGAACAATGGGCCTCCTCCAAGATCAACCTAATCCAATCACCCACTCTCGACATACAAAATCATCCCTTAATCCTCAAAACTCCATCTCCACTCAACACTTTACTCGATTCAACCTCAATCCAACATCATCAAACTGGTGATCTCAAATTTGCTCCATCAATGAAGATCTAGCCTCCTTAAATGTCAACATACTCCATCTGTCAAAATATTAAGCCTAACCATCTGGTTAGCTAAAGACTGAACCTCTAAAGCTAAAGACCTCTCCTGGATCAAAAGATACGCCAAGCTACCCATGCTTGTCGACTTTCGGTTCAAGGCATCTGCAACTACATTAGCCTTGCCTGGATGGTGGAGATTGGTCCAGTCAAAATCCTTAAGAAACTCAAGCCAATGGTGATGCGTCATATTAAGATCTCGCTAAGTGAAGAAGTACTGATGACTATGATGATCTGAGAAGATCTCATAATAGAATCCATACAAGTAGTGCCTCCACAACTTTAAGGCAAACACAACTGCGCACAACTCTAAATCATGGGTAGGATAATTCCTCTCATAAGGCTTCAACTAATGAGATGCATAAGTAATTACCTTGCCCGCCTGCATCAACATAACACCTAATCCAACACCCGAAGCATCATAAAACATGGTAAAGCCTACGTCTTCCTTGGGCAAAGCCAAAATAGAAGATGAAGTCAACAAGTCCTTGAGCTTTTGGAAGATCGCCTCACAAGCATTGGACCATTGAAAAAAAATATTTTTCTGGGTCAACTTGGCCAATGAAGCTACAATAAATGAGAAACCCTAACCTGCCAAGCCAACAAAACTCTAAATCTCGATAGACAAAGTAGGTCTAGCCCAATCATGAACTGCTATAATCTTGGCTGGATTAACCATAATACCCTTCTTAGTCACTACATGGCCCAAGAAAGAAACAGATTCCTACCAAAACTAATTCTTAGTGGACTTAGCATACAGCTTCTCATTCTTTAATCTCTCTCTAAAGCATAATTTTTAAATACTTCTCATGCTCAGTCTCACTCTTGGAATACACCAAGATATCATCTCTAATACAATAACAAAAGAGTCGAGATATGGTCAAAACACTCGGTTCATCAACTCTATGAATGCGGTAGGAGCATTGGTTAACCCAAAGGACATAACCAAGAACTCATAATGACCACATTGAGTCCGTAAAGCTATCTTCAGAATATCTGAAGCTCTGATCCTCAATTGGTGATATCCAGACATCAAATCAATCTTTAAAAACACCGCAGTACCTAAAGCTGATCAAACAAATCATCAATTTGAGAAAGAGGATACTTATTCTTAACTATCACCTTATTTAACTGTCAATAATCAATACACATTCATATAGACCCATCTATTTTCTTCACAAACAAAATAGATGCACCCCAAGGCAAAATACTAGGTCAGATAAATCCCTTATCCAATAACTCCTACAACTGAGCCTTTAGTTTCTTCAATTCTGTTGAGGTCATCCTATAAGAAAGAACAGAAATGGGCTAGCTTTGGAGGCATACCAGGAAAATTCGCAGGAAATATATCCATAAACTCACAAACAACACATACAGTATCTAAGGAAAGAGGTAAAATAACACTAGTATCACAAATATGAGCCAAATAAGCTAAACATCCCCCCTCAAATAGTCGACTACTCTGAACATAAAATATGACCCTCTTGGGACCTGAATGAAGTCCACCCTTCCAAGCTATCTTTGGCATACCCGGCAAAGCTAAAGTCACAGTCTTAGAAAAACAATCTAAGACAACGTGATAAGGATCCAACTAATCCATACCTATAATAAAATCAAAATCGACCATATCTAACACAAGCAAGTCTACCAAAGTCTCACTCCCGACAAAAGTCACAGCACAAGATCTGTACCTGATCCACCACTAAAGAATCACCTATCGGGGTAGATAAATAAATAGGCATGGAAAAGGGCTCAGTAAAAAAATCAAAATCCAAAGCAAAATACTCAGACACATAGGTGATCTGGGGTCAAATAATACAAATATAGGTCTGAAACAAATGGGGTTAATACCTGTAATCACAACATTAGAAGCCTCTGCCTAAGGTATGGCTGGTATAGCATAACATTGACCATGACCACCAGTTGTCTAGATGGCCCACCACTACCAACTGCCTGAGTAGTCCTACGGGTTCCACTACCTCCGTCCCTCGCACCTCTGGTAGTACCCCTACCTCTCACAATGGGAATAGGAGTAGCCCAAACTATTTGTCAGGGATATTTCCTGGCCACATAGCCAATCTCATCACACACATAGAAACCTCTACGACTAGTCTCAATAGGAGAAGGTACAATTAGGCTCAAATAGCTACCCTGAACTACTGAACTAGAAGATCCACCACTTGAACTCTGTAAAGTCGCCTGCACTATCCTACCATGGTATCTACGGGGACCTCTGAATTCTCAACCATAAAAAACTTGACCTCTAAACTCACTAAAATAATGCACCTTCTTAGCGCCTCCCTGAAATTCGCTAAGAATACTCTCTATCATCTTAGTATGATCCATAATACTTTGAAAAGAATCCCTAAACACAACCATCTAAGATGTAACCAACTTAACAAAAACATCCCAACCCTTCACAAACTTTTGAATTTTCTCAGACTCGGTAGAAATGCTATAATAGGAAAATCTTGAAAAAGCATAAAAATGAACCTCATACTTTGCAATGTTCATAGAATCCTACTCCAGATGATCAAACTCATCATGTATTCGATCCCTCAAATTGTAAGGCACAAATCTCTCCACAAAGGTATCAACAAACTGATCCCATGACAACTCAGGAGCATCAATAGGCCTACAATCGATAAAAAATCTCCACCAATCTCTCACAGTATCTCTCAACTAATATGTAGTATAAGCCTCACCATCTGCGCAAAAAGAGTGAAACACAACACAGAACATAAGGTATGAAAGGACTTCGCACTATAAAGAATAAAAATGAAGAAAGTTTCCTAAAGATATCATATAGCCTCTTGAAGATGGATACAAACGTCTACGTACCAATCTGTGATACTCTATTAGACATCCCATTCTTACACCATTAAGACCAATGAACCTGACTACTCTGATACTAATTTGTCATGACATAAAAATGAGGGTCATGGTGGCACTTGTCGCAGCGTACCTTGACAAGTAAGCTTATCACCCAAATTGATATAAAAGGAGAAAAAGACAAAAATAACCTAAGGTAAGGCTTCTAGAATAAAGTCAAACCATACAAGTAATCATAACAATACGGAAAGAACTTATTCAAAATACCAATCATGCCCAAAACCAGGTGTCAATAGTGTAAGAACTACTAATACAATCTAGGAGTCAAATACATTAGAAAATAACAAAAAAGAAATAATATCTATCTCTGAATACTAATAAAGACAACTCATACAAAAATGTAGAGGTAAACTCTGAACGTATGAATGTCCAGCCACTACCTTGAGTAGATGAAGGCGCCAAAAATCAACCAGTCTGAGGCATACCTAAACCTAAAGCTGCACTAAAAGAGTGAAGTAGAAGTGAGTACGGTCCACTTGTACTCAGTATGTATCATAAGCCGACCAAGCAAAGTAAAAATAAAAGCATACAAAAAACACTCTAAGGGCACGTCACCTGCAATTAGAAAATATCATACAACGGTAGCCCACATTGCTTGTACTAATAGTTCTAATATATCGCATATATTTTAACATCACACCAAGATAGAAAACAAGTATGCCTTATATCACATATAAGTAGAACAATGAGGAACATGTATATACAAGATCATCAATAAAGGTAAAAGAAGATAAGACAATTACATAAATGACAAGTTAATATGGCAATACAACACAATATAAACACAGTAAAGTAGGTGCAATGTATATGATGATAATGATGATTATGATAATGATGCACTGGGTCATCGCAACCTTCGGGATTATCGCACAATCCATGTATACACCTACGGAGGCAAGCCTCCTTATGCAAGACCCATGGGGGGTTCGTCAACCCATATACAATAAACATATCTCACATCTTCTTTTCAGCACATCCCTTGGAAAGAGTTTTATAAAGTGTTACAATATCTCCTTCCCGATGCATCTCTCTAGAAAGGTTTTTAAAAGGTGTTGCCATGGTGGTACCACCATCTTATGAATGAGTATGATATGAGGATGTAATATTCACAAACAATCACAATGAGTATCTTCATAAACAACCATATGATATATTTTCACAACCAACTACAACGATATTCCACAACTATATAAGATAATATCCACTCATTATTTCTATTTCATCCATAAATTTCCATATGTCTCATATGCCAATAAAGTATGAACATAATCAAAATACACCAATGGTACCACATTAAGCATTTTAACAACATAATATAATTATTTACATGTATTCAAGGCTATCAGTATCATATAGGACCCCACATAGTTACACATATCACATAATATCTCAATTTCGACAATTACATCACATATACGCCCCCACACGGGCACAACACAGATATCCATTTTTCATGATTAGTTCCTACTCTTAATGTGTATTTTGTACGATCATTTACCGCCCAGTCCAGTCTGAAAGAGTTAAGCCATAACCAACCTCGAATGTTGAAACCGGTCCTCAATACTTAGAACCATGACCTTACTTTCCACAAACGATCCTGAACTCCACTAGAAACATCAAATATGGAATATACACATCAAAATAAAACCAATGACACCCATATTGACTACTTTTGATTTGGGGTCAAAATGAACCCCCGAAATGAATTTTCAAAAATGAAGGGCAAAATTATAACTTTGCATAAAAAATGTGTTCCCCATATTTATAGGAACCTAAAGCTGAAAATCTAATCAAATCGATAAAAAATAAGGTACAAATCGAAAACAAAAATTATTTTTAAGCTTTACCGAGTAAAATCTTTAAAATCTGAGTTGAAATTAAGAATGAGAGTTGTTTTGGGGGTTAAATTGACGAAAAATTAGTAGTTATAAGATTAAAATATTATTCAAATGAAAAGGAGTGAAATCAGAGTTTAAAATTAAGTCCTAACATTTTTGAATTTTTTTCATAAATTAATCAAGAAATTACTAAGAAAAGGGGTGATTTCTTACCTTAAATCCATAATAGAATCTAGAAATATGTGTTAATCTAGCTTCCCAAGCTCCCACAAGCTTCATTTTTAAGCTCCCACACTATTTTAAGGTTTAACTCTCAAGAGTCAAGGTGAAAGAATGGATAAAATGAGCACAAAAAGGGAAAAACTATTATATATTGCAGAAAAATCTGCTAAGTCCAAACAGACTTCGATGAGGTGTCCGAGATTTGTTTGGAGTTCAATATATGTAAACGAACTAGGTAACCATACTAAATTCAACGCTCTGGACTCAATGGAGATATCAGATTTTCAAAAAAATATTATTTTCACAAAATTGACCCCCGAAACCTGAAATCACAATTTTCTAAACCGAGGATTGAAATGAGATTTAAAAGCTGTAAAATCACACAAAATATGCTACCAATACAAAATCAACGTTATGGATCTACTGGAGAAGTAAGATTTTTTATATTAGTTTGTTTTGATCAAATGTGGGTCTCATAGCTATATTTCCAATTTTCCAACTTTTTGATCAATAGTCAAAGTGAGCTCGGGTGCACTGGGACCCAAACCAAAAGTCTAACTGGCCTAAAATTGATATTACGAAGTTGTTGGTATAGTCTATTTATCCATCTGTTGCAAGAATCAAAAGATATCCACATAAGTCCAAAATAAGGCTCTCAAAGTCATCAAAAAACACAATATCGCATAATGGTACCAAAATACACCAAAAATCATGTCAATCACCCCCACACCCTAGAATGTCATAATTCAACTACGGGAAGAGGTAAAATAGTCAAATCACACAAACTCACAAAGTTCACATATTTCATCCAAAAGTAGGTCGTTACAAACATATATCTAACCTTCATTGTCATATGACCATCATCCCACAATTATCATTAATCGGTCAATTGCCAACATTTCATAAATTACCAACATAAAAGAACCATATCATCAATACTTACTAGTAGCCACCTTTTAGCTAACCTTCTCTTACTAACTAATTCATTTTATTACTAGTCATCATATAACCTTTAATCATCATTTAACAACTATTCACCACATATCCACTAATCGTTAGTTATCAACTAGCCAATATTTGTCCACTAACAATTATTTATTAACTGATCATCCTTTACAAACTAATTTTTTTTTATCAACAAGTCATGATTAGTCAACTGAACAATATCCACCATTAATCCTTATTTATCACAAATCATAAACTATGGCACTTCATAATTATTTATCACTAATCAATAACTATCACTAATTCTTAGAAGTCCGCTAATTATCATTTTTAACACCTTCAGGCTATAACCGACTTCCCTAATATCAATGTCAAACATAACTACATATAAGGATCTC
Organism: Capsicum pubescens; assembly: GCA_030864215.1. NCBI lineage: Eukaryota > Viridiplantae > Streptophyta > Magnoliopsida > Solanales > Solanaceae > Capsicum > Capsicum pubescens. The sequence continues at coordinate 218,568,818 of CM061543.1, read as the reverse complement.
TCTCTCTCTCTCTATATATATATATATAAAGTCTATACATAGGACATAGTCAGACTCGAACCGGTAAATATACACATAGGCAGATCAATAATATAATTCTCTATCTTTGACGGGCATTAATAATCATCATAATTATCCTTCAACCTTGACGGATATTAACATCATCATACTATCCTCCGGCCTTGCCGAGTATCAATATATCATCATAATGTCCTCCGACCCTTCCAGGTATCAATGTATCATCATAATATCCTACAGCCTTGGCAGGTATCTACCACAACCCGAAACTACCCCTAGTCGTAACACGGTACTTAAGGCCATAGATGACCCCAAGCTAACCCATGATCTAGTATCTGTTGTGAGCACTGAATAAAGTATTAATAAAACATCACATGAGAAACCTAAACTAAAGAAAACTCTGGCGAGATATAATCTTGAAACAATACCCAATATGTCTAAACTTCCAATAAAACTAAAAGCAAGTCTGACTATCTAAAAGCCTCTAAAACATGAGGAGTTGATGCGACAACTCCCCAACTAACTCCGACTGATAGAAATAAAGGAAGCACTGAAAATAACTGCAAATAACTTGTCCTTGAAGGAGGAGAACTCACCACAACCGCTGCTAAGGGGAACTAAACTAACTAAGGGCGATTGGGGAACAAAGCATCCGAACCTTTGTTTTAAGACAACATAGTGCAAAAGAGAGTATGCGGTCAATACTTTAAATATACTGGTATGCATGATGGGACTAACTGAAATACGTATAAGAACTGAGCATAAATGCATGAATATGTAAAATTAATGCATGACCAAGCATAAACATGTGCTAAAATAATTTGTAACACTGAATAAACTAAAAACAGATAAACTGAAACTTGGTCATGAAAACCTGGCAGAACTGAAAGCAATTCCCGCCATCTGACCTTCGCTGTGAGAAGTTGAAGCTTATAATTCTGTCCCTGTTATTCTTCTTTTCCCTTTCCTTGCGTTTATACTCCTCAATTTGTTGAGCATGAACCATCAACCTAGAAATGTCCATCTCTTTAATCAACATTGATATTCTACACTCCTTGACTACATCATCTAACACACTAGACACAAACTTACTCATTCTGGCCCTAGAATCAGCCACCATAGTCGGAATATACCTCGGCAACTTGGTAAACTTGAGTGATTACTCTTTCACACTCATGTTACCATACTTCATATTTATAAACTCCTACACCTCATCCTCTCTCAACTCAAGTGGGAAGAATCAACTCAAGTGGGAAGAATCTGTCTAAGAAGGCTATAGCAAACTCCTTCGACTCTATAGTCCCTGCCTCAAAACCTTTGTCCTCCTTCAACTACTTGAACTAAGTATGAACTACTCCTTATAATTGGTAAGCAACTAAGTAAGTACTCTCACTAGTAGTAACACCCATGATATCTATCACTTTCTGCACACCATCTAGAAACTCTTGCGGATCCTCCTTAGACTTGGGTCCAGAGAATAATGGAGAATTCATTCGAGTGAAGTCTCAGGTCTTATCTGATTTCATGCTCACTAATGGATTGGCTAGGCCAACAACTTACTCGTTGTTCTGAGCAGCCATAATCTGGGCCAAAACTGTAAAAGCGGTCCTGAATTTGATATGGGAAACATGTTCATTCAAAAGGTCTTCTTAAATAAGTGGTGGTGTAAGATGATCCCCGTTCATTCTTTTGTTATTTATTCTGGAAGGCATTTTATATTAACAAATAAAGGACGAGTAAGAAAAAAAAAGTCCAATAGAGCTTATGCTCTTTCGTACGACATGAATACTGAAAGAAGGGAAAATTTCCTAAAATGTCTCATAGCCTCTTTCCCATAAGTGTTGCATGCTTCACACCCATGCACAAGACTCTGCTTAACACGGCTTTCAAACACCCTAGGACACTTTACAACCTTAGGCTCTGATATAAAAAAAATTTATGACCCGAGACTACCTCCTAGTCATAACACGGTGCTTAATGCCATAAATGACCCTAATCTAACCCATAATATGGTATCTGTTATGACCACTGAATAAAGTATTGAATAAAGTATTGAATAAATTATTAATAAAACATCATATATAGAAGCTAAACTAATGAAAACTCTGATGAGATATAATACTGAAACAATACCCAATATGTCTAAACTTCCGATATAACAAAAAACAAGTCTGACTATTTGAAAGCCTCTACAACATAAGGAGTTGATGGGATAAATCCCCAACTAACTCCAACTAACTAAAATAAAGAAATTACTAAAAATAACTTATCCTCAAAGGATGAGGACTAACCACAACCACTGATGAGGGGTACTGACTTGACTAAGGGTGATCAGAGAACTAAGCGTCCGAACCTATGTTATAAGACAACATAGCATAAAAGAGAGTATGCGGTCAGTACTTTGAATATACAGGCAAATAGGACCAGAGCCCATCCTGAAGGAGTAATAGAGGATGTACTCATAAAAGTTGGTAAATTTATTATTCCTGCTGACTTTATTCAATGAGATTTTAACGCAGACGAACAGGTACCAATCATCTTGGGGCATCCATTCTTAGCGATAGGAGAAGTGTTGATTGATGTAAGAAAGGGCACGCTAATAATGAAGTTGGAGAATGAGGAGACGATTTTCAAAGTTTACAAGTTTCTCAACACACCATCCCATTATAAAGACTTATGCATGATTTCTATGATTTAAGGGGATAAGTATGGGGTAGTGGAGCCTGTTCCATGAAGAACCTCATTGAGCGGCCTAAGCCGACACTACCGCTTCTCGATATTATGAAGATTGATGATCCTGAAAAGGATATAGTTGAGAATGCTATTGACCTTAAGATTTCACACTTAAGAGTTTAAAAATGAAAGAGCAAATGTCTCCCAAAAGAGAGTAAAAGGATAAAGAAACTTGGATAAGCTGTAAGTTTGGTCGTGCCGTAACAGTAAATCAGGAACTATTTGGGAGGCAACCCAAGTTAAGTAGGTATGTTTTATTTTTAGTTTTTAGTTTTTAGTTTTTACTTCATGTAGTTTTTGTTTTTATTGAGTCACAGGTTAATGGGAAGTCTGAGTATGAGAAATCTGAGCTAAGGAGCATGCCAAAGACTGAGTGTAGGGTCCTCAGACCCTCTTGATGTGTAAAAATGCTACTAGCTAGGCCTAGAGGCCTTAGTAAGTATTTCTATCTCTACTTTTAAATTATACTTTGGGGACAAAGTAGATTTTTAAGTGTGGGGTGGGGGAATTCCCAATTTTAGGAGTAATTTTAAATTTTTCATTTTAGGGATAAGTAGGATATTCTTGTTGGTGCTATATTGGATTGCATGATGCAAGTGTTTTGAGTTGAAAAAAAGCATGTTGATTTTGTAAATGATTACTTTTGAGACTCCCAGGCTCATGATTATGACTCTTGTAGTGTTGGCTTAATGCTTGAATTTATGTTTGGTTAAGAGTTTATGGTGATCCTACTTGAGTTGAGCATGTGCCATATGTGTGTGAGGTTTTTGTATATTCTCTATTGCATATGATGTCTAGAACTTGCCTGATGTATGTTCAAAGAGAAATAAAGAGTATGTGTTTAGGAGATGATATAGGCCTTTTGTTGATAACCATGTTTTATACCCTCATTTGCCTACCCTTATACATAATCTTAGTTAGCCCAGTTGAGCCTTTAGCTTTTTGTTTGGCAGCCTCATGTGTAGCTTAATCCCCTTCTTTGGTGGACTTTAATTTAATCCAAAAGCTCCTAAGCACTTTAGAGCAAAATCAGTAAGTTAAGGAGTTTGAAATTGAAGTAGGTAAACGGTGAAAAAGAAGCCCCCAAATAATAGCTATTGGTGCTAAAAATTAATATATGTTGTGGTTGGGAAGGGTAATAAAAAGAAAAAAAAATATTGTTTAGATTGAATAATGTGTGCATAGAATACTCCCACCATAGTGTATGTGAAGTAGCTTAATGATATGGGGAAAGACAAAAGATTTTATATGAAGGTAGAAGTGGAAAAAATGGTTGTTAAAGGAAAATTAAATGAAAAGTGTGATGTATTAAAGTGCTTAGGAAGGATAGTCACTATTACTGGCCAGAATAGTTCCTACCGATCCCTTAGCCTACATTACAACCTGTAAAGACCTATTTGATCCTGGGCCTTAACATTCTGATGTTAGTAGAGTACTACACTAAGGGAAAGCCTATGGGTCATTTTGTGTAACTTGTGAATTCATTGTGAGAGTGAGAGAAATTTAATTCTTATACCCATTTTGTGCTATATTGCATCTATGTGAGTGTTTCTGGGTAACTCTCTTGTTGTGAGGGAACATTTTTTATGAATGTAGGTGATTTGTATGATGTCGTTGACTAAGAAATATGCATAAGTTTGCCACTTGTTGAGTCAAATCTTGAGGCTAGAATGTTTTATGTAGTGTTCTTGAACTACCAATTGTGTACATAACATGCTTAGTATAGAAACTTCCATTCTGCATAGTCAATATGGTGCTATCTTGGGTGCCTAGTAGTAGTAGAAGTGTAGAGTTTCGATAGCTTATGATGCTTAGAGTAAAGAGTTGTTCGAGGACTAACAAGACTTTAAGTGCGGGGTGGTGATGTTAGGTGTATTTATTCACCTTAGTGTTGCTATTCTAGCTTGTTTAGTCTAATTTTGAGGATAATTCGTGTGCTTTATGTGATGAAGATGATATAAATAAGCATTTAAGTGTTCAAGTGTGTGATTAAAATGTTTAATAGTGTTTTCAAACAAGTTTGGACTTAAATCGTTCAAATAGAGTTTAGACGAGAAAACTAGTTTTCCTAACTTGAGCTAGGTGTTGTTCTAGCCTATCGTGATGGATTCTAAGGTGGTAAATGAGTTCCCAATGTAATTATTGTGGATTTATGAGTGGAACAACTTGTTTAGAGTGTGCAAAGTTCAATTGAAATGAGCCAAGAGTCAACAATATGTTAACGCGTAAAGTAGTCAAGACTAGTGCTTCGTTCGAGTTTTTAGCTTGTAGTTCTTGATGTTGTGTTGTGTTGGACTCTAATTCTTGGTGTTTGATGTTGTAGGATGCTTGAGGAGTTGATTTATAGGATATTTTAAGGTTGACCAAGCTGGAATTGAAGGCAAAATAACACCACAAGGCATGGATAAACGGAGGAGCACTTAACACTTAGTTAAAATTTCGGAAGCAACTTCCAGAGAGGGCATGTAGATAAGCCCGCACAACCTCCTTTATTGAGGTGCACTAGAGCCTGCGAAGCCCTCATTAGTGCAGTGCAAAATAGGAGGTGACACCCCATCCATTTACATGTCGGCCTAAATCCATTCAACTATAAATAGAATATGTTACACACTTTGTTAATCATCTTGAAACATCTTGGAACAATTGAGGGGCTGCTGCACTTCATTTTTAGAGTTTTTATTCTTAAACTTTATATTTTTAATTGCTCTGATTATGTATTCAAGTATTTGGATCATGATTATGTCGATTAGTGGCTAAACGCCTCATTTCCAGGGTTAAAGCCAAGAACATGACTAATATAGTTTTGGATTAATTTCGTTTAATTCGCTTATCATATTTGGTTGCTTGTTTATTCTTGTTTTAACTATTTTGAGGATTGATCACCCTTAGAATACATATATCGTCGACCTTGTGATCTTGGAAGAGGGAATAGAGAAGTAGAACGTGGGGATAAACAAAGTAGGGTTCGTATTCTTTTATGAAATAAGAAATCCGAATTAGCGTCTAGGACAGGGATATACCTAGAAGCCTTACTTTATTCACATGTAGGATGATAATGTTAAGCACTTAATTGGATTATTATATCCCCGATTAATGATGTAGTTGTAATGTCCAAGTTACGTAAACGATTATAGGTTGAGAGACCATGATCATGCGATAAACCCTATGAATCAACAACTAAGATAAGAGAATTAATGAATGAAGTTTAATAACGTAGAATAATTGTTCGAAGTGCTTTAACCCTAGGCTTTTCTCTATTGATTGTCTCAAGTACTTTATTTTACGCATTGTTTACTTTACCTTAGTTTACAAACATTCAAAACTCTCTTTTGGTTACTATCACATCAATTAAATCTAAATTGTGAACTGAATTCGAATAGTTGTTAGAACAAGTTCCTATGGGATCGGCATTCGTCTTTCTTGAAGGCCACAATATTACTTGGTAGACCATGTACACCTGCGTGTGCGCTTGGACGCTATCAATCCCGTCGTCTTTGGGTTGAGTTTCTGTTGAGTCTTGTGAGGGCATGATTGGATGGTATGCCCCAATCTTCCACAACCCCTTCACAGGAAGCCTTCCCCTTCGTAGAGGATGTGCTGCTTGTGTGTACCAAAAACCACCGAATATTTGACTGGTGTTTCCATTGGAACTTGAACACAAATCCTTGCGTACCATCCACGGAGTGTGGCAGATGTGCAAGAATCTATTTTAAGAAGCTTTCCTTTTGATTTCCCCACTTTAGCTAGAATATTCCCATCATAGAATTCAGTAGGGAGATATGGTAATCGCACCCAAATTGTGGTGAATTCTACTGGTGAATTTGTTGGGATAAAGTTTGGCTCTCATAATCTGATCGAGAGGTAGGACCCAGCAACAAACCATGGTCCTCCCTATGTGATTTTTCTCTGGGATTCCTCCTCTTTAAGTTTAACAGTGTAATAGTCTAAACCCAGGTCAATTAGGATGATGGCTTCTTTTATTTTCCAGAGGTTAGTGAGTTATTTTCGTAGATATTCGTGGTTTAGCTTATTTCCCATAAGTTTGATGAAGACTGAGAGTTTCCACGGTGAGTATAATTGTTGTTTATCTTCAGGGGATAAGAGTTTCATCATCTCCTAGGTGTGGAAGTTATGATGTTTGCTCAAGATTTGTGGTTTTGGGGATTTCCATATTTTCTGTGATGTTACCCCTTAGTATGCCACAGTAGGTTAATTTTGGATCTGGTGGATCCGGTGGTATTGGATCTGATGATATTGGCAGTTGATTTAGACCAGTTGCTATAATTCAGTTACTGGTGGTTGATAGATTGGGATTATTTTAGAGAGAAGATGGTTTGTCTCTCTCTGGGGGGTTTAGATCTAAATACTAATGGGAAGGGTGGACATATGATGGTTGGAGTAAAGTTTGAGGTTTTTTCTTTTTTTTTGGTTTGTTTTAGTCAAGTGGGCCTTTGTGCTTGCTTTACATATTACTACTATACGTACCCGCGCAATGCGCGGATGATATTAAAATATTTTCTTTAATCTTTTCATCATGGAATATCGTGTTCAAATATGCTAAATCATACCACCTTTAGAAAAAAGTTCAGCTTTCATTTTATTTCTCAATGAAATGTAGAAAAAAGAAATCAACACTCCACCCACTTTCCACTCCTACCCCCACCTTCGCGTCTATATCCATAACCAGGCCCCATCCCCCACCCCCACCCCAACCCCACCCTTAACTTAAAAAACATAAAAATAAAAATAAAAAAAATTCTACTTCTCCCTCCCTACACGCTTCCCCCCACCCCAATCCCCCTTACTCTTAACTAAATCTATAAAAAAATCATTAATTGTAAAAAATAATAATTATATTTTCAATGTTTTAATTATATTATTCATAATATTTGATTTACACCAACCCCCACACGCATAATTCAGTATAGAATTTTTTTCACTTTATCTTTTTTTAATGTGACTTTGCATTAAATTATTTTTTGGTGTTACATGCAGTTGAGTTTTTTATCTCTTATCTCAAAATATAAAAATTAAAATAGATAAATTTTGTTATACACAACAAAATAAATGAAATAAAAATTAGAAGAAGACTCCAAAATACTTTAATTTGTGTGAATTTTTACCTCGTTTAAAATTAGTTAAACACTTTCACATATACCGAAATATAATCTTATCTCATATTTAATTTTAAACTTTTTTACTCAAATTAAAAAAAAAAAAAGTATTAGCTTTTCGTAAGAATTACAATTAATTTCATAGTGTATATAATATTTCTTGATATTAATTTTAAAGAATAAAGTAAAATCATAAATTCATTAAAATATAAAATTTTACTCATTATAATTAAGAAAACACTTTTGAAAATTAAATTTATTTCTTAACCTTTTCCATTGTTTAGATTTATCTATATTTTAAATTATAATTTCATATTAATATAATATATAAAAGGAGATGCTCGTTATTCAATAAGGTAAGAAAATTTCTTGAATACGAATTTAAAGGACAAAAATAAAATAAAAAATTTATTCTACATTAGAAAAAAAATGTAATCTTTGTACAACATGTTTAAGATATTGTATTAAAATTTTACCTTTTTCAGCTATGATTAGATTTTATATTTTTTAAAATTTTCTTTCTCCATATTATGAAACTAAATGATGCCCAAAATTACTAAAATAATTTATAAATAAATGTAAATTTGCAAGTATAATTAAAAGAGAATAAATAAATTAAAATATCTAAATAACTATAAATTTGTAATCCTCCTAATAAAGTAAATATGTGAATGTGGTACTTATTAAATATAAAAATCAGACAATCATAAATTGCATACAATTGAATTAAATATAGAGAAACTGTGAAATAAAACAATATTAAAAGAAAGAAGAAGAAGAAGAATATCAAAAACAAATTTTAAAAATTTAAGCTTGCCCACTATACCAACAAAACTCTACTCTGCACTTATCTTTTATTTTCTTCTTTTCAGACTTCTTTGTTTCTTCTTCAAGTCAACAATAGCAACAAAATTATCATTAAAAATTAGAATAGACTCTCAAGAAGACTTCTTCATAAATTAAACAATAAAGATTGTATTAATTTAAAGTCTGTTTACCTATAAATCTTTTGCTTATCAAAGTTTCAATTATTATCGATTTTTTTTCTCCTTATCTTCTTGAAATGTGTTACCATTTGAAGTAAGAGGCGACAGGATGTAGACTTGTTTCTTTTCATTTACAATAACAGAGAAAGGCTAAGATGAAGAAATCATATCCTTCCTATATATAAAAAAGAAGAATGTTAAATCGAAAATAACTTTTAAAATAAAATTTTTAAAGAATATAGTAAGCAAATTCACCAATAAAACTTATGATATAGGAGTATAGATAAAAGAGGCTAAGAATGTAGAATCCTATTTCAATTCAAATTTCATTCAAAATTCAAATTTCAAATATCATATTAATTTTTTGAAAAAGGTTTAGTTTGTTATTATTTTTTTTTATCCTTATTTTTTAAAATGTGATGTATATTTACCTAATAATATATATATTTGAACTGAGATAATAATTTGAAACCAATGAGATTATTATTATTATTATTATTATTATTATTACTATTATTATTATTATTATTATTATTATTATTATTATTATTATTATATTTCATCTTTCATTTAAAATTTGCTCAAATGTAATAAAATACAATATATTACTACTACCGCTTTTACTACTATTAGTATATATATACGTACTACTATTTTTTATTTTTTTTATTATTATTATTATTATATTTTATATTTCATTTATAATTTTCTCAAATGTATTAAAATATAATATATTATTACTACAACTTTTACTACTATTAGTATATAAATACGTACTACTATTTTTTTATTTATTTTTTTATTATTATTATTTTATAATAATAATAATAATAATAATATACTATTGTTATTATTATGCTATGAATTCAAAAATAATCTATTGCTAACAACTACTATTATATAGGCAGTGCCGAAGCCAGGATTTTCGCTAAGGGAGATCATAAGTGAATATAAAAATTAATCGAATGGTTCAACATCTAATATATATACATAAAAAATAATTTTAACCATGTATATATAACATAATTTTTCGCCGAAGGGGGTTCGGATGAACCCCCTGACTATAGTGTAGATCCACCATTGTATATATGTATTACTACTATATTATTATTATTATTATTATTATTATTATTATCATCATCATCATCATCATCATCATCATCATCATCATCATCATCATCATCATCATCATCATCATCATCATCACCATCATCTTACTTCTCCTGAAGTAGTGGTATGGACTGCGTACATCGTACCCCCAGACCCCACTATGTGGGAATACACTGGGTTTGTTGTTGTTCTATTATCATTATTATTAATATTATTATTATGATGATGATGATGATGATGATGATCATGATGATGAAATAGTTAGAGTTTATTTAGGTCTCTTTAACTATAAATTTCTAGTTTAAAGTTAATGAGAATTTTTTTTTTTCTTTAAAAAGCCTAATATTTTTAAATTTAAATATTTTTTATCATTTAAATTTAAATTCAAATTTATCTTTTAGTTAGTTCAAATTCAACTTTATCTAGTATATAATTTGTTTTCAATATTTAACAGAAATTTCTAGTTGAAATTTAAAATTTAACACCAATTCAACAATCTAATATTCAAAAAAATTTATCTTTATCTTAATTTGTTAAAAAAGGTTTAGTTTGTTATTATTCTTGTTTATCCTTTTTTTTTTAAATGTGATGTAAATTTATCTAATAATTATATATTTGAATTGAGATAATATTTTGATACCAATGTGATTATTATTATTATTATTAATATTATTATTATTAAATCACTGTTACTATTACTATTGTGCACTGCCGGCCACTAATTGGTTTTATTCTAATTATCACTAATACTACTTTTATCATGCGTTGCAGCTACTACTGCTTCTATACTATTATTTATTTATTTATTTTTATTATTATTATTATATTAATAATAATAATATTTTTATCTTTTGTTTAACTTTGATAAATAATATTTAGATATATTTTATAATATTTAAATGTTAAAAGAGATAAATTTAAAATAAACACACTCTTTCTCTCTCTATATATATCTATAGATATAATATTTAAATTATAAAAAAGATAAGTTTGAAATAGTAATAGCCTATCAGAACTCTTCAATTATTAAGATAATGTATTTCAAATTCAAATACAATCTTTCAATTCAAAATTTTGATTACAATATATTAAATATTGTCTTAAAATATTTTAAATTTTGTCTTAAAAACTGCCACGTGGCTATTTTAATATGTTGCCACGTGGCATCTTGTTTTGATTTAGTTTTGCTTTTATATATATATAGATTATGGAAAAAAATCGAAATATGCATCCTTAGATTATATAATGGAAGTCATAGCAATACTTATTAGATTGCAACTAATAGAAACTTTTAAAAAGAAAAAAAAAATTAATATCATATTTTTTTCTAAAAAAAATGATTTTTTTATTAAAAAAATCTTTCATTTTAATAGGAGTTGGTTATTGTGGGCTAAACCTATTAATGAGCATGTTTTTTTATTTCTTTAATTATATTTATATTCAATTTTTACAAAGGAAAACAAATATTCTCATTCTCTGTCCATAGTTCGTTCTTACCCAATTTTTCTATAATTATGGATTATATTATAATGTCTTTAATTTCTAATTCATGAATTTTAAATTTACAATAATATTGGTGGTAGAATACCATATGAAAATTGTTGCCAATAAATATTATATGTTAGTAATTTATTTTTAATCTATAAAAATTATATACAATCTAGTATTTATGTATTATTTTAAACGATTAATTTGAAATCAGTTAACATATATATTTTAAATGATTTTTAATTTTTAGGGTCTCAATTTATGAAATTTGTATATAAGATTCTACATACAAATGATGTATTTTTATAAATTTTTTAGTGTATGAAAATGGTACCTAATATGATATCCATAAATTAGTTTAATAAATTTCATTGAACCTAGTTTATATACTCATTTCGTACGTAACTGATAGTTTTTTTTTTAAGTTCTCAATGTATGAAATTGATATTAAAATTGGTATAGATGAAGTTTTGTATATGTTACATTTGTATGAAATTAGTTTTATGAATGTGACAATTGATAAGAAAAATGACATTGTATGTTAAATAACATTTTTAGTGTATGTAATGGATATTGAATGAAAATCTATCACCATACATATTGAAAATAAACTAATTGATAATTGTTTGATATCAAATAATTTTTTGTTGCACTAAAAAAGGTAATCGGTATTAGCCATGATTGATATTGGTGTTGATTCACTATGTTAATTTTGCTTTCTGACCCAAGAAGATGAAGTCAATTTCGGACGAAGAAGGAGTATTAGTGAGAATCTTTTTTTATCATAATTTACTATTTACTCCTACACAGTTATTAAGATGAGAGAGAATGGATTTACACAGCTATTTAGGAGAAAGGTATATATATATATATATATATATATATATATATATATATATATATATATATATATATATATATATATATATATATATATATACTAGTTTAGGTGTACGCGCTTCACGCGTGTACCTCACTTTAATGATTTCAAACATTACACTAAATAGAAAATTTATTTAAATAATAAAGATGAATACAATAATTAAATTCAACATCTTTTGAATATGTAAAGATGGAGAATTTATTTAATTAAACCTAACCTTTACCGAAAAAAATTCTCAAAGCCAATCGACATTCATCTATCACCTGTAAACTGCAACAAAATAATATGAGAATAGAGACATCAAAAGATACAATTAAATCTAACCTTTATATAAACATTTCCTCAAAGTGTCTCACATTCATCTACCACCTGTCAACTATAACAAAATAATACGATAATAGAGATATCAAAATAATATAACTATACCAATCTTTACACAAAAAAAAAATTCTCAAATCAGAGATATCAAAGCAATACAATTAAACTTAACTTTTACCTAAAAAAATTCTTTAAAGTCGACTGACATTTATCTACCACTTGTAAACTACAACAAAACAATACGATAAAAGAGATATAAAAATAATATAATTAAATTTAAACTTTACACACAAAAATTCCTCAAGCCGATCGATATTCATCTACGACCTATAAACTACCACAAAATTATAAACTAATAGAGATATTAAGACAATACAATTAAACCTAATCTTTACCTAAAAAAAATTCTCAAAGCTGACCAACATTCATCTACCACCTGTAAATTAAAATAAAATAATAGGATAATAAAGACATCAAAATAATATAATTAAACCTAATATTTATATAAGAAATCCCTCAAAGTCAACTGACATTCATCTATGACCTGTAAACTACAGCAAAACAATAGTGATTACAAAGTTTTGATTTTGATTAAAATAATTCTTGTTTAAGTGAAAATTTTGACTCTAAATAATGACTTGAATGAAAACAAAGAAGATATATATATATATATATATATATAGGGTCAAAATAATTTTCCCTCCCCAACTTTGTCTTAAAAATCGAATTCCCTCCTCAACTTTGAACAATAATCATACCCCCCCCCCTCCTTTATTCTAATTGACTTTTTAAAATTTCTATTTTACCCTTTATCATCAATTTTTTTATTCTTTTTTTTTTAACTTCTTTAAAATCATCATATTTTCATTTTAAAAAAAATTCATATAACAAAATTTTCATAAAAACATAAACATTATCTTCTAGGAAAAAAAGTAAGAAATACTAATTAAGTATATAAGCTAATGATGATCTGTATGAAGTAAATTAGCAGGATAAGGAAATTAGTTTTATTAATAATAACCAAAACTATAATATTTATTTTACAAGTAAAGATAATAAGTAATACTAATTTAATAAACATATTTCAATGCAAAAAATACAAACAATAAATGAAAGCGATAAGTCTCTAGTACCACCCCGAACTATGGTCAAAGTTGTTATGATACACTCCAACTTCACAGGGGTCCTACTATCCCCTGAACTCAAATTTAGCGTATTTTTGACATTTTTTGTGCTAATATGGCACCTTTATTACATAAAATGGAGCCCACATCAAAGGTATCACGCCATCTAAAATGATTGACAAAAGGTATTGCGTTAGCTAAAAAGATTGACAAAAATATGCTAAAATTTAGTTTAAGGGGTAATAGGGCCCCCATGAAGTTGACATGTGTCGTAGCAAATTTGGTCATAGTTCGGGGGTACTAGATGTTTTTCTAGAATAAAAATAAGGTCAAATTTTAAAGATTATATTTATTTATATAAATTATAAAATATGTAATACTCTATTAATGACAATCACAACTTATTTACTGATATAAACAATAGATAATATCGTTTCTTATCACTTGATTCTCATACTAAAAATAGATGTTTTAATTTATCTGCTCAATTTGTGAAATCAAGAGAATCGTATTATATTTTTTTCTACCCTTTAGTGTTAAATAACTATATAAAGTAACAGTATAGATAAATTTAAAGTTTCAAATTATCATTAATAAGGTTAATTTAGCAAAATATACCTCTAAGTAAAATTTTCTTAAGGATTGTGTTATATCAACAAAAAGTTAAGTAATATGAAACAAATTTAGTAAGAGAGTGATAAAACACTAAAATATACGCACATGCATGTACATACATATGTATATATACACACTTAGGGGTGGGTTGTTTGGAAACAAGTTATTCCGGGATTAGTTATCACAAAATAAGTTGTACTAACATGTATGTGTGATAACTTATCTTATCATTGTGGTATAAATGGTGCTATAAATAATTTTGAGACTACCTAATACATCTAATTAAACGCATGATAAATAATCATGAACTTTATCTCTGAATTATTATAATTATGCCTCACACCAAACGACTCTTTAATACATATAATACTAAAATAACGATCTTAAAAAATAACATTGAATTTTATGATAAATTTATAAAAAAAGTATTAATTTGCTTATAAAGTTAATAAACTTAAATAAAATGCTACAAATATCCATGTTAAAAAAATATTCATTACATATAATATAAAACGATATTACATAAATATAGGATTAAAATTATAAGGATAAAATGGACATTGCATGGGATAAAGGGGGGAGTATAATTATTATTTAATGCTGAGGGGGGAGTTTGATTTTTTAATCAAAGTTGGGAGGTGAAAATGATTTTCACCCTATATATATATATATACACACACACACACACATGTTGAATTCTATTATGTTGACAAAAACAGTGAAGAAGCTAAGGGTTAAAAAATTAAGCATCCACTAAATAAATTGATAAGCATCAATCATATTCTCCCAATAAGTAAATTGATTTCTTCTCTACTACATTTTTTCAATAAGTAAATTGATTTTTTCTCTAGTTTAACATGCATCTCAATATTTATAAAAGTATTTTCTTAATAGAAAACTATTATCAATGTTACCATGATACTGTCCAAAAGAATGATTTAGGTTCAATCTCTAAAGGCACGCCGTCATTACCGGTAATGACAAAATAGAATTTCTGTAATCATAAATCTAACCTATTCCATATATAGAATAATGAAACTTTCCTACAGTAGTAATCTAACCTATTCTATATATAGAATAATGAAACTTTCCTACAATATACTACTGTATCTCACTTTTTCTCATAGTATTAGGAAGAACAAAATTGATCAATTATTGACCCATTTTCCTCGTGAAGTTATTTAGGAGTATCTTTTTAACTGATCGGTATAAAGAAAAATATTAATTGATTCTCCTTCCATATATTTTAGTAGTCCTATATATTTTAGGAGTCTAATTAATATAATAAAAAATAATTAAATAATAAATTAAATAAAATAGTGAAAAAACAATTTTATCTAAAGGAGAGTCTTTTAATGAAGGTCAAAAAGTTCAAATCACTTTTCTAAGGGTGTGCCTATATTTTAATAAAATTGCTACTACTTGCAATTAATTCGATAGTTCAATAATTATACAAAAGTATAGTCACAACTTGCAATAAACAATCTAAAAAGTACATATAATATAATTTTCACTATTATTATGTATGTATATCTTTTGCTTTGTCTTTGAACAAATGCTCCTACTATTTACTTCCTCCATTCAGAATTACTTGTCACTTATTTTTTAATTAAATTTTTACTTTTTCTTGTCATTCTTGATATATCAAGGAATAATAATTTTTTTCTATGTTATCCTTATCATTAATTGTTTATTCTCCAGACTAATTTCAATACATAATAGTAATAATTAATTAATAGAGTTATTATGGTAAAAAGTCATGTTAATAATTATTTCTCTTGATTGGTGTGTCAAGTAAAAATATGACAAGTAAAAGTGTGCTGAGAGAGTAACTAACAAATATAACAATTCTATTAAAAACAGAATCTAACAAAGACAATTATCTAATGAAAATAATAATAATAATAATAATAATATATATATATATATATATATATATATATATATATATTACTTTAAATTAATGAAAAAATTCAACTATTTAATTATATGAATAAATATTATTCAAAATATATATTACTTTCAACTATTTTTGATCCTCTATGATATTTCTAGTTTTGCTATCTACTCCTCTATTTTAATAACTTCTTAAGTTATAGTCTTTAGTTAAATTTATGATTATTTTTAAGTATGAATTACTATTTTTAATTTAAACTGAATATATAAGAAAATATATGAATTTAAAATAATTTTCTCTATATTTAAGGAAATGATAAGGTTTGTGGGTACTCTCGTTGAATGCGAATTTAAAATAATTGACATAAATTAAAATGACAAGTTTAAAATAAAATTTTTTAAAATAAAATAAAAATATCAATATAAGAAAATTTATCTAATCTATCTACAGTCAAACCACTCTATAGTGATAGCGTTTATTCAGAAATTTCATGACTGTTGTAGAGATATGTTGTTATGTATGTATACTAGCATTTGACGTTCAGAATTCATTTAGCTGTTCTAAACAAAAATATGAAAAATTATAAAGAGTATGAATATATATATATATATATATATATATATATATATATATATATATATATATATATATATATATATATAACATTAGTGATCTTTTTTCTCATGAAATTATAAAATAACGAATGTTCACCATTTAAATATCATTTTTTCCTTTAAATTAGATATTCGTACTTGAAATTTACAGTGGACATGACATTAATAATGATTACCATAAATATTTTGGTATTTCATTTTGTACAAAATATATTTCTTACATAATATTTGAGTATGCTGCTATACAGAGAAATAATTTTACAAAGAACTTATCGTTATAATAAGCGTCATTATTGTTATAGATATCATGTCATTATAGAGAAGTAAAATATAACATGAAAAGTTGATTATGAAGAAAATCAGGTCGCTATAGTGAAATATTGTTATAACGAGGCAACGTTATAGATAAGTCTAACTGTATATAAATCAGAGAAGCAAAACAATATTGTCATAACAAGTGTTAATTACCATAAAATTTAAATTTGAAAATATTTTAAGATAAAAATTTCTATTGTCAATTCAATTTTTTAATATCAACAATATAAATTCAAATTCATATTGACATACTCTATTATGGTGAAATCACACTTCCAAAATATCCAATTACTTCAGTTTGAATTGAAACAAGAATGTGAACTTTAAATTAGTATTCTTTTAGTTTTAATTTAAATATATAAATTATATGAATTTAAAACAAATTATATGAATATAAAATGTCAAATTTAAAGTAACCAATTCAAAAAGAAATAAAACCACCAATATTGGAAAGTCAATCTATCTAAATACATTCCACATAATGTTGTAGTGATATCTGAATAAAATATGGCATTATTTTATTAAAAAATGTAAAATACTAAATTAAAACCCTCATTTAAATATTGTGTGTGAAAAATTACAGAACTGGAGACAGATAATGTAAAGATATTATAATTCAATTAATTTTTTAAAATAAAACAAAGTAAATAAATATAATGTAATATGCTCAAATAAGTCATATAATATTTTACAATAATTATAATTTTTAAATATATTCATGCAGCGTGAAAATATAAATATAAATATTAATATACATAAAAAAATAAGTACTTATATATAAAAAAATTAAGCATCTATCTTATATTATTAAAGTACCAATCATACATAAATATCTTTACAATTTCAATAAAAAAAATTGATTGTACATTTTTTTTTTGGAAAAAGTAACAAACAAAATAACATGTTGCATGAGGATAAAATATTGACTTGATTAGTATAAGAAGTTAGTTAATAAGTTTGATCATTTGAGGTTATAAGTAGGTATATAAATTATCTATTGTTGAAGATTACTTTTTTGTATTTTAATTTTATTATTTAAAATTTAAATTATGTTTTATATATAATTTTATTAATAACTATTTATTTAATATATGTTTGAAATTTACTAATAAGATTCAATAAAATTGAATCAAGTAAAATAATGATCACTGCTAACTACACTGGATTTTAAAAAGTAATGTTTCAATGTATCATGTCAGATGAAATAACAATTTCGAAAATACTTGATCATGGTAAAGTTAGAATGAAACTTATTGAATTTTTGCTACAAATTGACATAATTAGTTAAGTGAAATAAGTATAATATTAAGTATTTATTTAAATTATATTTAATACTTAGAAGCTATAAAATTTGATTAAATGACAATTAATACCTCTAGCCACATTAAATCAATAAAAATATTATTTCAATAAAATAAGTTTGAGTCAAGAAACACTTGATCACTATGAAACGTCAGTGAAATTTAGTAAATTATATTTAAGTTTGCTAGATACTCAAAATTAATTGGATATAATCACATATTTATGAAATTCACAAATAGATATGCATTATTGAATCGAATCAAACGATTGATTAACACCTCTGACTACACGAGATTAGCATTGCTACAATACTTTTCAACTCATGGTAAGAGATAATAAACTTCAAAATTTTATTAAATTTGTGGCTAAATTATTTCGTAATCACAAATAATTATATTAATTATTAAGCCAATTATTTCTATGATTTAGTACTCAGAATAAAAATAAATAAATTATTTAGCCATAATATTTTATTTTAACTAAAAGGTCACTATTGCTACAACAAATTTTTACACATTATAAAATTAAAACTTAGCTACAAAATTTATTGTAGCAAAAATCCTATGGTTATATCATTTAACAAATGTAACTTTTTTTTTTTTTATAACTTGAAGCAAATATATTTATCTAGCCATAATATTTTATTTAAAATTAATATATTGTTAATGTTACTATTACTATAATAAATTTTAACATGTGGTAAAAATTAATAATTAACTACAAATTTTATCTATAGCAAAAAGGCGTGGCTATATTATTTATCTATTGTCATAATTTCTTATATCTTCAAGCAAAAGATATTTATTTAGCTACAAAATTTTTGTCTAAATAGTTTATTGTGGCTAATAGGTTATTGTTGCTACAATTATTTTTATTGTGTGGAAAAAACTTATAATTAGCTGCAAAATTTATTGTAGCAAAAAATCTATAATTATTTCATCTAATTGTTGCCACAATGTTTATTTTATTTTGTGACGAAAACTTATAGTTAACTACAATATTTTATTGTAGCAGTAAAACTATAGCTATTTAGATAAGTATTGCCACGATTGTTAGTAATTATAACAAAAATTGAGGATTTAGCTTTGTCAATCAATTTTGTGGCGAAGAAAATTTACGAATTTATAGGTAGCCATAAAATTCGAGTTTTTGTGGCTTTTACTAAGTAATAGCCATTATTTTAATTCCACAGCTCAGATTTTATAGCTATAAGTACATTTTTTTGGTAGGGCGTGGTCAAAATAACATTATACCAGGCATTACAAACATTACATACAAAAGTGTTTTTCATATATATTTTTAATACACGGGGGATTGAGATTGGAAACAAATGATGAGATCGAACCCACACCTATTATGCTACGAAAGTTAACAGATATTACTAAATTAAAGGCTCAATAATATTAGAAACGCATTTGAAATCACCGATCAAAGTACATCTATTGTGCAATAAACTTTTCACTGATACCACAAAATTACAAATCTAGGTAATATAAAAACGTGTTTGAAACCACCGATCACAATAAGTCCATCAGTTCTTTTTTCACGTATAAACTTGGCACGTACTCTTTAAATTTTCTAATTTGGAAGTAACAAAATTTACTCATGTGATAAGCTAAGTTACAATAATTTTTTTGCCGACCAACTTGTAATTAGTTAATGGCATAAAAACGAGTCTCGCTTAGTTAAGTATGAAATGATCTTGTTAATTGTTATGCTATTACGAGTATCTAGAAGTAATCGATCAGTATGGTCAACATTCATCGCCTCACAGGACTAACAAACTATATCTACAAGATCACACCAAATTATTTAATATCCTTTGCTCGTTCTTTGATCAGTGATATGTTCCCGGGCTACTATAATTTCTTCCTATTCTTTTTACCATTTAATTCGATAAGATCAGCAGAGCCTAGTAAAATTAAAGTTGAAGGAATGTGATCCGGAACTGTCTAAGGAAAGGAAGGAGGCAAGAAAGTATGGGACGCATGGAATTTGCATTAGGTGAGTGGTCACCCCAATTGCAACTATTGCAGCAAGTTTCATCACCAGCAAGCTAGGATAGCAAATATCATGCCAATCCTGCGCCGAGTCAAATCTTATTTTTACTCAGTTCGAGAAAGATTTGTTGCTTCTTTTTCCAAACGTGTTAATAACTTTGTACACCCGACTCAATTAATTTTATAGTCCTTTATCTCACGATGTTTAGGGTCGCTTGGTAGGATAAATTATCTTGAGATTATAGTTCTCGAATTATAATCTTGATTATATTATTCAATTTAAGAGATGAGATAAAATAATTTTCGAACGGGATGGAATAAGATGAGGATATTTCAGGATTAAGTTTGAGATAAATTTTATACCGTATTTGTTAGACAATATATCCTTAAATAAATTTATATCATCTACCTTGTCTATCAAATACAGTATAAATTTTAATATAGACTTACTCCTGAAATGTCCCACCTTATCCCGTATACCAAACTACCTTACACTATTATAAAATACGACAATGTGCATGTAAGAAGTTTAGAAGAGTTATATTATCCCAATTCACTATGTTCGTTGTATTAAAATTTTGGATGGGATGCTTTACATTTTCTTTTACGTTCACCTATTATAATTTAAAATTAAGATACCAATGGGAAACTGAAAAAATTAACATTATGATGATAGAAGCCAAGTTTGAATTATAAAATTATCCATGCCATCCAAATTCATTTATTTTTTTTATGATAAAATTGTAGAGTCCCGCTTTCCCTCTCCGGCAGACCAAGAAAGGAGGATCATTCTCTGTTTTATTTGCTAGTAGTTTATTGCTTCTAAAAAGAAGCAAAAAGTAGTAGCAATAATCAGAACTTGACTTTTCTATATGCCTTTAGTTAGGTTTCTTACTGATACTAGCTAATTAACTTTCAGTTAGTACATTCAAAGTTTACTGTAACAATATTTTTTTTATAATGATATTGCTTTGTACTTACAGTAGCTAAGTTTTTCTTGAAACCGATTTCTCATATAATGTTATACTTACAAACGATGTTATTATGATGTTGGCTTGACGGTACTTGTGTTTATTAATTTGCCTATTGAGGCCTTCATGTTAAAGACTTAAAAGTCAAAAACCTCCCCTCGCCATCCCCCAAAGGTATACGTCTCATGGCATCATGAAAGAGGTGAATCACAGACTTGCTACTTCATGATCAGTTTATTAATTGCCTCCTCGGCTCAAATAATCAGGGAAGACAAGCTTTCATACCGCCTCTAAATTAAAGAGCATTATCCATTAAGTTATGACCGTTTTAATTTTCTAATAGATACTAGCTGAATAGGATAGTATCTTATTAGATCTCTTCTAAGAACAAATTAATTTTAAAAAAATCGAGATTCAGAATTCATTAATTTTAAAGTTAGTTAAGAATGTATCAATAATACGTTTTTCCTAGATGTATAATTAGCCTTATGCATATCCCAAAAGGTAAGATCCCTTTAAGTTTCCAAAAAATCAAGACAAGAAAAGGGGATACTCAGAATTCAGGATCACAAAAGACAAAAAACCGGACATTAAGCTTATCGTACGTTATTCAACTGGTTTTTCTCGATGGCCTTTTGACTAAGATGTCACAACCCAAATTAACGATGGGCATCTACTCTAATCTATCTAGATAGGAGAACCCTTTACCACCCATTCAACATAACATGCGGAAGTCTTTGTTAAATAGAATTAACCAACCTTTATTACAACCATCTATAATCTATAATATATTAAAAGTGCGAAGCGCCTTAGAAATGTAGTTTGAACCTTTTGCCCTTCATTAAAAATCTTTGCTTTAGACAAAATCGTTTTTTCACTATTTTTTTCTAATATTTAAGAGTTGAAAATTAATTAAATATATTTATGGTAAAATCTTTCCTTATTAGAAGTCATCAATACTTTTTCATTAGTTTAAGAATTCTAAATCAACTAAATTTGATTTTAAGAAGATTTAGAAAAATTATAAATCTATATCTACATCTACAATATATTAAAAAGAATCAAAATAGCTAAAAAGAGTTTGCTTCCTTTATCATATATATGAGATAGTAGATTCATTAATCACTTGAAACTTCTGGTGTTAAAATATATATGTGCTTACAATAAAATATATGTTTTGAACTTTTTGCACTTCATTAAAAACCTACTTAATAGATAAAACCGTCTAATTTTAAATAATCAAAAGTTACACGTGCAAGGCACGTGCACCTAAACTAGTTTTATTAGAAATAGTAAGTGCGAAAATATAAACTACCCTGAAGAACTAGTCTAAACAGGTACAAGAGCTTTTAAATCAAGAACGACAAAACTGGACACAACTTTCACCATGAATGAGAGGAGTAGAAGCTGTTGGAGATCACTATCCACGCCACCTATGAGACATCAATAGATCCTGCAATCAAACTATACTCCAAAAAAGATATAGCAAAAGTAGTATCAATATAAATTACATGTACTGGTAGGTATCATTGGCTGACCAAGATTAGATCACGCAAATACAATATAGAAATCATAAAAGAAAATATGACAACTTATATAAAAATTGAATCCACAATACGATTATCCACTTGTGTCACCTAAGGGGTCACTTAGTGTAAGGGACTATAACAAATAATCCCAGGATAAAATAATAATCTTGGGATAAAAGTTTTTGTACCTTGTTTGGTTGCCAAGTTGGGAATAACTTATCCCAGTACTAATAAATAGTATCGAAATAAGTTATCCCAAATATTTGGTGGTATAATAATCCCAACACAATTTGGGATAAAGCTACAAAATGATAAAACTATCCTCTAAAACCTTGATTATCACTTTCACACACACACACACACACACACGCACACACACATATATATATATATATATTTGTCCATGCTCGTTTTGTGTTTGCCTAGACAATTATAAAACAACAATGGGAAAAGTGTATTGATAACCAAGGATAACAATAGTAACAAGTAGCATGGACTAGCATTTGCCACAAGACATCCATGGAAACACATAGAATCGATAATGAAAAATCTTATAGGGATATATAGATATACACATAGTTATGTTTCTTCACTGTACATGCTTGATATTTGAGGTTAGCTGATTTCCTAATTAGCATCTAGATATTATATGAGAGCACTAATGTGTTTCAGATAGAAAAATACTTGCTTTCTAAAATTTGGCTTATAATTTCCACATGTTATCATAGAAAGAGATGCCAATGCCATCCAACAATAAGATTTAAATAACTATCGAGAGCTATCCTACAAAACATATCTTTCTCAAAATCAATTTTGTATTGGGACATACTTAGAGGACAAACATAAAAATATATTTTTAAAAATACACACATAAAAATAATTAAGATAAATAAGGTGAAGGGTATTTTTATAAAAAAATATTATATTTTTTGAAATAATGTAATGCATATTATTTTTAATACCACAAATCAAACAACCACCAAAAAATAATACCAGAATAACTAATCTCTAGACAACTAATCCAAGCATAACTAATCTCAGTATAAGTTGTTTTCAAACCAAGTGATCCCTAAAAGTATTCACATTCTTATTCTCGTTGATCATTCATCACCTTCACATCAAGTGTCATCCATCCTAATAGAGTTTAACCCCAATAATTATTATAAATCCATCTATTTTACTTACGCTTCAATTAAGCTCAAAGATAATTGAAATCCAATAATCATCACCTTGTAAAAAGTACAACTATAAACACACATTATGATAAATATCTCAAGTTTATGATACTTAACCATTCAAGGAACCCTATGTAACGACTTGCATTTTGATGAAATATGTAAAATATATATTTTCATGTGATTTGAATATTTAACCCCTATTTGTAGTTGCATTATAGTATTTCTGGAGTATGGAGGTGATTGGTACAATTTTCAATGCATTTTGGTGCTATTTGTGCGATATTTGTCTTTTGAAGGCGTCGAGAGCCTTATAGTGAACTTCAGTCATTATATTTTGATTCGTGCAATGGATGATAAAATGGAAAATGCCAGCAGATCCGAAATATTGATTTTAAGGTGGTAACATATTTGGTCTGATTTTATGGATTTTAAATCTCATTTCTCCCCTCGGTTCAGAAAGTTATGATTTTGGATTTTGGGGGTCAATTTTATGAAAATGACATATTTTAAAAAATCTGATACTGTCATTGAGTTTGTAGCATCGAATTTGATAGGTTAGCATAGTTTGCTTGCATTCATGGGATTTTAGATGAATTTTGAGGGGCCCACGGGGACTCAGAATGATCCAAAATCCCCAGCTGGTGCACCATTTATCTGGTGCACCCGCGATCGCGATAGGGCCAGTAGTCAGGATATCGTGATCGCGACCATTGCCCTCAATAATGATACCCCTGACAGATGAGATATCGCAATCGCAACTTGTGGTCCGCGATCGCGGTTATTGAGTATAAATACCCACGTTTCATCATTTTCACTATTTTTGAGACTTGGAGCTTAGGGTTTCGTGGTTTTGAGCAAATTTCTCCATTTATAATCTTGGTAAAGCTCTATTACACCATTTCAACTAATTTCTTTCATCTTTAAAATTAGATTCTTATTTTAATTTTAATTTGAAAGTGGAAATTGAGGATTTTTGCCCTGAAGGCCCAAAATTGTATTTGTTCAAATTAAGCCCCAATTCAACACCTTTTCACTTAAATAATATTTCTAATCCTATAATTATTAGTTTTTACTCAATTTCATCTTCAAAACAACTTCGATTCTTGATTTTAAATGGATTTCAAAGATTTTACCTGGTAAAGCTTAAAAATAGTTTTTCTCCAATTTGAATCTCGTTTTTAACTTGTTTTTATTTGGATTTTCAGTTGTAGACTGCTAAAATTAAAGAGAACATATTTTTAAAATAAAGTTATGATTTTGCCATTTTTTGAAAATCCATTTTGGGGGTCCGTTTTGACCCCAACTTGAAACTGGGAAATATGGATGTTGTTGGATTTCTTTTGACCGTAGGTTCTATATTTTGATATTCTAGTTGATTCTGGGGTTATTCATGAGGAGTGAGGCTTGGATTTAAAGTGTAGCAAACTAATTTTGACATTCGAGGTAAGTTATGGCTTAACTCTTTTAGATTAGGCTGAGTAGTTAATTTGTATACAAAATGCATGTTAAGGGTGTGGAATTAAGCATGAAAAATGACTATCTTATTGTGTTTTTCCTATGTGGGGGCCTATATGTAATATTATGCGGTGGATTTGGTATACTATGTGTTATGTGTTACTGTCTGTGGTCCTATGTGATGTTGATAACCTATTTATATGAGAATAATTGTGTTTTATTGATGAAAAGCATATTGTGGTACCAAATATGTATTGTGATATATTCATACTCTATTGGCATATTATCATGTGGAAATTCATGAATGGTTGGAAATATTGAGTGGATATTTGGCTCACGTGATTGGCATATTGGTTGGTTGTGAAAATACTCATGTTATTGGTTGTGGAAATACTCATTGTGGTTGGTTGTGAGCATTACATACTCATATCATACTCATTAATAAAAAAAATGGTACCACTGTGGAAATACTAAGAAACACTATCAATACCTTTTAAAAAAAACCTCTCCGAGGGATGTGCTAGGGAGAAGATATTATGACATCTTATAAAACCCTTTTCGAGGGATGTGCCAAGGAGGGGATATGATATATTTATTGTATGGATTGGCGAACCCCTATGGGTCTTACATCTTGTAGATTTAGCTTCATAGGTGTATACAGAAACTATGCTATGGTCTCGGAGATTATACGACAACCTAGAGGTTGTACGACAACCTCAAGCATTGCATCATCATCACTATAATCATCATAATTGTCATCATCATCAGCACCATCACCATCATCATCATTATCATATTTAGTGTATTTACTTTATATATGCTTGTGATATGATTAAATATTCTATTTTTAACTTGTTACCTATACATTATTCTATCTTCTCTTACTTGTACTTGATTCTTTCATATATGTTGTTCTCCTTTTTCCTTTGCTCATATGTGTATAAATCTATACTCATGTTTTTGTTTGGTGCTTTGTTGTGTTATATGTGGATATTATAGAATTGTTAGTGCAAGCGATGTGGGCTACCGTTGTGGGATATTTTCTGATTGCAGGTGTCGCACCCTTTGTGTGTATTTTGTATGTTTTATTATCTATTTTTCTCAGTTGGTCTATGATACCTACTGAGTATAAGTGGACCATACTCATGCCTACTGCGCTTTTTGATGCAGGTTTTAGTTTGAGTGCGCCCCAACTTGGTTGATTCGGGCGACTCTTGGAGCTTTTAAGGTAGTGGTTGATTTCAGGTGTCCGAGGTTCATTTCTACCTTATTTACATTAAACTATGTATTTATTGTATTTCAAAGACAGAGTTGTATCCTATGTTAGTTGTCTTTGTATTAGATTCTCAAATTGTATTAGTAGGTCTCACACTATTGATACCAGATTTTGGGAATATATGGAATTTTGGTTTATTTATTTCCATATTTATGATATTGTAGGGTTTGGATTCATTCTAGAAGCCTTACGTTAGGGTTATTATTGTTTTTCCCTCTTGTGTATCAGTTTGAGTGATAGACTTACTTGTCAAGGTTCACCACGAAAAGTGCCATCATGACCTTTGTTTTTGGGTCATGACAAATTGGTATCAGAGAAGTTAGGTTTATTGGTCTCAGCAATATAAGACTGGGATGTCTAATAGAGTCTCGCGAATTGGTACATAGACGTACGTATTTATCTATGAGAGGCTATAAGATGTCTTTAGGAAAATTTTCCTCATATTGTTCCTTATCATGTAAATTTTTTTATACCTTGTGTTTTAAGTCATGTTTCAATCTTTCTGTACTGATGGTGTTGACAAGGTACCATGAGAGTAGAGATGCAGAGCCTTCACCCAGAGGGAGAGCCTCGAGTCATGGATGGACTTGAGGGAGTAGAAGGGTCCGTGGATCAGCCCCGTCTAGGAGAAATGCTAAGGGACTCTCCCCTAAGCCTCATATTGAGCATGTTTGGGGTATAGGTTCAGTTCCAGTTTCTCAGAGTTTGTCTGCCCAGTTTTGGAGGGGTTGGTGCATCTGCTGACCCATTTAGAGGGTTCTCTTTTGGTTATGTCGGGTGTTCTTCCAATTCTAAGTGTGGATCCTCTAGTTTCACTTGCTTCTATTTTGGTACTCCTCAGACCCCAAGTACTATTCCTCCATCTGCATCGATATCTGAGTATGGTGTTTTGAGATTAGGCGTTCAGCCTTTATCTATGTTACTGCCTCAGATGGGATCTCAACCCACAAGATTTACCATGCCTCCTTTTATTGTGCGTATAGTTATGTCTTCTGAGGATCAGAAGAGGTTCAAGAGATTTACTCATTTGGGTCCTCCTAGATTCAGTGGTATGGCAGACTAGGATGCCTATGAGTTTCTGATTGATTATCGAGAGAAGTTGTATAATTTGGGTTCTCTTAAGTCTCATAGGGTTGTTTATACTACTTACCAGTTGAGAGATGCTGCAAGAGATTGGTGGAAGTTTCTTGTTAGTTATAGACATATTGATTTTCCTGAGATGACGTGGGATTAGTTTGCTGATGCCATCTTAGAGAGATTTATTCCTTACATTCTGAAGGATCAGATGATAGATGAGTTTAATAGCGTGGAGTAGGGCTCCATGACCGTTGCAAAGTATGAGGCATGTTTCTATACCTTATCTAGATATTCTTATGCTAGTATTTCCATCGAGCCTGAGAAGATTTAGAAGTTTGTCAAGGGATTGGATATTTTTCTTCAATTGGCTGCATCTCAGATAGTTGTATTTGGAGCATCTTTTCAGAGTATATTGGATCATGCTAAGATGGCTGAGGGCATTCTGCGAGCATCTTAGGGATGCACCAAGAAGGTACGCCATTTTGGTGAGTTCAGAGGTCATGCTTTTCGAAGTAGATATTTCAGAGGTTCTCATGGTTACCATGGTAGACCAATGCAGGCAGCATTGCAGAGTTCAGGTAGTAGGTCTTCTGGTCCAGTAGTGAAAATTAGCCATTTGGACCTAGTCATACCTTCTCTTATTGAGTCAGTCTATAGAGGTTGGTTTATGTGTGATAAGATTTTCCATGTGGCCAAAGACTGTCCCTACCATGTAATTAACCGTACTCCTATTTTAGCTGTGAGAGGTAGGGGTTCTACCAGAAGTGCGAGAGGTAAAGGTAGTAAAGCCTATGATGGTGGCCGTAGGGCTACTTAGATGGTTGGTGGTCGTGGATAGTGTTATGCTATACCAAACAAACCTGAGGTAGAGGCTTCAAATGCTGTGATCATATGTATCTTCCCCATTTGCTTCAAATATGCATTTGTGTTATTTGATCCAAGATCGACTTTCTCTTACGTGTCTGCATATTTTTCTTTTTGTTTTGATTCTGTTATTGAAACTCTTGTTATGCCTATGCGTGTGTCTACCCAGTAGGAGATTCTTTAGTGATGGATCGGGTGTACCGATCCTATGTTGTGACTTTTTTTGGGTGTGAGACTTAGCTAGATTTGCTTGTGTTAAATATGGTTGATTTAGATGTTATTTTGGGTATGGATTGGTTGGCTGTTTATCACGCAGTCCTATATTATTTTGCTAAGATCGTGAATTTAGCTTCACTGGGTGTACCGAGGATAGGTTGGAAAGGTGCATTTCATTTAGGTCCTAAGAGGATTGTATTTTATGTTTAGGCTCATAGATTGGTTGAGAAGGGATGTTTATCTTATTTGGATCATATTTGTCAAACTACTATTATTTTACCTCCTTCTCGAGATTCTGTTTATGTTGTTCATAAGTTTATGGATGTGTTTCTGATGTATTTGCCTGGTATGCCTTCGAATTATGATATTGATTTTGCCATTAATATTGAGATGGGCACTAAGCCCATTTCTATTCCTCCTTACAGGATGGCCCCAACCTAGCTGAAGTAATTAAAGGATAAGTTGCAAGAGTTGTTGGATAAGGGATTTATCTGACCTAGTGTATCGCTTTGGGGTGTGCCTGTCTTGTTTGTAAAGAAGAAGAATGGGTCTATATAGATTTGCATTGATTATCGGTGCTTGAATAAGGTGATGGTTAAGATTAAGTATCCTCTTCCTTGTATTAATGATTTATTTGATCAACTTCAGGGTGCTACAGTGTTTTTGAAGATTGATTGAGATTTGGTTATCACTAGTTAAGGTTTAGAGCTTCAGATATTCTGAAGATATCTTTTCAGACTCGATATGGTCATTATGAGTTCTTGGTCATGTCCTTTGGGTTAACCAATGCCACTATCGCATTTATGGATTTGATGAATCATGTGTTTCGACTATATCTTGACTCTTTTGTTATTGTATTTTAGATGACAACTTAGGGTATTCCAAGAGTGAGGCTGATCATGAGGAGCATTTGCGGATTGTGCTTCAGAGATCGAGGGATAAGAAGTTGTATGCCAAGTTCTCCAAGTGTGAGTTTTGGTTGGAGTCTGTTTCTTTCTTAGGTCATGTGGTGACTAATGAAGGTATTATGGTTGATCCATCCAAGATTACAACGGTTCCTAATAAGGTTAGACCTACTTCTCCCATTCAGATTTGAAGTTTTATTGGCTTGGCAGGTTATAATCGACATTCTGTTGAGGGTTTTTCATCCATTGTAGCTCCATTGATCAAATTGACTCAGAAGAAGATTTTTGTACAATGGTCTGAGGTAAGCTTTCAAAAAATCAGGGATTTATTGACTTCAGCTCCTATCTTGACTTTGCCCAAGGAAGGAATAGGTTTTACCGTCTTTTGTAATCTTTTAGGTATTATGTTAGGTGCTGTGTTGATGCAGGAGGGTAAGATGATTAGATATGCTTCTTGTCAGTTGAAGCCCCATAAGAGGAATTACCCTACCCATGATTTGAAGTTCTACGCAGTTGTTTTTGCTTTGAAGTTGTACAGGCACTACTTTTATGGAGTCCATTGTGAGATTTTCTCAGATCATCTTAGCCTTCAGTACTTTTTCACCCAGCGAGATCTTAATATGAGGCAACATCGTAAGCTTGAGTTTCTTAAGGATTATGACTTGACTATTCTCTATCATCCGGGCAAGGCTAATGTAGTTGCAAATGCCTTGAGCCGGAAGTCGACTAGCATGGGTAGCTTGGCATATCTTTTGACCCAAAAGAGGCCTTTGGCCTTAGAGGTTCAGTCTTTAGCTAACCTGATAGTTAGGCTTGATATTTTGACATCTAGGTGTATTTTGGAATTTATAGAGGTAGGTCTTCTTTGATGGAGAAAATTTGAGCTTATTATTTTGTTGATGTTGGATTGAGGGTGATTCGGGATAAGGTGTTGAGTGGAGAGGCAAAGGAAACCTTACTTGATTCAGATGGAGTTTTGAGGATGGGGCTTGAGTTTATGTGCCGAGAGTGGGTGATTATATTAGATTGTTTTTAGGGGAGGCTCATTGTTCCAGGTATTCTATCCATTCAGATATGACTAAGATGTATCATGGTTTGAGTAAGCATTACTGGTGGGGTGTTACGAGGAAGGATGTAGCAGATTTTGTAGCCCGTTGACTTTGTTGCTAGCAGGTGAAGGCTGAGCATTTGAGGCCTGGTGGATTATTTCAGCTGTTACCCATTCCCGAGTGGAAGTGGGAACGAATCACTATGGATTTCCTGATCAAGTTACCTCACACTTTCCATGAATCTGATAGTGTTTGGGTCATCATAGATTGATTGACGAAGTATGCGCATTTTTCTTTGGTGCAGGTCTTTTTCAATGCTGAGAGGCTGGCCCGTATCTATATTTGCGAGATTGTACAACTTTATGGTGTGTTGGTGTTTATCATATCAGATCGAGGCTCTGTGCTCATTTCTCACTTCTGGAAGACTTTTCAGGATGAGCTGGGTACTCGGGTTGACCTTAGCAGGACATTTTACCCCCAGACTGATGGTCCGTATTAGCGGACTATCCACGTCTTGGAGGATATGCTCCATGCTTGTGTGAAGGATTTTGGTGTCTAGTAGGAGTAGTATTTGGCTTTAGCAGAGTTTGTATACAATAATAGCTACCATTTTAGTATCGATATGGCTCCTTTCAAGGCCTTGTACGGTAAAAGTTGTTGCTCTCCAGTTTGTTGGTTTGATGTATTTGAGATTAGACCTCGAGGTATGGACTTGTTTTGTGAGTCCTTGGATAGAGTATAGATCATTTAGGATAGGCTTCGAGCAACTTAGAGTAGGCAAAAGTGCTATGTAGACCGTAGACTTCGTGCCTTGAGATTTGGTGTTGGTGATCGTGTTTTTCTTTGAGTTTCACCCATGAAGGGTGTGATGTGATTTAGGAGGAGGGGCAAGCTTTTCCCTAGGTATACTGATCCATTTGAGATTTTTCAAACTATTGGTGATATGTCTTACGAGTTAGCTTTGCCCCCAGTATTATCGGTTGTTCACCTAATTTTTCACGTTTTTATACTTTTCCATTATATTCCTGATGAGTATTATGTAATTTATTGGGAGTTAGTTAAGTTAGATGAGCGATTGACTTTTATTGAAGAGACGAACTCTATTTTTGCTAAGGATGTTAGACGGTTGCGTTCTAGAGTTATCCCAGTGGTTAAGGTTCAGTGGTGACATCGACCTGTAGATGAGGCTATTTGAGATGTCGAGTTTGATATGCATAGTTCTTATCCCCAACTCTTTGTTGATTCAGGTATTTCTTTGCCTTAGTTTGAGGACAAACTAGATTTTTACTGGTGGATGATGTAATGACCTGTATTTTGATGAAATATGTGAAATATGTGTTTTTGTGTGATTTAACTATTTTACCTCTCCCCATCGTTGCATTGTGGTATTTCTGAGGCGTGGGGTTGATTGGCATGGTTCCCAATGCATTGATATTGTGGTTTATAGAGGCTTCGAGAGCCTTATAGTGGACTTTAGTCATTATCTTTTGATCCATCCGAAGGATGGCAAAACGGATTGCTCCAATAGATTCGGAACATCGATTTTAGGGTGGTAACATATTGGTCTGGTTTTATGGCTTTTAAATCTCATTTGGACCCTCAGCTTAAAAAGTTGTAATTTTGGATTTTGGGGGCCAACTTTGTGAAAACGACGTCTTTTTGAAAATCTGATATCGCCATTGATTTTGGAGCATCAAATTTGCTAGGGTAGCATAGTTTGTTTGCATTCACGAGATTCCAAATGAATCTTGAGGGGCCCGTGGGGACTTTGAATGATCCAAAATCCCAACCGATGCACCGAATATCTGGTGCTCCCACGATGGTGAAATGGTGCTGCAATCGCGATAAGGTCAATATTTAAGATGTTTCAACAGCGACCGTTGCCCGTTATCACGATACCCCTCATAGACGAGATACCACAATCATAACCCATGGTCCGCGATCGCGGGTACTGAGTATAAATACCCATGTTTCATCATTTTTCACTATTTTTGAGACTTGGAGCTTAGAGTTTCGTGGTTTTGAGCAACTTTCTCCATTTCTATGTTTGGGTAAGCTCCATTACACCCATTTCAACTAATTTCTTCCACCGTTAACATTAGATCTATTTTTAATTCGAGTTTGAAAGTGGAAATTGGGAATTTTGGCCCCGAAGGCCCAAAATTGTATTTCTTCAAATTAAGCCCAATTCAACGCCTTTACACTTGAATAATGTTCCTAATTCTATAATTATTAGTCTTTCCTCAATTTCATCTTCTAAACAACTTGGATTCATGGGTTTTAAATGGATTTCAAAGGTTTTACCCTGTAAAGCTTAGAAATAGTTTTTCTCCAATTTGAACCTTGTTTTAACTCATTTTCACTTTGGTTTTAAGACGTAGACTCCTAAAAACATGGAGAACATATTTTTGAAATAAAGTTACGATTTCTCCATTTTTTTTTGAAAATTCATTTTGGGGGTCTGTTTTGACCCTGACTTTAAACTAGAAAATATGGGCGTCGTTGTCTTCCTTTAGATGCGTACATTCTATATTTTGATGTTCTAGTTGATTCTAATGCCCTTTGTGATGAGTGAGGCTTGGGTTTGAAGTGTAACAGACCAGTTTTGGCCTTCGAGGTAGGTTATAGCTTAACTCTTTCAGACTGAGCTGGGTAGTTATTTGTATACACAATGCATTTTAAGGGTGTGGGAACAAAGCATGAAAAATGGCTATCTTATTGTTTTGTGACCATGTAGGGTCCTATATGTTATATTATGTGGTGGATTTGGTATATTATGTGCTATGTGTGATTTTGTGGGGTCCTATGTGATGTTGATAACCTATATACACAAGAATAATTATTTTTTGTTGATGAAAAACATATTGTGGTACGAAATGTGTATTGTGATGTATTCATACTCTGTTGGCATATGAATCATGTGGAAATTCATGAATGGTTGGAAATATTGAGTGGATATTTGGCTCATGGCACATTGGTTGGTTGTGGAAATATTCATGTGGTTGGTTGTGGAAATACTCATTATGGTTGGTTGTGAGCATTACATCCTTATATCATACTCATTAATGAAACAAATGGTACCAATATGGAAATACTGAGAAACACTGGCAATATCCTTTTAAAAAACCCTCCTCAATGGATATATCGGGGAGGAGATATTGTGACATCTTATAAAGACCTCCTTGAAGAATGTGCCGAGGAGGAGATATAATATATGTAATGTATATGGGTTGAAGAACCCCCCATGGGTCCTACATCTTATAGATTTAGCTTAGTAGGTGTATAGAGAGACTGTGCAATGGTCTCAGAGGCTGTGCAATTGCCTCAAAGTTGTGCGACAACCTCATGCATTACATTATCATCATCATCATCACCATCATATTTAGTATATTTACTTTATTTATGCTTGTGATGTGATTGGATATTCTATTTTGACTTGTTACCTATACATTGTTCTATCTTCTCTTACTTATACTTGATGCTTTACTATATGTTGTCTCCTTGTTCCTTTGCTCATATGAGGTATCACTGTATACTCGTGTTCTTGTTTGGTGCTTTGTTGTATTATATGTAGATATATATAACTGTTAGTGCAAGAGGTGTGGGCTACCGTTGTGAGACATCTTCTGATTGCAGGTGACACGTCCTTTGTGTGTATTTTGTATTTTTTTTAGATAATTTACTCTGTCGACCTATGACACCTACTGCGTAAAAGTGTACCATACTCATGCCTACTGCACCCTTTCGATGTAGGTCCTAGTTTAAGTGCGCCCTAGCTTGATTGATTCAGGCAACTCTTGGAGCTTTCAAGGTAGTGGTTGATTTCAGGCATTCGAAGTTCACTTCTATATTATCTACATCAGAGACAGAGTTGTATACTTCTTTGGTTGTCCTTGTATTGGATTCTTAGATTGTATTAGTAGTTCTTACACTATTGACACCAGGTTTTGAGAATGTATGAAATTTTGGTTTATTTCTTTTCGTATTTGTGATGTTTTAGGGTTCGGCTTCATTCTAGAAGCCTTACCTTGGGGTTATTATTAGTTTTTCCCCTTGTGTATCAGTTTGGGTGATAGGCTTACTTGTCAAGTTTCATCGCGAGTAGTGCCATCATGACCCTTGTTTTTGGGTCATGACACTCTACAACTTCAATAAAGAACAAGTCAAGGGACGATAAGTCAGGTCAAACCACAACAAAGTCAACAATCCCGACTCTAACAATTTTCAAATCAACAAACCATGACTCTAATAATAGAATCCCAAATATATTAAGTAGTATCATAATTCGATTCGCTCAAGGAACCCATAACAAAAACCATAATATAACTCGGTCTACTCATTGAGCCAGTATAAAGAACAACAATATCAATAATCATATATCTGGTCGACTCAAGGAACCTGTCACACTCATACATACCTTGTACATATATGCTAAAGGTCTTATGGGTGCCCATTATCCATGACCTGCAGGGGATGAGTTCTTATCCATGTACTATACTGGTATGGTACCCGAGACGACCAATCAATAATAATGACCAATTTTGTGAAGATGTTCAAATATTGGTGCATCCCACAATAATAACAGATATCTCAACAATCATAACCACAATGAATATAAGCAATCATACTTGTACAATCAACAAGCCTTTAATATAACCTCATTATATGTGATTAACACCTAGAATATTATTTAATAATTTTCTTCCTTAATTATGCATTGTAATAATAGACAACCACCTAAACACTTGGTCAACTTGAGCTAATCATTCCATGTAAACAACAATCATTCTTTAACACACCAAATGTAATGACCCTTCATGTTATTTTCTATATTTCCACGTATTTTCACTGTTAGAGCTTCTCTATAGCCACCCCAAGTCATTTATGACTTGGTGGATTTGACAGTTCAGATATCGGGCAGTTCGTTTGGTTTTAGAGACAATTTTCTATTTTGAAGTCTTCACGGGTTCCAAATGGACTTTGGGCAAAAAATTTAGTCAAACTACCTTGAATACAAATTCTGACTATTCCAGCAGCTCCAACATGCCAATTTTAGGCTAGAACCACTCTTGGTTTGGGTTCCGAGGCACCCAGGCTCATTTCGACCTATTGGTGGGAAAGTTAAGAAAATGGAAATTGGGTATGGGACCCACATTTTAAAAAATCAATATCATTGAGTTTGAAATGACGAATTTGGTTTAGTTACATATTTTGTTTGCGTATATGGGATTCTGGATGAATCCCAAGGGGTTGGCAGAGACATGGAAAATTCCAAGTCTAAGCTGTCAACTGGTGCCGTCGCTATTGCGAGCTAAGGTTTGCAATCGCAATACGTTTATAAGGTTACTAGTATGATTACATTATGCAGGTCATAATTGCGACCAGCCTACGCACCCACAAAATGTGGTGATCGCATGCCCCGGGTCGCTATCACGAAACCCGAGGGTCTGAGCGGGTATAAATGGACCCTTTATTTTGAAATTTTAGCCATTTCTCATCCATTTCTTGAGTGCTTAAATCTTAAATAGTGATATTAAGTGGTATTTAAGCTTGTGGGTGATTGGAAAGCTTGATTAGTACTTGTTTCTGCGATTATCATCTGATTTGAGGTAAGAATTTATAATTTTCTTGGTAGATTTTCTTAATTTCTTGTTCAAAACCCCCAAAAGCCTTGAGGTATTTATTTTAGACCCAATTTATCTTGGATTTCACTCATTTGTGAGGGTAATGATTCTTTGAGCATGTGAGAAGGTTGGATTGGTTTCAAAAATATAATTTCCATGAGTAGAACCCACATAGGGTTTTAATGTGATTTTTGGACCCAAATCACAATAGTTCAATATGAGTATCATTTTGATGAGTAGAATGTAATTTACATAGCTTGGAATATTGCAAAATCTTTTCAGAAGGAAAAATTGGTGATTTAACGAATCTTGTTAGCTTTCTTCGGCATCTAGGTAGGCTAGGTTTTACCATTTCTTATATTGATCTACCACAATGTATGTTTATGATATTATGTTAGATTTGGATGGATTTTAGGTGTTGATGTGATAAATTGAAATACTTGAGATTAGTTGAAGAGAAATGAGACTTTTATTTTGATCGAATTTTCTATTGCATATATTTTATTTTACCTTTATAAAAAATGGGAATTTTTTCTTGTTGCTTGAATATTAACTATTCAATTAAAATGAAATATTACAACTATAACATGCATTTTTGTTTTCAAATTCAAATTTGTTGGAACAAAAGAGGCCCGGCTGGGTACTGACCAAACCAGGCCATGAGAAAAAGAGGGATCATTTAGGCTATTTTGACTATCATTTTGGGCATTGTTAACTTAGTTATTCCTATCTTAGGTGAAATTCACCTTGTAGGCTCTTGTTCGAACAAAATTACCTTAATTACTTAATTAATGAGAAGATTTCCTTGGTCACTTGAGTATAGGATGAAACTTTCTCAAATTGCTTTACCATAGGTGAAATTGATCTAGTTTTTTGTATTAGGATAAATCACTATCCTAGGACTATTTATGGCTTGTTCGACATCTAATAGTGGATTTAGAAACCGTAGCCTAATCCGGTGTAGATATTGCATGGTAAATAATTTTGAGGATTAGAGGTGGGCACTTCGACCCACCTTAGGCCAAGACTTGTGATAGTTATTGAAGACTATTGGTGTGCTTGTGTACATCTAGGAAGATGGTTATTCGATGATATTTAGATGCCTTGGTAGTTGTTGGTTATGATGAATGACATTAGAAGTAATTCTTAAACGATTATGCTATATATATAGATTATAAGTTAAGCTTATGATGAGATATTGAATATGCTATTATTTTGGCTATTGATTAGGCTACCAAATATACTATTGAATGGGTCATTGAGTATGATATTGTCTATGCCATAAATTATGCTATGAATAAGCTATAGATTATGCCATAGATTAACTATTGATCAAGCTATTGATAAGCTATCTCTTATGCTAATGATAAGCCATTAATTAGGCTATTGAGAAGTTAATACCTATGACTTGATAATATGCATTGATTATGTTAGTGATCATGTTTATTAACTATATTGGCGATTATGCTATTGATTATGCCAAAGATCATGCTTAGTTAGTATGTTGGCAATCATGCTACCGATTAAGGTAGCACTCACGATTTTGATTATGATTATTGATCATGTTAATATATTATGTTCATGGTTATGCTATTAAGTACTCTATTAATTATTCTATTGGCTATATTGATGATGATATTAATTAAATATATGTCTGACAAAATTAGAGGATGATTATGATGATAAATGCTCGGCAAGGCTGGATGATGATGATGATGATATATTCCCAACAAGGACAGAGGATGATTATGATAATATATACCCGACAAGGCTGGAGGATGATTATGATGATTATACATGCCCGACAAAACCGAAAGATAATTATGATGATATTTATAAGGATATCATTGAATATCTATACCGGTTTGAGTCTAGCTATACATATTATACTATGATGATATACTCATTATGGTATGATGACATTGGGGGTGTGAGATTAACAATCTAGCTAAGTTGAAAATGAATAAATAGTTATAATGTAGTATGATATGAATAGACTCTAGTGATATAATGATTAGCTGATAAGTATTGGCTAGTTGGCAATATTGTTAGTGGGTAAATAATGACAAGTTGATAAGTGATGATTAGCCGCTATATGATGATTAGTTAATTAGTGATTTTTAGTTGATAAAGGATGATTTATTGATACACAAGGTTTAGTGCTACATGATGGATAGTTGATAAGTGTTGACATATTTACAAATGATGAATATGATAAATTGATGTTTATTGTGAGGCATGACTTGTATGAATTCTAATTGTATATAAGAGTTGGTAAATAATGGTAGTGGGTAATTCTATCTTATTTGTACTTTCATTGATTATGGGGGCTTGCAATGGGATCTTTACTTTTCTGCAGGGAGCCAATTTTGTAGTTATGTTTGTATGTGTTTATGATTTATGTTATGTTATGCTATTTTTTTTGTTTATTTACCTATGTATGCACAACGATGTTGGAGTTGATTCAGGTTTGTTTCCTTACCTTGACTTAGTTGTGTTATCTTGTATTTTATCATTCTTTATATCATTATTTAGCTCAGTCGATCGATAAGCCTACTGAGTACCCATTGTTTTGGAACTCATGCTACACTTTTGTACCTTTTAGGTGTAAATCCGAGTACTAGTTTCTGTCATTGATTGATGTTTGTATGATGCTGATAACTAGAGATAGGGTGAGCTCTTAGAGTTAGAGTCACCTATTTCCTTCTGTCTTTATATAATCAGTCTTTTATTTAGAGACAGATGTATTGAATATCCTAGATACTTGGGTTGTATTTTAATTTCTAGATTCTCTTGTACTAGCTCTACCGGGTTATGGGATGGTATTTATGTAGTGACTACCTTTGAACTATTTCTATTGCGTTGCTTATTTATTGTGTTCGATTTTCTATTAGGCCCTTTTGGGGGAATTTTCACCGAGGTAACCCATTGCGTTTAGCTTTGGGTAGATTCTTGAGATCGACTCTGCCTAGGTTTTCTGGTTCTCCAGGCGAGGATGCATATGAGTTTTTAACTACTTGTGATGATAGGCTCCGTAATTTGGGCCTTGTCGAGACTCGTGGTATGAATTGCACCATATTTCAATTAGACTTAGCTGCTCTACATTGGTGGAAAGGTTATATGGATTCTAGACTAATTGGATTTCTCCTTTGACATGGACTTAGTTCTCTGAGATATTCTTGGAGAAGTATATGCCTCA
This sequence comes from Capsicum pubescens, assembly GCA_030864215.1. NCBI lineage: Eukaryota > Viridiplantae > Streptophyta > Magnoliopsida > Solanales > Solanaceae > Capsicum > Capsicum pubescens. The sequence goes on along the minus strand of CM061543.1, from coordinate 218,528,958 downwards.
CAGCCTTAGAGATCAACTGAGAGATCATTTTTTAAGATTGAAGTAGGGGTCCATGGCAATTGTGGAGTATGAGGCTCATTTTCATGAATTGGCTAAGGATGCTACTTCTATTCTGGGTACTGAGTATGAGAGAGTTTGTAGCTTTGTTAGAGGATTGAGACCCTCTTTTCATATGTTTACTCAGAGTTTAGTTGCTATGGGTAGGTCTTTTGTTGAGGTTTCTGATCATACTCAGGTGATGGAGGAGATACATCATAAGGCCCGTGGGTGCAGTGTTAAGAGGCCTAGACATTAGAAAAATTTCAGTTGGAGCTGTAGTAGTTCCTGATTTAGAGGTAGCCATTTTCATGGTAGATATCCTCTACGTCCATCCTATCAGCCTCAAAATCAGCATAGTCAACTTGTTCAGGAAACTCTTTAAATTACTGACGGAGGTCAGTCTAGTGCTAGTGATTGCCCTGATCAGGGCAATGGTTAGTTTTCATGTGGTTCATCTTCTGGTCATTCTAGACGTGGTAGTTATTTTGAGTCAACTAGATTTGTTAGTTCTAGTTTACCTCAGGTGTCATGTTGTAGTTGTGGAGCTCCTGGTCACTATTTATGAGATTTCCCTAGTCATGGGGCGATTGTTGCTTCAACTTAGAGTGTTCCCCTTATTAAAGAACTTCATCCCTCAGCTAGAGGTAGTTCTCAGGTTCATAAGAGTGATTTTAAAGGTACTCAGGCAGACAGGATAGGAGGTCAATCAGGAGCCCAACCAGGTGGCAGACGTGGTCTATTATATGCAATACCTGCTAGACCAGAGGTTGAGTTTTTGGATGATTTTGTTACATAAATGATTTTGGTATGATGTCAGGTGACCTTTGCTTTATTTGATCTGAGGTCCACTTATTCTTATATATCTACTTATTATGCTCTACAATAAGTGTTATCTTAGAATTTATTATCTATGCCCTTGCGTGTATCTACTCCCGTGGGTAATTCTTTAGTAGTGGATTGGTTGTTCAGATCCTGTGTTCTGACTGTTAATGATGTTGATACTCATGTCGATCTTATTGTTCTAGGCATGGTGAATTTTGATATTATTCTAGGCATGGAGTTGTTATCCCACTATCATACGATCATGAATTATTTTACCAAGATTGTTACATTAGCCATGTTTGGTATACTCCCAGTCGCATTGCAGGGAGCATTGTCCGTAAGGCGATGGGGATTATTTCTTATATTTATTCTAGGAGACTTATTTTGTGGTATTGGGAGTCTTATCTTGCTTATATTTGTGATACTAGTGTGGAGAGTCCATATCTTGACTCTGTTCTTGCTGTTTACATGTTTCTTAATATGTTCCCTACCAGCCTGCCTGGTATTACCCCTGTCCATGAAAATGAGTTTGCTATTGATCTAGATCCTGGCAACAAAACAATTCTATGGCACCTTACCATATGTCTTTTGTCAAGCTTAAGGAGTTAAATTCTCAGCTTCAGGATCTTCTTGGTAAGGGTTTAATTAGACTTAGTGTGTCTCCTTGGGGAGCTCCTATGTTGTTTGTAAACAATAAAGATTGCTCCATGCATATGTGTATTGATTATAGAAATCTTAATAAGGTGACGGTGAAGAACCATTATCCTATGCCTTTTATTGATTATTTGTTTGACCAGCTTCAGGGAGCAGCAGTGTTTTCAAAGATTGATTTGAGATCTGGTTACCACCAATTTCGAATTCGGGCTAAGGATATCCCGATGATAGCTTTTAAGACCTATTATGGTCATTATGAGTTCCTTATGATGTCTTTTGGGTTGACTAATGCCCCAACAACATTTATGGATTCGAAGAACCAAGTGTTCAGGCCCTATTTGGATTCCTTTATGATTGTTTACATCGATGACATCCTTGCATATTTGAGTAGTAGAGAGGAGCATGCGTATTATTTGAGGATTGTGCTCCAGACTTTGAGAGATCATGTGTTTTTTTCGGAAGTTCTCTAAGTGTGAGTTTAGTTTTGAGTCAGTGACATTTCTTGGACATGTGGTGTCTAAGGACAGGATTATGATAGATCCAGCTAATATTGAGGCTATTCGTGATTGGGCTAGACCTATTGATGATAGGCGTATTTACACGCCTAAAGCACCTTAATTTACCCATATTTTAGCTAAGTTTTGAGGACAAAATATATAATTCATGCACTTTTAGTCCTTTTTCCTGTAAGTGAGCTAAAAAACGTGATTAGCAAGTTTTCAGGTATAAATGATGAAGATTCCAGCACTTTATGGATAACTTGACGCCAAAGGAAGCTTCACGAAAGAAGGAAAGCAGCGTTTGGACGCCTATGGACGGAAAGTGATGCATGGATAACTTGTCCCGGGCAAAAACAGCATTTCTAAAGACTTTGGGGATCAACAGTAACTTAGTAGGATTAGGATAAGGATGCAGTAACCTAGTAGGATTAGGATAAGTACGCAGTAGCCTAGTAGGAATAGGATATGGGTGTTATAAATACCCTATTTTGCTGAAGCTTTTTATCATGCATTCAACTCACTCATTCATTAATTCAAGTCCTTTCCATTCGACTTTTACTATTATTCAAGTTACAGATTCTGTAAGTTTTAACAGAGAAACACGACTCTCTTGAGAAGAACGGCTAGGGCAAAAACGTGTGAGAGTTTTTGACGCCAAAAATCATCCAAATCGTCAAGCTTGTTCTAGATTTTGGTATGATGATGATATCTATTGTGATTTCCGTTGCACTCATGAGTAGCTAAACTTCTCTGTTAGGGTTATGGAAGCCTTATGAGATACTATCTGTTACTATGAGTTTGTGAATTCTTGATACGTATGCTGCTTATATCATTACTCTCTTCATCTTAATTGAATTCTTGTGGTTGCAAACATATATAATACGCCAGTATAGCATTAACTTGTTCGAAAGAAAAGTTACATGTCTGGAAAAGAGAGAATGACAAGGAAATAGGGATACTAACCCCTGTTTAAAAGTTAGTGCCGTAACTGGATTAACCTCTTGGAGAATTCGTACCATTAGTATACGCTTTAAGCTCGAAAGAGTTAAAGTGATATAATCCTTGATGGTCGAAAGACGCTAGGATTTACCATAGAATATGAATCTCTATAAGCGCATGCATGTCTGAATTCCGCATAACTCATAGCCAATAGATACGTAGAACTCATAAGGTGGACATAACCCTAACTTACAATTCTCATTGATTAACTCCTACTACATTACTCGTTTCATTCTTTATTTTGGTAAACATTATTATACGCATAAAATCCCCCCTTTGTCCGCAGAACTTTATACCAAAAGTCTACTAATAGTTGCAACACTTAGTGACCAAGTATTCCCTGTGGGATTTGACACCCAACCCAGTTGGGTTCTATATTTGACAACGACCGCTTACACTCTTACGAGAGCTGTAGTTTGAGCGTTATCAAATTTTGGCGCCGTTGCCGGGGAATACAGTTGTCAACTAAGTTTGTGATAGTTAATAGACCCTTTGGTCTAAAATTCTTGAATTTTACTTTTTGTTTGTTGTTTTTGTTTTATTCAGGTTTGTTTGAGTGCATGCCAAACACTCGAAGTTCAGGTCAACCGTTATTACCCATAAATCCTGAATCTCAACTTATTGGCAGAATGGATGCACAACGTGACATTGAAAGAAGGGCTGCTCAACAAGAGCAGGCTAGATTAGCTGCGTTGGCAGCTGCTCAAGTGTATCAACAGAATATTGATAACCCAGGTCGGGAAACAAATCCTGATGATGAGGACCTGGGTGATGAGGAGTTACTTAATCCACGGTGTGCAGATGAGGTGGCATCACCTATGCACAGGAGAGATGGTCAAGCTAGAATGAGACCTGACCGCCGAGCCGTGCAGGCTCCTTTTGATAATGATGATGACGATCTGGATGGAGCTGGTGCCACAGGGGCTATTATTCCTCCACCCTTGGCACCCGGAGCTAAGTTCAATATCACTAGCACCATGATTCAGTTATTGCAGCTCAAGGGGTTATTTGGTGGACTCGCAGGAGATGATCCGAATATGCATCTGATCAACTTTATTTCAACATGCAAGTCGTTTGACAATCCAGGAGTTGGGTAGAATGCAATTCGGCTGCGCTTATTTCCATTGTCTCTGTCTGGGGAGGCAACTCTATGGTTGAACGGGCTAACTCCTGATTCTATTACTAATTGGAGGCAACTGAAAGACGCTTTCCTAGAAAGATTCTTTCCGCCATCCAAGAGAGCCCAATTACGGGATGAGATCAGTAATTTTCGACAGCTTCCAACTGAAGCTCTCCACGAAACATGGGAGAGGTTCAAGAAGAAGCTTATGCGGTGCCCAAACCATCAGATGACGAATATCCACTTGATGGAAATATTATATAGGTCTTTGAACTCAGTGACTAAGCCAGTGGTTGATAATGCTGCAGGTGGGTCATTCATGGACCTTACTTTTCTTGAGGCAAGTGATATGCTAGATCGTATGACAAAGCAGAGTAGAGCTTGGCATACCAGGGATTCTGAGGTAGCAAGCTCTACAATATCTATTGGCTTGACTGCAGAGAAGAGGCTTAGACAAGAGGAACGTGACCAAAATATGGCTCACATGAAAACGCAGATGGATCTTCTGACCAAGCATTTATTATCAGGGAAGACCGAAAAAGTTAAGGCCGTTATAGCACATGGAAGAGATGAATCTGATTCTGAGGAAGAAGCCAACTACTTGAATAATCAGGGGGGTTTCCAAGGCAATGCCCAAGGAAACCAAGGTCGGAACTATTATGAGAAATCTGGATATAAGGACCGTGATCTAGGGAGTTGGAAGAATAATTCGGACAGGAGTGGTTTGTATGTTCCTCCTGGAAATCGTGAGGCTGTGGCGTCTGGCTCCGGAAAGATGTCTATGGAAGATATGATGGCCAAGCTGCTGAAAGGAGTGGAGGCAACCATTATGGGCGTAACTGAGATGAAGAATGATTTGTCTTCAATAAATAAATTGGTTGATTCGCACTCTACTGCGATAAAACATCTGGAGCAACAATTGAGTCAACTATCAGCAACATTCAACCAAAGAAAGGTTGGAACCCTACCTAGCAACACTGTGCAAAATCCAAGGAACGATGGATCATGTATGGCTATCACTACCCGAAGTGGTAAAGTGTTGGAAAATCTACCCAAAGGCAAGCAAGTGGTCGACGGTATAGCAGACAACGATATTGATAATGATGGTGAAGATGATGTAGAAGCTGGAAAGGATGATCATGACGTTACTCATTTAGTCTGCAGCCTGAAAAGATCGAAATTCGGAAGCTAGATGAAAAAGAAGCGGTGGAGAAAACAATTCCCCTTCCACCACCACCTTGTCCTCAGAGATTGAAGAAGAAAGCTGATGATACAAGGTTCAATAAATTCATGACGATGTTGAAGCAGCTTACTATTAATCTCCCTTTGGTAGAGGCGCTGGAACAGATGCCTGGGTACGCTAAATTCATGAAGGACCTTTTAACAAAGAAGCGGGCAGTAAGCTATGAGCCGATAGATAATATTCATCATTGCAGTGCAATTGCCACAAGGTTCTTAGCACAGAAGAAGGCAGACCCTGGTGCTTTCACTATTCCTTGCACGGTAGGATCTATGAATTTTGCTAAGGCATTGTGCGATTTAGTAGCTAGCATCAATTTGATGCCGCTATCTATTTACAAAAAGTTGGGGTTGGGTGATCCTACTCCAACCAATATGAGGCTCATAATGGAAGATAGGTCGGTAAAACGACCTGTGGGTATCTTGAATGATGTGTTGGTGAAGGTGTCTACCTTCATTTTTCCTGCAGACTTTGTGATTTTGGATTGCGAGATGGATTCTGAAGTTCCCATAATCTTGGGACGCCCTTTCCTTGCAACAGGAAGTGTGCTTATTGACATGAGAGCTAATGAGCTGTTATTTCGGTTGAATGACGAAGTGGTCCGTTTTGATGTATGCAAAGCAATGAAGCAGCCTAGCGATATGAATGTGTTCTCTGTAGATGATGCTTATTGTGAGGATGAGAAAGAATTATCTGTAGAGAAGCCGCTTACTGTTGAGTCACTATCTGATGTGCTGTTGAATTTTGAGCGTGAGGAGGCTGAAGAACATGAAGAAACCGCTTGTGCTCTAACAGGAATAAAGTCCTATTCTCATACTCCTAAGCAGCCGGACCTTGATCTTAAGAACCAACCGTCACCAACAGCGAAGACTTCCATTGAAGAGCCCCCAGTGCTAGAATCGAAAAAGCTCCCCAATTATCTAAGGTATGCGTTCTTGGGAAGTGGAAATACACTTCCGGTGAGTGCGGCGGATGATTTAAGTGAACAACACGTAGAGGCTCTTATCTCTGCTCTAAAGAGATACAAGAGAGCTATGGGTTGGACTATTGATGATATAATTGGTATCCCTCCTGGGATATGTATGCACAAGAGTCATATCGAAGAAGATTGCATGCCTACAAGTAAGCATCAACGTCGTCTGAATCCATTCAGAAAACGATGCCCCATCTATCTTGATGAAGTCTAAGTAATCGAGATAGCTATGTCGAGCCGCGACAATAAATCAAGCTCTTGGTGGGAGGCAACCCATCGTTTTTAATTATTTTGTTTTCTTAAGATTTTGTCGAGCCACGACCAAAACTAAGGCGCTTGATGGGAGGCAACCCATCGTTCTAATCGTTTTTGTTGTTTTTGAGTAAATGTAGGTGCAAGAGGTGTAAAGGAGGAGATTGGTTTCAAATTTTGATTTGGAAGTATTGCATGTTGAAGGTGGTAAGTTAGGAATGAAGAAGCAAAAGGCTATGGGTTAGGCATTGCCTATGAAAATATAGGCAAAGAACAAGGCACGGCTTATGTAAATCTAGGCCATGAACAAGGCAAGGCCTATGCTATGGCCTAAGATCTCGGATTCTACAATGCCATGGCATAGGCGCCGCCTATGCTCAACAATGCCATAGCATAGGCGCCGCCTATGCAAAAGCCTTTTGTCTCTGAATCTAGTATGCCATGGCATAGACGCTGCCTATGCCTAACAATGCCATAGCATAGGCGCCGCCTATGCTCAACAAGGCTTTGCAAAAGGCGCCGCCTATGCCAAGCATAGGCAAAGCATTAGGCGCCGCCTATGGTCACTTTTGGTCTCCAAATCCGATTCCAAATGGGTCAAAACCCGACCCAAGCTTGTCCTATAAATAGAAACTTAGTCTTAGAACAAAAATGCATTGCAACTTCAACCTAGGCGCCGCCTACCTCTCCAAAATCTCTCAAAAATTTTCCTTTTGCTCTTTTACTTTGCAAGAACATCTTCCAAGGCCATCAACCAAGTAAGTACTTCTTTGTTCTTCTTTTATATTCCGTAAGTACTACACTACTACGCCTATAATGAATTGTTAAATCTTGAAGTAGTATTGGTTATTTGAATGTGGTTGATTTGTTGTGATACAACTAAGTGAGTGAAAGAATACGTAAGGATGATCTTGACTTGTTTCCAACTTGTATTTGATTTTGATGCACTGTCATATTTTTGCGGAATTGACATGGTCAAGAAAATTGCATAATCTTGTAACTAGAATACTTACATGTTGGAATGACTCGTTCATCGAGATAAAGATCATGATTGAATACAAGCATGAGATGTTGTGATTATTTCTATGCCATAACTTGATACGATCTCTATGTAGTAGTCTAGTGCAAAAGGTACATTAATCCACACATGAAAGTATAGTCAATATTACATGAAATAGAGTTGGAAAGGATAGTAAGATGACATGAAAGTATGACTGTGCTGAACATATTGTTGGAACATATCACCTAAATGTATGTCGATGAAGTCTGAGTAATCGACATCATTCACTGAATTAGTTTGTGTCAACAAATTAAGTGTGGGGTGGTGCCACTATTGTCTGTTTGTCGATTAAATCTTCCGAGATGAGCTAGCATGAATTTATTTTAGTCTCAGGTAAAATGGCACCAAAAGGTCGACCAGGAAAAGAAAAAGCGTCCACCTCACAGAAAGGTCAGAAAAGGAGAAGAAAAAAGCAAGCTGAATCCTCCTCTCTGCAAATACCTCGAATGACGATGTGAAGGAAAACTCTGGTAATGACGACTCTGATGATGATTCCGACGCAGGGGGTTTGACCCCAGACATAGAAAAGGAGTTTGACTAATCAGGTTTTCCTTACTTATTTCCACTGAGGGCAGTGTGTCCCATCTAAGTGTGGGGTGAGGGTATTTGTGTTCTGTAGCGTATTTCTTTGCCTGCATTTATTCTCGTTTGTAGTTAAATTTTTTGATTTTTAGATTTTTTTAGATTTTGCATGAAATTGTTCTGATAGGCGGCATGGTATTATGACAAGTGTTTGTGCTAAAATCATTGCTATTGAGACGTTTAGGCTCCAAGTGTGACTCACTGTGTGATATTTGTGTGGTTTAATTCATTCATCTGTTGGGTCAAGAGTCTATACTGCTCCCAATAAAGTTGACCATGTGCCTTGTGTGTGTGAGGATATAGTATATTCTGGGTTGTGACTGATGCTAGAACTTGCTTGGTGTGTGTGTAAAGCGAAATAAAGAGTGCAAGTTTAGGAGATGATTTAGGCATTTCTTTGGCAACCTGTATTTGTTTTCCTTCCTTTTACCTACCCATGGACATTATCTTAGTTAACCCCCTTTGAGCCTTTAGCCATTTTCTTTGACAACCTCATATGTAAGCCGAATCCATTTTTTTTCAAGACCATAATTTGATCCAAATTCCTAAGTGCTTTAAGTTGTGAAGTCATGTGACAAAATAAGAGGAAATTGGGTGAGAGTGATGCCTTAAAGTGAATTGGTACTTGAATTTGTTATGAAAAAAAAGAGTGGCTATCATAGAGGTGTGTTATAAAAAAAAAAGAGAAAAGAAAAGAAAAAGAAATAGAAAAACAAAAAGATAAATTGTGTTTATGATTAAATAAAAACATAGTTATGCTTGAATGGCAAAATAGATGAAAAGGGGTGATAGATGAAAGAAAGGTAGCAGGGTTGATTAAAAGAGAGTGTTAATGGCATAATGTGATGTATTAAAGCGCTTAGGAACATAGTCACTATTTCTGGACAAAATAGTCCTACCCGTTCCTTAGCCTACATTACAACCTGTAAAAGACCTATTTGATCCTAAGCTTAGCATTCTGATATTAGTGGAGCATTACACTAAGGGCAAGCCTATGGTCATCAGTTGCAACATATGAATTCTTTGTGAGACTGAGAGCAAGGATAATCTTATACCCATGTTTTGAAAAATGAAATACTTGTGAGTAATTATGGGTGATATATTGTGAGACACACATGGTTGATAATTTTTGGGTAGTTGTTGTATGATTCTTGGTGCCTTAACTTTTGAATACGAATTAACCATCATCACGAGTCGATGTTGGAGGTTGAATTGTTTCTAGTAGTGATTAGAAAACTTCTCTTTGTTAATAATTGTCGTGCCTGTCTTGATAAATATTTTATGTTGTTACTGTGAAACCCTAAGTAGATGTTTATATGGACATGATATATTTTTCGAGGACGAACAATGCTTTAAGTGTGGGGTGTTGATGATAGGCGTATTTAAACGCCTAAAGAACCTTAATTTACCCATATTTTAGCTAAATTTTGAGGACAAAATATATAATTCATGCACTTTTAGTCCCTTTTCCTGTAAGTGAGCTAACAAACGTGATTAGCAAGTTTTCAGGTATAAATGATGAAGATTCCAGCACTTTATGGATAACTTGACGCCAAAGGAAGCTTCACGAAAGAAGGAAAACAGCGTTTGGACGCCTATGGACGGAAAGTGATGCATGGATAACTTGTCCCGGGCAAAAAAAGCATTTCTAAAGACTTTGAGGATCAGCAGTAACTTAGTAGGATTAGGATAAGGATGCAGTAACCTAGTAGGATTAGGATAAGTACGCAGTAGCCTAGTAGGAATAGGATATGGGTGTTATAAATACCCTATTTTGCTGAAGCTTTTTATCATGCATTCAACTCACTCATTCATTAATTCAAGTCCTTTCCATTCAACTTTTACTATTATTCAAGTTACAGATTCTATAAGTTTTAACAGAGAAACACGACTCTCTTGAGAAGAACGGCTAGGGCAAAAATGTGTGAGAGTTTTTGACGCCAAAAATCATCCAAATCGTCAAGCTTGTTCTAGATTTTGGTATGATGATGATGTCTATTGTGATTTCCGTTGCACTCATGAGTAGCTAAACTTCTCTGTTAGGGTTATGAAAGCCTTATGAGATACTATCTGTTACTATGAGTTTGTGAATTCTTGATACGTATGCTGCTTATATCATTACTCTCTTTATCTTAATTGAATTCTTGTGGTTGCAAACATATAGAATACGCCAGTATAGCATTAACTTGTTGGAAAGAAAAGTTACATGTCTGGAAAATAGAGAATGACAAGGAAATAGGGATACTAACCCCTGTTTAAAAGTTAGTGCCGTAACTGGTTTAACCTCTTGGAGAATTCGTACCATTAGTATACGCTTTAAGCTCGAAAGAGTTAAAGTGATATAATCCTTGATAGTCGAAAGACGCTAGGATTTACCATAGAATATGAATCTCTATAAGCGCATGCATGTCTGAATTCCGCATAACTCATAGCCAATAGATACGTAGAACTCATAAGGTGGACATAACCCTAACTTACAATTCTCATTGATTAACTCCTACTACATTACTCGTTTCATTCTTTATTTTGGTAAACATTATTATACGCATAAAATACCCTCTTTGTCCGCAGAACTTTCGACCAAAAGTCTACTAATAGTTACAACACTTAGTGACCAAGTATTCCCTGTGGGATTCGACACCCAACCCAGTTGGGTTCTATATTTGACAACGACCGCTTACACTCTTACGAGAGCTGTAGTTTGAACGTTATCACCTATATCTCCGACTGAGGTTCAAAGTTTTATTAGTTTGGACGGTTATTATAGTTGATTCATTGAGGGTTGGGATACTATTTCAGTGCCTATGATCAGATTGACTAAAATGGAGGTTCCTTTTCGATTGTTTGAGGAGTGTGAGTTGAGCTTTGATAAGCTCAAGGATTTTCTTACTTCAGCTCCTATTTTAGATCTTCCCATTGAGTGTGAGGGATTTGACATGTTTTGTGATGCTTTCGATGTTGGTCTAGGTTATGTATTGATGCAGCATGGTTGTATTAATCCTTATGCTTTGAGACAACTTGAGGTGCACGAGCGCAATTAATCCACTCATGATTTGGAGTTGGCGGTGGTAGTTTTTGTGCTTTAGATTTGGAGGCATTATATTTAGGGTATGCATTGTGAGATTTTCATCGATCATCATAACCTTCAGTATCTTATGACCTAGAGGGAGCTTAATGCTAGACAATATAGATGAATGAAGTTGCTTAAAAATTATGATATTACGATCTTTTATAATCCAGGTAAGGCGAACGTGGTAGCAGATGACTTGAGTCGGAAGATAGTGAGTATGGGTAGATTGGCTTGTATTTCAGTTTCTCAAAGGCCGTTGACATGGGACATTCTATCCTTAGCCAACTTGAAAGTTCACCTTGATATATCAGATCCTAGGAGGATTCTCGCTAGTGTTGAGGTGAGGCCTTCACATTTCGAGTAGATTTGGGATCATCTGTTTGAGGTCGTATTTATGTTCTGAGGATTGATGACTTGATCCAGTTGATTCTGTATGAGGCTCAGAGTTATAGATATTCTATTCATCCGGTCACAATGAAGATGTATAGAGATTTGAGACGACATTATTGATGGAGTAGCATAAAGAGAGATGTGGTGGATTTTGTAGCTCGTTTCCTATGTTGTCACCAGGTAAAGGCTGATCATCAATGACCAGGTGGATTCACTCAGAGATTGCCCATTCTCAATTGGAAATTGGAGCAGATTACCATGGATTTTGTTAGTGGTTTGCTTTGTACTTCTCATTCTTCTGATGGTATTTGGGTCATCGTGGATCGGTTGACCAAGTCAGTGCATTTCATTCCTATTCAGATATCCTTCAGTGTCGAGAGGTTGGACTGTATAAATGTGCGTGAGATAGTCCATTTGCATGGTATGCCCATATCTATTATTTAGGGATGAGGTTCTGTGTTTATTTCTAGCTTATAGAGAGATTTTTAGGAGGAGTTGGGTACTCAGGTGGACCTTAGTACAACCTTCCATCCTCAGAATGATGGCCAGTCCAAGCAGACTATTCTGGTGCTTGAGGATATGCTCCGAGCCTGTGTTATAGATTTTGGAGGACAGTGAGTAAAGCACTGAGCTTTGGCAGAGTTTGCATATAACAACAGTTATCATTTGAGTATTGAGATGGTTCCATTTGAGGCTTTGTATGGTAGGAGATGCCATTCTCCATTGGGTGGTTTAAGACTTTTAAGATTTGACCTCGTGGTACTGATTTGCTTCAAGAGTCATTGGATAGATTCTAGGTGATTCAAGATAGGTTGAGAGCATCTTAAAGTATGCAGAAGGCATATGCAGACCTTAGGCTTCATTCCTTGAGAATTAGAGTTAGAGATTGAGTATTCCTCTGAGTGTCTCCCATGAAGGGTGTGATGAGGTTCGAGAAAAAGGGCAAGTTCAAACCTAGATATATTGTACCATTTGAGATTCTTCGAACAGTTGGTGAGGTGGCTTATGAGTTAGCTTTACCTCTAGATTTTGCTGTTGTCCATTGAGTTTTCTATGTTTGTATGTTGCAATGATACATCCTTGATCCATCTCATGTTCTTAGATGGGAGTCAGTCTAGTTGGATGAGCGGTTGACTTTCATGGAGGAGCCGGTGCTTATTTTGGCTAGTGATGTTAGGCAGTTATACAATAGGGATATTCTTTTAGTTAAGGTTTAGTGTAGGTACCGCCTAATAGAGGAGGCTACTTGGGAGATCAAGAGCGAGATGCGACCCTAGTATCCTTACTTGTTAGAGACTTTAATGACATACTAATCATTAAATTTCGCGGATGAAAGTTCCTTTAGTAGTGGCTAGGAGGACTTTTGCTTTGGGTCCCAAGGCACCCCAGCTCATTTCGACCTATTGGTCGGAAAGTTAAGAAAATAAAAATTAGTTATGGGACCCATATTTTGTCGAAACGACCTCAGATGGATATTTTTCTGCAACATTGAGTCTGGAACATCGAATATCGTATGGTTACATAGTTCATTTGCATATACGGGATTCTGGATGAATCTCGAGAGGTTGGCAAAGACTTGGAAAATTCCAAGTCTCAGCTGTCAACTAGTGCTGTCGCTATCCCGATCCTAGGGTCACTATTGTGATACCATTGGCAGGGCACTAGCGCGATCGGGGTATGCAGGTCATGATCGTGACAGCTTGTGCAGCCATAAGATTTGGCGAACGCATGCCCTAGGTCGCGATTGCAAAACCTGAGGGTCTATGCTGGGTATAAATGACCCCTTATTTTGAGATTTTAGCCATTTCTCATCCATTTCTTGAGAGCTTAAATCATAAAGAGTGAGATTAAGTTGGATTTAGGCTTGTGGGTGATTGGAAATCTTGATTAACACTTGTTTTTGTGATTATCTTTCTATTTGAGGTTAGAATTCACCCTTTTATTGGTAGATTTTCTTGATTTCTTGTTCAAAACCCCCCAAAAGCCTTGAGAGCTTAATTTTAGCCCCAATTTAGCTTGGATTTCACCCATTTTGTAGGGTAATGCTTGATGTCGCCTAAAAATAACCTTCAAAGAAGTATGCTACGGTCGATGTCAAATATAGTAATCCAAACCAGGTTGAGGTCGTACGCACAGGGAAAACGCTGAACAATATTTTAAACTTGAAAAAATCCATGGGCAATGTAGTATAGTAATTGGGGGGAATTTGAAGTCAAAAGTAATAAGTAATAGAACTTGAATGCTTGAGTGTATAAAAAATAAAAGATGAACACTAGGACTGTGTTCCCCTTGGCTTCTTAACTCCATAAACTTCTGGTATTCAACTCTCCTATCCTGCTGCATTGCATGAAAAGTTGACAAGCTATGTATTATCAACCGTTTTTTGAACGTATTGATAAATCTTTCCCTTTACCTTGTGAGTCTCAAGGTTTTTCCTTGTTGCTCGTTTCCTATGACCTCAGTATAACTTTTACCTATTGAGTCTCAAGTCGATTAGACGAGGGCTGGTGGCCTCGAATCAGTCTTAATCTCCTTTTCCTAATCTCAAACTCCCTTGTGAGGACGTTCTTGAATATGGGCAATCCTCAAGCTTTTGCAGTAGCTTTGAGGTCAATTAATACGAAGAAGATTAAGATACATGCAACTACCATAGAATAGATGAATCTCCCACTTCCTCTATGTTGTTAATCTTCCAGGGTTCCCACAACCTTTGTTAAGGAATTTAGCTGCTCATGTTCATGCAACAATCCATACTAATCAATGTAGAATACATGTAATTAATTGCACAATGATGAAGGAAAAACCTCAAAATCTCTAATTAAATACGAACCCAAAAATCCAAGACAATAGTATCAATGTATGTAAGAATATCCACAACTAGTATAAGGTGCGTAACATAATAATGAAATAATCCAAAGGTATTTATAGTATTTAAAAATAATAAATAAATCCGAATAAAAACGGAATAGGAAAAGTAAGTCGACACTTGTTATGATTCATGTGGTCTACTAGTAAGGTCTCTTTACGAGTTGTATGATGCTAATCTTAGGCATTCCAATGACTGATATTCAGGGCTTTCAAGCTTCTGCTGTCCTTACGATTCATCACTAGGAGTCGTAGTCTGTCCTTATGGCTCATGGTCTTCACTTGAGCCTTAGACTTTCAGGGCTTTAAACAACGGTCTTCTTACGATTGATCACTACGAGTCGTAGCCTAATCTTATGACCCGTAGCCTTCCTTATCTTCAATGCTGTATCTTGACATAGCTCTCTTGTATCCTTACAAGTTCTCCCAAATGACTCTTATCCACTTCTTACGAGTCATAACCAATCTTTCCTTAGTGGTTCAGGTTCACTTTTTTTCTGGTATCCTAACGAGTTAGGCTACGAGTCGTATGGTGACTTAATGACTCATACCTTGACCAGTACTTTGCCCTTTTAGAATCTTCTTCATTCTTTTTAATCCAACACTACTGTCAACCTATTTTACCTTCAACAGACACAAAAACTACAAAAAATCTACCAAGATGGTCTAAGTCCACACATAAATTCCTTATTTTAGGCATCGAATGTGCCATGTTACCATGGAACATCAACACCCTCAACTTAGAATGTTTGCATGTCCTTAGGTAAAACAAAAATTAAAAAAACAGAAACACGATGTTTTACAGGAAGATCCTAAGAAACCTTCTGCAATAATTTTCAACTTAATGATGACATCACATTAACAAAGGACAACCAGGCATATATAAAAATTACATTAACTGAATAGTCTAGTATTCTAACAATGCACCCCTGTACCCTCACAATCAAAAGAGATCCCATTTACTCAGATTAATCAACATAATTTTCTCGGGGACTATCAAGAGACGCTCTCACTCAAAACGAAGTTACAACCTATGCACATAGAATGCCATAGGCTTTCCCATATGTTCTTTACCTGAGTTTTCGGACAGTTGGGTTAGGATCACTATAGGACCTTCTTAAGCTTGTAATGT
The DNA here is from genome assembly GCA_030864215.1 of Capsicum pubescens. NCBI lineage: Eukaryota > Viridiplantae > Streptophyta > Magnoliopsida > Solanales > Solanaceae > Capsicum > Capsicum pubescens. The sequence continues at coordinate 218,513,260 of CM061543.1, read as the reverse complement.
AGGCTTGGGGTCTGGTATGATATCTTTGGGAATTTTTTCAGTGACTAAGCCTCCTTGACACTACAATAACTTCAGGGTCCACTTATTTTCCAATTTTTCTTTTTATTCTGTCCTTATTTCTCCCATTTTATTTGTTTAGACTGGGTGTGGTTCCTTGATTTTTTTCTTTTGATTATTTTTCTCATTGTTTTCTTTTTCTATATTTTTTTTATATTTTCACAATTTTTCTATTTGTCTACCACACCCAGTCTTCTTTTTTATTCACACCCTTTCTTCATACCCGCTCTATACTACGCACCCCTATGATAGACACCCTCAACTTAGGTGATTTGCCTGAGTTGAGGTTCACAGTTTTCAAGGAGGACCAGGGACAAAAAAGGTTTATTATAGTTTAAATGGAAAGGTGAATCAATGTAAACAAGAAAATAGGTTTATGAAGGCTCAAATATCGAGAATAAGGGACTCATATATCATTTGGTTGGAATATTTAAAGTGGTCTGAATACAAAAATGGCCTATGATCATCTCCTAACCGACCATCCTAGCACTTACGCAAGATCAACCGGGCAAGTTTAGGACTCCATGCACACCGGAAACTAGCTAACGCCTCATACACACATCATATAGTGTCACATTACTAGTAGCTACTTATTCAATTATGGAATTGTTTACCATAGTTATTCCATAATTCTAATGCAATTATCAGATTAACAATCATCCCTCACACATGCACCTATCACAGAATTAGCAAAAATTTTGGAGAGGTATAAACTTTTCAACATAGTTTCCACAATTTCAGCACAACCCTTAAAAAAAATATATCTACTCCCATAAGTACAAATTTTCTTCCTATTTTGAGAATAACACAACACAAATATGAACAAACAACACAAACATGAAAAACATGCCAGTTCACAAACATTTTCAGATTATGGCCTATGGGTTTTGAAACATGGCAAGCATAACCCGTGGCAACTATGGTACACCCCTACCCCCAACTAAAACCTATGCACTATCCCTAATACATCTTACCAATGCAATACAGGGAGTGAGAATATACCTGTTCACTCAAGGTACCATCTCATACTCTATCATCACCCGCTCTCCTCAGTCCCATTAATTGGCAGGGCCATCTCTACAGTAGTGGCACCGGTTGTGGTCTATACGATCAATGGTATGTCTAGTGTTAGGGCTATGTCACTGCCCCTCTCAGCATCCATGGACGGTTTCAAAACACCAACCTCAATAGCCATCTCATGGACCTTCACCTTCCAGACTTTTTCACTCACGATGTTGTCTCGTACTGCTGTCTCAATATTTTTATCTTTGGCACTATTTCTTTTTCTATTCTTATTATTTTCTTTCTTTCCTCCTTATTCTCTAACTGGAATACTCCAAATATTTCTAATTTCTACCTCTATCTGATTTCAGTGATAACAAGCTTTGGGAAAACTGGCCTTTTATGTAATTCATTAACCAGCTTTTCCAACTCAGCTACTTCAACTTTCACCTCTAAAATATCAGGAGTTTGGCCACTTCCCAGCTGACGTGTGACTCCGCTCAAAACCATCTAATCTTCTCTGGATTTTCTACTTTGTTCTTCAAGTTTGTTTTTAACCCAGGGTTGCACACCCTCCACTACTAACCAGACTTTTTTCTCCAAAGTAGTCAACCTTGTTATAACCTCATTCCACATAGTCATTGAGATAAATACAAAACCTACTGAAGATGATCTGGATGAAGATGGGCATGGTGGTGTTGACTGTGAGGGAGTGGGGATACTAGATATACCTATTGCATCAGATGGCTGGGGCTTCGACTGACTACCTTCAATCAGAATGTCATCTATCTCATTTACACCGGCAGCCTCAAAATTCACATCCTTATTCCTGAGTATCTCAGCTAATACTGTTGTTCCTTATTTTATTTGCTTGGTCATGGTGTTCACTGCGTCTCTAATCAACCCCAAATTAGTGGTAGTATTTGGATCAATATATTGTACCACATTTGGGAGTTCTAGCACTCCCACCTTTATGCAAATCTCCATCAACAAACATGGAATTGCGAAAATTACCTTATCAGTTCCAACTGCTCAGTCACGTATCTACCAAAAGATGAACTATGCGTCATCAAACTCATATCTAGCCATGAGTCCTGCTATCAATCCTGCGTGGACTGGACTGAGAACATTGTCCCTAGTAGTGGGACACAATCTATATCGATCCAAATTTCACCACGCCTTTTCCTCAAAGTTCAGAGTCTGATGTGGCATCAAAACACGATATTTTTGATGCTTAAAACCACAAATTTATGCATGAAATTAGGATATTTTGTTGGATATGATGCACTTTGGTGTGAATTGCAGGTAAGACAGGTCCACAACAGTGTTTGAATGAAAAAAGTAGGAAAAGACCTGGAAAGACCAATTTTGAGTTGTATATGAGTCAGCTCTTGAATTATAACCATCCGATATGACTCATATAATGAATAATACTCAGTACAAAACCAAAGGTCAACCTGTAGAGCCAAGTATGGGGAAGATACGACTCTAGTATCCGAGTCATAAGACTGGATATGAGTCGTACAGAGAAGTCGTAAGAATAATAGAACCTAAGATACTGTTCAAAGATTTAAATATCAGAAGTATATGAGTCAGAAGTCTGAGTACGACTCATATATGGAAGTCGTATACAAACCAGTGTTCAAGACTTGGAAGGACAAAATTCCCAGGTGGATACGAGTGAAGGAAATGAGTCGTACACTCATGTACGACTCGTAAGAAGAAGTCGTAAGCTGAATAAGAAGTTGAAGCCTTAGGAGATGATATAATAGAACGGATATGAGAAGGCAGGGTACGACTCGTCTAATACCGATACGAGTGAAACCGAGTCATGCTGACTTCCTACATAACTCAACCTTTCCCATTTTTATTAGGATTTTTATGTTATTTTGAGATACTATAAATACCCTAGGGTTTATCTTTTATTAGGTTACATTTTTTCATATATTATTATAATACTTTACAATACTTTTACAATTTTTCTTGAGATTTTAGGGTTTATTCAATTAAAGACTACAGTTTAATCACCTTATTCTTGTGCGATTGATTTTTTGTGTTCTTCATTGATAATCGTGGTTTCTTGGACAAACATGAGCAGTTAATATCCTTGACTAGGGTTATAGGAACGCTGGCAGATTAGCTACGTAGAGAAAGTGTGAAACTCATCTGTTCTAGGGTTTTTTCATGTATCTTAATCTTTTTCACGATAATTAATCTTAAGTATCTACAGTAACTTGAGATAGCCTATATTCACATCCATCCCCACAAGGGAGATTGTGATTGGGAAACGAAGATTAGGATAGTGATTTGGGATTCACACCTTTTAGTTCCCACTATCTCATCTAATCACTTGATCCTACCCTGTGATAGTGAACTGAGGTCATAGTAAGGAGCAACAAGGCGACACCCTAAGTCTTACCCGGTAAAGGGTGAAATTTATCTTCACGCTTACTACGCGACTGATAATACCTATCTTGTAGACTTTGCATGCATAACAACAGAACAATTAGGTTGATCATGAGAAATTTATGGAGTTGAGAATCCAGGGGGAATACAAACCTAGTGTTTGTCTCATATTGTCTACAACACAAAAGCACTCAATATTTGGTTACTACTTACGATTAATACTACAATCCCTCCATTTTTTCCTGTATTACTCGAGGATTACATCAAGTCAAGAAACTGTTCACATTTTCCCTGTGGGATCTAACCCAACCTAGTTGGGTTATTATATTTCCAATCAACCGCATTATTCTTCTAATTGGAGTGTAACTTTGGGCGACATTAAATTTTGGCACTGTTATCGGGGAAGATGGTTTGAGTAGTGAATTGAAGTGGTGAAGTTTGCCAGTTTTATTTTTCTATTTTTGATTTGGCATACGCCAGTGTATGCCTAGTACTAGGAGTAGAGGCAATCCCTTTACTCCATTTTGATCCAGAACCAAAGAGAATCCTTCAAACACCGAGAAGGATATTAGAAAAAGTCTATAAAGGGGTTCAAGATCCCCCACCCATGGATCTGAATGCGGCACTCCAGTGTACTTCATTAGATCTACAAAATATTACAGATTTACCGACATAAAAACTGTTGAAGCGAGAACGTAGAGAAGCTGAAGAGGCTAGACTTGTTGTAGAGGCGGAGTTAGCTTAGCAAGGTGGACTAGTCAGGCTTAGACAGGTTGTTGATCATCGATTTCAGAGAGGTAGAGCTCCATTTATTTTGGCATATCAACACTTAGACCCATATGAGGAGGATGATAAAGACCTGGGTTATGTTGAGCCTACGGAGTCTGGAGCCATTGTTCCTCTTGCTTTAGATCTTTAAGTGAAGTTTGATATCACTAGTGCTATGATCTAATTGTTGAATCAAAAGGGTGTATTTTTGGGTACAGCTAAGGATGATGCAAACACGCACCTTGAAAAATTTCTTGGGATCTGCATATCTTATACTATTCTATGGATTAATTATGAAGCATTGAGATTGAGGTTGTTCCCATTCTCTTTGATAGGTGAAGCATCACTATAGTTAGGGGAACTTCCAAGAGGATCTATCACTACTTGGCATAAGTTAAAGACATAGTTTTTGAGTAGTTTTTTCCCTCCTGCACGGATGTTACAGTTGAAGGATGAAATTTACAACTTCAGACAACTACCTGCTGAGTCTATGTATGAGGTGTGGTTTCAATTCAAGAAGAAGCTGAGCATGGTACCAAATCATAGAATCAGAGGATCGAACTTGTCATAGATATTCTATAGATCATTGAATGGTAGTTCAAGAGCTATGGTAGATACTATTTCAGGAGAAGCATTTATGCGTCTTCATTGAGATGCTACACAGGAAATGCTAGATAATATTACTGTGACCAATAGGAGATAATATACTAGATATTAAGAACGTGGGGGTGGTACATATTCTATTGGAGCAACAAAAACCTATGGAGCAACAAATGATATGGTAGCACAAGAGGTTGCACAACATCGTACATATATTGGGTTGCTTACAAAATAATTTGCGTCAATGAGTGCAGAGAAAGTGAATATAGTTGTGGAACAGGGGTCTTCTTCCAAACTATTCGAGATTGAATTTGAAGAAGAGACAAAGTATCTTGATCGTAGATTGGCAGATTTTCGAGCCCAAGGGAAAGGGAATCAAGGTTGAAACTATTATAATCATAGTTATAGAGATATGAGTAGAGAAAGAGCTAATGATTGGTATTATAAAGATGACTATAAGGAGAAAACTGATTAGTATATTCCACCAGGTAGTCGTGATATAGAGCTCAGAATGGAGGCCCTTTTGTCTAAGATGGTCAAAGGGAAAAAAAGTCAAGAAAACTGCCTGAAGGATATCAAAGCTGATCTGTCAGGATTGAACTAAAAAGTTGAGTCATATGCTATAAAAATCAAGTAATTCGAGCACCAATTTGGTCAGATATCAGCCACAGTGAATCAGAGACAACCTGGTACTCTTTCGAGCAATACAGTGGTAAATCCCCAAGATGCTAGTCAATGCCATTCCATTACCACTCAGAGTGGGAAGGTTACTACAGATCACCTGAACCCACTGTTGATGAGAAAAAAATAAGGATGAGACATTTGATGTTGGGAGCAGTAGAAAAAAGAATGAAGGAGAAGAGAAGTCTACAGATCCTGTGCTAAAGCCCATTCCAAGACCTCTTTCTCCTTATCCAAAAAGAATAAAAAATAAACAAAACGATGGTAAGAATCAGGAATTTTTGTCTATGTTAAAAGAGTTGACTGTCAAAGTGCCAGGATATGCAAAATTCATGAAGGATTTGATCACGAAGAAGAGGTCAGTCAGCTATGAGCAAGTTGACAATATTCATCACTGCAGTGCTGTAGTTACTAGATTGTTAGTAAAAAAGAAAGAAAATCTTGGCGCATTCAAAATACCTTGCACTATTGGGTCTTTCATCTTCACTCGAGCATTATGTGACTTGGGGTCTAGCATCAACCTTATGACCTTTGCCGTATTCAAGCAGTTGGGGTTGGGATCTCCCAAACCAACTACCATGTGACTAGTGATGATTGACAGAGTGGTAAAGAAGCATGTTGGTATCCTTTATGACGTTTTGGTAAAAGTGTCTTCTTTTATATTTCCTATTAATTTTGTTATATTAGATTGTGAAGTGGACTTTCAGGTCCCAATTATTTTGGGAAGAACATTTTTGGCTATAGGTAGGACATTGATTGATCTGGAGAAAGGACATCTAATATTGTGACTCAATGATGAACAAGTGACATTCAATGTATGCAAATCTATGAAGTAGCCTAACAAATTGAGAGAGGTATCTGTGATTGATGTATATAATGAGGAGATAGATTAATTCCATGATATTGATGCAACGACTCTGTGGGATGATGGTTCTGATGTGGTTTTTCCTGTTGTAGAGAGACTAGGTGTCGAAGCACTGGCAGCTGTAATCATAAATTTTGACTCTGATGGTATCGAGGATTTAGTAAGTGCACTGTACGGGAGTGGTTATAATTTTGGGATAAAGAAGCTTGATTTAGACTTAAAGAATAGTACCAATCCACCTTCTTGCCCATCTATTGAGAAACCACTGGTGTTAGAGTTAATGGCCCTCCTATCTCAATTACGATATATATTTTTTGGGGCCAACAACACTTTGCCGATTATTATTGTAGCTGATCTAAGTTAGTCAGAAGTAGAAACATTATTATCAGTATTGCAGAGATTCAAGATGGCCATCAGATGGTCTATTACAGAGATTGTGGCTATTCCACCTATTTTTTGTACTCACAAAATATAACTTGAACCAGAATATGTTCCATCTATTAACCATGTATTAAACATCAACATTGACTCAATCCTCCTATGCAAGAGGTGGTTAAGAAAGAACTAATCAATTGGTTGGATTCTGGTGTAGTGTATCCAATTGCTGATATTAAGTGGGTCAGCCAGTGTAATGCATTCCGAAGAAAGGCAGAATAACTGTTATACCTAACGAAAAGAATGAGCTAGTACCTATGAGGCCAACCACTAGATGGAAAATGTGCATGGATTATAGAAAATTAAATGCATGGACTCAGAAGGACTATTTTCCTATGCCTTTCATGGATCAGATGTTAGACAGGTTAGCAGGTAGAGGATGCTATTGTTTTCTTGATGGGTACTCAGGCAACAATCAGTCCCTAGCCAAACCTTTTTAAGATCAAGGGATTTCCATGTATCCATAGATTATATTCAACCAAAACCATGGACTCCAAGGTCTTTCCAATCCATTTAAAACCATATAAACCATTCATATCATTTAGGGTTCCATTACCAAGTTTAAACCATGCATAAGTTCCATTGAGAAACAAATATTATAGCGAAAACATTATTAAAGGCATTTTATCAAACACATTGGGGGCATAGTATTTCCAAAACCAAAGTCCACAAAGAACCACTCCCATGCAACCAATTATACAAAACTACCATTAATGCATATAAAAGTATAAGTGAAATATAAGAAAACCATATCCAAGCATTTATAACCAAAACCCCCAAATCATATTGGAAAACCCAAAATCATACAACATTCAAATCATAAAAACATTGTATAAAACCATGCCTTTAGTTGGAGCTAACAATGTAGGGAGAGAACATACCTTAAACCAAGATGATGATGGAGATAAATCACCATGACAAGCCCCAACTTACTCCTTAAGATGAAACCCTAGCTTTCTTTGCCCAAGAACTCTAGAGAGGATCTATGAGCATTTCCAAGCATTTAAGAATATAATAATAGGGAAAATAATATCCAAGTGCAATATAAGTTATGGGACCTTATTAGGATAAGTGGGAAAATATCCAAATTACCCTCACTTAAACTTTATTAAATTCCCATCATAAGGTATGATAGGACCTTACGAGTTATACCCAACCTGTATGAGTGATACCCACCTTTCGTAACCTAGGCTTTCCCTCTTAGACCCAACACTGTCTAAGGTACGACACACCCAATCCCAAGTCGTATTCAAGTGTACGACTAGTACCCATAAATCGTACCCTGGTAGAATAGAATCTAGGAGGCTTGAATACTGACCACCATATGAGTCCTGGGTACGACCCGTACCCTGGCTTATATCTCATGGTGAGCCACTTGTACTCAGATCCAACTTAAGTTACCAAGTCAAATATTAAGATAAGTAAAACCTAAACCAAATGATCCATATCCAACCATACGACTCATACCATTCAAGTCGTACCCATTCTAGTGACCAAAATCCATCCCTCCAACCAACACTGGTCAGCATACGACTGGACCATACCATTTGTGACCCATCATATAGCTCGTACCCATGAGTCATATTGGGTACAAATACCAAAATTCTAGGAAATTTTCTAAGGTCCAAAAACCAGGGTGTTTCATTTGGTTATGTAGTAAATGTTTTAATTAGGCAGTAATGGGGGTTGTGATAGCTAGCCATGAAGGTGTGAGTACAAAGGATGACACTAGAAACTCATGTTTACCAACATGAGGGTTGGTCTTGGGAACCATGTGATTGTAGGGTACAAGGGAATACCCTAAGTCAATATATGTATATATGTTCATAGAGGGCGAAGGGTAAAAAAAATCCCCAGCCATTTAAGATATTTTCGATTCATGCTGTTACACACACTAAGGCCCATTCAGGGGGTAACACCGGACCCATATAGCCTGTGATTGGACTTATGATGGTAAAGCTACACAATCCAGGTTAAGGTTTTAAAATGCATGCTAAACCTTGTTCCCTATCCCGACATGGTATATATGTATATATGTATTTGCATATGGTTTATATGTATTGGTTTGATTTAGGTTTGGATTAATGACTTTAATTTATCTTTATACCTGAGTTACATGCTAGCGTTCACCTCGCTAACCATTTTCAAGTGTTGTATCCCCATATGATGCAGAAATTGACCATACTACCACTCCTCTTACTCAGTGACTTGTGATTCAGGGATAACACTTGAGTCAGACTAAAGTGGTGAATTTCCATACTATGGAAGACCCCATTTTATGCTATGGATTTCTTTATGTCCTTATTATCCCTTTTTCTTTATTTTAGCTATGGTCGGGGGCATGCCATGACTGGATATTCTTTGGTTTTGATTAGAGGCTTTGTTTGACTACTATGGGCATGGGCGGTGTAGGTATTAGTGTTAGCATTGGTATTGGTCTTGGCATTGGGATTAGTATTCGATGGTTAATTGGTTGTGGATTTCAATTTTGATTATAGACTTGTTAGCATGTCTTCACATTAATATTATTTTATCTTATCATATATTTAAAATTCATTCGACATGGGGTTCAGGGTGGTCAATGGTTTGGGTATTAGGGTAGGTCTCTGGTCTTGGTTGGACTTGAGATACCCAATATGGCCAGGACTTGGTTCGGGTCATGTCAGTTTGGTATTATAGCGTAGGTTCATGGTCAATTGGGTGTCTATAAAGTCTTGTTAGGTAGACTCTATTTTAAGCGTATGTAGTGCACCACACTTATTAGGGAGAGGCTATGTGGCATTTAGGGATGTTTTTTATTTGAGTTTCATTTTGAAGCTGTAGAATCTAAGTGATTAGATCTCTCTAATTCCTATTTGTTATCCTTTCACATCATACCTCCGAGAAGATCTGATGTCTGTGGAAACCCTTCTATCCTAATTAAGGACAATAGAAATGAAGCCCATCCTACCCTAGAGGTTTAGACTAAGTCTAGGTCAATTGTTTTTGATGGTCCTACTGGAGCTCCATCGATTCCTCATATCCTCCTCAGACACCTTAAGTGGACGTGTCTAATGCTAAGTTTTGCTAGTCGATCCATTTTCTCACTTAGTTGGTTACCTCTCAGACTGAGCATGTGGATTCTATTGCTCCATCATCTGAGGCCACTAGAGTTGGCCAATTTATGAGGTTGAATCCTCCTGTTTTCATTGGTACGAAAGTTGAGAAAGATCCTCAAGGATATATAAATGAAATGGAAAAGATTTTCTGGGTAATGCATATTATTGAGGTGAAAGGTTTAGAGTTTGCAGCCTATCAGTTGAAGGATATAACTCATCAGTGGTATGAATAGTGGAAGCATCTCAGAGATGTGGATGTTGAGTCTGCCTTGTGAGAGGACTTTTCTAGAGCTTTTATTGATCACTTCTTTCCTCAAGAGCTGAGGGAAATGAAGGCGGATAGTTTGTTAACCTGAAGCAAAGAAAGAAGTTAGTCAAGGTGTCTGCCATGAAGTTTCACCAGTTATCTCGGTATGCTTTAGAGTTAGTTTCTAGTATGAGAGCTAGAATGAAGAAGTTCACTTCTGAGTTGTCCCGAGACTTGATTTAGGAGAGTAAGGCTGCCTTATTGGATAAAGAAATGGATATTCCCAAATTGGTTATGTATATGCAACTAGTAGAGGAAGAGAAGAGGAAGCAGGTTGAAATTGGTGAAGGGCAGAGCAAGAAATTCTGGCATTCAGATGAAGAAGGAGGTCAACAATAGAGCAATAGGGATGGTAGAAAGTGTTCCAAAAAGAAGTGGGGCAATTCTAGGTTCTACTGGACGACTAGTGCTTGATGTCACCCAAAACTAACCTCTAAAAGAAGTATGCTGCGGTCGATGCCAAAATAGTAACCCAACTAGGTTGGGGTCAAATCCAAAGGGAATATACTGAGTAGTTGATTGATTTGATGTAATTCACAAGTAGTGCAGAAAAGTAAAAGGGGGGATTTTAAAAGTGATCAGTGAGTAGTAACCGATCTTGAATGCTTTGAGTTGTAAATAATAGAAGACAAACACTAGAACTGTATTCCCCATGGATTCTTAACTCTATAAGTTTTTTATGTTCAACCCACCTATTTTGCTGCTCTGCATGTAATGTCGACAAACTTTGTATTATCAACAGTCTTGTGAACACGTTGATAAATCTCACCCTTTACCTTGTGAGTATCAGGGCGTCCTCTTATTTCTCCTTGTCTATGACTTCAGTTCAGCCCTCACCATTTGAGTTGGGTTGATTAGATGAGATAGAGGAATAATAATGATGGAAGTGAATCTCAAATTACTGTCTTAAACTTCTTTTCACAATCACAAACTTCCTTGTGCGGATGTTTATGAATTCAAGCTATCCCCAAGCTTCTGCAGTATCTTCGAGATCAATTTATGAGAAGAAGATTAAGATACATGTAGTTTACTTTAGAATAGATAAATCTCCCACTTCTACTACGTAGTTAATCTACCAGGGTTTCCACGACCCTAGTTAAGGAAGTTAGTTGCTCATGTTCATGAAATAATCCATGATAATCAATAAAGAAAGCATGTAATCAATTGCACAATAATGAGATGAATAAAATCCGAATTCTTTAATTGCATAAAAATCCAAAATCTCAAGAACAAAGTATCAATAATGTAAAGTAATGATAAAGCATGTAAAAGTGCATAAAAGTGCGTAACCTAATAAAAGATAAACCCTAGGGTATTTATAGTATCTCAAAAATACTCAGAAATCCTAATAAAAATAGAAAACAAAAAGTTAAGTCAGCGATGGTACGACTTGCCCATCAACTTGTATGCTCATCATACGAGTCGTTCCACAATTTCTCATATACATTCCAATGAATAATCTCCCAAGGATTTAAATTTTTGATCTTCATAAAACTTCTGCTTACGAGTCGTATCTTGCTCATACGACTCATGCCTTCTCTCGTATCCACGTAGGACTTTCTTCTTTCCAAGCTTGGAGACTGGTCTGCTTACGATTTGATAATACGAGTCGTACTTAGAATTTTTACATGTATACTTCTGAGACTTCAACTTTGAATTGTGGCTTTACATACAGTTATGCTTACGACTCAGTCATGACCCATACCTGTAGCTTACGACTCATATAAATGAGTCGTATTTTTTCTTTACTTAGTATTTTTTTTGGGTCCTTGGTTGTATTGTGCTTACGTGTCATCCTACGAGTCATGTGATACTTGGACGACTTGTGAGGTGACTCGCATCTTGATCTGACTTGGTCTTTTCAGGTCTGTTTCTTTTATTTTCATCCCAACACTATTATAGACCAGTTTCAACTGTAATAAACACAAAAAACATCATATCTACTAAAATAACCTAAGTACACGCATAAATTCAAGGTTTTAAGCATCAAAAGTACTGTGTTTCCATGACACATTAACACCTTCAACTTAGACTTTTGTGTGTCCTCGGGAAAATAGAAATCAAAAATCAAACACAACAACGATGCTTAAACAAAAATATCATAAGCTACCCATGGCAGTGATTTTAAATTCAATTTTCTCATAGATTGTTTCCTTCTCCTAATATAACTTCTCAAAAAAATCTAACTGTGTATACCATTTTAGCACACGGAGAAACACAAGGGAATCCGATATCAATATTAGCCACATTAACCAAGCATATTAGAAATCTAACAATACAACCCCCGTGCGCTCATAGTCAAAGAAATCCCATTCACTCTGCGTAGATTAATCCATTAATTCATGGATATGATAAACAATGCTCTCGCTCACAAACAAGTATCACCAGCATATACAAAATACCATAGGCTTTCCCATATGATCTCTCTCCAAGTTTTCATATAGTCTAAGTGGGATCACTAAAGGACTTTATTTGGCTTGTAACACAGGTTAAGAGATGGTATGGTATCCTTTTGGGATTTATTTAATGACTAGGCCTCCTTGACACTACTCCATATTTGGGGTCCACTTATTTTCACTTTCTCTTCAACTTTATTTCTGCCCTTATGTCTCCCTTTTTACTTTTAAAGAGCATTCTGACTTAGGCCAGGTATGGTTTTCTCACTTTATTTTTCTTTTTTTCCATTTTGCTTTAATTTTCTTCTTTTTTTTGTTCCCTACTTATTTTCTTACAACACCTGTCCATTTTAATTTTTCTTTCTACACTTTTTTCTTTATTCTCATTCTTCCTACGCACCCCTATAATAGCCACCCTCAACTTAGGCGATTTTCCTGAGTTGAGGTTCATACTGTCCAAGGAGGACCAGGGCCAGAATAGGTTTATTGTAGTAACAGAAAAGTGAAATCATTGTTCAAAATAAAAAAATTTAGTCAATGCAGGCTCAAATATTTGGATCAAAGGGATTCGTAACTTATTTTGGTTGGGCATTTAGGCTCGGGTGGACTTACAACAAAAAGGGCCTATGATCATCTCCTACTTGACTCACCTAGACCTAGGTAAAATCAATCAGGCAAGTTCTAGATTTTGACACATCGGGAACTTAGTAATACCTTACACACACTCGCACATGGTTGCATTGCTAAGTACTACTTATACAATTATGCAACTATTTACCCTAATTATTCTATCCCTAATCCCAATGCCATTATCAGATTCACAACATTCTCACATAATTAACAAAATATTAGGAACGGTATAAAATTTTGGACACCATTCTATTAGACACAAATGCATTCAGAATAATCATTTCAAATCCACAATTTATGTTTCAGAATCACAAATCAATTAAAAAATCATAATTCATAACAAATTAATTTCAAAATCACTAAAAAAATTAGTAATCATTTTTTTGCCATAGGTGCTGATTTTATCTGTATTTCAGCCCTTTGTCAGCACTGAACCTGGGTACTCAAGGCGCCAACTCAACAACATCAGCATATGGGTCGTCAGACTAGGTCCCATTCTCCTCAACAATCTTCCCATCAATTGGGACTTAGTCTGCAATAGTAGTCGGGGGCAAAACACATCCCTTCACACATTAATAACTAATGGTCTTGAACCATCGGCTTCAGCAGCCATCTCACATTTGTCTGATGGTCCAGCTGATCCTATATGCTAGCTACTGTAGCTTTCTTCTTAGTTTTTTTCTCTTCATGTCTTTATTTTTCTCTCTTTTCTTCTTGGGTTTTCTCAACCTGTAATGCCACCGGGTTTGGAATAACCTAATTATTAGGAACATGAACTGTAGGATCCATCATCTCAATCACGGGCTCCGAGATCACCAGTTTATCATACAACTCCTATACTATTTTCTTAATTTTAGAAACTTCGGAAGTGATCTCTATAATGTTCAAGGTCTGGCCTCTATCCAAATGTCAAGTAATCCTCAACTCAAAAGTATCAAGATGCCCTTAGAACCATCTGTCCTGGTTCTCAAATAGATCATCAAGCCAGGGCTTCATGCCTCCTTCCATGATCTGGACTTGCGCTTATAATATGGCCAGTCTCATCATAACCTCAGTCCACACGGACTGTTAAATAAGATTTAAACCTAAATACATACCTCTCGGTATGGGTGGTATAGACTACACTGGAGGTGGGGCACTAGAGGTACCTGCTGCATCTATTTATGTAGTCTCCGTCTATCCACCCTCCTCTATAGTATCGATAGTCTCAGCCTGACAACTCTTCTAGAACATCTCAGGTACCATGTCCACTACTTTTTTTGCCTGTCTTTCCATCAGTTTGCTACATCACAAATCAACCCAAGGTCTATTATGTTGGTAGCTTCGAGCATCTCAACATGACTTAGGATCTCCTATACACTTGCAGCCAAACAAATTTATGTAATCATATAGGGGTAAACCAACAATGACTTTTTACCCCTACAACCCAATCTCTTATCTCCTAAGATAGATACTCCCTGATATTGAACTCATATCTATCTATGAGACTTGCTATCATAGCAACCCAAATTGGGCTCAACACATTATCTCTTGTGGTAGGGAAAAGCCTATGTTAGGCCAATGTCCACCATGCCTTGGCCTCGAACGTTAGGGTATTCTTTTCAATCTTTTAGAAGAACACTCTAGGGCCTCCAACAACCCATACGACATTTTGTCCATTTGATGAAATTCTCTCTGCAATCCACCTAAAGAAACCTATCTTCTTATCTGAACCTATCTATTTCTAGGTAATTTCTCTCATTTCCTATAAATGATAGTCTATCTCCTCAGTGTTGGTCGAAGACTGATACCCTGGTCAGTACAAGAATCTGCCAATAGTGCTGGGTGAAATATCTACCCACACACCCCAAATCGTCAGTGAAGTAACAAGATCTCCACCTTTCCACAGCTGACCTTGTGGATATTACCTCTTTAACTCACCCTTGTATGCAATATAAAATTCTCGTACTAGCATATCACTGTATTTTTTGAGAGATCTCATCATCTATTCAAAAACATATTGTTTGAAACGCTTCTTTAACCAAGGTAACTCCATCATCCCAGTAGGAATTAACCTTTTTTTCAGATGCAAGACCCATTTTATTTTCTTATTGTGAAGTCTTCTTAGGCCATGGGCACTAAAGCAGTAGTGATGGCTAATAATGGGTCTTTTTTGGCAATTGGAGGAACATCAACTTCTTTCTTAATATCCCGCTCTGAGATTTCTTTCTCAGAACTAGATTCATTATCATCGTCGGTATTTGAAGGTGGAGGTGTATGAGTAGGGGGGATAGTTGGGTTCCTTCTCCTTGAACCCCATGGAGGTGTGTCCTCTGGAGATGCTATTTTCTTTTCCTTAGCACCCTTTTGTGACTTTGGTTTAGCCTTTCCCTTTTTCGTGCAGTCGTATAATTTGCCACTACTGGTAGAAGGCTTAGTGGCCTCTGAATTGGATGATTGTACTTTTTTGTTTCCCTTTTTGGCCATTTGTTTGGATGAAAATATGTTTTTAGAGGGTTTTTACCTGTAGGTACACCTTTATTAGTAAGTAAATAAAGATATAAAAGTAAGAAAAAAAATAAAAGTTCTGTATACATCTACTATTTTGGGTACGAGTAGAGGGTGCTAGTCATATGGACTGGGTACGACTCGTATGATCGAGTCGGATGGTACTCAGTGTACACATGGTTTTTCACTGGCTTGCTTACGAGTCCTCCTAAAGAGTCATAAGTTAAGGTACAACTCATTACCAACACCCGTAAGTAAGTCAGAAACAAAAGTCTAAACGATGCTAAAAATTGATGTTGCCCAAAACTGAACTCCAAAAAAAGTATGCTGCGGTCAATGCCAAGAATAGTAACCCAACTATGTTGGGGTTGAAACCATAGGGAAGATGCTGAATAGTTGCTTGGTTTAATGTAATTCACGAGCAGTGAAGAAAAGTAAAAGGAGGGATTTTAAAAGTGATCAATGAGTAGTAACCGATCTTGAATGCTTTGAGTTGTAAACAATAGAAGACAAACTCTAGGACTATATTCCCCCTGGCTTCTTAACTTTGTAAGTTTCTCGTATTCAACCCACCTATTTAGCTACTCTGCATAAAAATTCAACAAGCTTTGTATTATGAAAAATCTTGGGAATGTGTTGATAAATCTCACCCTTTACCTTGTAAGTTTTAGGGCGTCACCTTATTGATCCTTGTCTATGCCTTCATTTCAGCCCTCGCCTTTTGAGTCTTGGGTTGATTAGATGAGATGGCAGAATAGCAATGATGGAAGTGAATCTCAAATTACTGTCTTAAACTTATTTTCCCAATCACAAACTCCCTTGTGTGGATTCTCATGAATACAAGCTATGCTCAAGCTTCTGTCGTAGATTCGAGGTCAATTTATGCAAAGAAGATTAAGATACATACAGTTTACTTTAGAATAGATGAATCTCCCACTTCTCCTACGTAGTTAATCTACAAGGATTCCCACAATCCTAGATAGAGAAGTTAGTTGCTCATGTTCAAGCAATAATCCTTGATAACCAATAAAGAAAGCATGTAATCAGTTGCATTATAATTAGATGAATAAAATCCAAAGCCTTTAATTGAATAAAAACCCAAAATCTCAAGAACAATGTATCAATAATGAAAACTAATGATAAAGTATGTAAAATTATGTAAAAGTTCATAAAAGTGTGTAACCTAATAAAAGATAAACCCTAGGATATTTATAGTATCTCAAATATACTCAAAAATCCTGATAAAAATGGAAAAGGAAAAGTTAAGTCGGTGCATTGTAGGACTCGTCCATCCACTCGTATGCTCATCATACAAGTCGTTACATGGTGTTTCCTATACAATCCAATGACTGATCTCCCAAGTCTTCAAATTTTTTATCTTTATACAACTTTTGATTATGAGTCATATCTTGCTCACACGACTCATGTCCTTGTCTCATATCCACCTGGGACTTTCTTTATTCAAAGCTTGGATACTTTTCAACTTTTGATTTGATTATACGAGTCATACTCAAACTTTTGACTTATATACTTCTGAGACTTCAACTTTGGATTGTAGCTTTAGACTTTGTTATATTTATGACTTACAGTCACGATTATGACTCACAGTCACGACCCTTACCTTCAACTTATGACTCATATGACTGATTCATATCTTTTCTTTACTTAGTATTTTGTTTTGGTATTTGGTTTTATTGTGCTTACGAGTCTTTTTATGAGTCTTATGTTGTTTTAATGACTCATGAGGTGACTTGTATCTTGATTAGATTTGGTCTTTATAGGCCTTTTCCTTTTATTTTTATCCTAACACTATTGTAGACCTATTTTAACTGCAATAAACAGTAAAGTACATTATATCTACTTAAACAACCTAAGTACACGCATTAATTCAAGGTTTTAAGTATCGAAAGTGTCGTGTTTCCATGACAAATCAATGCTCCCTACCCAAAGCCGTCTTGTGACAGGTATTTTTAGGGTGGCGATGGTTTTACTGCACAGAGTGCCCAATCTCAGGATTGTGGGGCCTAATCAGCTCTCTCATATCCTCTCTACAGATTTTATGGTTAATTGAATTGGGGTTTCTGTGATGTGGGAAGGGAAAAATACTTTAACTGTGGTTATTCAGGGTATATTCTTAGAAACTCTCTAGTGGATAAAGTTTCTTCTGGTGTAAACAAGGTTTCGGTTGCCACTTTATCAGCTCTGAAGCCAAAGGGTACACCATATGGCTTCGGCATTGGTTGAAACCAACTCTATGCTCTCACTACTCATCAGTAGTCCGAGGTATCGCCTAATGTCGTTACTGATATGTTGAAACTCTTTTACAGTGATGCATACTATTTAATTGATCCGGGGTCTACTTTTTATTCTTTGACCCTATTTATGGCTGTTCATTTTTGTTTTGGTCCCGAGTGTATTTTAGACCCCTTTTCTATTTTTACCCTGGTGGGTGACTCTATGGCAGGTAAAAAGAGTCTATAGGGGTTGTGTGGTACCCGTGGGTGGTCGGAAGACTTTGGTGGATTTGTTTAAATTAGACATGGTTGACTTTGATGTCATATTGGGGATGGACTGGTTGCACTCGTGTTATGCCTTTTTAGATTGTCGGACCTGTAAGGTCATTTTGAAATTCCCTAATGAGCCGATCATTGAGTAGGAAGGTGGTTCTTTACTGCCTAAGGGGAGGTTCATATCTTATCTTAGAGCTCAAAAGTTAATTTCTAAGGGATGTCTTTATGATTTGGTCCGGGTTAAAGATTCTAACTCGGAAGATCCTTCCTTATATTTCGTCCTAGTGGGAAATGAATTTCTTGAGGTCTTTCATGATGACCTTCCCGGTGTTCTTCTCGATAGAGAGATTGATTTTGGGATTGATCTTGTTCTGAATACTCTTTCTATCTCTATTCCCCCATACAGAATAGCTCCAACCGAGTTAAAGAATCTTAAGGAGAAATTAAAGGATCTTTTAGACGAGGGTTTAATCGATCCTAGTGTATCCCCGTGGGGTGCACCGATGTTGTTTGCATGCAAGAAGGATGGTTCCTTTCATATATGTATTGATTAACAACAATTGAATAAGGTGATGGTAAAGAATAAGTACCCTCTTTCAAGGATAGATGATATGTTTGATCATCTCTAGGATGCTAAGTTTTTCTCCAAGATTGATTTTTTTTCCAGTTATCATCATTGAAAGATTAGGTAGGTAGATATCCCTAAGCCTATTTTTCGTACCTGATATGGGCATTTTGTGTTCCTGGTTATGTCTCTTGGGTTGATTAATTCCCTGGCAACATTCATGGAATTAATGAATAGGGTCTTTCATCAGTTTCTGGATATGTTTGTCATTTTATTCATAGACAATATTCTATGAACTCTAAGAGTGAGGTGGATCATGTCAATTACCTCCGTATTATATTACAGACCCTGAAAGAGGCACAGTTATATGCCAAATTTTCGAAATATGAATTCTTCTTGAATTCTGTTACTTTTTGGGTCATGTCATATCTAGTAAAGATATCATGGTAGATCTGCATAAGGTTACAATGGTAAGAAGTGGCCTAGAGCCACGAATCTATAACACACCATATATTTGGGTTAGACTTTGAAGCGTCGTTCTTATGTGTGTAAACTATAATCCCATGATTTACTTTAAAATTATGTGTCATGATCTTTATCCTAGTGTGTGAAGTACTTCCTAGGTAAAAATATTCATAGGAATCACTTAGAATAAAGTTGAGCTAAGAGCCTTTGATTCATTTAAAATTTCGTATTTGATTCCACAAGGGTCTACTTTGAATGCGTATAACTTTTAAATATGTAGAATTTTACAGCTCAAGGCCCACCAAATTTTATATAATTAAGTCCGCTTTCCAATGATACCAATTTCGCCTTAATCCAATATCCGAGCAAAATGTTATGGCTTTTTTTATGAGAGGCAGTAAAGGCAGGCAATATGCCCGCACCGCTCGGGTTAGTCTGCCAGGATAAAGGGGGACCCATAATGGGTTAGTCTGCCAGGATAAAAGGGGCGATGCCGGGTCAATTTCTTCACTGTTTAAGCTTTCTAAGGTTTAAGGGGTACTTTGGTCCTTTCCCCTCACCCCAAACGTCTAAGGCACGAATTATAACACCCAAAAGGGCATTATTTCCCCATCTTCCTCAAAATTTCTCACATAAAAACCCTCCCCTTTCCCCCATGAATAAAGTTCAAAATTTTCCTCTCAAAAACACAAGGATTCAAGCTTTAATTTCAAGATTTCTTAAAGAATCCATCTAATTAAGGTATGTGGGAGTTCGTCCATGGGTCCCCTTTCACCCATGGAGCCTAAGAACCCTTTTGGTTTTAAATTATGAGTTTTACATGTTTAAGTTGAACTATCTCCATGAATCTTTCATTTATTCAATTTCAAGTTATGATTATAAGTTCTTTCAAGTGGAATGAGTCATACCATATTTTGAATGTTGTAATTCCTATGTCATGCTCAATTGATTTAGGATAAATCCCCAAGTTATGATTATTGCCATGAAATCCTAGTATTTCCCTCATGTTTAAGATAATCTCTTGTATAAGTTTATGATTTTCATATGTTTGATAAAATTCCCATGGTTGGATCTTTGAACCATAATCACTTATTACAGTATTTCAAGTTTGATATCGTATTTTATACTCATTCAGTGCTGGTGTGTTATGAACACTCGATACCTATGTGATTTGCATAAATTCAGCCTTTCAAGTACTCAGACAGTTAATCCATGAATCTTATTAGTATACTAAGAT
Source organism: Capsicum pubescens (assembly GCA_030864215.1). Classification (NCBI taxonomy): domain Eukaryota; kingdom Viridiplantae; phylum Streptophyta; class Magnoliopsida; order Solanales; family Solanaceae; genus Capsicum; species Capsicum pubescens. The sequence goes on along the minus strand of CM061543.1, from coordinate 218,492,751 downwards.
ATTCATATTCATGATGAGTATTGTCATTCTATATGTTAATAATTACCTTAGAATCCGTATGCACTGTTATTTTTAGAATACCATGACCTGAGCTTATTAGTTATCAGTTATCAGTGCATGCACCAATTAACATTTTAGTGTCTTTTAGTTGGGAGTAGGATTTAACACTGGTCAAACCTAGGAATGGGGGCTCACATGCCATTAGTGGGTGTGAGCTTTAGTAGTAGACCCTGAGTTCTCGAACTACGTAGCCAGTGTAGGTTAGAGATGTCAACTTGCCAGTTAAGGGTTGACAAGGTGTGCACCTACCAGTTAAGGGTGACACATATCTCATTAGAGCACCTGTCAATTGAGGGTGACTCCATAGTCCTTTGGGATACCAGTTTAGTGGATCCACGTGGCCAAAGTTAGTACCCATGGCACGGTATTGACACCCTTCTAATGGAGGTTACAGGTTAGAGCCCGATTAGCTCTGATTGGGGCATATTTGTTAGATGATACCTCCCACTGTTTCAGTTAGTATTCAGTGTATTTTTAGTTCAGGATTTTCTTGACTAAGTGTAAAAAATTTTAGACATTCAGTTATACAGATTTCAGTCTTTTAGAATTATAGATTATCTCAGTAACATAGCAAATATACTCTTAGTCTTACATTCTTAGATATTACAGTTTTCATGTATTTATTCTTAGATATCTCATTTTGTTCAGTTAGTCCTTATCTAATAAGTACCCCATGTTTCAGTCTACTTATTTAGACTAAGTACAGTTCTATTTTACATGACCATTATTCAGTTATCAGTTAATCAGTATACAATTATTAGTTAATCAGTATATAGATACCAACTAATCAGTATCCAGATACCAGTTATTCAATATACAAATGTCAGTTATTCAGTATTCAGCTATCAGTTATTTAGTTAATCAGATTAGCTTAGTATATGTTATGTTTGGTTTTGTATATTTATGCATTCATGCTCGGTATATTTATATATTCAGATCCTTCTGTTATGTCAATCTCCATCACGTAGTTTCAGACCCAGTATTCATATAGTATCCATGTCTTACTATTTTCCAGCTTCAGCTCTACTTATTCTATGAAAGTAAGTTTTAAGAAACTAAGTGTAGTGACTCACCAGCTTATCAGATTTTATTTGTTAATCATGTTTTAAGATATATCATCTTTTAGCTTATTTCAGTCTCTTGATGAGTCTTCTTACACTTAGCATGTATGTTAAAGATTATGCATGAACTGAGTTTTACTTATTTTATTCACCCCCACTTACTCAGTACATTCCAGAAGTATTGATCCACATATACCTCTGTGTGGCTACATTGTTTCATAATATAGGTACCAGTTGTATCCCACACATCATGATCAGATGGTCAAAGTTTCCAGCCAGCATGTGATGAGTTCTCCTATTTTGGGTACTCTAGTCTGATGTTGATCATGTACTTTATTTTTATTATTATTCATATGTATTGATTAGTTGTAGCTGGAGGCATGCCCTAACTATCTATAGTCAGTATAGTAGAGGCTTCATAGGTGTCAGTCAGAGTCTATCATGTAATTTCAGTTTCTCTTATTAGATTTATTAGATTGTATACTTTATCATTTACACATTTATTCAGATTTCATTATGATTATGTTTCCGCACAGCAGAACTAGCTATTTAATATATATTAAATTAGTTACTCAAATAGTATGCCAATTCATAGGTTAGCTTGGGATCATTTATGGTTTCTAGCATCGTGTTACAACTAGGGGTTAACCTCAGGTAGTGACAAACTTGGTATCACAACACAGAGTTCAAGTATCCTAGGGTGTCTATGAAGCCATGTCTAGTAGAGTCTTGCAGAATGATACAGAGATGTCTGTACTTTTCTTTGAGAGGCTATAGGGAATTTAAGAACTGTTTCCCTTCTTTTATGTCTCACAGCGTGCTGTAGAAAGGTTCCTTAAGGTACTTATACATACTCTCATATTGCTCCATTCATGCCAACTCTACCTTACTTTCAAGGTAACAAAAATAGTGAAGCTCAAATTTCTATAGATAGAGCTTTCTCAAGCAGTCTCCATAGACAGTATGGGATTGCATGCGGGATTAAAAGGATCCATTAGTTCCCTTACATTTACACATTAAAAGTGTTTATTCATGTACATGAAAATCATGCACTATTCCAAAGTCAAATGTGCCCTCAGATTCCTTCTCAGAATTCTATGACAATATGTGATCTAGAATTTGAAGCATGGACCCAGAAGTTTAGTAGTAGTAAAGTAGGGATAGTGTTATCTAAATTTGGTGGGTTAAGTATCCATGAGGCTAGTTTATGAAAGGTGAATCAGTAGGCTTGAAACATTGTATAGATGAATGTAGATTGGTTGATTTGAAATTAAGTATGATTTTATGGGTGTAATTTAGAGGTGTACCCAAGGTGATATGAGATTATATTATTTATAAGTTTTTCAAATGGGTGTGCTTAGATAGTACCCTTGAGTTGATAAGTGTAAATGAAGCTATTAATGTAGTATGTAATGTTCTTACCAGCTAAGTTATGGGCTATAGAAGGTTAAGAGTTGTATAACAAAAGAAAGTACTAGCAGCGGGTTTTACACTTTCAGGTGTAGTCTTTCAGGGTGAGTTTATCATTTATGTGTATGACTCCAGACTCTTGAGTAAAGTAGTTACAGTTTAGTTAGAGTTTAGAAAGGGTCCCGCAGACTTAGAATGATGGCTTTAAACTAAGGGGGAGATGATAGAACAAGTAACCACGTTAGGCTCTCAGATTCTTGTAGTGATGCCAGAGTATTGCAGAACATTAGTAGAGGAGAAAGATTCCAGACCCATTCTTATCTCAGTGCAAAGTTTTTTACTTTAGTTATCATGATATCTAATCATGCCTTACATATCAGCTCTATGATCATAGTTTGTGTTCATGTGCATCATAGAGAATCATGTGCGCTTCCAGTTCCTACTATAAGGAGTTCCAATTCACTCAGCAGTACGAATCATGTTCCATGAAATCATGAATTCCAAACTTAGGTCATGCAGCTCATGACTCATGTATTCATGCTTTACAAAATGTTCAATTCCAGGTACTCATGCTACACTCTTAATGACCAGTCAAATTTAAAATTTTTCATGTATGTTCTCAGATTAGATATCTTTTATGAATCCATGATATTGATATTCTATTCCTCAGGCCTCAGTTAAGTGTCAAAGTTATGCATAGTATCCTTTCATGTTTTGGGTCCATATATTTTGACCTTTCAGTAAGCTCTCCTTATGAAATGATAGTAGTGATGAGTAATTGGTTAGATGAGAGAGAGTAAATATTCCTTGTTAAGAAAAGATTGTTGTATGATTGTTTTAGATAGGCTATAAGTGTAAAGTAAGATCAAGGACAAGATTTAAATATATGTCATGGTTAGATGAAAATTTTATGTGTGTTTTATTGGGGATAGTGAATGGGAGTTGTCGTTGACAAGAGATATTTGAGAATGTGGTAAAAGTTTATAGGTGGGTCGATCGACCAAAATTTTATATGTGGTTATAATGATAGGCTTGAATGTCATGTTGGTGTATAAGTGGATGAATGCATTGCACATTAATAAATTTCTAGTAAGAGATTGAATGTAGTTGTTGAAGTGGTAATAAGAATTATTCATGAGATGAGAAGTTGTGAACACACAGGGGGTATTGAATTTATGATTCAAACTATTATTACAGTCTTATGTTTGCACGTTATAGATTCGAGTAGGCTTGAACATAGTGAGATAATTCAGTTCAGCCCAGACTTCAGTAAATATTGTCATTAGTGCCCATGTGAAGATTTTTAGTAGCCTCAATAGAGGTGCAGTATTAAAGTGGAATGTATAGTTGAGGGAGTATTTAAGGAGTATGTCTCAGTTTAAAAGTAGCCATTGCATGGTCTAAGGCATAACAATTCTATCCTAGCTTATGTTTAATAGGCCTATGTTCCACGTTACAAAATTATAGCCATGTTGTGATTCCTTATTCAGATCATGACCAAGATCCTTTGCTCCCTAATATTATTAGAACTTCTTAGAAAGAGCGTTGAAGAAATACTCCAGTTGAGTATAAGCTTTCAGCATAATTCAGTCTGTATAGCCAGCAATTTAGTTTAGCAGTCAGACAGACAAGTTCCTATGGTTTTCCATCTTTCCTATTCATGAGGTAATTCATTCACATTCATGCAAGTTGTAATTCAATTTAGTCCATGCATCATGTCTATAATTCAGATATTTAGTCATGATTCAGTTCACAAGTTTTTAGCACATGATTTCAGTTTTTCAATTATTCTAGCTCAGACAGTGTAATATTCTTTTGTACGAATTTGGTCTCGTTATCTCATGATTCATTCTACATAGCATCAGTTATCACTTCACAGTTCTATAGATATGATTGTATCATGAACATTTTAAGTGTGTTCGAACCTCTCAGCTTGAATCATCTTTTTACAATTAATAGAGTCAAGCTAGCTCAGAAATCAGTTTCATAATGAATGATATAGTGTTTCAGCTCAGCCACATCCTTCATTAGCAGAGATTTCATGTGTATACTATTCCATACTTCTAAGACTTCAACGAGTTTCTATCCATCATTCGTGGACGAATGATTCAAAGGGGGAGATAATGTAACACACCATATTTTTGGGCTAGACTTTGAAGCATCGTTCTTACGTGTGTAAACTATAATTCCATGATTTACTATTAAATTCATGTGTCATGATATTTATCCTAGTGTCTGAAGTTCTTTCGAGGTGAAAAATGTTCATAGGAACCACTTAGAACAAATTTGAGCTAAGCACCTTTGATTCGTCCAAAGTTTGGTATTTGATTCTACAAGGGTCTACTTTGAATGTGTATAACTTTTGATATACATAGAATTTTTCAGATCAAAACCCACTAAATTATAAATAATTGAGTCATCTTTATAACGATACCAATTTCTCCTTAATCTGATACCTGAGAAAAATATTATGGCTTTTTCTATGAGAGGTGGTAAGGGCAGATGATATGCCAGCGCCACCCATGTTAGTTCGCCATGATAAAGGGGGTGCCATAGGGGTAGTCCACTGGGATAAAAGAGGTAAAGACCAGTCAGTATTCAGTGTATTTTTAGTTCAGGATTTGTTTTACTAAGTGTGCAGCCTTTCAGATATTTAGTTATATTGATTTCATTCTTTCAGAATTACAGATTGTCTCAGTGACATAACAGATATACACTTAGTCTTGCATTCATAGATATTACAGTTTTCATGCATTCATGCTCAATTATCTTATGTTGTTCAGTTAGTCCTTATCTCATATACATAGACCCTACATTTTTAGTTCAGTTATTGAGACTAAGTACAGTTCAGTTTTACATGACTAGTATTTAGTTATCAGTTAATCAGTATACATCTATTAGTTAATCAGTATACAGATACCAGTTATTCAGTATCCAGAGTCAGTTATTCAGTATTCAGCTATCAATATTTCAGTTAATTAGTTCAACTTAGTATATGTTATGTTTGGTTTTGTATGTTTATTCATTCATGCTCAGTATATTTGTATATTTAGATCCTCAAGTCATGTCAGTTTCTATTACATAGTTTCAGACCCAGTATTCATACAGTATCTATGTTTTACTTTTTTTTAGCTCCAGTTCTACTTATTCTATGAAAGTAAAGTTTTAAGAAACTAAGTGTAGTGACTCACCAACTTATCAGATTTTGTTTGTTAATCATGTTTTAAGATATATTAGCTTTAAGCTTATTTCATTCTCTTGATGAGTCTACTTACACTTAGCATGCATATTTAAGATTATGCATGAACTCAGTTTTACTTATTGCATTCACTCTCATTTACTCAGTACATTCCATAAGTACTAATCTATATATATGTCTGTGTGGATACATTGTTTCATACTGTAGGTATCAGTTGTAGCCCATACATCTTGATCAGACGATTGCAGTTTCCAACCAGTAGGTGATGAGTTCTCCTAGTTGGACTCCAGTCAGCTATTGATCATGTACTTTATTCTTTTAATTATTCATATATATTTATTAGTGGTAGATGGATGCATATCCCATCTATCTATAGTCAGTATAGTAGAGGCTTCATAGATATCAATCAAAGTCAGTCATGTAATTTTAATTTCTCTCTTCAGATTTATCAGATTGTAAACTTTATCGGTTACATACTTCTTCAAATTTCATTATGATTATGATTCCGCAAAGAAGAACTAGCTATTTAATACATATTAAATCAATTGCCCAAATAATATGCCAGTTCATGGGTTAGCTTGGGATCAATTTTGGTTTCAAGCACCGTGTTACGACTAGGGGGTAGCCTCAGGTCATGACAGAATCCAACCGACATTTGGCACTTCTTGGGTTTAGATGGTTACTATAGGAGATTTATGGAGAATTTCTCTTCTATAGTTTCCCCATTAACTAAGTTAACTCAAAAGAAAGTGAAGTTCTTGTGGTCCAATGCTTGTGAGGGTAGTTTTGAGAAGTTGAAGGATAAGCTAACTTTGGCTCTAGTATTGACTTTTCTTGAAGGCACTAATGGATTTGTCGTCTATTGTGATGCATCCTGTGTGGGGCTTGGTTGCATTTTGATATAGCATAGCAAAGTGGTAGCTTATGCTTCAAGGCAGTTGAAAGTGCATAAGAAGAATTATCTGACTCATGACTTGGAGTTGTTAGCGGTGGTGTTCGCGTTGAAAAGCCTAACATCGTTATTTGTGTGTAGTAAATATGGATATTTTTTTTAGATCATAAGAGCTTGCAATATGTGTTCACTCAAAAAGAGCTAATCTCAAGAAAAAAAGGTGGCTTGAGCTACTCAAGGATTATAGCATGAGTCTTCACTACCATCTAGGAAAAGCTAACGTGGTCTCTGATGCTCTTAATAGGTTATCCATGGGGAGTCTAACTCATGTGGATAAGTATAAGAGGGAATTGGTGAAAGATATTCACCATTTGGCTAACCTTGGAGTTTGTATCTTGGACTAGAAAGACGATAGTGTTTTTTTCAAGAGGTGGCAAAGCCATCTCTTGGTGCTGAGGTAAAAGAGAAGAAAGTATTGGATCCTATATTGATACAAGTCAAGGGAGATGTAGTGGAAAGAAAGTGATCGCCTTTAAGATAAGTAGTGATGGTACCTTGCGGTACCAAGAGAGATTATGCATTCTCGATGTAGATGGTTTGCGGGAGAGGATATTGGCCGAGGATCGTGAGTCACGTTATGCCATTCATCCTAGTTTGAAAAAGATATATCATGATCTTAAGGAAATCTATTTGTGGAACAATATGAAGCTAGATGTGGCTAAATGCATGGTGTGTCAACTGGTGAAGATTGAGGATTTACTGCTCGGAGGGTTGTATCAAGTAATTAATTTACCTATTGGAAGTGGGAAGTGATTAACATGAATTTTATTACTGGTCTTCCTTGGTCTCGGAATCAGTTTGATTCTATTTGGGTCATCGTAGATAGGATGACAAAGTCTGCTCACTTTTTTCTAGCGAGGACAAATTTCTCGATGGAGGATTATGCCAAATCATTTATTGAGGAACTTGTGAAGTTGCATGGAGAACCTATTTCTATCATGTTAGATCATGGTGCTTAGTTCTCATCATACTTTTGGCAGTCTTTTCAGAGAGGTTTGGGACTAAAGTAAGCCTTAGTATGGCTTTCCACCTGCATTCAGATGGGCAAGCAGAAAGGATTATTCAGACATTGGAAGATATGCTTCGAGCTTGCATGATTGACTATGCTAGTAGTTGGGTTGAACATTTTACTCATATAGAGTTTGCATATAATAATATCTACTACTATAGCATTGGGATGGCTCTGTTTGAGGCCTTGTATGGTAGAAGGTACATGTCTCTTATTGGGTGGTTCGAGGTCATGGAGATGGAGTTTTTGGCCCAGATTTGGTTCACCAAGCTATGTAAAAGGTCAAGGTGATTTGGGATAGACTCAAAGCTGCCTAAATTCGCCAAAAGTTCTATATGGATGTGAGGCATAAGAAGTTAGATTTTGAGGTTAGGATAAGGTGTTCTTGACGGTATCTCCCATGAAGGGGGTAATGCAGTTTTGGAATAAAGAGGAGCTCAGTCCCTGGTATGTCAGTCCATATATGGACTTGAAGAGGGTTGGTAATGTTGCATATCAATAGGAGTTTCCCTCTAGTTGAAGCTCCATTCACCCAGTGTTCTACGTATCTATGTTAAGGAAGTGTGTGGGTGATCCGTTGCTAATTGTGCCTATCAAGAATATTAGTATTTTGGATTTTTGTCTTTTGAGGAAATCCCAATTGAAATCTTGGATCGGCAAGTTCGTCGATAATAGACTAAGGACATATCTTTTGGGAAAGGTTCTATGAAGGAACCACAAGGTTGAAGAGGCTACTTGGAAAGCCGAAGAGGACATGAAGTCCAAGTATCCATTACTATTCCTTATTCTGAAAAATTGTTTTTGAGGTATGTGTTGTTCTTAACATCCATGTTTTCTGTCTTTGTTAAAGAAAGATTGTGAATTCCTTGGTATTCTATTTTTTGTCTTAAAGGTAAGAGTAGAGATGTTTGGGGTTTAATCGTGCTAGTTAATGCCTTGTCCCATCATTCGAGGATGAATGATCCAAGTGAGGGAGAATTTAAACACCTTGAATTTTGGCCCTTGAAAATTTCTTGAGCTTTGATCTCACTGCCTTGATTACAACTTGACCATACAAGTTGTATGGTGTCTTGATGAGTCAGGTGGCCCTAGTCGTAAGGTGTCTTGTAGATGGTATTTAAGCTTTTTCCTTGGTTATGACTTGGGGATATGAGTCATAAGAACTGGTGATGGGTCGTTAAGATGAGCCATAACCAAATCAATAAATTTATGGATTGACTCTGCTCTCAGTACGAGAGGCTCACTAAGAGCCATGATGATAAGTTACGAGTCGTGAGGTGAAATCGTAGGTTGTCTAGTGTCTAACCCATTTGATTTCTGTTTTGCTTACGATTTGACCTTATGAGTCGTAGGGTCAGGTTACGAGTTGGGTGGTTGAGTTGTAAGGTTGATAGTTTATGGGGTCTTGGTCATTGTCTTGGTTGCGACTCATGTTCATGAGTCCAAAGGAGTGGTTACAAGTCAATAGTTGACTCGTAGACAAAGGCGACACTTTTTCAACTTTCAAGTTGAGGTAACTTTGGACATTTCCCACTTTAACCCCTTCGACCCCATGAATTAAAACCGTCCTTGGGACTTTATTATCATATCATTCCCAATAAAACACTCCCAAAATTCCCTCTCAAACTCTCTGTTCAAGCTAAGTCTAGGGTTTCAAAGAAAGTGATCATCTAGGGTTCTAAGGGTGTTATCTCTTCCAAATTTCTTAGTATTCCAGGCATGTTATTATTTCCTCACTGTTATTTTATTAAAAACACATGTTTTAATGCATGGCTTTCATGGTATTGTTATGGTTTTGAAATAAAGGTTGGGGGATTTTGAATGCTTATTGTTGAAAAATATTTTCCCTTGTTTTTTTGATGGTTTTCTATGTTTTAAATATGGTTTTGAACATGTGGGTGCATGGGTATAGAGATTGAACTTGAGAATGGTAATTTTTAAAAAACTTTTAACTTTCAAAGTGGTTATGGCCCCAACCCTGTATTGTAAAATTGGTTTATAGTCAGGAGAAAGGTGAGAATTTGAATTAGGGGTACAATGGAATCCCCGAAGTATTTGGTTTGATTTATTACTTGAATTAATGCATTACATAAATGGAAAAATGATTAAAGATGATTTTGAAAAACTTGTGTGGTAGATGGGAATCCCCCAAGTGATTTAAATAATGGAGTCTGCGAGAGTACACGGGAATTCCCCAAGTCTTGGCTTAATGAAATTGCTTGCAAGATATAGTCTGTGTAATGATATACTTAATAATGCCTTAACAATTGACTCTTGAAATTTGTGGTTTGGTTATGCATTAAATATTTTAATTTGACAATAATGGAGGTTGTGATATCTAGCCGTGAAGGTGTGAGTTCGAAGGATGACACTGGAAACTCATGTTTTTCGACATAAGAGTTGGTCTTGGTGACCATGTGCTTGTGGGGTACAAGGGATCCCCCACGTCCATATATGTATATATGTATTATGGAGGGAAAAGGGTATAAAATAATCCCCGACCATCTGTGATATCTTAGATTTATGCGACTACACGCACTGGGCCCCGTTCAGGGGGTAACACTGGAACCATATAGCCCGTGGGTGGACTTAAGATGGTAAATCTACACAATCCAAGTTAAGGTTTTAAAATTCATGCTAAACCTTGTTCCCTATCTCGGCATGGTATATCTATATTTGCATATTGTTTATGTGCATTGGTTTGACTTGGTTTTGGATTAATGGAATTAATTTATCTTTATCACTGAGTTACATGCTTGCGTTTACCCCGCTAACCATCTTTGGGCACTGTATCCCAACGCGATGCACGAATCGTCTATGTTACCACTCCTTCTTCTTAGTGACTTGGTGATTCAGGGACAATATTTGAGTCAAACTAAAGTGGTGAGCTTCCATACTCTGGAAGACCCCATTTCATGCTATGGATTTCTTTATCTACTTATTATTCCTTTTGGTTTATTTTGTCTATAGTCGGGGCATGTTCCAACTGGATATTTTTTGGTTTTGATTAGAGGCTTTGTTGGACTACTATGGGCATGGGCGGTGTTGATATTAGTGTTAGCATTGGAATTGGTATTGACATTGGGATTTGTATTGGATGGTTAATTAGTTGTGGATTTTGGTTTTGATTATAGACTTGTTATCATGTCTTCAAACTAATATTATTTTATCTTGTTATATGTTTGGATTTCATTCGAAATGGGGTGAAAAGTTGTCAATGGTTTGGGTATTGGCGGTGGTCTCCGGTCTTGGTTGGACTTGAGATACCCAACACTGCCAGGCCCTAGTTTGGGTCGTGTCAACTACCTTTAAACTATTTTTGTTGCCTTGCTTATTTATTGTGTTTGATTGCCTATTAGGCCTTTTTGGAGCATTTCTACCAAGTTAGCCCATTGCGTTTAACACTGAATTGTGGTTTAGCTTACCTACAGGCGGGGCAGAGTAGGTGCCATCATGACTCATAAATTGGGTCGTGACACCAAATCACAATATAGATAATTCATTGTTTTCATAAATTCCACAAATGTACGAAGATCAATTAACAAATTATTCAAGTAATCAGTATCAAGACACGCCATTAAATTCAAGTATTTAATTTAGGAGTGCACCTTCAACTTAAAAAAGTCTAATCTTTAGTTCAACATTCATAAATTCATTCACTATTCCAACCATCCTTTATTGATACCGAGATCGGAGATTCTATTATTATCTAGAAACCCTTACATTCAAGTCATTACTAGGTTCAAGACCTATTCCACTAGCCAAGCATTCAACTCTATTCAATTTACAATCTAGCTTTAGTCATACACCCTTATTCCTTTTACTTCCTAATCCTTATCTTAACTTGACTTTACGCTCTTAAGTCACCACCTCCTTATTAGCACTAACCTTAAGAAAGTTATCCCATATTCCAATGACATATAATACCAAATTTATCCTCTTATAGTAATTGGACTTAATAAATAGATTTTGAGCTCATAGCATCTCATTGTCATCTATATTCACTTAACTTAAATTACAATTCACCATAGAGTCATAAAAACACAAAACATCCATCAAGGATTCATATATTAACATATCAACACACAATTAGGTCCTTATTACGTTAAATTTATGTTTTATCCACCCAAAATCCGTATCCGCAGGCCTAAGCATAATTTCTCCCATCAATATATTTTATGAATACAATTACTAATAATAATCTATTACTCATAAACCATAACCTTCCTGGGCGCCAAGATATTGTACAAGTAAGTTATACCACGAATGATCTTCCTTCTTCTTCATGTTTTCGAAGGCTAAATCATCTAATAATAACAATTACAAGAGTAATTAATAAACTACTCTTCAAAAAAATACCTTGAGAATTCAAACCTGCTAATTCTAACCTCATTTAGGATATACAATATTACTCAATAGTCAATTAGTCATCATAATAGTTCATTCAAGTTCATTATTACTCTATTAATGGAGCTTTTAGGCTAAAGGTTCCACCTTTATTGAATTAAAGGGCCCGAACTATGAATTTTTATGTTTTAGAATCATGAATTCATGCTAGGAATTGTTAATTAAAAAAGTATAAGTGATTCTAGGTGATATTAACCCAAAATATAGGTTTTCCCCAAAATATCATGAACATAGGTTTCAAAGATAAAATCGCCTCTCTAGGGCTTAGGAGAGAAAATTTTGAGTACGGGGGATGAATACCGTAAAAAATGGATTATAAGCTATTGTACATATTTTTATAGTCACCTGACCTACTATAAAGACATCGCTATAATGACCTGACCCGCTAAAATGCCCTCAACTTTTTAGCATAGAAAGTCTTAAGTAAAATAATCGTAACGTTTTACTCAGGATATGGATTAACGAATGTTAGATACATTGGAAATAAGACTCAAGAATCTTTAATTTGTTGGGTATTGCCCCCTAACTCTTTATATTGTACGAGAAATAATCTTTTGAATTTGACTTAAGTTTAAACTTAGCCCGCAACTAATTCGGTAAGGTGACTTTATACTTAATTTTGTACTAGGAGTATTGTCTGACCTTAGAATATATCAAATGCACTCCCATACTGAAGAACTGATAGGACTATATTATGACCTTACTACATATCAAATGCACCCTAATACTAATCAATTGATCCTAACACATGTGACAAATGAGATTCGTATGCCTTTTCCATAGATATTTTCAATAATTATAGAATCGGTCATTACAATAGGTACCAATTTTTCATCCATTCATCTTCGAGCGGGCATTAGGTGAAGAGAACCACAAAGTCAAAATTTAGAAAGACACTTCTTTTAGAGTTGCTTATGTAGCACCTTACTTACCCTCTCACTATAGTTTATCCACTAAATTAACCCAAATTTCCCTTAATCTTCACCAACTAAGGGTTTATAATAATGAAAGGGTTGGATGAAAAATCTAATTAAACAATGATTTACCCCTCTATAGAAACCTATGTTGCTATAGAAACATTTCTATATGACTTATGTCGCTATGGCGACATTGATTGCACTATGCAGGGATTTCTTGCTTTGGAGCATATTGCTATAGAGACATGCACGTTGTTAGAGCTACATGATCAAGGTAGAATGTTCAATTTACTTCTTAACTCCCCCTTTTCACAACATATCTTAAATCTAAGACATCTAAAACTAACCCCCTTTACGTCAAGGTCGATACCTGGATTTCAACTCTCCTAGATTCGATTCCAAAAAGTCCTACGAGTTCCATATCTTCTTAGCTAACATAACATTAAGCTAAAATTTATTATATCTAACCAATTATTTTGGATTTTCCTAGACCGTACCTCGCTCAGATTTCATCCAAGACTAGCCTAACCTGAAAATATTAACTCCAAATTCAAGGAAAATCTTAAGCCGAGCAATTACAAAAAATGATATAATGAACATGATACATCTACCATATGACCTTTTTTTCCCCTTCCATGATCAACATATAAGAATAGATCATCTAGAGTACAACCACTAACCAATACACCACCATGGGTTTCATTAATACATAGATTATCCACCATCATTTACACTAGTCTACTCGAACCACAAAAATCAATCATTTATAACCAATAAACTTTTTAATTATCACTCGAGTACAAGCTATACTTATTTAACATAACTAGCTTACAACTAGTTAAGTTATGATCGAATATACCCCAATCACTCAGGAGCAATAATAACCAAGTATTACCATGATCGATGAGACAGACATGAATATTTAGGAATACATCTAATAACCCAATCCCCTTATCCAACCCTATAGCTAAGGGTCATCAATAATAATAAAGCTATCTTATTGCAAGGATCCTAGAGTACAACTATACCATTCTCAATGAATATTGTTAATAAAAAATATTATCATTTAATAAGCATATGAGAAATGTCAAACAATAAATAACCAATGACAAGTCACTTTGGTAATCAATACCTGGGCGACTATTCTACTAATATACGATCATAGTTTCATAAATACCAGGAAACTTAGTTTTAATATAATCTCACGATTTTCTCATCAACTACACATTATCATTAAAATGCAAGTAGTTACTCAATCAATATGAGTCAGATAAAATCTAATGTTCAGATATAAATGTTACCTCAACTGACAACATCATCCATGTCAAATAATTAAATTTTATGCCAAGGATTACCATATTCACCCGTTCATTTACTTAACCAACAATTTGGTCATCAATTAACCCTTTAAGTTATCACAAAATTTAAAGCCAAAATAATTTTTTCTTAAGTCACAATGATGAATTACCATAGTATTTTCTTATCATAATTCTTGCTATCAAGCGACCATAGCCCTTTTTCTATGATACTTATTCATATACGAACCACTTGAAACAAAAGCTTCCACAAGTATACACATTTTTAAATAACCATATTATCAATAATAAGACCATGCCCAACATTTAACATACCATTTCAAGCTTAAATCACATCACAAGAATTCCTTTAATCATTAACAAATATGCAAGTTATGCCTGTCACAATTCACAATATTTACAATAATATAACCAACTAAGATTCATATAATCATCAAGATCCATTAAACTTAAGTACATAATTAAATCTTTATGTTTGTACCAACAAGACAAAAAATAATTGTAGTCAAATTCCTTCACACACCACACAACAAATGACAACTTGGAACATTCAACTATATTCAATTCAAAATTAATCAATTAACTATAATCACAAACATATGAATTCAGAGAATTCCAAAATCAGTAAATCATTCCTTAATCTTATTAACATAACCTCTACTCACCTACTTGATGACCCTGATTTAGTTATCGAACATGTTATACACAACCTTTATGGTTAGATACCAATTAGAACCATCCTAGTTCTGATTTTCATTGCTTGTATCCTTCCAAGAGAAGTCAAGTGACATCCACTACCTAGTACAGACACTAATTGGAATCATGAGATGCCAATTTGACTTACCATACAACAATTGAACAACCACAGAAGAAATAAGAAAAAAGAAAGAAGTAAAACAATTCTTGTAAAATGACTCATATCTTTCCATAGATTAGATGTGGACGTCAATACACAACTCCGATGGACTCCACTCGACGTTTGATCTTGTACTGGGAGATCGATAACCTAGGCTCTTATACTCAACTGTCATGACCCAAACTACTGTATCGTGAGGGAAACTACTCTAATTCACCTAGATAGAAGATCACCTTACCACCCATTAAATATAATATGTAGAAGTATTTATTAGATCAAGATAACAAACCTTTATTACAACTATTTTATTACAAAAATTAAGTTAAAAAAGTAAACCACCCCTAGGAACTAGTGTAAATGGGCAAGAGCTTCTAAATCAAGAATGATCAAACAGAACACAACTTTCTCCATGAATGAGAGGAGTATAAGCTGCTGGAGATCACTATCCAAATCACTTGTGAAATATCAATAGATCATACAACTAGACTATACACTAAAAAGGTATAGCAAAAGTAGTATCAGCATAAACAATACATACTGGTAGGTATCATCGACTGACCAGGGCTAGATCATGTAAACACAATATAGAAATTGTAAGACCCCATAAAGTTCTTAGCTTAAATCAGTCCTTTAGGCTTAACAAGGGGTCCCAGACTTAGAATATTTTAGCTAAGTATTCAGACTTAGTGTTATTTTAGCCTTCAAAATTTGGCAATCTTATTTTTCGACTTTTACGTCTGTCAAATATTGATATTTGAGTTAATTCATGATTAGGAATGCCAATAGGTGTTCCCAAACAAGTTTAATATTTTTTAAACCTCGTTTAGATCATGTTTGAGTGCCTAAAATAGTGGATCAATGCGATCTCAATGCGTCGCATCAACCATCACATCGATAAGATAGTTTTACCCAGCTTCAGCGCAAATTCCAGTGAACTAACATGAAATCAACGCGGCGTATTGCCTATTGCATCGATGCCAACGATGCAGCACGTTGGCCTGCGCATCGGTAACATAGTTTTTCAGTCATTAAAAGACCGTGTCCTTGAGGGTATTTGGGTCTTTTTCTCATGTTCTTTAGCCCCCAAAACACGAAGCCCTTTGGAGAGAAAATATACTCATAATTCTCCAATTTTCTCAAGAACAAAACCCTAGGTGCTCAAGTTTCAAATCAAGAACTCAAGAACTCACTATTAACTTTTAGAAATTCATCAACTAAGGTATGTGAAGTGTTCATCCAAGGGTTGTTTCCACCCTTGGAGTCCAAGAAACTCTTTTAAAGTTCATGTAGAGTGATTTCATGATTTCAATGATTTGAATTAAAGTGTATTCATGATTTATTACAAAAATCATGTAGAGTTAATTAATATGTATGCTTATTCATGTGAATCCATGTAGAAACTCTTGGAATTGTGTAATTGGAATAAAATCATAATGCTTACATGCCGTGTTAGTATTATTTGCATATATTGTTCCCCACAAGTGTTTGATGAATTGTCCATATGAGTTGAATAGTAAAATTATATCATGTTAGCATGTATGGAAGTTCATGTCATGCAATTGTTTACTTGAATGTCCAAATGAATGGATGATGACTAAGTAGCTAATTACCATGTCTCAAGATTATGCCATGTCTTTTAAGTTTATGCTGTCGAGCCTGGTGGTTTTCAATACCCGATAATTTAGCTGATTGTCTAGAGCCATGGTCAGTCACAACGTAGAATCAGTCATGTCACGATTAGTAAAATTCAGTCAGTACAGAACTTAGGAAAATTCAGTGAGCTCAGAATCAATCCATTTCAGTTTAGTAAAATCAGTTCAGTATAGTTATATAGTATGATTAGTAATAGTTCAGTCTAGCCTAGTACAATTTAGAATTTAGTCCAGCGTCTATTCAGTTAGGAGTAGGATTAGGCACCGAGTGAACCCAAGGATGGGGACTCACCTGCCAGTAGAGGGTTTAATCTTTAGAAATAGTCCTTGCATTCCAGAACTACGTACCCAGCGTAGGTTGAGACATCAACCTTCCAGTTAAGGGTTGATGAGGTAATCTACCTGCAAGTTAAGGGTACCACCGTACTGGTTCAGAGTACTTGCCAGATGAGGGTGACTCGTCACTTGTCCTTACTCGTGTCATGGTATTGACACCCTTCCAACTGGGGTTACAGGTTGGAACCTAAATTAGTTAGAGAAGGGGAATGTCGGTTAGATGACTACTTCCCACATTCTCATTTTCAGTTTTAATCTCAGAATATAACTCAGTTTAGTTCTACAGGTTCAAGACTATCAGGTATAGTCATTCCGCTCAGTATGGAACTTAGTATAGTTCCATAAAAATCAGGACTGTCAGATAAAGTCATTCAATTATTATAAATACAGTATCAGTAAACTCAAACATTTGTATGTCAGTATTCAGATTCCGTACTTAGTACTATCATGATCTCAGTTACTGTATACGTATGCCTGCATGTATTCTTATTTAGTCATACTCATGTTATTCAGTTATTATTGCTCATGCATCAGAACCCATGTATTTCAACCTACCTCACTAAGCATACCAGTACATTTAAAGTACTGATGCATGCTTTTCTTTTGCGCTATTATTTCTTATATCATATGTTCAGACGCAAGGGCTCTAGAGCACCCTTATTTGCTCAGATTTTTAGCAGTCAGTGTAGTGGTGAATCCTCATAGTTAGAGGACATGGTTGTTTTCAGTATTATTTTTACTAGTTGGAGTCAGTTGGGGACTTGTCCCATCAACTCCATAGTTCAGACAGTTTAGAGACTTTTCAAACTAAAGTATTTTTAGACAGTTGTTTAGTTTTTTTTCAGTATTTATATTCAGTTTTGGTATTTTGATACCGTGTTATGATTTATTTATAGATTTGAACCTTATGGAATATGTTTCACCTATTTTCGTAATTATTATAGTATTTATTACACAGTTATTATAGCAGGTACCAGTCATGGGTTAGCCTGTGGTCCTTCAGGATTATGAGCGCTGTGTAGCATCTAGGGTATAGACTCAGGGTATTACAAACTTGGTATCAGATCCTAAGGTTCAATAGAGTCCTATAAAGTCTTAAAGCCGCATCTAGTAGAGTCTTGTTCATGGGTGTATAGTGTGCCACACTTATGGATAGAAAGCTATGAGATGTTTTAGGAAAAGTCCCCTTCTTTTAGTATTCATGTCGTGCGAGTGAGCATGAGCTATAGTTAAATTCTCAGTCTAATCCTTTCTCGTCTGTTTATAGAAATATATCTCCAAAGAGAACTAAGGGAAGAGGAATAGAAGATCAGCCAGAATCCCAGCCCATCTAGCTAGATCCACTGGATGAACACGTCTCCCATGTTGAGTTCAAAGCAGCCTTCACCTCCCTAGCTCATTCTGTGTCAGTTCAGAATGAATGCCAAGCTACTGTTCCAGCCAACCCAATGGCCAATACTGTTGCTGCTAGGATTTGGGACTTCACCCAAATGAACTCTCCATCGTTTGACGGGTATAAGTCAGATGAGGACTCTCAGGAATTTCTTGATTAGGTGTAAAAGGTTACTGATATTATGGGGGTGACTTCTGTTGAGAGTGTTGAGTTAGCTGCATATCAGTTGTAGGATATGTCTCACTCATAGTTTAAAAAGTGGAAGGCAGAGAGGGTCGTAGATGTAGGGACCATAGAGTGGGAGGAGTTTGCCACTGCTTGTCTGGATAGGTTCTTCCCACTGGAGTTGAGAGAAGCAACAATTTTGGAATTTATCTATCTGAAGCAGGGCAATATGATAGTGAAAGTTTATTCTCTCAAGTTTACTCAATTAGCTAGATATTCTCTTTATGTGGTGGCAAACAATAAATCTCAAATGAGTAAGTTTGTGTCATAGGTGTCTAGCAACGTGGTCAAGGAGTGTTGGACCGTAATATTGATTAAGGAGATGGACATATCCAGGCTTATGGTCCATGCTCAGTAGATAGAGGAGGCTAACCATAGGGAGAAGGAGAGGGAGAATAAGAGAGAGAATAGGTATTTTCAACTTCGCACAGCCTAAGTTAGAGGGTGGGAATCATTCTCAATTTCGCCCATAATCTTCAGTTCCTACTCCGTCCTCAGCCAGTGCTCCTGTGCTAAAATTCATAGATGGAAATACAGATAGGGAACAAGGCCCTAAACCCCAGGGTAGTGTTAGTAGTGCCTGAACAAATCCCCATTATAAAAAATATGGTAGAAATCACCAGGGTATTTGTAGAGCAGGTAGCGATGTATATTTTGGGTGTGGCAAGCAAGGCTACAGAGTCAATGATTAGAAAATAAAGGTTTTTTCCCAAGGGGGAGATGATGTTTTGCATTGTCAGGGTCGACTATGTGTGCCAGGTGTAGATGACTTGAGGCAGCGAATTCTTGCAGAAGCGCATGGTGCGCGCTACTCTATTCTTCTAGGGGCTACTAAGATGTACCGTGAATTACAACAGATCAATTGGTGGAGTGGGATTAAGAGAAATATTGCCGATTTTATGTCTAGGTGCTCAACATGTCAGTAGGTTAAGATTGAGCATCAGAAGCCTAGTGGGTCCATGCAGGAGTTCAGCATTTCCACTGGAAATGGGAAGAAGTGAACTTGGACTTTGTGATGGGTTTGTCTCGTAGTCATCATCAAAATAATTCAGTTTGAGTCATTGTATATAGGATAAACAAATCAGCTCATTTCCTACCAGTCCATTTCTTTTACTCAGTCAAGGATTAGGCCAAACTCTATATTAGCGAGTTGGTTAGATTGCACGGTGTTCCGTTGTCCATTATCTCAGATAGAGGAACCCAGTTCACCTCTTATTTCTGGAAAGCATTCCAAAAGGGTCTTAGTACCCAAGTTCACCTCAGTACAACCTTTCACCCTCAGATAGATAGTCAAGTAGAAAGGGCCAGTCAAACTTTAACGGATATGCTACGAGCATGTGCGATAGACTTTAAAGGTAGTTGGGATGACCACTTTCCTTTGATTGGGTTTGAATATAACAACTATCACTACAGTATTTAGATGGATACGTTTGAGGTGCTTTATGAGAGGAGGTGTAGATCTCCCATTGGTTGGTTTGAAGTGGGTGAGGCCATAGTGGTAGGGCCTGACTTGGTATTTGATACCTCAGAAAAAGTCCAGTTGATCAGGGAAAGACTTAAGACAACTCAGAGCCGACAAAAATCGTACGCAGATATGCAAAAAAAAGATCTTGAGTTTAAGCTTGGTGACTATATGTACTTGAAGATCTCTCCTATGAAAGGAGTGAAGTAGTTTGGCAAGAAGGGGAAGCTCAGTCCCCAATATATCGGTCCTTATGGAATTCTCAGCTATTTTAAAAAGGTAGATTATAAGCTTGAGTTGCCTTTAGATATATCTTCAGTCCATCCAGTGTTTCATGTCTCCTTGCTAAAGAAATGCATAGGTGACCCATCAACCGTAATCCCCATAGAGGGCATAGATGTTCAGAATAGATTTTCTTACGAAGAGATTCCAGTTGAAATCCTTGATTATCTGATTCGCAGACTGAGGAACAAAAAAGTCCCTCTAGTCAAAGTTCTATGGTGTAATCAGTCTGTTGAGGGAGCTACTTGGGAAACAGAAGCAGATATACGAACTAGGTATCCTCACCTCTTCTCCACAAACTCAGATTCAACTCAAGGTAATAGTTTTTCTTAAGCTTATTCAGTTTCATATTCATATTTTAGTTACAAACTTGGTATAATTACCATTGAATGTTCAGTCATATGTTCATGAATCATGTTCAGCTATGTACTCATGCATCAGATATGCATGCTCAGTATGATAATTCAGTGTATCAGTGATCTCATTCATGAAACCATGCTTCAGTTGTGCATACCCAGTGTCTAAGTCCGGTCTCTCTAGATTCTCAGTTTCAGCAGTCTCATTCGAGGACGAATGTCCCCAAGGGGGAGATAATGTAAGACCCCGTAAAGTTCTTAGCTTAAATCAGTCCTTTAGGATTGTCAAAGGGTCCAAGACTTAGAATATTTTAGCTATGTATTAAGACTTAGTGTTATTTTAACCTTTGAAAGTTGGTAATCTTATTTCGTGACCTTTACATCCATTAAATGTTGATATTTGAGTTAATTCATGATCAGGAATGTCAATAGGTGTTTCCAGACAAGTTTTGAATTTTTCAAACCTCATTTAAATCATGTTTGAGTACCCAAAACAGTGGGTCGACGTGATCTCGACACATCGCGTCGACCATCACCAAATAAGGGTTTAGAGTAATGAAAGGTTTTAATGAAAAATCTGATTAAACAATGATTTACCCCTCTATAGAAACATATGTTGCTATAGAGACACTACTATATGACTTATGTCGCAACAACGACATTGATTGCGCTATGCAGGGCTTTTTTGCTTTGGAGCATATTGATATAGATACATGCACGTTGTTAAAGCTACATGATCAAGGCAGAATGTTCAATTTACTTCTAAAATCCTCCATTTCACAACATATCTTAAATCTAAGACATCTCAAACTAACCCATTTACGTCAAGGTCGATACCTGGATTTTTACTCTCCTAGATTCGATTCCAAAAAGTCCTACGGGTTCCTTATCTTCTTAGCTAACATAATATTAAGCTAAAATTTATTATATCTACCCAATTTATTTTGGATTTTCCTAGATCATACGTCGCTCAGATTTCATCCCAGATTAGCCTAGCCTGAAAATTTTAGCTCCCAATTCAAGGAAAATCTTAAGCCGAGCAATTACGAATAATGATATAATAACCGTGATATAATTAAGTACTACAACGTGTTTTATCATTGATACATCTACCTTATGACCCTTTTTCACCCTTTCATGATCAACATATAAGAATAGATCATCTAGAATACAACCACTAACCAATACACCACCATGGGTTTCATTAATACGTAGATTATCCACCACCATTTACATTAGTCTACTCGAACCACAAAAATTAATCATTTAAAACCAACCAACTTTTTAATTATCACTCGAGTACAAGCTATACTTATTTAACATAACTAGCCAAGGTTTACCATATTCACCCGTTCATTTACTTAACCAACAATTCGGTCATCAATTAAACCTTTAAGTTATCACAAAATTTAAAGCTAAAATAAATTTTTCCTAAGTCACAATGATGAATTACCATAGTATTTTCTTATCATAAATCCCGCTATCAAGCAATAATAGCCCTTTTTCTATGATACTTATTCATATACCAACCACTTGAAACAAGAGCTTCCACAAGTATATACATTTTAAACTTACCATATTATCAATAATAAGACCATGCCCAACATTTAGCATACCATTTCGAGCTTAAATCACATCACAAGAATTCCTTTAATCATTAACAAATATGCAAGTTATGCCTGTTACAATTCATAATATTTACAATAATATAACCAACTAAGATTCTTACAATCATCAAGATCCATTAAACTTAAGCACATAATTAAATCTTTATGTTTGTACCAACAAGACAAGAAATAATTTTAGTCAAATTCCTTCACACACCACACAACAAATGGCATCTTGGAACATTAAACTATATTCAATTCAAAATTAATCAATTAACTAAAATCACAAACATATGAATTCAGAGAATTCCAAAATCAATAAATCATTCCTTAATCTTATTAACATAACCTCTACTCACCTACTTGATGACCCTGATTTAGTTATCGAACATGTTATTCACAACCCTTATGGTCAGATACCAATTAGAACCATCCTAGTTCTGATTTTCATTACTTGTATCCTTCCAAGAGAAGTCAAGTGACCTCCACTACCTAGTAGAGATACTAATTGGAATCAAGAGATGCCAATTGGACTTAAACCATACAACAATTGAAGAAGAAAGAAAGAAATGAAATAATTCTTATAAAATGCCTCATAGCTTTCCAAAGATTATATGTGGACGTCAACACACAACTCTGATGAACTCCACTCGACATTTGATCTAGTACTGGGAGATCGATAACCTAGGCTCTTAAACTCAACTGTCATGACCCAAACTACTGTATCATCAGGGAAACTACTCTAATTCACCTAGATAGAAGAATACTTTACCACCCATTAAATATAACATGTAGAAGTATTTATTAGATCGAGATAACAAACCTTTATTACGACTATTTTATTACAAATATTAAGTTAAAAAGGTAAACCACCCCTAGGAACTAGTGAAAATGGGCAAGAGATTCTAAATCAAGAATGATCAAACAGAACACAACTTTCTCCATGATTGAGAGGAGTAGAAGCTTCTAGAGATCACTATCCATATCACTTGTGAAATATCAATAGATCATGCAACTAGACTATACACTAAAAGGGTATAGCAAAAGTAGTATCAGCATAAACAATACATACTAGTAGGTATCATCGACTGACCAGGGCTAGATCACGTAAACACCATATAGAAATTGTAAGAGACCGTAAAGTTCTTCGCTTAAATCAGTCCTTTAGGCTTATCAAGGGGTCCCAGACTTAGAATATTTTAGCTAAGTTTTCTGACTTAGTGTTATTTTAACCTTCCAAAGTTGGTAATCTTATTTTCCAACCTTTACGTCCATTAAATATTGATATTTGAGTTAATTCATGATAAGGAATGTCAATTGGTGTTCCCGAACAAGTTTCAGATTTTTCAAACCTCGTTTAGATCATGTTTGAGTACCTAAAACAGTGGATCGATGTGATATCGAGGCGTCACATCGACCATCACCTCGATAAGATAGTTTTCTCTAGCTTTAGTGAAAATTCCAGTGAACTGATACAGACTCGATGTGGCATGTTGTCTATCTCATCGATGTCAATGATGCGGTGCGTCGGCCTGCGCATCGGTAACATAGTTTTTTAGTCATTAAAA
Source organism: Capsicum pubescens (assembly GCA_030864215.1). NCBI lineage: Eukaryota > Viridiplantae > Streptophyta > Magnoliopsida > Solanales > Solanaceae > Capsicum > Capsicum pubescens. Next base: position 218,468,683 of record CM061543.1, on the reverse strand, counting down.
GATCGCATCCTTGGGGGTATTTGGTTTTTTTTCACACATTATTTAGCCAAAAAAACACAAAATTAAGCCCTTTGTAGAGAAAATATACTAATTCATTCTCCAATTTGCTCAAGAACAAAACCCTAGGTGCTCAAGATTCAAATCAAGAACTAAGGTATGTGTAGTGTTCATCCAAGGGTTAATTCCTCTCTTGTTGTCCAAGAAAATATTTTAAATTTCATGTAGAGTGATTTCATAATTTCCATGATTTGAATTAACGTGTATTCATAATTATTGCAAGATTCATGTAGAGTTAATTGATATGTGTGCTTATTCATGTGAATCCATATAGAAACTCTTGGAATTCTGTAATTGGAATTGAATCATGATGCCTACATGTTGTTTTAGTATTATGTGCATATATTGTGCCCCACAAGTGTTTGATAATTGTCCATGTGAGTTGAATAGTGAAATTATATCATGCTAGCATGTATGCAAGTTCATGTCATGCAAGTGTTTGCTTGAATGCCCAAATGAATGAATGATGACAAAGTAGTTAATTACCATGTCTCAAGATTATGCCATGCATTTTAAGTTTATGATATCAAGTCATAGGAGTATTTAATACCTGATAATTTAGTTGTTTGTCTAGAGCCATGGTCAGTCACAATGTAGAATCAGTCATATCACGATTAGTAAAATTTAGTCAGTAGAACTTAGGAGAATTAAGTGAGCTCAGAAATAGTCCATTTTAGTTTAGTAAAATTAGTTTAGTTCAGTTATACAGTACGATCAGTAACAGTTCAGTCTAGCTTCGTACAATTTAGAATTTAGTCTAGCAACTATTCAATTGGGAGTAGGATTCAGCACCGAGTGAACCCATGGATGGGGATTCACCTGCCAGTAAAGGGTGTAATCTATAGAAATAGTCCTTGTATTCCCAAACTATGTAGCCAGCGTGGGTTGAGACATTAACCTGCTTGTTGAGGGTTGATGAGGTAATCTACCTGCCAGTTGAGAGTACCACCATTCTGGTTCAGAGTACCTACCAGAGGAGGGTGACTCAGCAGTTATCCTTACCCATGGCACGGTATTGACCTCTTTCCATCTGGGGTTATAGGTTGGACCCCTAATCAGTTAGAGAAGGGGCATGTCAATTAGATGATTACTTCCAACAGTCTCAGTTTCAGTTTCAATCTCATAATAGAACTCAGTTCAGTTCTACAAGTTTAAGACTATTAGGTATAGTCACTCCGCTTAGTACAGAACTTAGTATAGTTCACAAAAATCTAGACTGCTAGATATAGTCATTCAGTTATTAGAAATACAATATCAGTAAACTCAGACATTATTAAGTCAGTATTCAGATTTCGTAGTCAGTACTATCACGATCTCAATTACAGTATACATATTCATGCATGTATTCTTATTTAGTCATACTCATGTTATTGAGTTATTATTGCTCAGTCATATGAACCCATGTATTTCAGCCTACCTCACTGAGCATACCAGTAAATTCAAAGTACTGAGACATGTTTTTCATTTGTGCTATGATGTCTTATATCATAGGTTCAGATGCACGGGCACCCGAGCACCCTTAGCAGCTCAGATTTTAGCCATTCAGCGTAGTGGTGAGTCCTCATAGTTTGAGGACATGGTTGTTTTTAGTATTATTTTTATTAGTCGGAGTCAGTTGGGGACTTGTCCCATCAACTCCACAGTTTAGACAATTTAGAGGATTTTTAGACTAGAGTTCAGATACCGCGTTCAGATTTACTTACAGATTTGAACCTTATGGCATATGTTCTACCTATTTCTTCAATCATTATAGTATTTATTATACAGTTACTGCAGCAGGTACATGATATGGGTTAGATTATGGTCATTTAATATTATAAGTATCGTGTGGTGTTTGGGGAATAGACTCGGGGCATTACAAACTTGGTATCAGAGCCTAAGGTTCAACAAAGTCCTAGAAAGTCTTAAAGCCACATATAGTAGAGTCTTGTGCATAGGTGTGTAGGGCGCCACACTTATGGACAGAAGGCTCTGAGATGTTTTTGGAAAAGTTTCCCTTCTTTCAGTTTTCATGTCGTGCGAGTGAGCATGAGCTCTAGTTAAACTCTCAGTCAAATCCTTTCTCTTCCATTTATAGAAATATGCCTCCAAAGAGGACTAAGGGAAGAGGAATAAGAGACCAGCCAGAATCCCAGCCCGTCCATCCAGATCCATAGGACAAACACGTCTCTTACGCTGAGTTCAGAGCAGCCCTCCCCACCCTATCTAATTCTGTGAAAAACCAAAATAAATAATCAGCTGTTGTTCCAGTCAAGCCAGTGGCCAATACTTCTATTTCCAGTATTCAGGACTTCACCTAAATGAACCCTTCATCATTTATCGAGTCTAAGTTAGATGAGGACTCTCAAGAATTTCTTAATCAGGTGCAAAAGGTTACTAATATCATGAGGGTGACTGCTGTTGAGAGCGCTGAGTTAGCCACATATTAGTTGCAGGATGTGGCTCACTCATGGTTTAAATAGTGGAAGACAGAGAGGGTTGTAGATGCAGGGCCCATAGAGTGGGAGGAGTTTGCCACTGCTTTTTTGGATAGGTTTTTCCTATGGAGTTGAGGGAAGCGAAGGTTCTGGAATTTATCAATCTGAAGCAGGGCAATATGACAATTAAAGAGTATTCTCTCAATTTTAGTAAATTATCTAGATATGCTCCTCATGTGGTGGAAGACAACAAATCTCAAATGAGTAAGTTTGTGTCAGAGGTGTCTAGCAGCGTGGTGAAGGAGTGTAGGACCGCAATGTTGATTAAGAAGTTGGACATATCCAAGCTCATGGTCCATGCTCAGCAAATAGAGGAGGCTAAGAATAGGGAGAAAGAGAGAGAGAATAAGAGAGATAACAAGTAGTTTCAACTTCGTACAACCTAAGTTAGAGGGTGAGAATCATTCTTAGTTTGTCCCGAAATCTTCAATTCTAGCTCCGTCCTCAGCCAGTGCTCTTATGCCAAAATTTAGAGATGGATATACGGATAGGGAACTAGGCCCTAAACCCCAGGGCAGTGTTAGTAGAGCCTGAATAAATCCCCATTGTTAGAAATATAGCAAAAACCACCAAGGTATCTGTATAGCAGGTAGAGATGTGTGTTTCGGGTGTGGCAAGCCAATCCACAGAGTTAGAGATCAGAAAGTAGAGGTTTTCTCCCAAGGGGGAGATGATGTTTTGCATTGTCAGGGTCGACATGTGTGCCAGGAATAGATGACTTGAGGCTACGAATTCTTGCAGAAGCATATGGTGCACGCTACTCTATTCATCCAGGGTCCACTAAGATGTACCATGATTTGCAAGAGATCTATTGGTGAAGTGGAATGAAGAGAAATATTGTAGTGTTTCTGGCTAAGTGCTCCACATATCAACAGGTTAATATTGAGCATCAGAAGCCTAGTAGGTCCATGCAGGAGTTCAGCATTCCCACCTGGAAATAGGAAGAAGTAAACATAGACTTTGTGATGGGTTTACCTCGTACTCGTCGTCAGCATGAATGAGTTTGAGTTATTATAGATAAGATGACCAAATTAGCTCATTTCCTACCAGTCCATACCTCTTACTCAATTGAGGATTACACCAAACTCTATATCAAGGAGTTGGTTAGATTGTACGGTGTTTTGTTGTCCATTATCTCAGATAGAGGAACCCAATTCACCTCTTATTTTTGGAAAGCATTCTAAAAGGGTATTGGTACCCAAGTTTACCTCAGTACATTCTTTCACCCTCAGACAAATGGTCAAGAAGAAAGGACTATTCAAACTTTAGCGGATATGTTCCGAGCATGTGCGATAGACTTTAAAGGTAGTTGGGATAACCACTTACCTTTGATTGAGTTCGAATTTAACTACTATCACTCTAGTATTTAGATGGCTCTATTTGAGGCACTTTATGGGAGAAGGTGTAGATCTCCCATTGGTTAGTTTAAAGTGGGCGAGGCCATAGTGGTAGGTCCTGACTTAGTATTTGATACCTTAGAGATAGTCCAATTGATCAGGGAAAGACTTAAGACAGCTCAGAGCCGGCAAAAATTGTACGCAGATATGCACAGAAAAGATCTCGAGTTCAAGATTGGTGACTATGTATACTTGAATATCTCTCCTTTGAAAGGAGTGAAGCAGTTTTACAAGAAGAGGAAGCTCAGTCCCGAATTCTCATCTAATTCTCAACCATTTTGGAAAGGTACCTTATGAGCTTGAGTTACCTTTAGATCTAGCTTCAGTCCATCCTGTGTTTCATGTCTCCTTTCTAAAGAAAAGCATAGGTGACCCATCAGTCGTAATCCCCATAGAGGGCATAGATGTTCAGAACAGCCTCTCTTACAAAGAGATTCCAGTTGAAATCCTTGATTATCAGATTTGCAGACTGAGGAACAATAACGTCCCTCTAGTCAAAGTTCTACGACAGAATTAGTTTGTTTAGGGAGCTACTTGGGAAGCAAAAGCAGATATGCGGACCAAGTATCCTCACCTCTTCTCCGCAAACTCAAATTTAGCTCAAGGTAATAGTTTTCCTTAAGCTTATTCAGTTTTATGTTTAGATTTTTGTCATAAACTTGGTATCAGTTACCATTAAATGTTCAGTCATATGTTCATGAGTCATGTTCAACTATGTACTTATGCATCAGATATGCATGCTCAGTATGATAATTCAGTGTATCAATGATCTTAGTCATGAAACCATGTTTTAGTTGTGTATGCCTAGTATCTAAGTCTGGTATCTCTGGATTCTCAGTTTCAGCAGTCTCATTTGAGGATGAATGACCCCAAGGGGGAGATAATGTAAGACCCCGTAAAGTTCTTAGCTTAAATCAGTCCTATAGGCTTGTCAAGGGGTCCAAGACTTAGAATATTTTAGCTAAGTATTCAGACTTAGTGTTATTTTAGCCTTCGAAAGTTGACAAACTCATTTTGCGACTTTTACGTCCATTAAATGTTGATATTTGAGTTAATTCATGATCAAGAATGTCAATAGGTGTTTTCGGACAAGTTTTGTATTTTTCAAACCTTGTTTAGATCATGTTTGAGTACCCAAAATAGTGGGTCGACACGATATCAAAGCGTCACGTCGACCATCGTGTCGATAAGATAGTTTTTCCCCAGCTTTAGTGCAAATTCCAGTGGATCGACACCGACTCAATGCGGCCCGTTGGCTATCGCATTGATTTCAATGACACGGTGCATCGGCTTGCACGTCGGGTATACCATTTTTCAGTCATTAAAAGACCACGTTCTTGGGGGTATTTCGGTCTTTTTCCCACATGCTTCAGCACCCAAAATATGAAATTAAGCCATTTGGAGAGCAAATATACTCATTCATTCTCCAATTTATTCAAGAACAAAACCCTAGGTGCTCAAGATTCAAATCAAGAACTCAAGAACTCACTATTAACTTTTAGAAATTTATCAACTAAGGTATGTGTAGTGTTCATTCAAGGGTTTCTTCCACCCTTGTTGTCCAAGAAACTCTTTTAAAGTTCATTTAGAGTGATTTCATAATTTCCATGATTTGAATTAACGTGTATTCATGATTTATTGAATGATTCATATAGAGTTAATTGATATGTTTGCTCATCCATGTGAATCCATGTTGAAACTCTGGGAATTGTGTAATTGGAATTGAATCATGAAGCCTACATGTTGTGTTAGTATTATGTGCATATATTGTGCCCCACAAGTGTTTGATGAATTGTCCATGTGAGTAGAATACTGAAATAATATCATGTTAGCATGTATGCAAGTTCATGTCATTCAAGTATTTGCTTGAATTCCCAAATGAATGAATGATGACTACGTAGTTAATTACCATGTCTCAAGATTATGCCATGTCTTTTAAGTTTATGCCATCAAGTAATGGGGGTATTTAATACCCGACAATTTAGCTACTTGTCTAGAGCCATGGTCAGTCACAATGTAGAATCAGTCATGTCACGATTAGTAAAATTCAGTCAGTAGAACTTAGAAAAATTCAGTGAGCTCAGAATCAGTCTATTTTAGTTTAGTGAAATTAGTTTAGTTTAGTTATACAGTACGATCAGTAACAGTTCAATCTAGCCTAGTATAATTTAGAATTTAGTCCAGGATTTATTCAGTTGGGAGTAGGATTCAGCACCGAGTGAACCCATGGATGGGGACTCACCTGCCAGCATAGGGTGTAATCTATAGAAATAGTCCTTGCATTCCAGAACTATATAGACACCATAGGTTGAGACATTAACCTGCCAGTTGAGGGTTGATGAGGTAATCTACCTGCCAGTTGAGGGTACCACCGTTCTAGTTCTGAGTACCTTCTAGAGGAGGGTGACTCAGCAGTTGTCCTTACCTGTGGCACGGTTTTGACACCCTTCCAACTAGGGTTACAGGTTGGACCCCAAATCAGTTAGAGATGAGGAATGTCAATTGGATGATTACTTCCAACAGTCTCAGTTTCAGTCTTAATCTCATAATAGAACTCAGTTCAGTTCTACAGGTTCAGGACTATTAGGTATAGTCACTCCGCTCAGTACAAAACTTAGTATAGTTCCACAAAAATTTGGACTGTCAGATATAGTTATTCAGTTATCAGAAATACAGTATCAGTAAACTCAGACATTATTAAGTCAGTATTCAGATTTCTTAGTCAGTACTATCACGATCTCAATTAAAGTATACGTATTCATGCATGTATTCTTATTTAGTCATACTCATGTTATTGAGTTATTATTGATCATTCATGTGAACCCATGCAATTCATCCTACCTCATTGAGCATACCAGTAAATTCAAAGTACTGACGCATGCTTTTATTTTGTGCTACGATGTCTTATATCATAGGTTTAGACGCACGAGCACTAGAGCACCCTTAGCAGCTCAGATTTTCAGCAATCAGCATAGCGGTGAGTCCTCATTGTTCAAGGGCATGGTTGTTTTTAGTATTATTTTTATTAGTCGGAGTCAGTTGGGGACTTGTCCCATCCACTCCATTGTTCAGAAAGTTTAGTGTTTTTTCAGACCAGAGTATTTCTAGACAGTTGTTTAGTTTTTTTTAGTACGTATATTCAGTTTTGGTATTTTGATACCGCGTTCAGATTTATTTACAGATTTGAACCTTATGGCATATGTTCCGCCTATTTCAGCAATCATTACAGTATTTATTACATAATTTTTGCAGCAGGTACCAGTCATAGGTTAGCTTGTAGTCCTTTGGGATTATAACTACCGTGTGGAGTCTGGGGTATAGACTCGGGGCATTAAAAACTTGGTGTCAGAGCCTAAGGTTCAACAGAGTCCTAGAAAGTCTTAAAGCCACATCTAGTAGAGTCTTGTGCATGGGTGTGTAGTGCGCCACACTTATGGATAGAAGGCTATGAGATGTTTTTGGAAAAGTTTCCCTTCTTTCAGTATTTATGCCGTGCGAGTGAGCATGAGCTATAGTTAAACACTCTGTCAAATCCTTTCTCTTCCGTTTACAGAAATATGCCTCTAAAGAGGACTAAGGAAAGAGGAATAGGAGACCAGCCAGAATCCCAGTCCGTCCATCCATATCCACTGGACGAACACGTTTCCTATGCTGAGTTCAAAGCGGTCTTCACCACCCTAGCTCATTCTATGGAAGCCCAAAATGAATACCCAGCTCCCATTCCATCCAACCCAGTGACCAATACTTCTGTTGCCAGTATTCAAGACTTCACCCGAATGAACCCTCCATCATTTATCGGGTCTAAGTCAGATGAGGACCCTCAGGAATTTCTTAATCAAGTGCAAAAGGTTACTGATATTATGGGGGTGACTGCTGTTGTGAGCACTGAGTCAGACGCATATCAGTTGCACGATGTGGCTTACTCATGGTTTAAATAGTGGAAGGTAGAGAGGGTCGTAGATGCAGGGCCCATAGAGTGGGAGGAGTTTGCCACTACTTTTCTGGATAGGTTCTTTCCACTGGAGTTGAGGGAATCAAAGGTTCTGGAATTTATCAATCCGAAGCAAGGCAATATGACAATTAAAGAGTATTCTCTCAACTTTACTAAATTAAATAGATATGCTCCTCATGTGGTGGCAGACAACAGATCTCAAATGAGTAAGTTTGTGTCAGGGGTTTCTAGCAGCGTGGTCAAGAAGTGTAGGATCGCAATGTTGATTAAGGAGATGGACATATCCAGGCTCAGTAGATAGAAGAGGATAAGAATAAGGAGAAGGAGAGGGAGAATAAGAGAGATAACAAGTAGTTTCAAATTTGCATAGCCTAAGTCAGAGGGTTGGAATCGTTCTCAGTTTCGCCAGAAATCTTCAGTTCTAGCTCCGTCCTTAGCCAGTGCTCCTATACCAAAATTCAGATATGGAAATATGGATAGGGCACTAGGCCCTAAACCCCAGGGCAGCGTTAGCAGTGCCCGAATAAATCCCCTTTGTCAGAAATATGGCAAAAACCACCAAGGTATCAGTATAACAGGCAGCGATGCGTGTTTCGGGTATGGCAAGCCAGGCTACAGAGTTAGAGATCAGAAAGTAGAGGTTTTCTTCCAAAGAGGAGATGATGTTTTGCATTGTCAGGGTCCACTATGTGTGCCAGGCGTAGATGACTTGAGACAGTGAATTCTTGCAGAAGCGCATGGTGCGCGCTACTCTATTATCCAGGGGCCACTAAGATGCCCCATGATTTGCAAGAGATCTATTGATGGAGTGGGATGAAGAGAAATATTGCAGAGTTTCTGGTTAAGCGCTCCACATGTCAGCAGGTTAAGATTGAGCATCAGAAGCCTAGTAGGTCCATGCAGGAAATCAACATTCCCACCTGGAAATAGGAAGAAATACATGGACTTTGTGACGGGTTTACCTCGTACTCGTCATCATCATGATTGAGTTTGGGTCATTGTAAACAGGATGACCATTAGTAAGTCAGTATTCAGATTATTTACTCAGTACTATCATGATCTTAGTTACAGTATACGTATTCATACATGTATTCTTTTTTAGTCATACTCATGTTATTCAGTTATTATTGCTCATGCATATTTACCCATGCATTTCAGCCTACCTCACTGAGAATACCAGTACATTCAAAGTACTGACGCATGCTTTTCTTTTGCGCTATGATGTCTTATATCATAGGTTTAGATGCACGGGCTCCAGAGCTCCCTTAGCAGCTCAAATTTTCAGCAATCAGCGTAGTAGTGAGTCCTCATAGTTTGAGGACATGGTTGTTTTCAGTATTATTTTCAGTAGTCGGAGTCAGTTGGGGACTTGCCCCATCAACTCCACAGTTCAGACAGTTAAGAGGATTTTTAGACTAGAGTATTTTCAGACAGTTGTTCAGTTTTTTTTTACTACTTATATTTAGTTTTGGTATTTTGATACCGCGTTCAGATTTATTTACAGATTTGAACCTTATTGTATATGTTCTGCCTATTTCCGTAATCATTACAATATTTATAACACAATTATTGCAGCAGGTACCAGTCAGGGGTTAGTTTCTGGTCCTTCAAGATTATAAGAACCGTGTAGCGTCCTGGGTACAGACTCGGGGCATTACAGAAATCATAAAATAAAACATGACAACTTATATATCAATTTAATCCACAACACTATTATACACTTGTGTTACCTAAGAGTTTTCACATTTTTATTCTCGTTGATCATTCATCACCTTCACATCAAGCGTCATCCATCCTAACTCTTAGAGTTTAACCGCAATAATTATTTTAAGTCAATCTTTTTCACTTATGCCTCAATTAATCTCAATGATAATTGAAAACCAATGATCATCACCTTAACAAGTATAAATATTAACACATATTAGGATTAATACCTCAAGTTTATGATACTTATACTTTTCAAGTAACTCTAAAACTTTAGTCAAGTACAAGTCAAGGGACGACAAGTTAGGTCAAACTATGATAAAGTCAATAACCCTGACTATAACAATTTCCAAGTCAACAAACCATGACTTTAACAACATAATCCTAAATATATCAAGCAACATCATAATCTGAATAACTCAAGAAACCTAAAACAACAACCATAATATAACTCAATCTACTCATGAAACCAATATATACAACAACAATATCAATAAACATATAACCAGTCCCCTCAAGGAACTGTTACACTCCTTCATACCTTGTGTATATATGTTAAGGGTCTTATGGTTTTTCACTAGCCATAACCTGCAGGAGAAGAGCTCTTATCCTTGTACTGTAGTGTGGTATCCGAGCAAACCAATGATTCATTATAATCAATTCCATGAAGATGTCCGAATACGATACATCCCATAGTAATAATTGATATCACAACAATCACAACCATAATGAGGATAAGCAATCATACTTGTACAGTCAACAAGCCTTTAATTTAACCTTATTATATATGATTAACACCTGAGATATTATTTAACAATTTCCTTCCTTAAGCATGTATTGCAACAATAGACAACCACTTAAACACTTGGTCAACTTGAGCTAATCATTCCATATAAACAATACTCATTCTTTAACACACCAAATAACAATAGATATGATTCATTGGTTTCATAAATTACAATATGTTTGAAGATTAATCCACGTCTTATTCAAATAATCATTATCAAGACACATTATTAAATTCAAGTATTCAATTTAGGAGTGCTCATTCAACCAAAAAGAGTCTAAACTCTAGTTCAACATTCAAAAAGTCATTCACTATTATAATCCTTCTTTATTTATATTAAGATTGGATATTCTATTATTATCTAGCAACTCTTATATTTATGTCATTACAAGGTTCAACACCTACTCCATAATTTAATCATTCAACTCTATTAAACTTATAATCTATCTTTATTCGTACACCTTTATACCTTTTACTTCCTAACTCTTAGCCTAATTTGACATTAGGCTTTAAGTTAAGTCACAACCTTCTTATACTATAATCAGTCCTCATCACTAATATTAAGAAAGATTATCCCATATACCAATCTACATAATACCAAGTTCATCCTCTTATGATAATTTGGCTAAATAACTAGAGTATGATCTCACACCATCTCGTTATCATCTATATTCACATAATTCATATTACAATTCACCATAGATCATAAAAATAATAAAACATCCATCAAGTATTCATACATTAATATATCAACACACAATTAGGTTCTTATTACATTAAAGTAATATTTTATCCATCCAAACTCCATGCCCGTACGATTAAGTATGATTTCTCCTATCAAATCTACATTATGGATACGATTACTAACTACAGTCGACTACTCATAATCCAATATTACCTAGGCTCCAAGCTACTGCAATAAGTATGTGGTTCCATGGATGATCTTCCTTCTTCTTCACATTTTGAAGGCTATATCATCCAATAGTAACAATTACGAAAGTAATTAATAAACTACTCTTTAAAAAAATATCTTGGAAATTCAAACTCACTAATTCTACCCTTATTTATAGTCTACAACATTAGCCAAGATTTAATTAGTCATCAAAATAGCTCCTTCAAGATCAAAACAACTCTATTAATAAAGTTTTTAGGCTAAAGATTCAACCTTTATTTAATTTAAGTTACCCAACTATCAGTTTTTATGTTTTAGAATCACTAATTCATGCAAGGGATTGTTACTTAAAAATTTAAAAGTGATTCAAAGTGATATTAACCCAAACCTTAGGTTTTCTCAAAAATATTATGAACTTAGAATTCAAATCCCCAAGAATTTCACCATTAAAGGTTGTTCTAACAATTCTAAATTCTTAAAGGATTGAAAAATAAAAAATATGACAAAAGAAACTTATCTCAACGAAGTATTTCTAGCAATACCAAGAAAAAATCTCCCTCCAGATATTAGAATAAAATTTTAGAATTTGGGGGCTGAAACCCATAAAAAATAGGTTATAAACTGTTGTGCATGATGCTATAGTGACCTGACTTGCTATAATAATGTTACTATAGTGACCTGACCGCTACTGTACCCTCAACTTTTAGCTTGGGTATCCTTCAATAAAAGTGTTATAACTTTTACTCAGGAAGCAGATTAACGTATGGTCAATTGTGTTGAAAATAAGACTCAGGGAAATTTAATTTGGTTTGTATTGTCCCCCTTACTCCTTATATTCTAGAAGAAATTTTTGTTTTGAGTTGACCCTAGTTTAAACTTAGCCCAAAACTAAATCGGTAAGTTTACTTTCAAATTAACTTTGTGCTATAGGGATTATATGACCTTAGTACATATCAAATGAGCTCAAATTCTAAAGAATTGATCTTAAAACATTTGACGAATGAGATAAATATGCCTTTGCTACAGAGTTTTTAGTAACAATGAAATTAGTCATTACATAAGATGTCTATACAAATTTAAGATTCTCTTGCTGGATATCATATAAAATCCTAGTTTTGAGCTATATTCTACTATAGTAATTGTACAGGGTAGAAAAGAACTAGTACCAACTACTCGATACAGGAACCATATTCTTTAATTACTACAAATACTTGTAAAGTGAATAACTCAGTGTTTACCATGCAAACATCCTTGATCATGGGAGTAAAAACCACGGCCTATATTGGTATTATTTCCAATCAATTTTTACTAACTTCAAAAGGGGGTTTAGATTAAAACTCTATAATAAAAGGGACTAACTCTACTTAGTACCTCGACTCAATAATTAACACTAAAGGTATGTTTAGTTGGAAACAAGTTATGTCGGGTTTAGTTATCCCACCCTCAAGGTGGGATAGAAATAACACTACAACCCTCAGATAAATAACCCTGGGATGAGTTATCCCATGCATTTTATCTCAATCAAACATGGGATAAGCTTATTCCAAAATTAATCTCAAGATTAGTTATCCCTTATCCCTTGTACCAAATGAGTCCTAACTATTCTAACTAACTCTTCAAGAAGATAAACTCTCTTCTTGTACAATCCTTACAACAAACATTACCATAATAGAAGAGTTAAGAATCAATAATTATCCTATTACAACCACATGCAAAAATTAAAGAACAATCAACTAAACCTGTTCTTAGTTCTCTTTAGTCGTCTCCAAATTTTCTTCTCGCTCTACTGCCTTGAGAAAACCCTTTTTGCATGTGCAATAGATGATTGATTTTATCTTTGATGTAATCCTTATATAAAAGATAATTAAGGATATTTTTCCGTAATATATCATAATTATTCCCATAAGGTTTTACATCCTTCTTTAATGCAGCTTGATAGTGACCAAGCACACACGCTGGTGTATATATTTTATAGAGTAGTAAAGTAGCCTTCAAGAAAGCTGAGTATCGATCCCAAAGGTACTTGCTTCAACAACGATTCAATTCTAGTTCACATTTTAGATTAATTTAGTGCAGAAGTAAACAAAAATAGAGTTTTGAATTTGCAACAAAAGAAAAGTAAACAATGTGTAAAATAAAGATCTTGAAAAAATCAATGGATTAAAGCGCAGGGTTAAAGAACTTTTGAACAATCATACTATGTTATTGAACTTCATTCGTTAACTTGCTTATCTTGGTTGTTGATTTGTAGGGTTAATTTCATGATCATGTTCTCCCGACCTCTAACCGTTTATCTAATTTGGACATTACAACTACATCGTTGAGCGGGGATGTAATAATCCAATTAAGTTCTTTAAGCTAACATCCTACGTGTGAATCAAGTAAGGCATCTAAGTACATCCCTGTCCCAGATGCTAATTTGAATTCCTTATTTCATAAAAGAATACAAACCATACTTTGTTCTTCTCCATGTTCTATCACCCTATTCCCTCTCCCGAGATTACAAGGGTGACAATTGATGTATTTTTTGGGTGATCAATCAATCAAATAGTTAAATCAAAGATGAACACACAACCAATAATGATAAAAAAAATTAAACGAATTTAATTCAAAACAATAGTACTCATGTTCTTGGTTTTAACCCCGGAAAGAGGGGGTTTAACCACGCATAGTCATAATCATAATCACAAGGTTATAATTAACAACTAAAAACATGAATGAACTAAATTAAAATAATAAAAAACTAGATTTTGAAGTTGTAGAAGCCCCTTAATCCTCCAAGATGTCCAAAAATAATTAAAAACGTATTTGAAGATGTATTTATAGCACAAGTGTAAGCCAAAGCCATGTAGGAGTACGAACCGACCAAGAATTGAGCAGTGGAGTGTAGGGGGCGCCGCCCTGGGTATTGCACCACTCCAGCCAAGGCTAAGATTGCTTTAGATTGCTTCTCCATCCAAGGCTCCGCCTGATTTAGAGCCCTGCTCTAGCCAAGGCGGCACGGGCTCATCTACATGGTCCCTCTGGAATTTGCTTTTGAAATTTTGGCCAAGTGTTGAGTGCCTCCTTCCATCACTTGTCTTGTGGTGTTGTGTCCCTTTAATTTACAAATTATTCAACATCAAAATATCATCATATTCAGATTACAAAGCTTTCTAAATAATTACACACCACGAATTAAAGACTATCACAACACAATGTCCATAACGATGAATCAAAACAAGAGCTAAGACTAGGTTAGTTCATGTTAATCTTCAACTTATCGTTCCACCTCTACACTTAATCAAATTGAACTTTTCACATTACCAATAAGTTATTCCACTCATAATTACACATTTAAACCATTTGGAACTCCTTTAATGCATTAGAATCCAACAAAACCAACTAGACACACAACTAGCTCAAGCTAGTAAAACTAGTTTTCTCGATTGAACTCGAAATGACTCAACTAAGCACAAACTTGTTGAAAAGCACTTTGAACATTGTAATCACGTCCTTGAAAACTTATATGCACATTAATCTCATTATCAACTCATATAGAATACAAATCATCCTCAAAAAGGGCTAAAATGACTCGAATAGTGACACTAGAATGCATAAATACACCCAACATCACCACCCCACACTTAAAGCCTTGTTCATCCTCGAACAAATCTTAACTATAAGCTTTATCATCTAAGGAGACTCTACACTTATAATACATGCAATACACTCAAGCTAGTACTATAATGACTACAAATAATGCAAGTTTCTTCACTAAGCATGTTATTTACACAATTGAAAGCTCATGAACACTACTCCAAAACATCCTAGCCTCAAGAATTAACTTACCTAGTTGGAAAACTCCTGCATATTTCTCAATCAAGGACATCATACAAATAACCCACATTCATCAAACATGTGCCCCTCACAACAAGAGAGTTACCCCTAATCACTCATAATTAAGCAATTTATACATGATGGGTACTAGAATCAAATTATGCTCACTCTCACAAGGAATTCACAAGTTACACATAATGAACCATAGGCTTTCCCTTAGTGTAGTGCTACACTAATATCAAAAGGATGAACTTAGGACCTATTAGGCCTTTTTTGAGTTGTAATATAGGCTAAGAAAAGGGTAAGAACTATTTTGGACAAGAATAGTGACTATCTTCCCTAAGCTCTTTAATACATGACCTTTTACAATTAAAACCAATATCAAACAACCAAATTACACCATTTTTGTCAACCCCATTTTTTTATTTTTCATCCCATCTTATTAAGCTCATTTACAAACACTATGGTGGGAGTTTGTTTTTGCACAACTTATTCAATTTGAATTTTTTTTATTCTTTACATTACTCAACTCCCTACCTTAACATATTACAATTATTTTGAACACCAATAACTATCTCTTTGGGGCTTTAATTTCTCCTTTTTCTTCTTTAATTTCATACTCCTAACTCAATTAATTTTTCATTAAAGCGCCTAGGAGCTTTAGATCAAATTATGGTCAATCAAAGAAGGGTATTAGGCTACACATAAGGCTTCCAAAGAAAAAACCTAAAGGCTCAATGGGGCTGACTAAGATTAAGCACAAAGGTAGGTCTAAGACAAGGCTATCAAAGAAATGCCTATATTATATCCTAAACCCACACTCTTTATTTTGCTTTGCACACATACTAGGCAAATTCTAGACATCATATGCAACAAGAAATATACAAATACCTTAGATGCATATATGGCACATGCTCAACTCACATAGGATCATCATAGACTCTCAACCAAACAATATCATAAATTCAAATTTAAGCCAAAATGTACAAGAGTAAAAAACATGAGCCTAGGAGTATTAAATGTAGCAATTCACTCTATCAATATGTTTTTACAACTAAAACACTTACACCATGTAATAAAAAATAGCACCAACAAGAGTGTCTTACACAAAATTATTTAATTTGAGCTAAGAATTGGGAATTCCCCACCCTACACTTAAAAATCTACTTTGTTCCCAAAGTGAACTTAAAAGTAAGATATAGAAATACTCCATGAGGCCTCTAGTACTAGCTACTAGCATCTATATATATCAAAAAGGTCTGGGGACTTCATACTCAGTGTTTACCATGATCCTTAGCTCAGGTTTCCATTACTTAGACTTCCCATCAACCTGTGACTCAATAAAAACAAAAACTACATGAAGTAAAAACTAATAACTAAAAATAAAACATACCTACTTAACTTGGGTTGTCTTGCAAGTAGCGCCTGATTTAGTTTTGCGGCATGGCCCAACTTAACAACTTAGTCATTATTTTTTCTCCTCTTTTTCACACTTAATCTCCATCTTCTTATTCTTTTCACTCCTCTTGGGGGTGACATCTCAAGGGTAACAGATTTTTCAACAACATTAGCCTTTCAAGGCCCATTAATTTCCATCATGTCAGATTGCAGTGGTAGTGTCTTAGGAAACTCAATGAGGTAGTTCGAAGAGGTATTTTGTAGACTACCCACCCCCACCTGTATCCCCATCAATAATAGTAATCATACACAAGTCTTTATAGTTGGATAGTGTGTTATGCATTTGTAAACTTTGAATACCGCCTCTTCATTCTCCAACCTCATGTGAGTGTGCCTTCCCTTACATTAATAAACACTCCTCCCATTGGTAAGAATGGATGCCCCAAGATAATTGGTACCTGTTCGTCTTCCTTAAAATCAAGAATAATAAAGTCAGAAGGAATAATAAATTTACCAACCTTTATGAGGACGTCCTCTATCATTCCTTTCGAATGGGCTATTATTCCATTTGTAAGTTGCAGTAGTATAGAGCTCGGTCTAGGTTTCCCCAAACCTAATGTGTTGAACAAAGATAAGGGTATCAAGTTGATACTTTTCCCTAAATCACTTAGTGCCCACACCACCTCTCTGTTGCCAATATGAATGGGGAGAGTAAACTTCCCTGGGTCTTTAATCTTTTTTGGCATTTTTTGTGTAACCATAAAACTACACTCTTCAATGAGTGTTGCCGCTTCTATATCCTGCAATTTAACTTTATTAGAACAACATCCCTCAAGTACTTAGCATACTTGGTCATACCCTACAAAACATCTAGGAAAGATAAGTTAATGTGAAGATCTTTGAACGTTCCCAAGAACTTTTTAAAACAAGCATTCTCCTTCAATTTTATTTGCCTCTAAGGGAAAGGAAGTGGCGGTATCTTCTTCACTTCTTCAGCACCTTTTTCTTTTGAGTACTCAGAATTTCTCATTTTTTAAGCAACTCTATCATTTACCTGTGTGGGAGTCAAATCTGTATCTACCTCCTTTGTTGCCTTAGGAGGTTCTCCATAAAGCTTTTTACCACTCCTCAAAGTGATTGCCATAACTTATTTTGGATTTTCTGTATCTCCTGGAAAACCACCTTGAAGCCTAGTATTTAATGCATGCTGTAACTTCCCCAACTACAACTCAAAGCTTCTCTGGGCCGCTTGCTTATTTTTACATCTACAACCAACTATGTTTGATTAGCTAGAACCTGCTTCATCATATATTTCAAGTTGCTAGTTGGCTGATTTGGTTGTGCCTATGGTTGCTGAATTTGCTGTTGTTGAGTGTTCCAAGGATGAGTCTACCACTTCATGTTGTAGGCATTACCATAATTTTCCCTTTGAGAATTTCCCACATACATTACCGATTCCAGATTTGTAGCACACATGGTCGTGGAATGGATACTATTCCCTAAAATGTCACACCAACCCATAGCTTGTTGGATTGCATTGACTGTGGCTGAATGATATTCTACTCCCAACTTCAAGCTGCTGAACTGGGTGTTTATCATATTCTGCAATGCTATAGCCTTAGCTGATAAAGTAGTGAATTGGTCCACTTCCAACAACCCTGCAACTTTGTTTGTAGCACTCCTAGAATCACCATGCCACTCTAGATTTCCTTTTTCTATACAGTTCAGTAAAGTGTACAACTCATCATAAGTATCTCAAGAGCTTGACCACCTGCAGTTAAATCTAGAAAACTTTTCGTATTGTGATCAAGAGCCTATAAAATAGTATGAACAAATACCTTATTAGACTATTGATGGTGTAGATAGTCCCTAATAAGAGCCTTGAATCGCTCCCAATCATGATAAAGATTCTCTTCTAGCTTCTGTTTGAAGCTTACTATCTCACTGTGAAGTCTCACAGTCTTACCATACGGGAAGAATCGAATCAAAATTTTTTTGGCCATGTCATCCCATGATGTGCTTGAATTTGCTGGTTCCGCATTTGACCACTTTTTTTCTTCCCCAATTAGTGAAAAGGGAAACAAAGTCTTCCTTACATAGTCTGCATTCACACTCGCAGGAATGCATGTATAACTGATTTTTAGAAAATTCTGCAAATGGACCTATGGATTTTTATGTGAAAGCCCTGTGAACTGTCCACTGCTAATCATAGCTGTACCATATTCTGTTTAGGCTCAAAATTTCCTCTAGCTGCTGGCTTATGAAATAGGGAGGTCAAATTAGTTGAAAGTAGGATTACCACTTCTCTTACTGTCCAGCGGGCTGCTTGTTCATCAGCCATGATGACAAGATTCTCTTGGTCTTCTACGATTTATGGAATTTTGGGGAGAAGGATTTCTTCTCTCTTATGTTTGTGGAAAATTTGCTCAGGTTTGGAACTTGGTTCAACCAAGTCCTGATTCCTTGCCAACTTCCTACTTTGAAAACCTATTTCCTGTAAATGCGAAACCAAGACCAAGCGTAAAAACACCAAAGAAATCTAAAAGTAAAACTAAAATAAATAGTTGCCAAATTACTGATCCTCAGCAATGGCACCAAAATCTTGACAACGCCCAAGCACACACAGAGGTGTATATGGTCTATCAGGTAGTAAAGTGGACTTCAAGAAAGTCAAGTATCGATCCCTCATGGACTTGTGTCAACAAAGATTCAATTCTATTCATAGTTTAGATTAATTTAGTGCAGGAGTAACCAAAAGGAGAGTTTTGAATTTCTAACTATAGAAAAGTAAACAAAGCATAAAATAAAGATTTTGAAACAATCAGTGGATTAAAGCCCAGGGTTAGAGCACTTTTGAACAATCATACTATGTTATTGAACTTCATTCATTAACTTGCTTATCTTGTTTGTTGATTCGTAGGGTTAATTGTATGATCATGGTCTCCCAACCTCTAACCGTTTGCCTAATTTGGACATTATAACTGCATCATTGAGAGGGGATGTAATAATCTAATTAAGTTCTTTAATCTATCATCATATGTGTGAATCAAGTAAGGCATCTAAGTACATCACTATCCCAGACTCTAATTTGAATTTCTTATTTCATAAAAGAATACAAACCATACTTTGTTCATCTCCATGTTTTGTCGCCCTATTTCCTCTTCCGAGATCATAAGGGTGACAATTGATGTATTTTCTGGGTGATCAATCCATCAAATAGTTAAATCAAAGATGAACACACAACCAATAATGATAAGCAAAATTAAACAAAATTAAATCAAAATAATAGTACTTATGTTCTTGGATTTATCCCCGAAAAGAGGGTATTTAGCCACACATAGTCATAATCGTAATCACAAGATTGTAATTAACAAGTAAGAACATGAATGAACTAAATTGAAATAATAAAAACCTAAAAGTTGAAGTTGTAGAAGCCCCTTAATCCTCCAAGACGGCCAAAAATAATTAAAAATGTGTCTAATAATGTATTTATAGCACAAGTGTAAGCCAAAGCCCTGTAGGAGTAGGAACTGGCCAAGAATTGAGCAGTGGAGTGGAGTGGGCACCGACCTGGGTGTTTCACCACTCCATCCAAGGTTGATACTACCGTAGAGTGACACTGCATCCAAGGCTCCACCTATTTTAGATCCCCGCTCTAGCCAAGGCGCCGCGGGCTCATCAACATAGTCCCTCTAGAAGTTGCTTCTGAAATTTTTGCTAAGTGTTGAGTGCCTCCTTCCATCCCTTATATTGTGGTTTTGTTTCCCTTTATTTTTCATCTTATTAAACATCAAATTATCATCATATTCATATCACAAAGATTTCTACATAAACACACACCATGAATTAGAGACAATCACAACACAATATAGATAACGATGAATCAAAACAAGAGCTAAGACTTGGTTAGTTCATGTTAATCTTCAACTTATCATTCCACCTATACACTTAATCAAATTGAACTTTGCACATTAACAACAAGTTATTCCACTCATAATTAGAATCCAACAAAACCAACTTAACACACAACTAGCTCAAGCTAGTAAAACTTGTTTTCTCGATTGAACTCTAAATGACTCAATTAAGCACAAACTTGTTGAAAAACACTTTGAACATTGTAATCACGTCCTTGAACACTTATATGCACATGTATCTCATTATCAACCCATATAGCATACGAATCATCCTTAAAACAAGGCTAAAATGACTCAAATAGTGACACTAGAATGCATAAATACACCAAACATCACAACTTCTATGATCATAGATCCCCAGATATCCATACATCCAAAGTTCTAATCTTTTCTTCCTCCTTCTGAGCTCCCAATAGAAATATAGTTTTATCCTAAGGGTTAGAAACTGTATAATAGTAAATAAAAGGATATATGAACTATCAATAATGATAATAAACATAAAACAACTCAAAATTAAGTTTAAGTAATCATGATCTTGACCTCAACCCTAGATGAGGGTATTTAGCCAATCATGGATTTACAACGAATCACATGTTTGAAATTCATGAATAAAAATCAAAATTAAGCTAAGAGAAAGACTAAGAACACTAAAATAATCCTCCTCAAGTACATTTAAAGCTATAAAAGTTGTCCAAGGTGTGTACAATAATATAGGAGTATTCTATTTATAGTTGGAACCAAGTGCCCGTTTTGAACTCTTGGGTCTACCCTGCTTTTGCATTGGTGTGATAAGGGCATGGAATGCCTTTATCATTGAGTATTACTATTTTTGGCCATTTTTTTTGTACTAAAGGTGTGGAACTTCCTTATCTTAGAAGCTAGAATGTGTGGCATGCCCTTGTGCTCAAAATTTTTGAATTTTGTTCATGTTTGCTCCCTCCATTTAGCTTTGAGTTCCTCACTTTGTGGTTGTCTTTACACTATAAATTCAGCTTTTGTAGCATACCATAATTGATTTTAACATCTCACAAGGATTCCAATATCATCCAACACCATAAATTTGTGCTTAAACACAATAGAATCCAACTAGATCAACTAGAACAACATATAGCTCAAGCTAGTAACACTAGTTTTCTTGTCTAAACTCTAAGTGATTGTTTTCATTCCAAACTAGTTATGAAAAAACCTTAGAGATTATAAGAATATCTTTTAACACTTAGATGATCAATTATATTAAACAATTCATTATGCACACAAGAAGTCCTCAAAACTAGGCTAAATACATAGAGATTATGATACTTAGAAGCATAAATCCCTCTAAGATCACATCTCTATTTAGGTTTCCTTCAGTGCTGAGTGGTTGGACCATATCTATATTTTTTTAAGATAGTCCATATTTATGGTGTACTAGTGTCTATTATCTCAAATAGAGATTCAGTTTTCACTTATCACTTCTGGAAAACCTTTCAGAAGGAGTTGGATACTCGGGTCAATCTTAGCATAACTTTTCACCCCCATACTAATGGTTAATCAAAGTGTATTATTTAGTTTTTGGAGGTTATGCTTCATGCTTTTGTTATGAAATTTTGAGGTTAGTGGGAGTAACATTTAGCCTTGGCAGAGCTTGCATATAATGATAGCTACCATTTTAGTATAGAGATGGAACCTTTTGAGGCTTTATATAATAGGCGATGTTTCTCTCTAGTTGGTTGGTCTGATACTTTTGATATTAGTCCTATAGGTACATACTTGCTCTGTAAGTCCTTAGAAAGAGTTCAAGTTATCCGGGCTAGACTTCGAGCAACTTAGAGTAGGAAAAAGTGTTATATGGATCATAGACTTAATTTCATGATATTTTAGCATTGGTGATCCGGTCTTCTTTAGAATATCTCCCATAAAGGGCGTGATAAGATTTGGAAAGAGGGGAAAGCTTAGGCCTAGGTATATTTGGCTATTTGAGATTCTTTAGACAATTAGGGATATAACATACAAGTTAGTATTATTCCTAGATTTTCCAGTCGTTCATCCAGTTTTTCATGTATCCGTGCTATGGTGTTGCATCCCGAACGAGTCTCATGTTATTTATTGGGACATAGTGTAGTTAGATGAGAGGTTGTCATTTGTTGAGAAGTTAGTCTCTATTTAGCATTGGATATTAGGCAATTGCATTCAAAAGATATTTAGGTGGTTAAGTTTAAGTGGAGACACCATTTTGTAAATAAGGATACTTGGAAGATTGAGTCTGACATGCATAGTATCTACCCCCAGCTTTCTACTGATTCAAGTATTCTCTTTCCTTTAGTTCAAGGATGAAGTGGATTCTGAGTGGTGGATATTGTAATGACTTAATTCTATAAATTTTCCCTTTTTATGTGTTTGGTCCATTTTCCCCCTCCTTATGGTTACTATGTGTTATTTCTCGGGTGGGGGATGGTTAGCACGGTTTCTAATGAAATTCAAAATAGTTTATGCATTCAAAATAGTTTATGCGAGTTTTTGGTTTTTAAAGGTTAAAATAGAATCATAGTTAACTTTGGTCAACATTTGGTGTTCTGTGTGTTGGGTGAAAAAATGGAGTGTGCCGACAGATTCAAAATGTTGATTTTGGTTTGGTTTCATAATTGGATAGATTTTATGGCTTTTGGATCTCATTTTGACCATCCATTTGAAAATTAGTGAAATGGGATCTCGAGGGTAAATTTTGTGAAATCAACCTTTTTTCAAAAATCTATTGTCGCCATTGAGTTTGGAACGCCAAATTTAGTTTGGTAGTATATTTTGTTTTCCTTCATTCCTGAGGGGTTAATTGACAACTTTTCAACTTAGCAAAAATGCTAATACAACCGGTGTCTGGTATTTCCCCTTTAGCATCCATGGGATTGCTAAAGCGGTTGCCGTTTAAGTGACCCATGCGCTGCTTTAGCGGACACTAGCAGTTGTAAAGACCACCACAAAAGTGGATAATTGACTGCATTAGCAGTAAGGGACTGCTTTAGCATCCCAACGCATTTGGGATGGACCGCTAAAGCGCTCAACCTGCTCTTAAAAGTAGTCATAGCTAGGAGGATAAGAAAATCCTCCTTATGAATTTAAATTCCATTTTTGGGATTTTGAGCTTCGATCTAAGATATTTTTTGATGATTTCTTCTATTTTTAAGCTTGGGTAAGCTTTAAATCACTATTTTAATTATTTTACTTTGATTATGGTATTTAAAACCTTTTTAAATCATGATTTCAAATTGGGAATTGGGGATTCTCGGTTCAGAAGGCCTAAAATAGTCTTTCTTTAATTAAGACCTATTCTTTATTCCATTTCACCTGGGTTTTTTCCTATGCCTTCCTTTAATCTTGGGCAAGGTTTTTACACTTTCTTTTTGAAAACCCATTTCAGACGTCAGTTTTGACCCCAATTCGAAAATGGGCATTATGGGTATCATTGGCTTTCTTTAATGGATATATTATATATTTATATATTTTAGTTGATTCCAAGGACACTTGAGAGTGGAAACCTTTGTATTGAAGGTCTTTAGGCTTGGATTTCAGTGTCACGATGTAGGTTGACTTAATTTTCTTCAGACTAGCTGGGTAGTTAATATTTATATAGAAGCATGCTATAGGTATGGGGGATAGTCATGCAAACCATATTTAAAATATAATTTTACTATTGTGTGCCCGTGTGGGGGCTTATATTGTTGTTGTGGTGACTTAAGATGATATTTACTGTGTGTTGCCCGTGTGGTGTCTTTAGCAGATAGTATTGGCCTTGTATATATTAGTTGTGTTATTCATGATATAAATATCCCAATTGGGGTGTTAATATTATATTCACTGATGTAGTTTGGTTGTGAGCCTTACATCCTCATATAATATATAAATTCATGATACATTGGTACCACTGAAGAAACATTGATTTTTAACAAAAATGAGACACTTTTACAAAACCCTCTACCGTAGACCATGAGTCGGAAAGGATATAAGGATATTGAGATTGGAATTTAGTATTAAGAAAGTCTATGAGTTGAGAACCCCCCCCCCCCCCTAGGTTCTACCTGGAAGAGCTAAGGTTTGGTAAGTGTATATGGAGGTTATATGATAACCTCAATCATATCACATCATCATCATAATCATCATTTCATTCCATACATGATGCATCCTTAGTGTTGTGTTTCTATGTATTTTTCATTGTATACATCTATGATCTAGTTCTTTTATGCATCTGTTTATTCGTTATGTGCTATATTTAGAACTGTTAGTGGACACCGTAATATACTATTTGAGATATTTTTTTATTGCAGGTGATGTGCTCATAGTATGTATTTATATACCTTATTTTCTACTTTTCTTAGTTGATCTATGATACCTACTGAGTATAAGTGGAATGTACTCACCCCTACTGTGCCCTTTCAATACAAATCCAGGTACGAGTGCCTCATATGGTAGCTAAGATTCTACATTGGATATTTATATTATTGAGGTAGTGGCCTCTCTATGTTTTCATAATCAACCTTAAACCTTCTCCTATCTAGTTGATGTCTTTATTTTGCATTTTGAGACAAACTTTTTGTTTATCGAATTTCAAATGTATATATTAGTTCTGAGTTGTAGATTGTTCTTACACTGTGACATCAGGATTTGGGATTAGTTATGGTAACTTGATAATTCAAACTTTTACTATTGTTGTATATGTATGGTCTCGATTTTCTCTAAGAGTTTCACCTTGGGAATTGTGGTGTTGTTTCTTATTATTTATTAGTTTAGGTGATTGTCTTACTTGTCAAGGCTTAGCCGCGATAAGTGCCACCATGTACTTAGTTTTTGGGTCATGACAAATATGCAGAAATGTAATATTGTTACCTTCTTGATTTGGGTGATATAAAAATAATTGAAGTGTGGTAGTTTACCTAATAACTTTATTTAATTGAAATATTTGTTTATAAATATCTGTTTTAGTTCATTAGTATAGTAGTTGGTTGATGCATAGTTGATGGTGAGAAAGTGATCAATTAGTAATAAGTATTGTATCATGAAACTAGTGGTCATTAACAAAAAACAATAAGAACCAAACAAGGCCTTCTAGTGAGAACATGGTAAGAAGAGTGGTAATTAGAAATATAAAATTAAGAAATGAAATTGATATATTATTTGTTCATAATTGATTCTGGATTTTATAGTACATTTGTGTGATTTAGCAATGGTCGACCGACACCTACTAGTATCTATGGTTGTACTTATACTATTCTTGTTATACCCTTTTTGGGGTATAGTCTGGTTGTAGGATCAGTTGATGCTTCTTGCAAGATGCACTTTGAGATATCCAACAACTTCTATCTTTTCATTTACATAGTGGAAGTTGTGTATTATGTTCTTCTTTCTTTATTTTAGAAGCTTTTGTACATGTCTAGAATAGGTTCTCGGGAAAAGTGTTTTTATTCTTTATATTCTTGTAATAAGTTGTATTATTTATCAGACTTAGAGATCTTAACGAAATTATTTATAACTTCTACATGTTTTTGAAAATGCTTAACAAAGGTTCTCCTATATAGGTAGATTAGAATAGGTTCCAACAATTCGGCTAGTTAGGTCGTGACGTATTGATCCTTAGTTTCTTTAGATTCATCACTCAATACTTTTATCAAATTACGTATAACTACCCATCTACAAACTGTTTACCCTTAATCTTCTCCAATAATAATGATCATGCCTCAACACCAATAAAAACTCTACCAGACTCAGAAATATAAAGTTGTATGAAGCTATTGGCCAACCGCAGAACATCCATGAACAAAGGTCCCACATAGAGTTTTTTATTCAATTATGACAGTTTGTACTAGAGTTGCTCTTGTATTCATCACAAGTGAGTCTTAGGATCTTTTTTGATTATACTAACCAACTTTCTTTCACTTATTGTTGATTTGAGTTGTTATTGAATATTAGATGTGGCAATTGATTATTTATCTTTACTTTGAATGAATCGTGTTTTTGCATGTTTGACATACCTACCATGGTGGGTTATGTAATACCCTGATCGTTTCTTAAGCCTAAACCCATCTTTTGAGTGACTATGGACGACTTCCAAAGTGATTGTTGTTTATATCATGTTGTATTTCCCTAAATTCCACTTTCTATCATGTGGAGAATTTGATAAGCTTTCCATTGACTTAGGATCAACCCGAATTGGACACCCGGTGAGGAAGTTAGAGCCATTTTGTAATTCCCCGAGACTCTAACCAATAGTGCAACCATGAATCAAGCTCTTGAGAAACAAATTATGGTTATTTGGTTGTTTTTTAATCAAGTATGGTGTGTATTAAGGCCTCAAAGATGTCCTAACGAGTGGGCGAATCAAAACATTCCTTACAAATTGAATTCTTGGAAAGGATATTGGTATAGTCAACTTGAAATGAGAATATCTCTCATTATACCTGAAATTTTTGAGCTCATGACCTATAAACATATAGATAAGTGAATTATCTTTTCAACAATACCAATTTCGGCAAAATCCAATATCGGAGCAAAGAGTTATACCCATTTTACTCCAGCATATCAATCTGAAAAGGTGTGATGACGTTTCTGACGGGCTGTCACGTTTTTGACGGCCTGTCACATTTCTGATGATGTCGTCAGCTTTAGGCAGACTCTCATAAAATCCAACTTTTTTTTGACGACATTTTGTAACGGCCTGTCACAGGTTTGACGGCCTTTCACAAATGTCGTCAGCCATTTTTTTCCAGCAATTAAGGGACGTTTTTAAAAGGGTATTTTGGTCTTTTCCACCCATTTTGACCCTCTATATATATCCAAGTAGAGAAGAGAAGTTAATTTTCTCTCATTTCTCTTCCAAGAATATTCAAGAAGCTAGGGTTTTCTCTCAACCCAAAAATCAAACCTTTTTCCAAGAAATTAAAGAATCCAACCATAGATTTCACAAATTGGTTCAAGATTCAAGGTACCCAAGTCAAAAGCATCAAGAACCCTAACTCAAGAAGTGGAAAAGGAGTCTATAACAAGTTTCTTCATTCAAATCCATAATCAAGGTATGTGGGGTTTTGAACAAGAGCACTTCTTTCGTTCTTGTACCCAAAGATTTAATTTCTACTATTGAAATTCATGATTTTGCAAAGCGGGTTTACATCCAAATTTCTTTATTTATGTTTTATGATATTTGATCTATTCAAGATTGATAAACATGACTATTTCAGCATTTTATTTCTTAAATTGAGAACTTACGCCATGAGTTGACTATTGTTATTATGAGTTGATGATTTCCGAATGATTTAAGATAAGAGTCATGATTTAAGATTTTCTATGAGAAGTTTTATTATTGAATATATATCTTAATATTTAAGCTTGAGAGTCAAGAATGAATTCTATGATATTTTCTTGAAGTTGTTGATACATGATTATTTTAAAATTTCCAAATTATGACTTGATATTTAATATTGAGAATTTCATGTTCCTACCATGAGTTGGTATTTCAAGTGCTTTCAAGACATGTGTCAAGATTTAAGCTTCCTTATGACAAATTGGATTATTGAGTATATTGATTCATGAGATTGAGTAGTTATAATGAGTCTTGATACTTCCTCAATGTTTTTGATGTTTCCATGACTTAATGAATTGATACATCTTGATGTTGAGAAAGATTGTTTGATTTTGAGTCGAGTTAGGAATTCACAGTTGTATATGATTTACAAATGAAAAATATTTATGTTTTGGTCTTTATGATAGAGCCATGAGTTGATATTGATTAAGGTGGATTTCCTAACGCGTTCTGAGCTGAGTCTGGGAGGAGTATTTAGCACCGAGCGGAAAATATGGTATTTCCCTGAAACTATGTGCCACCGTAGGATTGATGTTCATAATTGTGGGCCAGAGTCCGAGTATGGGATTGGGATAATTTAATTGAGGTTGTACTCCCCTGAAAGAGTACGACTCTCCCACCAATGTGGGGTTCTCTCTGTAGGAGGACAAAACATTGGACTCCATGCAGCTCACATGGTTTAGTTTATGTCGGTTATAAGAAACTCCCAAGTCCATAAAATTTCAAGTTTCATGAGTTACCGAGTCACTCTAAGTCATGATTTAAAGAGTTTGAGTTGAGTATAATGATTTATGAGTTATATAATGCTTGCATTACTATTGATAATTTACAAGGAATATATTTCAATTAATTCAAGAACAGAAAGTCGTTATCATCAGCATGTATGATTTTCAAAATCATTTATGATATTATTTATAATATTGCATTACACCCCCACATACTCAGTACATTCCTTAAAGTACTGGCCCTCATATATTTCCATATGCTACAGTGTCTTATAATGTAGGTGGAAGTTGTAGCGCAGATACTGCATTCAGTCAGTCCGCTGCTCCCAGTCAGCAGGTGATGAGACCTTTTGATTTGAGGGCTTGAGTTGGTTATACAGTTCTAGAAGTATTGTATTTTCTTATTTTAGTCGTATTGAGCTTGGATAGTTGGGAGTCATGACCCGGCTATCTGAAGTCAGTACCAGTAGAGGCTTCATAGATGGTCAGTAGAAGTTGATGTATTCAGTTTCAGTTTTGTTTGGTACAAGTGGAGTTGTAATCTTGTAAAGTTTTTATTTATATTGATCAAGTTCAGAGAAGTTCTATATTTTTACTGATTTTATATAGATTTAAGCATTTTATTTAGTTGCTTATGAGTCATGCCAGTAGGAGGGTTAGCTTGGGGTCACTTGTGCCCCTAAGCACCGTGTGACGTCTCAGGACCAATTTTTAGGGCATTACAAACTTGGTATCAGAGCCCAGAGTTCAAGTGTCCTAGGGTTTCTTTGAAGCCGTGTCTAGTAGAGTCTTGGCGAACGGTACGGAGACGTCTATACTTTTCTTCAAGAGTCTAAAAGACATTTAGAAAAGTTCCTCATCCTTTCAAGTCTTAGATTGTGCTATAGAAAGTCTCTTTGTGAAAATTATGCATATTCTTATCTTCCTCTATTCAGGGCATCCCCGCCTTATTTTTGAGGTATTAGAGAAGTCAGGCTCAACTCTTTGCAGATAGTACTTTCTTAAACAATCTCCACAGATAGTTACGAAGTTTTAAATGAGCTAGAAAATATCCTATTAGTGTCTTATCATGCCTTTCTTATGAATCGTGCAATAAGCCCAAGTCAGTTGCACTTCTAGATTCCTTCTTAGAATCTATAATGATAATCTATACTTCTTTATCTATGTACTATTCTTGAGGTGACATGATCTGCAAGTTTCAATTTCCTTTTCTGACAATGCCCTTAGACTTACAAGAGAGAAATTTTAGAAGTCTCACAAAGAGGCCTGAGAAGAGATTAACAACGTGTTATAAGTTTCCTAAGTTCAATGTTATGCCCTTTTCCTTATAATTCTTTTAGTTAAGATAGAGTAAGATGTGTATTCTTAGATTATCAAATATTGTATGGTGAGTTTCTACCTCTCATAACCTTGTTATCGTCATGATATTGGAATTGAAAGTCTAGTGAAGCCGTGTGGGGCTCTTTTGATTCACTAGCATAATTACCCTGTTATCCATCTCAAATTCTTTTTTTCAAAATGCAAAATCAAATACTAGTGAAGCCGGGTGAGACCTATTTTGATTCACTAGCGACTCTTTGTGTATCTTATTTCCTCGTGCTGATTGGAACGGGGTTTAGAGGTGTAGTGGCAAGAAAAGTGGAAAGTGTGATTTATTGGAAGTATGTATAGAAGATCCTTTTGCATGTGATCGAGTTAGTGGTAAAGTGATATTGTCCATGTATTTCCGCTCATGGAAGAAAGAGAAGGAGTATTGGTGGAGGTAAATAATAGTTTTCTTAAGGTATGAAAATAGTTGTTGACGGTGTGTTGCACAAGATAAGTATAGGTTATGGATAAGGATACTCAGTGGATGAGTGTTGTTAACTTAGGTTCTCCTGAGATTGCAAAGGAAAGTTAAGTTGAGGGTTAGAGAGTTATGAACTAAGTTAAGCTGTGTATGAAGGATAGATAGTAATGATGAGTAGAAGGAGGGCGCGTTGATGGATAATAAATGAGAGAGACCATATAATTATGACCAATTATTGTTATTAGGGGGGTTTAAGGAGACTAGTGTTTATTGACATTTTATTTTATAGTTTCCAAGTGAGAATTATATGTGTGAGGTGGAGTTGTAAGTTATGCTGAGCGTTAGGCATTAAGCTTGGATGATGGGTGGCTATGAAAGTGGATGTGATGATTTCTTGGTTAATGGTCCTAGTTATAGAGAAGTGATCTAATGGGCTTGGAGTGTATGCAAGAGCTTGAGTTTGATCAACTTGTTATTAAGTTCGATATTGTGTTCTTGGTGAGAAAGCTTGCCTAAGGTGCTATGGAGCTGATTTTTTTTTTCTAGGGTCATTCTTTGTGGTGTAATTAGTAAGTGTCGTGGAGTTTCCAGGTGGAGAAAGACTAGTTAGGCAATGAGCAATGTTCCAAATAATTGAGATAAGGAGTATGATGAAAGACATTGGTCCTCTTGAGTATGATTTTGATTTTCACGGTTTGGAAATATAAGTTTTCAAGCGTAGTATTAGTAGGCAATGATGAAAGTAGTGTGGCTGTCAGAGGTTGGGAAGTATTTAAGCTGAGCGTAAAATCCTAAGATTGAAATTTTGAAATTTGAGCAGATAGAAATAAGAGTTGAGGCACTAGAGGGTGTGCAAGTATTATATGATGACTATTTAAGATAAAAGAGGATAGGGTGTAACTCATAAAATAGTGTGAGGAGGTGATTGGAGACTTTTGGGTTAAGTTCTATTGTTCTTGTGTATTGTTATATCCTGGACCCTAAGGTAAGATGATTTCAGTTTAGAACAGAGTGTGCATAACAGTTCGTTAACCCAGAGTGATGGCTTTAGTCTAAAGGGGAGATAGTAGAACGAGTAACCAGGTTAGGTTATCAGGTTCTAGGGGGGTATGCCAATAAGTATTGGAACAGCTGTGAGAAGGGCTACTGTTCGACCTATTCTTATTTTAGTATTTTTAGTCATTCCAGTTTTCATTCATGCTTTGCATTTTGATTCCATGATCATATTAATGTCCAGGCATGTCATAAAGAATCTTGTCCTCACTTAGTTACCGAAATGCAGAGTTTCAGACCTTTCACCGGTTGGAATCACATTTCATAGTTATGAATTCCCAATTTAGGTCGTGCAACGCATGACTTATGTACTCAAGCTTTGTGATATGTTCAGTTCTAATGTTCAAGTGCTATTTTTAACGATCAGCAATTCAGATTTATATCGTGCATGTCCTTGGGCTGTATTTCTTTGTTAGATTTATGATGTTAAATCCTCTATTCCTCAAGCCTCAGTTGAGTGTCAAGTTATTCATAGCATCTATTCATGTGTTAGATCCTCATGCTCTAATCTTTTAGATATCTTTCCTTACTTAAGATAGTGGTGGTGAATAGTTGTTTAGACGGGAGAGAGGAGATGTTTCCTTATCAATGATAGAGGGTGGCATGCTTACTTTGGCTAGACGGTAGGGTGAAGTAAGATTGAGGCTAAGTCTTTGATACATGTTATGGTTAGTTGAAGCTTAATGTGTTATGATTGGGAAGATTGTAGTGTGTTCATTTTGTGTAATTCCATGAGTTGGAAGGAATATTGGAGTGAAGCATTTATGTAGGACTTGATTAGCTAGGAGTATGTCAGGTGTGCTTGAGGGAGTGCATGGATTTTTTTTTTTCTTTCTTGATAAGAGGTGTGTAGGGTATGAAGAAGAGGCTTTATAAGTGTTTTATTAGGAATGCGCATGTGGTCATGAAGATAGGCTTGAATACCGTGTTTGTGTGCATGCGGATGGGTGCCTTCCACATTAGTAAATGGCTAGTACTAGGTGGATTGGAGTTGTCGAAGTGGTAATGAGAATTACTCTTGAAGTGAGAGGTTGTAAGAATGTTTATGTGTGGGAGCTCATGATTCAGAATAGGGTTATGTGGCGAATCTTGTGGTTCTAGGTTAGGCATGAAAACGATGAGGGGGTTTGGTTCGAGGGGATATGAGAAGATGGAAGTATCAGTGTCATCTGAGGATTGTAAGTCGAATCGATCAAGTATATTGTCAGGAGAGTATACTATAGTCGAAAAAGTGTTTGAGAAGTTTGGTTGAATTGAAATTAAGTAGTTGCTCATACCCAAAATCTATGAATTCAGTTTAGTATGTGTATCAAGCATCAGTTTCAGATTCAGATATATAATTGTGATTCAGTCTGTAAGCATTCATTGAACAATCTTTGTTTTCCAAGTATTCTAGTCCAGAAAATGTAATACCTATTGTGTAGTCTTATCCTTGTTTCTTATGACCTATGTCTGCATAAATTATCTCTTCGCTGTCTATGAGTACGATAGCACCCTTATCACATTAAGTGAATTCTAAACTCTCAGTATGAGCCCGCTCTTTAATATAGGAAGAAGGCAAATCAGCTCAGATTCAGTCGAGAATTACAGTTGTCCTCTATCTATTCTTTTCCAGTCTCGGATCCATCTGTATAGCTATTCTCATCATGAGTTTATACATTCAACAAAGTACTTCAAATTTTAAAAATATATAGATTTAGATTTGCAAGTTGTTTCAGCTGTGTGTCTTCAGTTTTCTCTGTATTCTTGGACAACAACAACATTCGAGGACGAATGTTTCCAAGAGGGAGATATTATAATACCCCGATCGTTTGTTAATCCTAAATCTATCTTTTGAGTGACTATGGACGACTTCCAAAGTGATTGTTGGTTATATCATGTTGTATTTCCCTAAATTCCACTTTCTATCATGTGGAAAATTGGATAAGCTTTCCATCGACTTAAGATTCACCCGAATCGGACACCCGGTGAGGAAGATAGAGCCATTTTGTAATTCCCCAAGACTCTAACCAATAGTGCAACCATGAATCAATCTCTTGAGAAATAAATTAAGGTGCTTTGGTTGTTTTCTAATCAAGGATGGTGTGTATTAAGGCCTCAAAGATGTCCTAACGATTGGGCGAATCAAAACAGTCCTTACCGATTGAATTCTTGGGAATGATATTGGTATAGTAAACTTCAAACCAGTATATCTATCATTATACTTGGAATTTTTGAGCTCATAACCAATAAACAGATAGATAATTGAATTATCTTTCCAACAATACCAATTTCGGAAAAATCCGATATCGGAGCAAAGAATTATACCTATTTTACTCCAGAATATCAATCTGGAAAGGTGTGATGACGTTTCTGACGGGCTGTCACATTTTTGACGACGTTTTTGACGGCCTGTCACATTTCTAACGACATTTCTGACAACGTCGTCAGCCTTAGGCAGAAACTCATAAAATCCAACTTTTTTTTGCCGACATTTTGTGACGGCCTATCACAGGTTTGATGACCTGCCACAAATGTCGTCAGCCATTTTTTTCCAGCAATTAAGGGACATTTTTAAAAGGGTATTTTGGTCTTTTCCACCCATTTTGACCCTCTATATATGTCCAAGTAGAGAAGAGAAGTTAATTTTCTCTTATTTCTTTTCCAAGAATATTCAAGAAGCTAGGGTTTTCTCTCAACCCAAAAATCAAACCTTCTTTCAAGAAATTCAAGAATCTAACCATAGATTTCACAAATTGGTTCAAGATTCAAGGTACCCAAGTCAAAAGCATCAAGAACCCTAACTCAAGAAGTGGAAAAGGAGTCTATAACAAGTTTCTTCATTCAAATCCATAATCAAGGTATGTGGGGTTTTGAACAAGAGCACTTCTTTCGTTCTTGTGCCCAAAGATTTAATTTCTACTATTGAAATTCATGATTTTGCAAAGCGGGTTTACACTCAAATTTCTTTATTTATTATTTATGATATTTCAGCTATTCAAGATTGATACACATGACTATTTCATCATTTTATTTTTTAAATTGAGAACTTATGCCATGAGTTGAATATTGTTATTATGAGTTGATTATTTCCGAATGATTTCAGATAAGAGTCATGATTTAAGCTTTTCTATGAGAAGTTTGATTATTGAATATATATCTTAATATTTAATCTTGAAAGTCAAGAATGAGTTCTATGATGTTTTCTTGAAGTTGTTGATACATGATTATTTTAAAATTTCCAAATTATAACTTGATATTTAATATTGAGAATTTCATGTTCCTACCATGAGTTGGTATTTCAAGTGCTTTCAAGATATGTGTCAAGCTTTAAGCTTCCTTATGACAAATTGGATTATTGTGTATATTGATTCATGAGATTGAGTTGTTATAATGAGTCTTGATACTTCCTCAAAGTTTTTGATGTTTCCATGACTTAATGAATTGATACATCTTGATGTTGAGAAAGATTGTTTGATTTTGAATCGAGTTAGGAATTCACAGATGTATATGATTTATAGATGTGAAATATTTATGTTTTGGTCTTTATGATAGACCCATGAGTTGATATTGATTAAGGTAGATTTCCTAACGCGTTATGAGCTGAGTCTGGGAGGAGTATTTAGCAACGAGCGAGAAATATGGTATTTCTCCAAAACTACGTGCCACCGTAGGATTGATGTTGATAATTGTGGGCCAGAGGCCGAGTATGGGATTGGGATGATAAAATTGAGGTTGTAATCTCTGGCAAGAGTACGACACTCCTGCCAATGTGGGGTTCTCTCCTTAGGAGGGAAAAACGTTGGACTCCATGCGGCTCACATGGTTTAGTTCATGTCGGTTATAAGAAACTCCCAAGTCCATAAGAGTTCAAGTTTCATGAGTTACCGAGTCACTCTAAGTCATGATTTAAAGACTTTGAGTTAAGTATAATGATTTATGAGATATATAATGCTTGCATTACTATTGATGATTTACAAGGAATATATTTCAATTAATTCAAGCAAAGAAAGTCGTTATCGTCAGCATGTATGATTTTCAAAATCATTTATGATATTATTTATAATGTTGCATTACACCCCCACATACTCATTACATTCCTTAAAGTACTGACCCCCATATATTTCCATATGCTACAGTGTCTTATAATATAGGTGGAAGTTGTAGCGCAGATACTGTATTCAGTCAGTCCGCCGCTCCCAGTCAGCAGGTGATGAGTCATTTGGATTCGAGGGCTTGAGTTGGTTATACAATTTGAGAATTATTGTATTTTCTTATTTTAGTCGTATTGAGCTTGGATAGTTGGGAGTCATGACCCGGCTATCTGAAGTCAGTACCAGTAGAGGCTTCATAGATGGTCAGTAGAAGTTGATGTATTCAGTTTCAGTTTTGTTTGGTACAAGTAGAGTTGTAATCCTGTAAAGTTTGTATTTATATTGATCAAGTTCAAAGAAGTTCTATATTTTTGCTGATTCTATATAGATTTAAGCATTTTATCCAGTTGCTTATGAGTTATGCTAGTAAGAGGGTTAGCTTAGGGTCACTTATGCCCCTAAGCACCGTGTGACATCTCGGGACCAAATTTTGGGGCGTTACAGGTTGGGGTAGCTTCTATCAAACCCCATGAAATTTTGAGTTGTGACTCATTCCTCCTAATTATGCGATGACATCTATGAGTCAACAATGTCAATCTATTTTTCTGAAATTCCTAATTTTTAATAGCATTAAGAATTATATTCACATCCTTTTTATGGTACAACATCTTTTTAGTTTTGAAGCTTTTTCATCTCATAGGTTCTTAAATTTTCTATAAGCTCATATAAAGTCATATTTTCCATGTCTTTTTATTCATAATTACATTGACCTTGCTTTCTTATGATTTAGATAAAATATGTAGAAGTTTTCCAATTCACTTATTCCATGTAATGATTTATCCAAGATAATTTAGTTCAATAATGATATCATAAATTAGTGAATCGATGAACATCTCGTATAGGGTTTACCCTTGTTCATCATGAATAGTTCATATTGCATGTTCAACAAAGTGATGTGTCACTTCTTAACCTAACGATTACATTTTTGTCACTTCTTAATCTAACGGGTACATTTTTTGAATAGTGTTTTATGTATCTCATACTTATCTTTTGTTTTTTTGTAATGTATTTTCAACTATACTCATCAAGTCCAATTCTACAAATAAGGATCTTTTTATAGCCTTGACATTCTTTTTGAATGTCTTGATATCTCTATCAGTGAATTAGTCCCTTTTCTTTGAACCATTGTCTCTGCCTTTCTGATTCTTGGTCATGGGAATCTTTGGATAATCCTAGATAATACACCAAAGCTCCAAATCTTCTTTAACTATGAAGTGCAATATTTTTTCCTCCCATCATCCATAGTATTTTCCATTGAATGATGGTTTCCTTGAGGTTGATTGTCCCTTTTTAACTTTAAGTGGTGCAACCATCATAGGTTCTTTGTAGGAGATAATCTTAATTAAAAGAAATTCCTTGAAATCAATTGTTGTTTTAGCTATAATCTAGTGTGCAGATGAATAAGTACTTCAGTCACAAAATATGAAGTAAATTGCAAAATATAAATAACATAAGAACTTTTACCGTGAAAAAATCCTGGCTCAAAGGTGTAAAAAATTATGACCTATCATTATAGAGTTTTTATCAAATGTCTAGTAAACCTTGAGTTGTATTTAGATAACGATTTTATAACTAAAGAGATTAATCTAGTTTGTTTCACCCTAACAATCAAACCAATTGTAATAACCCTTTTCAAGATTATTCTCATCCTAGTCTAGAAAGTAAACTCTTTACTTTTAGTACTTGGATGACCAAGTACAAAACTTCTATGAAGGCAATCGGGTTATATTACAAGAAAAATGAACCAAGCCTCAACAACTAAAGAACTTTATAACTTCATCTTTAGCAATAGATTCTTCCGTTGCTCGGCTTGAATCCTTAAGAGAACCTTCTTACTATGAATGTTACTTGTCCTGAATAATTCCTTGGTATTTCGTGAAATATATTGAGAGACGATATCAATATGGTATTATATACTAGATTAGTAATGACAAAATTTCCTTGATTGACTTCTTTCTAAAAATTCCATTGGAATTTGATTAAGAAATCCATTTCTACTTAAACTTGGTTCTTTCAACTGTTATGACTACCATACAATTTCTCTTACTTTTAAAGAACTTTTTTATTGGGGATTAATATTTCCTTGTTGATTAAAACTTCCTTGATGCAACATGCTTTTCCATAAACCAAATTCTTTAACTAATATCCAACTTGCAATATGATTCAACTTCGAATTAGCAGTGGTCTAAGTTCCTGATTTTTTCAATGATGGCATAATTCTTGTATAGGGGAAAATATATTTTTAGAACAAATGGCCTTACAGAATGAGTATGTTTCCTTGGTAACAACGTCTAGATAATTAGAGATGAGAGTTGTCCTATTGATTAGGCACCAAGAGTGCAAGGAGTCTTCAGTCTTAATGACTCTATACTGAAGGATAGGTGGGCACTAGAATGTCATATGTAATGACCCTCTAGGTTATTTTCTATATTTTTGCTTATTTTTACAATGTGGAGCTTTTACATAGCTTCCCCAAGTCATTTATTACTTGCTGGAACCAATATTTCGTTTACAGGGGAGTTCGTTTAGATTTTAGAGCCAATTTCCTATTTTGATGTCTTCATTGGTTTAAATTGGCTACCAGGCAAAAGGTTCAATTAAATAACCTCATATGCAAATTCTAACTATTGCAATAGCTTCTGGATTCATTATGAGCTATTTGAAAAAAGTTTAGAACATGGCATATAGGTGTGGGATCTACTTTTTATTGAAACAACCTCGGATGGAAAATTTTAACTATGCCATTAAGTCCGAAACATCAAATTTGATAGGGTAGCATACTCCATTTACATATACAGGATTCTAGATGAGTTCCGAGGGTTTGGTGGAGACACAAAAATATTCCAAGTCTCCAATTAATGCAAGAAAATTTTGTGCGACCGCTAAAGAGGTCCTTTTGGTGCTTAGTAGAGGGTGATTAAGTGGCCCTTTAGGCACTTTAGCAGCCCTCACCAAATCAACAAGTGCCTCTATAGAGGCTAGTTGGTCTCTAAAGAACTAAACGGTCATCTTAGTGGCCTGCTATGTCATTGAGGTACCACTTTAGTGGTCAGCTAGGGGCTTTAGTGTCTATTGCTAAAGTGGCCTAGTGTCTGCATCCCTGGGAAGGGTATAAATGGCCCACTTTTCCCGATTTCACCATTCTTCAACTATTCTCAAGAATATTGAGCCCTAAAAAGTGGGAATTCATGGGAGAATCAATTGTGGGTGATTGTAGAGATTTGGTATAGTTAATTTATGTGTTTTTTATTTGAATTTATTGTAAGCTTCCATTAATTTCTTGATAGAATCCTTCGTCTTTATTTAAAATCCCTAGAATCTTGGTGGGTTGATTATAGCACCATTGGAGATCGAAATTCACCTATTTTGAGGGTAAATATTCCCTGCGCATAGAGGGTTGTTGTGTTTGTTTCAAAAGTGCCATTTCATAAATGGGCCCCATAAAGTTTTTTTACGTGATTTTAGACCCAAAGCATATAGTGCAATTTGGGTATCGTTATTCTTGTTTTGATGAGTAGATTATGATTTTGGTAGTGTGGTACCTTGTGGAAACTTTTTGAAAAAGGAAATTGATGGTTTAGCAAATTCTTTGGTCTTTTGTTTGGCACACAGGTAAGCCAGTATTACACTCTTTGTAGATTTACCTATTTCATTGTATGATTACGATAATATGATAGATATGTGATGAGATTTAGGTGATGGAATTATGATTGATAATGTTTGGGTTTGTTGGACTCTTTAGGCTATCTTGAAATCAAAATTGTAGGCGTAATTGACTTAGTCACTCATGCTTTAGGATAAATTTCTATCATAGGGATAATTAGGGATTATTTAATGTCTATAAAGGAATTTAGATACCTTATCCTAGTCAGGGGTATAATTTTCCTAAAAAGGATTTCAGGGATTATAAATGGGCCCCTCCGGCCCATGTTAGGCCAAGACTTGTGATAGCTTTAGTAGGATTAATCATGCATGATATCCATTTATTAATACTTATTTTCGGACTTAGTTGGGAATTAGTGATAATGATTGTGACTTTATGATATGGCTCATGATCATGGTTTATTTACATGGTATTTTGATATGGTCTAGTGATATATACGTTTTGGTTTAAGTCCAAAAATTGATGATGATAATGATATTGATATATATATATATATGAGTTTCGGTTTGAGTCTGACATTTGATGATGATACTGATGATATAAGTTTCAATTCAAGTCTGACAAATGATGGTAATGATGCAAACACTATTGAGTTTTATTTCAAGTAGATATGTTGATGATATAAGTTTCAATTCAAGCCTGACAAATCATACTAACGATGTAGACACTATTGCGTTTTGTTTCAAGTACAACATGTTCGGAGTTATTTATGACATGATATGGTTCGTATGGATTCTTGGTTATGGCATGATAGTTGGTAATTTATGGTTATTGAATTATTTACTTTACTTGTTTGTACCCTCAAG
This sequence comes from Capsicum pubescens, assembly GCA_030864215.1. Taxonomy (NCBI): domain Eukaryota; kingdom Viridiplantae; phylum Streptophyta; class Magnoliopsida; order Solanales; family Solanaceae; genus Capsicum; species Capsicum pubescens. The sequence goes on along the minus strand of CM061543.1, from coordinate 218,428,795 downwards.
GCTTATGGGGGCCAGCATTGGGTTATTTACTCTTTTGCACTTATTGGCTTATAGGGGCCAATTTTGTAGTTATAGTTGTGTTATCTTTATTTTACAATTCCAGATTTATTTATTTGCTCATGTACAGTAGTGTTGGAGCTTATTTCCAGGTTTGTCCTATTACCTTGACTTAGTTTACTTTATCGGTTGATGATGCCTACTGAATACCTGTGGTTTTGGTTGGTTCAGATTCCAGTACTAGTTTCCACCGTTGATGTGACACTCGTGCAGGGTTAATTTCAAGGATTGGGTGAGCTCGTGGAGTTGGGGTTACCCTTTTTCCTTCTATTTATCTATGTCTAGTCTTTTATTTTTTAGACAGATTATATTTGACTATCCAGTACTTATAGTTCATTTGTAGTAGCTCTGGTACCGATATTACTCAGTCTTGGGATGGTTGTTGACCCTCTATCTATCTATTAGACATTTATGACTGCTTTATTGTTGTTTAACTCTTTCAATGTTGATTTTGACTTTTAGGCTATTTCCCACCAAGTTAGCTCATTGCATATAGCTCTGGGCTACTATTTGTCTTACCTACTAGTGGGATAAGGTAGGTGCCATCATGACTCATAAATTGAGTCGTGACATCAGACTACCAAGGAACTAACACGACCCAAACCAGGGCCTTATTATAATTGGCATCTCAAGTCCAACAAGGACCGAAGATCACCCTCGATACCCAACCTAACCAACCAACATATACCCTGAGTCAAAAGAATTGAAAACATATAACAAGATGGAGATCATTTAGAATGTAAATGACTTTAGGATAGCTCCATAACCAAGACCAACCATCTAAACCAAACCAACAATCATAGAACAGTAACCAAATCCATATCCGTTCCATAACATACCCAAGTCCACAGTTTGTCCATACAAAGGCTCTAAAACAATCCAGGAATATCCGGTTGGGAGATGACCCTGACCATAGACAAAACCATCATCCAAGTCTAACCCCATAAATACATAAGAAACTCAAAGCAAGAAATGGAGCCTTCCGAAGTAGAGAAGCTCACCACTTTAAATCGACACAAGTTGTCCCCAAATTCAAGTCACTAAGTAGGAGGTGTGATAGTATGACCAGTCCCTGTATTGCGTGGTGATACAAAGTCCAAAGATGTTTAGCAGTTGGAGAGCTATCATATAAATCAAGGATAATATAATATCAATAGTTCAAAACCAATCAAATAATGCACATAACCGATGCAATACATTCAAATACATATATACCATGCCAGAATAAGGAATAAGATTAGCATGAAATTTGAAAAATATTAACTTAGGCTGTGTAGCATAACCGTCATATATCAAGGAACCCACAGGCTAGATGGTCCCAACTCTCCCTTAGCTGAAGGGCTCCAATGCGTGTAGCCACATGAACCAGAAAATATCTATAATCGTATTTGACTATATGGGGGTCTCAAACCTCCCATCCTAATTAAGGTAATTTAAGCACCAATGCTTGTATTATGGGGGATTTGAACCTCCTATTTATATATTTGTTTTGAGGACTCGAACCACCCTGTCACAAAGACACTCGCATAGGCTAGTGCGGTTTCCAGTGTTAGTCCTTCGGACTTCCACTTTCATGGTCTGACTACACATCCCACTTTAAAGACCAATTAACATATCCATTACACATACACAACCATTAAACCAATTAATTACCAAGGCATCCCGTTGGTATCATCATAGAAAAATCACTTGCAAGTGTACCACATGCCATTACCACTATTAGTTAATTATTTATTTGGGACTCTAACCCATGGTCTAACAAAGACATAAATGAAATTCAATGTAATGGGACTCGAACCCATTTATCCAATTAAACCACCAAGGTTACAATTAAAATAAATGTATAGCCAATAAGGCCTTCACAAAACCAATTACCAATGATTCACAATCTTTAGGCCAATGCCTTAGTTCAAAACACAATTTAACATATGACTAATTTGTTCTCTTCGACATTTTTACAAACACGTTGAGGGCATACCATTACCAAGAACAAAACAAAAGTAAAAATCATCAAGTTTTGGGTTAAACATGACCCAATTTTTAAACCACAATTACCAAGCACCCTAATGTCCAAAACCATCATTAAAACATATCTAAATACAATTTAAACCAAGAGAAAAAAATACTCAACACTATGCAATAAAACTCTCAATGTTAATTTTGAAACCACCACTAATGATTCATAATCAATGCTTTAAAAACATGATTTTTCATGAACTAACAATAAGTAAAGATTCACATGCCTTATTCACAAAGATTCACGGAAAGAACTTGACTTTTGAGCCTCTAGATAAACACCTCTTAGAAACCCTAGACCAATCTTCAAGAAAGAGTTTAGATAAGATTTTGAGTGTATTTTGATTTTCTAAAGTGAGTAATGAGAGACAAATTAATCTTATAGGACATTGGGTCTTAAGGGTTTGGGGTATGAAATCTCTAAAATAACCTCAACTTAAAAGTTAAAAAATATGTGCTGGAGGAGAAGACTTGGCCCCCCAACTCATGCACACAAAATATGAGTGGTACTCACCATTGTACCCTAGAGAGAAAGTTAGAATCCAATCCTGTCAAATATACGACTTTATTGACCAACTCGTATACACAACATATGATTAGTACCTTAGGCAACCTACCAAGGTCTTGACACACTTAGCAACATACGAGTGTCTCTCCTATCTTTTACCATAAACATACGACCCTCATTTTGTACACTTATACCTTGGATAGAAAAGAACCAAAACCATACTGAGTAACATACGACCAAGACCCCATATCAGTTAAGGTTCAATTAAATAACCTCATATGCAAATTCTAACTATTGCAATAGCTTCTGGATTCATTATGAGCTATTTGAAAAAAGTTTAGAACATGGCATATAGGTGTGGGATCCACTTTTTATTGAAACAACCTCGGATGGAAAATTTTAACTATGCCATTAAGTCCGAAACATCAAATTTGATAGGGTAGCATACTCCATTTACATATACAGGATTCTAGATGAGTTCTGAGGGGTTGGTGGAGACACAAAAATATTCCAAGTCTCCAATTAATGCAAGAAAATTTTGTGCGACCGCTAAAGAGGTCCTTTTGGTGATTAGTAGAGGGTGATTAAGTGGCCCTTTAGGCACTTTAGCAGCCCTCACCAAATAAACAAGTGCCTCTATAGAGGCTAGTTGGTCTCTAAAGAACTAAACGGTCATCTTAGTGGCCTGCTACGTCATTGAGGTACCACTTTAGTGGTCAGCTAGGGGCACTAGTGTCTATTGCTAAAGTGGCCTAGTGTCTGCATCCCTGGGAAGGGTATAAATGGCCCACTTTTCCCGATTTCACCATTCTTCAACTATTCTCAAGAATATTGAGCCCTAAAAAGTGGGAATTCATGGGAGAATCAATTGTGGGTGATTGTAGAGATTTGGTATAGTTAATTTATGTGTTTTTTATTTGAATTTATTGTAAGCTTCCATTAATTTCTTGATAGAATCCTTCGTCTTTATTTAAAATCCCTAGAATCTTGGTGGGTTGATTATAGGACCATTGGAGATCGAAATTCACCTATTTTGAGGGTAAATATTCCCTGCGCATAGAGGGTTGTTGTGTTTGTTTCAAAAGTGCCATTTCATAAATGGGCCCCATAAAGTTTTTTTACGTGATTTTAGACCCAAAGCATATAGTGCAATTTGGGTATCGTTATTCTTGTTTTGATGAGTAGATTATGATTTTGGTAGTGTGGTACCTTGTGGAAACTTTTTGGAAAAGGAAATTGATGGTTTAGCAAATTCTTTGGTCTTTTGTTTGGCGCACAGGTAGGCCAGTATTACACCCTTTGTAGATTTAGCTATTTCATTGTATGATTATGATAATATGATAAATATGTGATGAGATTTAGGTGTTGGAATTATGATTGATAATGTTTGGGTTTGTTGGACTCTTTAGGCTATCTTGAAATCAAAATTGTAGGCGTAATTGACTTAGTCACTCATGCTTTAGGATAAATTTCTATCATAGGGCTAATTAGGGATTATTTAATGTCTATAAAGGAATTTAGATACCTTATCCTAGTCAGGGGTATAATTTTCCTAAAAAGGATTTCAGGGATTATAAATGGGCCCCTCCGGCCCATGTTAGGCCAAGACTTGTGTTAGCTTTAGTAGGATTAATCACACATGATATCCATTTATTAATACTTATTTTCGGACTTAGTTGGGAATTAGTGTTAATGATTGTGACTTTATGATATGGCTCATGATCATGGTTTATTTACATGGTATTTTGATATGGTCTAGTGATATATACGTTCTGGTTTAAGTCCAAAAATTGATGATGATAATGATATTGATATATATATATATATGAGTTTCGATTTGAGTCTGACATTTGATGATAATACTGATGATATAAGTTTCAATTCAAGTCTGATAAATGATGGTAATGATGCAAACACTATTGAGTTTTATTTCAAGTAGATATGTTGATGATATAAGTTTCAATTCAAGACTGACAAATAATACTAACGATGTAGACACTATTGCGTTTTGTTTCAAGTACAACATGTTCGGAGTTATTTATGACATGATATGGTTCGTATGGATTCTTGGTTATGGCATGATAGTTGGTAATTTATGGTTATTGAATTATTTACTTTACTTGTTTGTACCCTCAAGGCTTATGGGGGCCAGCATTGGGTTATTTACTCTTTTGCACTTATTGGCTTATAGGGGCCAATTTTGTAGTTATAGTTGTGTTATCTTTATTTTACAATTCAAGATTTATTTATTTTCTCATGTACAGTAGTGTTGGAGCTTATTTCCAGGTTTGTCCTATTACCTTGACTTAGTTTACTTTATCGGTTGATGAGGCCTACTGAATACCTGTGGTTTTGGTTGGTTCAGATTCCAGTACTAGTTTCCACCGTTGATGTGACACTCGTGCAGGGTTAATTTCAAGGATTGGGTAAGCTCGTGGAGTTGGAGTTACCCTTTTTCCTTCTATTTATCTATGTCTAGTCTTTCATTTTTTAGACAGATTATATTTGACTATCCAGTACTTATAGTTCATTTGTAGTAGCTCTGGTACCGATATTACTCAGTCTTGGGATGGTTGTTGACCCTCTATCTATCTATTAGACATTTATGACTGCTTTATTGTTGTTTAACTCTTTCAATGTTGATTTTGACTTTTAGGCTATTTCCCACCAAGTTAGCTCATTGCATATAGCTCTGGGCTACTATTTGTCTTACCTACTAGTGGGATAAGGTAGGTGCCATCATGACTCATAAATTGAGTCGTGACATCAGACTACCAAGGAACTAACACGACCCAAACCAGGGCCTTATTATAATTGGCATCTCAAGTCCAACAAGGATCGGAGATCACCCTCGATACCCAACCTAACCAACCAACATATACCCTAAGTCAAAAGAATTGAAAACACATAACAAGATGGAGATCATTTAGAATGTAAATGACTTTAGGATAGCTCCATAACCAAGACCAACCATCTAAACCAAACCAACAATCATAGAACAGTAACCAAATCCATATCCGTTCCATAACATACCCAAGTCCACAGTTTGTCCATACAAAGGCTCTAAAACAATCCAGGAATATCCGGTTGGGAGATGACCCTGACCATAGACAAAACCATCATCCAAGTATAATCCCATAAATACATAAGAAACACAAAGCAAGAAATGGAGCCTTCCGAAGTAGAGAAGCTCACCACTTTAAATCGACACAAGTTGTCCCCAAATTCAAGTCACTAAGTAGGAGGTGTGATAGTATGACCAGTCCCTGTATTGCGTGGTGATACAAAGTACAAAGATGTTTAGAAGTTGGAGAGCTATCATATAAATCAAGGATAATATAATATCAATAGTTCAAAACCAATCAAATAATGCACATAACCGATGCAATACATACAAATACATATATACCATGCCAGAATAAGGAATAAGATTAGCATGAAATTTGAAAAATATTAACTTAGGCTCTGTAGCATAACCGTCATATATCAAGGAACCCACAGGCTAGATGGTCCCAACTCTCCCTTAGCTGAAGGGCTCCAATGCGTGTAGCCACATGAACCAGAAAATATCTATAATCGTATTTGACTATATGGGGGTCTCAAACCTCCCATCCTAATTAAGGTAATTTAAGCACCAATGCTTGTATTATGGGGGATTTGAACCTCCTATTTATATATTTGTTTTGAGGACTCGAACCACCCTGTCACAAAGACACTCGCATAGGCTAGTGCGGTTTCCAGTGTTAGTCCTTCGGACTTCCACTTTCATGGTCTGACTACACATCCCACTTTAAAGACCAATTAACATATCCATTACACATACACAACCATTAAACCAATTAATTACCAAGGCATCCCGTTGGTATCATCATAGAAAAATCACTTGCAAGTGTACCACATGCCATTACCACTATTAGTTAATTATTTATTTGGGACTCTAACCCATGGTCTAACAAAGACATAAATGAAATTCAATGTAATGGGACTCGAACCCATTTAACCAATTAAACCACCAAGGTTATAATTAAAATAAATGTATAGCCAATAAGGCCTTCACAAAACCAATTACCAATGATTCACAATCTTTAGGCCAATGCCTTAGTTCAAAACACAATTTAACATATGACTAATTTGTTCTCTTCGACATTTTTACAAACACATTGAGGGCATACCATTACCAAGAACAAAACAAAAGTAAAAATCATCAAGTTTTGGGTTAAACATGACCCAATTTTTAAACCACAATTACCAAGCACCCTAATGTCCAAAACCATCATTAAAACATATCTAAATACAATTTAAACCAAGAGAAAACAATACTCAACACTATGCAATAAAACTCTCAATGTTAATTTTGAAACCACCACTAATGATTCATAATCAAAGCTTTAAAAACATGATTTTTCATGAACTAACAATAAGTAAAGATTCACATGCCTTATTCACAAAGATTCACGGAAAGAACTTGACTTTTGAGCCTCTAGATAAACACCTCTTAGAAACCCTAGACCAATCTTCAAGAAAGAGTTTAGATAAGATTTTGAGTGTATTTTGATTTTCTAAAGTGAGTAATGAGAGACAAATTAATCTTATAGGACATTGGGTCTTAAGGGTTTGGGGTATGAAATCTCTAAAATACCCTCAACTTAAAAGTTAAAAAATATGTGCTGGAGGAGAAGACTTGGCCCCCCAACTCATGCACACAAAATATGAGTGGTACTCACCATTGTACCCTAGAGAGAAAGTTAGAATCCAATCCTGTCAAATATACGACTTTATTGACCAACTCGTATACACAACATATGATTAGTACCTTAGGCAACCTACGAAGGTCTTGACACACTTAGCAACATACGAGTGTCTCTCCTATCTTTTACCATAAACATACGACCCTCATTTTGTACACTTATACCTTGGATAGAAAAGAACTAGAACCATACTGAGTAACATACGACCAAGACCCCATATCAGTTACCACATTATATGACAAGGAAGCAGAGTTGTATGATGATCAGAATACTCAAACTCAGGAAATTTCTAAGGGTCAAAAGCCAAGGTGTTTCATGAACACAGATAATCCTCTATATGTATGAATTGGGTAAATAACGATAGGTTGGTGACCCTACCTAAAAAACCTCAATAGGTGGCTTTAGGAATTAGTCATAGTACTATCGGGATTGATTATCATTTTCTTATTTATGATAGGCCAACTTTGTACCCTATATATAGTTGCTCACCATTTATTATATAGCATATAATTTTCATCTCTTTACCTAAGCAATAATATCATTTATCTATGTCTGTAAGTTTTTTTTTCTTTTTATATCTGTATTAAGTTTTTTCTTTATCAACATCGATTCTTGGTTAGCCTATCTAAGTGACTTGGCTACATGTTAAATCGGATTTGTGCTCTAACTTTAGCTCCTTTATTACTTATGTTATCTTTAATATTTACTTGTAATTTTGAAAATATTTTCTAATAACCTGAAGCTAAAAAGTAACACATGCTAATTACCCGCCTACGAATTCAACTATTCCAAATAAATAATAAATAGTTAGGCGCCCACCAAGGGACTAATGTAATTATTTGTGTTTAGTTTCATCTTTTTCTAGTTTTTCATTGTAATTTATTTTGTAGTATATAGTTTATGGCCAATAATGTAGATAGTTTTGAGGACCTCACTCTTCTGGAGACATTGGGGACTAAGATGAGATCCCATAGGTTTAAGGGGATGAGTGACTCTCGGAGATAAAGATTCTCCCTTCTTGGTGAACACAACAAATTTGAAAATGGAAAGAAATAAATAAAGGACCCATTGGTATTGAGGATGATGAGGTGATATTAAAAGACATGTAAGGGTTACAAGGACTCTTAAAAGATTTCACTATATCCCATATATTGTTGGTGGCCCTGGTAGAAGTACATGATAGAAGGACATATGAAGTCCAAGGGGTATGGCTTAGGTTACCCTAGGACCTTTATGGGAAAATGAGAGGGATGACCCTAACTAATAAGAGATAAAGGTAGGATGGAAGGACTGAAGGCTACAAATAATGAGCCTAGTCTCAAAATTACATATTTGCCAGCAACTTTGTGGGAACTATTGATAAAAGAAATGAAAGTGTAATACTTCAAGCTCCTAACTCAGGTAAACCATGATTCAATGAGTTACACTGAAGTCCCCTACATTGTCAGTGTAATAGCTAGGATTTTTAAAAGGTTCAAAATTATTGACATCCTAAAGTATGATAGGAAATGAAACCATTGAAGCACTTGTTTTTCCTCACCATGATAGTGATAAAGCCATGACAAATAAAGAGGTTGAGTCGGTCATGGTGAAATTTTTTAGCAATATGCTTTTGAGAGTAGATTTTGTTTGGTACTTGTTCTTGCCTAAATTTTCTATGGACCCATTCCAAATGGTGGTCGACAGTTTCATTAGGGCTCATTTTGAGCCAAAAAGGTGTAGACCGCCGAGGGAACATCTTTAAGATAGAGAAAAAAGATATGGATTTTTTGTAATAGTTCATTACCAAGTTTCAAACGAGATGATATAGTTTCTAGTTGCACTAAATGATTGGGAAGTATAGATCTTCACCAAAGAACTGAACTCATAGAGTTTGATCACATCATTCAAGATAAATTAGAGTTTGATTGAGTTTGAAGCAATAATGTGGGAAGACGTATACAACTAGTACAAATCAAAACTTTGAATTGGGGATGATTGTAGGTGGCTTACAAGTAAGACCCTATGGTCATGTAATGAATCTAAGACCTAGATAATTGTATAGAACATGATAAATAGGCCAGCTCAGAACCTCCCGTAATGGAGAAATTTGAAGGGCTTGACCAAGGGACATATTCTTCATATTTAAAGGACTCAAAGTCTAGTGGTAGTGGGGGTGAAGGATTAAGGGCGCCAAGAAACTATTGACACAATAAATCCTGTGATCACCAAGTATTATAAAGGGCAGAAAGAGTTTGGGCATATGGAACTACAAATTTATTAGACATTGAAGCTTATAGTGTATGCCTTCAATGAAGTGCCCATTCCCTTGAAATAATACTTCAATATCAGCCTCGAGTGGTTGGCATTTGAAATATGGAATATCAAAGGGTTAATATTGAAACAACTCTGGTCCTACCCAGATGTGAGGGATAAGAACTTCTATAGGTTCTATAGGAATCACGAACATAAAACCTTAGACTGTCACCACTTCTAGGAGGCATCACCGAGCTACTCAACATCAAAAACATTAAAATATTTTTGAATAATGAGACCAGTTCCATCATGGGAAGGAAGCTAAAGGAAATAATACACCTATAAATCAATAGGATCCCAAGAAGATGACAAACTAAGCAGCAACCACTAAAAATATACTTTACTTTTTATTGTATTTTCTATTAGATAATTACTTTTACTTTTAAATCCTTGAAAATCAGGAGTGGAACAAGTAGTTCTCGAGCACTACTAGAATAATCTCAAAGCATAGGCTACATATTTTCCCCTTTTTCATGTTTATATCCTAAAAAAGGGTTTTAGTAGTAAGGTTTTAATGAGGTAGTGGTAGGTCCTAATAGGTATACCCTAGGATAATCCCTCTGTAAAGGTTAGAAGCCTATGAAAGGTTGAACGAATATAAGAAATCTTACAAAAATTATTGGTGCATATATGTACTATCTGAAATTTCACTACATTTTATTTATGATAATGTAGATCCTCTATATGGATTATGAATTTATGAAAACAAGTAGGGACACTCGAGTTGGGGATCCATAACACTTTAAAAACCCTAAAGAGAATGTGGTCAAATAGCAGTTTCACAGACCTTGATAATATGGAATAAGTAATCAACTTTCAGGTTTGCACTAGGTACTGATGAAGAAGTTAAAGGAAACTCAATCAATAAATGTACTTGGGACTCACTTTCATCGATATAACTTCCCAACTCATATGATATATGTATTTTTGATGATGATTAGGTGAACTATAAGGAACTAGTCCCTGGATGTGCAAGGTATAGTACAGCTGGCATGCGTCATCTGCACAGTTTTATCCACTTATGTAACAAACTTGCAAGTGCTATTTTGTAGTGACTTGGACAGCTGGTCCAATGATATTTTAGCCCTAATCATCACACAACTATAAAAGGGAAGAGATGTCTCTTCATCAAATAGTTTTTGCAAAAATCAAAGAGAAAAAAAGCAGCAAAAACTCCATTTCAAGATTTCTCAAACATTGCTCATATTCTTATCTTTCTAAAATGCTTAAAGAATGAGTGAGTGTTCTTGAGTGAGATTTTATTTGTAAAAGAATTACTCAAGACATAATATTAATGTCTTGTTTTCTCGTTGTGTGAGTTTCTTAGGTAAATTTGCCTAAGTGTGAGACTGATTAGAGGTAATCAGTGTAGACAAAGTCCTTGGTAGAGTTACCAAGATGAGTTGGTAGTAGCGTTGATGCCAAAGCAAGGAGCCTAGAGTTAGGCTGAAATCTATACTATAATTAAGAGGTTGATTATAATGTATTTTTTTTGGGCTTGTGAGGGCAAGCCGTGGGTTTTCCCTTCCTGGGTTTCCACATAATTTTTTTTGTGTTTATACCATTTTTGCATTGTCTCTTACTTTTTGGTTATTTTCTTGTACTTTGCCTCTGATTAATTTTGAGGGACCTGGTCCCTTACTATGTGGTGTAGACCCTCAAGGGTTTTAACAATTGGTATCAAAGACTGGTCACTCTAAAAGGTTCACACCTAGAGTGTCTTTGTTAGAATGGTTGCTCCATAAAATCTAGAAGAAGGGAAATCTACAACTAGACCACGAAGATTCAACGGACAGTACTATAGGTGGTTGACAACTAGGATGTTTGAATACATTATAGCTGAGGATAGTAAACTGGTCCTCAGTGAACTGATGGACACCATTCTTTATGGTCCTTATGATCTTGTAAAAAAAGTCAAAGAAAGAGATGTGACATGAATGGTTGTAAAAAATAGGAGAGAGTTCAATGATAAAGACAGAAAGAAGATTTAAAAGAGTTACAAGGCCAAGAAGTTATTAGTATGTGCCATAGGTCCTTATGAGTACAATATGATCTCAGCTTGTGAAAATGCTAAAGAGATCTAGGATTGCTTGAGGACTGGTCACGAGGGAACTACATATGTGAAGGATTCTAAAGTTGACATACTGACATTTAAGTATGAAACCTTCATTTTGAATCAAGGTGAAACAATACAAGAAATGCAACACTTCCATCACAAATGAGCTACACTGCTTAGGGGAAGTGATTCCATTGTATAATTGCATGAGGAAGATTCTGGTTGTTCATCCCAAGTCATGGGAAATAAAAGTAGATGCCATAACTGAGGAAAAAAATCTACAGACCCTCAATATTGATAAACTTATTGGAAACTTGAAAACTTATGAACTCAAGAAACAACAAGGAGAAGAGAAGAATGAAGTAAAAAAGGAAAAAATCTCTAGCACTAAAAGACTTAAAGTAAGGTTCAAATGAAATTGAAATTGATGTTTCCTTCTTGGAAAAAAGAATTGTTAGATCCATGAGGAAAGGTGGCCAGCTTCAAAGAAGTGAAAGTAGTAGTAGAAAAGGTGCCACTATGGAGGTGTGTCATAAATGTAGAAGTTTGTAGCATTTTATCAAGGAATATCCTATGCACAAAATGGATCATCAGGATTACTTCAAGGCTGCAGATGACAAAGGAAAATATCAGGGACCAGGTCCCTAACAATTCAAGAAGGAAGGCTGCAGTTTATTACGCAGTAAAGCAAGCCCTGTCAGCATGGGGAGATTTTTTTAGTGATTTAAGTAATGATGAGAAGACTGGATATGTCTCTATGCTAGTAGTGGATGAAGGTTTAGTTATCTATGATTCCTTGTTTGCACTCAATGCAGACACATAAGATGAAAAAAAAAAGAGGTAACCCTATTCAACATTAAGTAGAATGTAGATAATTACACTGCTAGGAGGATACAAAGGCTTATGAGTGTGTTGATAGACTATATATGTGAACTAAATACTAAAAATAATGCCTTAGAAGAAAAATTAAAGAATTAAGAGCATGAGTTGATTGCTTTAACTTTCAAGATTTCACAAAGATGAACTCTAAAAATCTGAGTCTAATAGGTAATTTGAAGAAATAAAATAGTGTTGATGCTAAAGGAAAGAAGGAATCCTCCAGGCTTGAGATTAATCTTGAGGAGAAATTAAAAGCTTCACAAAAACACCTCAGGTCAGCATTTTACAGGAATAAAGAATTAGAGAGGGCTCTGGTCTGCCTGAAAGAAGAATTGAACAAGTCTCTTAAGTGGACTACTCCCCCACTAATCCTTTCTAACTTGACTATTCAAGGTGTAAATTATGGTAGAGGTCTAGGCTATGAAGGAAAATTCCAACCTAGTGAGTCCAAAGGAAAGGTTGTTCATGACGATAGAAACAAAAGGTACAAACTCTTGTATAAGAGATGGACATGTGAAAGAATGATGCCAGTAATGGCTTAAGGCAAAATTAAGGAATACTGAATATATTCAGCAGGAGAGTGCATATCCTAAGGGATTCGATTCTCAAAAAGTAGTGAAGAGGAAGCTATCTATGACTAGGTGGACTAAGAAGAATTTGATTACTCTATTGTCCTACTACTGGGAACTCAGACTCAAGTGGGTTCCCAAATCTAAAAAGTGATCATTTCTAGGCATGAGAAAAGGATTTCAGTCGGGAATTGCTTATTGATTAAAAGGGTTCAAAGCTCAATAATGAATGGTCTGACTATGTGTGTCTCTCTCTCTCAACAGAAACTTCTGATGGAAGTATCTTATTGTGAAAAGTTGATCTCAATGACCTAGTCCTTGGCTTATGAAAGGTGATATCAATAATAAGGTGTGTGAAGTTTGTGTTCAAGAGGAAACCCTAGAATGAACTACAAATTTGATGAATGAAAATGTTCTAGAAAATGAACTAAAAAGGAATTTTTTAGGTTGATGAAAGAAGTGAATGCAGGATGATGAACAGAATAAAAAAATATAGATAAGTCATGATTATTAGGGACTTGGTATATAGGAGAATCATCTCTGAAGGAGAAGCATCAATAGATTGAATTCAGTCAAGTTTGGGGCCTGGTCCTCAGACCTACATTAAGAACATATTTTAGAACTAAAAGGGTGTGCAGAGGAAGAAAGACTGCAGCAGGATTGATCAAAGTAACCTGACCCATCATGTGAATTAGTGTCTATTAACAAAACATGGCTATTATAAAGAGACAAGTATCCTTGTTAAGGGAGGTGCATTTTGGTCTAACTCAGTACTATACCCTTGTAGGTATGGACACACAAGAACAACTTAGGAAGTGGACAAATGTGAGAAGCACAAACTTGAAGATTCACTCATCAAAGAGGGACCTAGTCGCATCTCTCAGGTTAGTGCCTTTAAAAGATGCTCTAATAACGATTATAAAATATTGTGTAAATAGGCCTTGTATAGTTCCTCCTCTACAAAAATAGTCCGTTCCTTTTTACAAAATTTAGGGTCACATCTAGTAAGTTAAGACATGTAATTTCATAAGTGACCTCTTTTATTGACAACTGAAATTGTACTAAACTACCATATTAGATCGTCACTTATTCTTCTCTCACAAATTTGATCTATTGTGCAAAATCGACTTTTCTATTCAAACCAAACTATTCCCATTTAATCTCCCATCAACTGAGTTATTTTTACTAAAATTTTAAACCTATAAATAGGTCATCTCTAGATTAAACCTTCTTCAACCCAATAAAGTTGTCCTCACTCAATCAAGATAGAGGATTTAAATTGAGGAATTACTAATGAAGCAAACAGAGGAGAATACACATTGTTACCACCACTTGAAAAGAATGAGGAGAATGAGGATGAAGTGATTCTAAAATGTACTATGAAGAAACTAAAGAGGAGTAGAGAAAAAATAAAAATGCTGAAAGATTCCTTGAAGGCTAATAAGACTTTAAGACTTCAATCATGAAAAAATAAAGGGCCATGAAAACTGTTGTAGCAGAAGAAAAGAAAAATATTAAAGTTTTAGATGCTGAAGGTAGGGCGGACATAAATTCAGAAGTTGTTGGATTTACAGATGAATAAAGAGAGAAAACTTATGTTACTGAGAGGATCAGGTCCTTTGAGTAAAATTCTGGCATCCATGCTCAAAGTAAGGAAAAACACAATGCTATTAAGAAAAGGAAAGATTCTGAGGGACCTGGTCCCAAGAAGAGAAAAAACTGTGGTTGGAAAACGAGCAGTATTCCTAAGAGAAGCAAAAAGTGCAGAGCTCAAAATGAAAGTGGTAGAAATGACTGGTGATATTCAAGGACTTAATACTGTAGTGAAGGTTCTCACCAAATAGTTGTTGGATGCTCATATTGCAGAAAATACAAAAATTAAGTTCCTAATTAAAAATCTACCCCTAAGCATCTCTCTACTTAAACCCTGTTACTCTCATTCCCTGGTCAACCTGTTCCAGTTCCATATCTTGGTTCTCATAATGGCTTTTAAAGACAGTTATTTCTATGGTGATTATTTAAGATTACTGTACTTTTACTGACTTGTATAAATGAATGAATATTATGTTTGGTACCTCATTTGATTCCTTTACTTTAAGATTGTTCTATATGTTAGTGTAGCCCCAGTGTCCATGAGTTAACTAATATGTACTTATCTTTACTCTTGCTTTACAGTTAATCCTTTTTAATCATGCTAAAAAGAGGAATACTGACTTCATATGTAAGTACCTAGTGTGTTCTTACATGGTGCATAAGTATGGTAGCATAGTGACAGGAGGAAGTGTGCAAATATATATGAAGGTGCATAATGATAAGAGGAGATGATTTTTTGGGAAGTCTGCAAATGCACCAAATTAACGTGCATAATGACGGGGGAAAGAAGACTTTTTGGGAAGTGTACAAATACATCAAATTAAGGTGCATAATGATAGGGTAAGAAGTATTTTTGCTGAAAATTACAACAAGATACCAGGTCTCTATGTTGCATGAGGTGATGAAGGAAGCATGATGATAGAGGAAACATTCATCTTCAGGTGGTAATCACTCTAATTAAATGTGATGAGTATGCACTGATGCTTAAATTATATGGTTTGGTTTGTCATCATCAAAAAGGGGTAAATTGTTATATGTAGTTTTGATGATGAGCAACTGAACTGCAAGAGACTGGGTCCATGGATGTGCAAGGTATAGTACATCTGGAACGTATCATCTGCACGATTTTGTCCTCTTATATAACAAGCTTTCAGGTGCTATTTTGTACTCACTTGGACAACTATTCCAATGATCTTTCATCCCTAATCATCACTCAGCTATTAAATGGAAAAAATGACCCTTCATCAAATAGTTTTTGCAAAAATCAAGGAGAAAAGTCCATTTTAAGTTTGCTCAAACATTGCTCATATTCTTATATCTGTAATATGCTTAAAGAATGAGTGAGTGTTCTTGAGTTAGCTTTGATTTGTAAAATAATTACACAAGCTATAAGCACAATATCTTATTTTCTCATTGAGAGAGTTGCTTTGGTAGTGTTTCCTAAGTATGAGACTGATTAGAGGTAATCAGTGAAGAGAGAGTCCTTGGTAGAGTTACAAAAATCGTCTAGTAGTAGGGTTGATGCTAGCTCAAAAAGCCTAGAGTTAGGTTAAAATCTAGTCTATAATAAGGAGGTCGATTAAAGTATATTTCTTTGGTGATTGTAAGGACAAGCCGTTATTTTTCCATTCCTGGGTTTCCATATAAGAATCCTTGTGTTTTTACCCTTTTTGCACTGTCTCTTGCTTCCTGGTTATTGTCATGTACTTTGTCTGTGATTGATTTTGAGGGACCTGGTCCCTTACTGTATGGTGCATACACCCAAGGGTTTTACCACCATGGCCTCCTTAGGAAGCATAATCATTTAAATTGTATGAAATGATAATCCGATTATAGAGAATTTGTGACCATCTCATGACATGATCAGCCAAAGATGCCCGAACAAGGCACTATTAAAATTTATTCATGTACAACTTTAACTTTCCCTAAAATAGTCCATGGAGTCGATACAAACTATGAAAAGAGTAGTCACTCTTACTCTATTCAAAGTACCTAGGATATATCTAGACTTCGATTCATAGTGAAATAAGAATTATAGGGATTTATACTCAATGTAATAAGTAATGAAAAAAATGTAAAAGGCCTAGAATCGTGTTTACACTAACTGATTTAGATGATTCAAAAGGCACGCCTTAATAAAAAATTGGTTAGCAAATGTCCTCAGTCATCTATTATAATGACTTATCACTTACTAACTCAACTCTGCTCGACTAGGCTCAACAAAGGATCACTCTTTGGATGTGACCCTCTAGGAACACTCACAAACAAGGTGATAATCACCACATCAAAATAGTTGTTGGCGATATACATACCAAAATTTGTGCCTTAGAGTTAACAAGTTTTAGTTTAATATAAAAGGAATATAGTACAATACTTCCATAAAAACATAAGAAAAATTTACTCATCTATAGAGAAAGACATAAAAGGCTTCGAGGTCATACATCAAAAGCATTACACAAAATCTCTCTTAGCTAAACCCGATAAAGGGATACTAAGATTACATACTATGACACCCAGAATGGGATGAACACAAAGATAGGTCTGGAATCTATTATATAGCAAGGAAACTCGAGTTGAATAGTGAGCCCTCTCATTATTATCCAAGAAAACCTAATTTCAAAAAAACGTCATCAATCATCAGGACAAGAGGAAAAGTTCCCCTAGTTTTAAGAGGTTCAATTTCATTCGACTACTATGCTCTCTTAAAAATGTCCCTAAGGATACAGATGCAAATCTCAAATTAAAAAGAGGCAGTCTATAAATAGATTTGTACATTGTTTGGGACCTCATACCTCTATAACCATCAAAGGAGCAAAGAAATCCCGAGGGATAAGTCATAATCTTAAAAGAACTAAGGAGAAAAAGGGATGAGAAAATTACTTAAAACCTCTCTTTATTTTGACCTATCCCACATTTTTTACCTTACCTATATTGATAACATCGATAGGAAATCCTAATTTTAAACTCCATGATAGAGAAAATAATTAGGAAAAATTATGGGAGAAACCCAGGTAAAAGCATAAACATCAATGAGAGTAAAAAAGAAATTCCATAAAAAAGAGGGAGATATATTTTAGTTTTCCTCTTCCTTTTCTCCCTTCCTTGTAGTGAGAGAAAAAGTTAAATGAGCAGTAGTATTGCAATTAGAATGCTACTACTTATAGAACAAACCCTATTCATTATATAAAAAGTGAAGGGTCCCATATGGCTACCACATGGATAACTCAATCAATAGAGAGGTATTTGATACAATGAAATTTAAATATCAAGGTATTGAAGCCAATTTGTCACTACTTGAGGCTACCCCTAGTCGTGACAATGATGTTTAAGGCCACAAGTGACCCCAATTTAACCCATAAACTGATACCTGTTGTGAGCACTAAATGAAATGGTTGAAACATAATATGTGTGAAAAATAAACCAATAAGGTATTGTCAAATTGATTACTGAAATATATCAAAGATATATCTAAATATCTGATAATCACCGAAAACAAGCATGTCCGTCTAAAATAACTGATAAAATTGAAAACTGACTAATAGTCTAAATGTTTGAAAGCCTCTAAGAATCATAAGGAGTTGATGGGATAAACCCCCAACTAACTCCAACTGACTGAGCATATAGAAATACTAAAATAACAGGAGAGAACATCATGGCCTCGATGGAGGAGGACTCACCACTATTCCTGCTGGGTGATACTGGACGGTCTATGAATGATCGGAAAACTAAGCGTCCGAACCTATGTTATAAGGTAATATTGTGCAAGAGAAGAGTATGCGAGTAGTACTTTGAATGTACTGGTACGTGAGATAAGGACCAACTGAAATACATATATAACTGAACATAGATGCATGAATAAGTAAAACTGAGGATACAAGACCAAGCATAAACATGTACTGAAATAACCTATTAATTTCTGTAACTAAATCACCATAATAACATGAATAGATAAATGAAGTCTGTATACTTGGTCAAACAATTCTGAACTGATCTAGTCTAAATGCTACACTGAGACTGTGAGAGCTAGCTATAAATGACATGCCCCAATCTGAGCTATCAAGGTCCAACCTGTAACCCCAGTTGGAAGGGTGTTGGTACCTTTTTAGGGGTACCAACACATGAATGATGATTTGGATCCACAAGGCTAATGTCCCGAAGGACGAGGGTGTCATGCCTCTACTGATGGAGGACCCCTAATAATCTATGGTGGAAGCATAGGTCTGAAACTTAGGGACTGCTACTAACGACTCATGTCTCTACTAACAGGGGAGTCATCATTCCTGAATTTGCTCGGTACTAAGTGTTATTCCCAACTGAATGAAACTGGTGTTATTAGTCATATAACATAACATAGTACTTACTTGTATGTGCTTAGGATGAATATGATATTTTGAATGTAAAACTATGGTCTGAGTGACTTGTTACTTAAAATAGAGACATGTAAAACACATAGGTAATAGGTGTTCATAACCCGCCAACACCGAATGATTGCAAAAAATATGATAACAATGCTTAAAATAGTTGTTTAGAATTTCAATTCAAAGACTCAAGAACATAAGACATTTTAACAAATAGGTGAGAAACATAAATTTTGAACATGAGAATGTGTTAAACAAGAGAGGGCAACATATTTACATGTTTTAATACAAAATTGATATTGTAACATGAAATCATTTGAATATGACATAAGAACTTGAAATTTAAAGCATGAAATAACCTAATTTTTCATGGGGTCATACGAGGACATTGATTAAGTCAATTTACTAAGGAAAACCACGGATTGAATTCATCTTAAACATGTGAAAATCCTATATTGAAGGAAAACTCATACTTAAATAAAAGAGAGGACATTTTTGGGCTCAATGTGTGAAGGGGACCTATCGATTAATACCCCACATACCTTAATTGAATGGATTGTTAAAGAAATCTTGAAATGGAAGATTAAATTCTTGAGTTCTTTAGATATGATACTTGGATTTTTTTCTTGGGAAGGGGGGAAGGGTTTTTGAATTGTGTACTGAATATTAGGGTTAAGGGAGTAGAATTTGCGTGTCTAAAGACCCCTTATTTCATTTTCTAGTGATTAGGGATGGTTTAGGAGTGTAAAAAAACTTCAACACCTTTGATTTAAGTCAAAACAGTGCAACTTTTGGCACTATGCCTTTGTTGTGCGGCACATGCCAATTGCACTCCTTAGGTTGTGCGGCACATGCCAATCGCACAACTTAGGCTGTGCAGAACATACCAATCGCACACCTTAAGTTTTATGGTGCATTCCAATCATACACCTCATCCAGTGGCTGTTTGCGATTGTCATTGATAACGCTCAATCTACAGCTCTCGTTTGAGTGTAAAGCGGTCGTTAGCAAATATAGAACCCAACCTGGGTTGGGTGTCGATCCCACAGGGAATAGCTTGGCCAACAAGTAAGTAAAATTACTAAACTTCTGGTGCAAGTCTCGTAAGAGGGGGGGATTCTTGTCTTGCAAGTAATGTAAACAAAAGCTGAAAATAATAAAGTAAAAAGAGAGAGATTGTTACGTTGGTTGTAAACAATGAGAATTGAAGCGTTGGGGTTATGTCCACCTTCTGAGGTATACGTCTCTATTGGCTATGAGTGTGTAGAATTCTGGCATGCAATTGCTTATAGAGGATTGTAGTCGATGGTAAATCCAAGCGTCTCTCGACCTAAACAAGGACTATTTCACTTTAACTCTCTCGAGCTTAAAGCGTATCTAACGGTACGAATTCTCCAAGAGGTTAGTCCAGTTACAGCACTAGCTTTTTAATAGGAAAGGGTGTCCTACTACCTTGACATTATCTCTTTTCCAGACAAATAACTTTTCTCTCGAACAAGTTAAATGTTAGACTGGCGTATTCTTGCGTTTGCAACCGCAAAGAATGTAGATTAAGATGAAGAGACTAATGATATAAGCAATATACATGCCTCGAACTCACAAACTCACAGCAATAGATAGTAACTCATTCGGCTTCCATAACCCCAACAGAGAAGTTTAGTTACCCATGAATGCGAAGGAAATCACGATTGACATTGTTATTATATCACGATATTGAGTAATGGCGTGTAGATCAAGTGATAGGCGTGAGGCGTGATTTCCTAGGCAAAGTAACGATTCTCTTGTTGTGGAATTTAAGAATAGAAGAGTAGAAGAAGAAAAATAGAATTGAATTGTAAGATGAGATGTTAAGAAGATGTTAGAAGATGTTCTAAAATCTCTAGCATGATAGGGTATTTATAATACCCATATCCTAATCCTACTAAGCTAATGAAATAAATAACCAAATCCTATTAGACTAATGAAATCCTTAACCCAAATGTACTAGGTTAAGGTAACATTATCATAATCCACATAAAATAATGAAATACATAACCTAATTGTACTAGGTTAATGTATCATTGTCAAAATCCAGCTTTGTGTCTGTAAGTCCCCAAAGTCTTCAGAATTGCTGTTTTAGCCCGGGACAGATTTTCCATGCAGCAGTTTTGGTCCTTAGGCGTGTAAACTCCCTTCCCTTCCTTCGTGAGCTTTCTTTTGCGTCAAGTAAGACATAAAATGCTGAATTCTGCATCATTTATACCTGAAACTTTACTAATCATGTTCGTTAGCTCATTTACAGGAAAAAGGACTAAAAGTGCATGAAATATATACTTTGTTCTCAAAACTAGGCTAAAATATGGGCAAGATATATTGATATAGGCGTGTAAATTCGCCTATCATCAACACCCCACACTTGAAGCTTTGTTCGTCCTCGAACGAAATACCATGTCCTTCTAAACATCAACTTAGGGTTTCACAGCAACAACACAAAACATTTGTCAAGACAAGCACAACCATTATCAACCAAGAGTAGCTTTTCGATTATAGGTAGAAATAATTTAACCTCTAGCATAGACTCGTGATGGTGATCAACTCGCATGCAAACGTTAAGGTACAAGGAATCATATATAACTACCCAAAACTCATCAACCATGTGTGTCTCACACTATAGTACCCATAATCACTCACAAGTATAGCATATTTTTCAAACATGGGTATCAAAATGTCCTTGCTCTCACTCTCACAAAGAATTCATATGTAGCAACTGATTACCATAGGCTTGCCCTTAATGTAATACTCTACTAAATGTCAGAATGTTAAGCTTAGGATCAAGTAGGTCTTTTGATGGTTGTAATGTAGGCTAAGGGACGGGTAGGACTATTTTGGCCAGGAATAGTGACTAAGTTCCTAAGCGCTTTAATACATCACTTTGTATCATTGACACTTTTTTTTTCTTTCAACCTTTTTTTCTTTTATTCTACCACCCTTGTTCTCCTCTTTTGTTTTTCAATTTTAAGCACAACTCGCTTTTCAGCTTTCTTTTCCTTTTTCTTTTCACAACATACCTCTTATGATAGCACTTTCTTTTTCATAACACATTCAAGCACCATTACAATTTATAGCATCATACTCACCCAATTTCCTCTTATGTTGTCACATGTCTTTTTCACTTTAAAGCACTTAGGAGTTTGGATCAAATTACGGTCTTGAAAAAAATGGATTAGGCTTACATACAAGGTTGTCAAAGAAAATAGGCTAAAGGCTCAAAAGGGTTTAACTAGGATGATGTCCATGGGTAGGTAAAACTGAAGGTAAACAAATATAGGTTGCCAAAGAAATGCCTAAATCATATCCTAAACTTACACTCCTTATTTTTGCTTTGCATACATACCAGGCAAGTTCTAGCATCAGCCACACACATAGAATATATGATTATCTCACACACACAAGGCACATGGTCGACTTGCTTGGAAGTAATATAGACTCTCGACCCAACAAGTGAAGGAATTGAACCACATAATATCACATAATGAGTCACAACTAGAGCCTAAACGTCTCAATAGTCACAATTGTAGCACATACTCTTGTTATAATCTAATGCTGCCTATCAAAATAATTTCATGCGAAGCTAGAAAAAATTTACTACTAAAAAAAATGAAACAAAAACAAAGCAAGAAAACATAGATGCGATAGAGAAGTATAGCATACGATACCGCCACCCCACACTTAAACGGGACACTGCCCTTAATGGAAAATAAATACGAGGAACCTGGTTAGTCGGACTCTTCCTCATTGTCGGGGGTCATACCCCCTTCGTCGGAATCATCATAAGAGTCGTCGTCAGAGTTCTCCTCCTCGTCAGAGTCTGGCAAGCGTCGATTGTCATCAGTCGGCACATCATCATCTAGAGGTTCCTCAAAGTATACGCCCACTCCACATATCTCCCGTGCATGTATGTTCATGGGATAGTCGTGGTCCAGCTGTTGGAGCTCTGCAGCAGTTGGAACACGACCTCCGCTCATCATTGTAAACCTCATCATGCCGTACATATGGCGGGAGAAACTCTCATCCCGAGCATGTCTGTCTGTCGTAGTAAGGTTGATGCCATGTGTTGATTCAGCATCTTTGACCTTTGTGAGGTCAACCTTCTTCGGATTGTGTGGGAGTTTATGATCAGCTGGTTCCTCTTCGATATCCTCCTTCCACAAGATTGCTGTCAACAAATTGCCAAATGTGAAATGAGACCTTTTGTGGAGTCTGGCCTTCCTCATGGTAGATCGAATGATTGCCCCAAAGTTGATAGGGAAATTCGTCATCAAAGCATAGACCAAACACACTCTATCTCTCGATATCTTGGTGTATTGAGTCCCAAGAATAAGACATGAGTTGACAATGCGCATCCATATTTTTGCTTCCCTATTTAGTGGAGCATAGGGGAAGGTGTTGTGTTGGCCGGTTTCTTTATGTCTGCCCCACCTTGCCATTGATCTGCTTCCACAAAGCGTGTGTCGTATTGCTCTATAAGGAGGCCTGCTGTACAGCTCTTTGAATGGTGCTGTGTCGATCGAAGGTAAGCCAAGAAAAGAGTTGATCCAGTCCGCGGTGAGCTGTAACACCTGGCCCCGAATTTTGACTTCATTGCCTGTTGTGTTCGGCGACCATTTGGCATAAAACTCTCTTGTTAGATCAAGATTACACTCTCCCATGTCGCGGAAGATGAAATCCAACTTCAAAGCCATTATTTTTGCCAACATACGCGGCTCCTTCTTTGCTAAGGTATCCTTGTTGATCAAGTCGACGTGCACATATTTTCTTTCTTTGTTGCTGCTGTACCATGCTTTGGCTTCTTCCTCAAGAACCCATTTTATTCCGAACATTCTGCGTGGTAGTTGTGCTGAGGATGATTCCCCTTGGTCTTTTCGACTTCTCTTCTTTCCCTTTTGGGAAGTGGTCGCCTTCTCCTTGCCTTGCCTCGCTTTAGGTGCCATTGTACCTGAGACTAGAAATAGTGTTAGTTGTAGCACAGTCTCACTTGATACAATCTATAAGCAAGCATTAGGGGTACCACCCCACACTTAGTTTTGTTAACACAAATCAGTGAGGTGAAAGTAGTCGATTTACTCAGATTTCGTTGAGATACGTTTTAGGATTGTATTCCGACAAGAAAATCAGCAATGCATCACTTACTTGCAGCCATTGGACTACTTTCATGGTAGATATAGAAACACTCCTACATAGGGGTTACTACATGGAATCGTTATTCTTACAATAATCACAACCTCCTAAGTCGGTAGGCACTATAAGTCTTATCCCAATGGTCGGGATAGTCTAACATGTAAGTATCCAAACAACAATCTTAAGAAATATTCATAGCCATAGCAATTCCGTAAATATCATAACAATGCTATTGAAACCAAATTCAAGTCGGAAACAAGTCAAGATTTTCCTACGTATATGTTCACTCACATGATTTTGCAACAACAATCCAAACACATGAACATCACCAACAATCTTATATAATTTAGCAATTAATAATAGCCATAGCAACGTAGTACTTACGAGAAATAAATGAAGAATAAGAGAGTACTTACTTGCTTGAAACTTGTGGAGATGGTTTTGTGAATTGGAAGAGCAAAAGAAGAAAATTTTGAGAAGATTTGGAAGAGTATGCGGCGCTTTTTAGGGTATTTTCTATTGTGGTTGTGTTATAAAACTAAGTCCCCTTTATATAGGAAGAGTATGGGTCGAGTTATGACCCATTTACAATCGGTTTTGGAGACAAAAATCCTACATATGCGGCGCATTGTCTATGGCATAATGGGACATATGCGCCGCATAGTCTATGGCATTTGTAGACATATGCGCCGCATAGTCTATGGCATATGAGATACTGAGACCAAATGCCATAGAATAGGCGGCGCATAGTCAAAAGCATACCTAGGAATAGGCGGCGCATAGTGTATAGCACACTAGATTACGAGACCTTAGGCTATAGGATAGGTTGTGCATCGTTCGTGGCCTAGTTTTACCAAGGCCTAGCCTTCCTCGAAGCCTATTTTGGCGTGAGAAAGGCTCAATCCATAGCCTTATGCATCACCCTTCCTAACTTACTAACTTTACCATACAATGCGTCCAAATCGTCAATTGAAATCAATCTCTTCGTTGACTACTTCTTGCACCTATATTCGCTCAA
Organism: Capsicum pubescens; assembly: GCA_030864215.1. Classification (NCBI taxonomy): domain Eukaryota; kingdom Viridiplantae; phylum Streptophyta; class Magnoliopsida; order Solanales; family Solanaceae; genus Capsicum; species Capsicum pubescens. Next base: position 218,403,541 of record CM061543.1, on the reverse strand, counting down.
ACAAATGAAAACGATTAGTACGATGGGTTGCCTCCCACCAAGCGCCTTAGTTTTGTTCGTGGCACGACTCTTATTTTTGGATTTTTCATTTATCAAAATCAAAACAAGTACTAGAAGAAATGATAAAATGATAAAACGATAAAATGATAAAACGATGGGTTGCCTCCCATCTAGCGCATTATTTATTGTCGTGGCTCGACGTAGTAATCTCGAGTACTTAGACTTCATCGAGATAAGTGATGGCCATGTCATTCATCGAGTCAAGAGGACCGATATAAGGCTTAACACGTTGGCCATTCACTTTGAAGACAACACCCTTATTGCCTTCCAATTCGACTACTCCAGACGAGTAGACTTGGATAACTTTAAATGGACCAGACCACTTAGATTTTAACTTACCTGGGAAGAGCTTAAATCTGGAGTTGAAGAGTAGTACCATATCACCCTTTTGGAAGTTTCGTCGAATAATCCACTGATCATGATACTTCTTCATCCGCTCCTTGTATAAATCCGATCTTTCATATGCATGGAGACGGAACTCATCTAATTCGTTCAGCTGCTCCAACCTCAGATTCTTCACATCATCCCAATTCAGATTCAAGTGCTTCAATGCCCACAATGCCTTGTATTCAAGCTCGATGGGTAGATGACAAGCCTTCCCATAAACTAGTTGATAAGGAGACATGCCAATGTGTGTCTTGAATGTAGTCCTTTATGCCCATAGTGCATCATCTAGCTTTCGAGACCAATCCTTCCTATTTGCATTAACCGTCTTTGCAAGGATTTGCTTAATCTCGCGATTGGAAACCTCTACTTGTCCACTAGTTTGGGGATGATAAGGCGTAGCTACCTTGTGTTGCTTGACACCATACTTGGCCAATACAGATTTGAATAGCTTGTTGCAAAAGTGAGATCCTCCATCACTTATGATAGTACGAGGTACTCCAAAGCGAGAGAAGATATTCTTCTTTAAGAACGCTACAACACGCTTTCCTTCGTTGTCGGCCAATGCTACAGCTTCAACCCATTTCGAAACATAATCCACAGTAACCAAGATGTACTTCATTCCAAACGAATTCACGAATGGACCCATGAAATCAATACCCCACACATCAAAGAGTTCTACCTCCAGAATTTTGGACATGGGCATTTCATGGTGTTTTGAAATAGCACCTTGACGTTGGCATTGGTCACACCTTCTCACATAGTCGTATGCATATCTTAATATCGTAGGCCAATAATAACCACTTTGCAATACTTTTCTTGCCGTTCGATTGCCTGCATGATGTCCTCCAACTTGCGAAGTGTGGCATGCTTCCACTATAGTAGGCACTTCTTCATGGGATATACATCGTCGAATGTTCCCATCCGCGCATCTTCAAAACAAATAAGGTTCATCCCAATAGTAGTGTTGAACGTCATGTATAAACTTCCTCCTTTGGTGGTAAGATAAATTATCAGGTAGCACATTACTCACTACGAAATTTGCAAAGTCGGTATACCATGGTACTTTCTCCATTTTTGTCGCTAATATCTCCTCGTCAGGGAATGCATCATCAATCTGAATTTCAGGTTGCGCCACATGTTCATTCTCAAGTCTAGATAGGTGATCAGCCACATGGTTCTCGCAACCTCTTCTATCTTTGACTTCGAAATCAAACTCTTGAAGCAGCAATACCCATTGAATCAACCTTGGTTTTGCATCCTTCTTCGTCATTAGATACCTAAGAGCTGCATGGTCTGTATGGACGATCACCTTAGTACCCAATAGATAGGCACGAAACTTCTCAAATGCATACACAACCGCTAGGAGCTCTTGTTCAGTAATAGTGTAGTTCCTTTGGGCTTCATTTAGGACCTTACTCGCATAGTAGATAGGATGAAATAATTTCTCCTTTCTTTGTCCAAGAACAACACCAACGGCTACACCACTAGCATCGCACATGACCTCAAACGGGAGCGTCCAATCTGGTGCTACCATGATAGGGGCTTCAATGAGTTTTCCTTTAAGGCATTCGAATGCCTTTAAGCAATTGTCATTAAAGTCAAACTTTGCATCTTTCTCCAATAGTTTGCACAATGGACTAGAAATTTTGGAAAAGTCTTTGATGAATCTACGATAGAAACCAGCATGGCCAAGAAAACTACGAAGTCCCTTCACCGAAATTGGAGGCGGTAGCTTCTCAATTACCTCTATTTTTTCTCGATCAACCTCTATTCCTCTTTCAGAGATCTTGTGCCCAAGAACGATTCCTTCTTTTACCATGAAGTGGCACTTCTCCCAATTCAGTACAAGGTTGAACTCTACACATCTTTGCAATGCCATGCTCAAGTTTTCCAAACATGCTTCAAAAGACTCACCGACAACTGAAAAGTCGTCCATAAATACCTCCAAAGTGTCTTCAACCATATCAGAGAAAATAGACATCATACAACGTTGAAAGGTGGCTGGTGCATTACACAACCCGAATGGCATGCGTTTGAAGGCAAACGTACCATATGGGTATGTAAACGTTGTCTTCTCTTGGTCTTCGGGAGCAATACAAATTGTATTATAACCTAAATAACCATCCAAGAAGCAAAACCATCCTTTCCCCGCTAATCGATCTAGCATTTGGTCCATAAATGGCATGGGGAAGTGATCCTTGAGTGTCCAAGAATTCATCTTGCGGTAGTCCATGCATACTCTCCATCCAGTAACGGGCCTGAGTGGAATAAGCTCATTCTTTGCATTCGCGACCACCGTCATTCCTCCTTTCTTGGGAACACATTGTACAGGACTTACCCATGTACTATCAGAGATAGGATATACAACTCCTGCATCTAACCACTTGATAATCTCCTTCTTCACCACTTCTTTCATAGGTGGGTTTAAACGCCTTTGATGTTCAATGGTGGGTGTGCACTTTTCTTGAAGCTGAATTTTATGTGTGCAAATCCCAGGTGGAATACCAATAATATCCGCAATGGTACATCCAATGGCTCTAATATACTTGCGTAAGATCGCAATAAGAGCTGCAACTTGTTGCTCACCCAAATCGGCTGCCACTATGACTGGAAGTGTGTTTCCGCTTCCTAAGAATGCGTACTTCAAATGACTTGGCAGCTCCTTCAATTCTAGTGTGGGTGGTTCTTCAATAGATGGATTGGCTGGTGGTGTGGGTCGATTCTTGAGATCAAGATCCATCTTCTTGGGAGTATAGCGATATGTTCCTAATCCCGATAGATCACAAATAGCTTCTTCAGAAATTTCAGCATCCTCATTCTCTCCTTTCATGAACAAAACCTCCAAAGGATCATCAAGAATTTGCTCTTCTTCAAGTCGTTCTTTCTCATCACCAAAGACAACATCAGCCACAGAAAATACACTCAGATCTTTGGGTTGCTTCATTGATTTTCAAACATCAAATCGAACCACTTCGTTATTTATTCGGAATGAAAGTTCATTAGCTCTCAAATCAATGAGCACACTTCCTGTAGCAAGGAAAGGGCATCCCAAGATTATGGGAACCTCTGAATCTACTTCAAAATCCAATATGACAAAGTCTGCTGGAAATATAAATGAAGAAACCTTTACCAAGACATCGAATAGAATACCAACCGGTCGTTTTACCGACCTATCCGCCATAACAAGCCTCATATTAGTTGGTGTAGGATCTCCTAACCCCAACTTCTTGTAGATCGATAATGGCATCAAGTTGATGCTGGCTCCTAGGTCACATAATGCTTTGGCAAAGTTCAAAGATCCGACGGTGCAAGGAATATTGAAAGCTCCGGGGTCGGCCTTCTTCTGAACTATCGATCGGGTAGCAATTGCACTACAATGATGCACATCATCCTTCAGCTCATAACTTGCTTCCCTCTTCTTAGTCAAAATATCTTTCATAAACTTCGCATACCCAGGCATTTGTTCAAGTGCCTCTACCAATGGAACATTAATGGTCAGCTGCTTCAACATAGTCATAAATTTGCTGAACTTAGTGTCATCCACCACCTTCTTCAATCTTTGGGGAAAAGGTGGTGGTGGGTATGGAAGTGTTCTCTCCATGGCTTTCTTCTCCTCTTGCTTCCGTTTTTCCATTTTTTCAGGCTGCACGTCACTGGGCGTGACATCCTTGACGTCAGGACTGGTTGTTGCGGCATCTTCTCCTTTTATGTTATCATCCATGTCCGCAACTTTGTCAACCACTTGCTTGCCTTTTTCTGAAGGTTCCAGCACCTTACCACTTCTGGTAGTGATGGCCATACATGACCCATCATTCCTTGGGTTTTGCACAGTATCGCTAGGTAAAGTGCCAGCCTTTCTTTGATTGAGTGCTGCTGAAAGTTGGCTCAGTTGCTGCTCTATTTGCTTGATTGAAGTGGAATGAGAATCAACTAGTTATTTCATGGAGGACAAATCATTAATTACCTCAGTAACTCCCGCGCTCGTTTCTTCCACTCCTTTCAATAATTTAGCCATCATGTCTTCCATACTTCCAGAATTAGATGTGGTGGTATCACGTCTACCAGGGGGAACGTACAAACCACTCTTTTCATTGTTTTTATTCCAACTACCTTGGTCTTTGCTTCCAGATTTATCATAATTGTTCCGACCTTGGTTTCCTTGGGTATTCCCACGGAAACCCCCCTGATTGTTCAAGTAGTTGGCCTCCTCTTCCGAATCAGATTCGTCTCTTCCTTTTAGCGCCACAGCTTTCACTTTTTCGGTCTTCCCTGATAATAAATGCTTTGTCAGAAGATCCACTTGCGTTTTCATGTGCGCTAAATCTTGATCACGTTCTTTTTGTCTTCTTCTTTGGTCTGCAGTCATGCCTATAGATAAAGTGGGGCTTGCTACCTCGGAATCCCTGGTATGACAAGCTCTACTTTGTTTCGTCATGCGATCTAGCATATTGCTTGCTTGACCAAAGGTGAGGTCCATAAATGATCCTCCAGCCGCATTATCCACCACTGGTTTAGTTATTGAATTCAAGGCTCTATATAATATCTCCATGAGGTGAACATTAGTTATGTGATGGTTTGGGCATCTCGCTAGCTTTGTCTTGAACCTCTCCCATGTTTCATGAAGAGCTTTAGTGGGAAGCTGACGAAAGTTGCTGATTTCATCTCTCAATTGTGCCCTTTTGGAAGGCGGAAAGAATCTTTCTAGAAAAACGTCTCTCAATTTCCTCCAATTTGTAATTGAATCAGGAGTCAGCCCATTCAACCATAGTGTTGCCTCCCCAGATAGAGACAATGGAAATAGACGTAATCGAATTGCATTCTGACCAACACCAGGATTGTCAAAAGACTTGCATGTAGAAATAAAGTTGATGAGATGCATATTCGGATCATCGCCTGCTAGTCCACCAAACAATCCCTTGAGTTGCAATAACTGAATCATGGTGCTTGTGATGTTGAACTTGGCTCCGGGCGCTAATGGTGGTGGAATTATAGCACCAGTGGCTCCGGCACCATCAAGATCATCATCATCATCGTCGAAGGCTGGCTGCATAGGTTGGTGATCATGTCTATACCGAGCTTGTCGACCTCTTCTGTTGGCAGGTGTTACGATTTCAGCATCACGCCTAGGGTTTAGTAACTCGTCATCACCTAAATCCTCATCGTCAGGATTTGGTGCTCGTGCAGGGTTATCAATGTTCTGCTGTTGAACCTGGGCTGCGGCAAGGGCAGCCAATCTTGCTTGTTCCTGTTGAGCAGCCATCCTTGCGATTTCAGCTTGTGCTTCCATTCTACCAATGCGTTGTGGTTCACGATTGATTGGTAATAACGGTTGACCAGAACTTCGAGTATGGGGCATGCACTAAAATAAAAACCTGCAGTAGACAAAAACAAAAACTAAAAGTAAAAGTACGAGAATCTTTGACCAAAGGGTCTAGTAATTTTCACGAACTTAATTGACACTTGTATTCCCCAGCAGCGGCGCCAATTTTTGATAACACTCAATCTACAGCTCTCGTTTGAGTGTAAAGCGGTCGTTAGAAAATATAGAACCCAACCTGGGTTGGGTGTCGATCCCACAGGAAATAGCTTGGCCAACAAGTAAGTAAAATTACTAAACTTTTGGTGCAAGTCTCGTAAGAAGGGGGGATTCTTGTCTTGCAAGTAATGTAAAGAAAAGCTGAAAATATTAAAGGAAAAAGAGAGAGATTGTTACGTTGGTTGTAAACAATGAGAATTGAAGCGTTGGGGTTATGTCCACCTTCTGAGGTATACGTCTCTATTGGCTATGAGTGTGTAGAATTCTGTCATGCAATTGCTTATAGATGATTGTAGTCGATGGTAAATCCAAGCGTCTCTCGACCTAAACAAGGACTATTTCACTTTAACTCTCTCGAGCTTAAAGCGTATCTAACGGTACGAATTCTCCAAGAGGTTAGTCCAGTTACGGCACTAGCTTTTTAATAGGAAAGGGTGTCCTACTACCTTGACATTATCTCTTTTCCAGACAAATAACTTTTCTCTCAAACAAGTTAAATGTTAGACTGGCGTATTCTTGCGTTTGCAACCGCAAAGAATGTAGATTAAGATGAAGAGAATAATGATATAAGCAATATACGTGCCTCGAACTCACAAACTCACAGCAATAAATAGTAACTCATTCGGCTTCCATAACCCCAACAGAGAAGTTTAGTTACCCATGAATGCAAAGAAAATCACGATTGACATTGTTATTATATCACGATATTGAGTAATGGCGTGTAGATCAAGTGATAGGCGTGAGGCGTGATTTCCTAGGAAAAGTAACGATTCTCTTGTTGTGGAATTTACGAATAGAAGACTAGAAGAAGAAAAATAGAATTGAATTGTAAGATGAGATGTTAAGAAGATGTTAGAAGATGTTCTAAAATCTCTAGCATGATAGGGTATTTATAATACCCATATCCTAATCCTACTAAGCTAATGAAATAAATAACCAAATCCTATTAGACTAATGAAATCCTTAACCCAAATGTACTAGGTTAAGGTAACATTATCATAATCCACATAAAATAATGAAATACATAACCTAATTGTACTAGGTTAATGTATCATTGTCAAAATCCATCTTTGTGTCTGTAAGTCCCCAAAGTCTTCAGAATTGCTGTTTTAGCCCGGGACAGATTTTCCATGCAGCAGTTTTGGTCCTTAGGCGTGTAAACTCCCTTCCCTTCCTTCGTGAGCTTTCTTTTGCGTCAAGTAAGCCATAAAATGCTGAATTCTGCATCATTTATACCTGAAACTTTACTAATCATGTTCGTTAGCTCATTTACAGGAAAAAGGACTAAAAGTGCATGAATTATATACTTTGTTCTCAAAACTAGGCTAAAATATGGGCAAGATATATTGATATAGGCGTGTAAATTTGCCTATCATCAGTCATACGACACACGACTTTTGCATAGTTATAACTTTTCGCTTGGGTATCGTATTAAGGTAAAATTGGTATTGTTGGAAAGCTAATTCAATTATCTAAAATTTGGTGGGTCTTGAGATACATAATTACACATAGGTAAGAAGTTATATAGGTTCAAATCTGACCCTTATGGAATCAAATACTAAAATTTGGACGAATCAAAGGCTTTTAGCTCACTTTGCTCTAAATGATTCCTATGAACATTTTTTTCCACCTAATAAGCTCTCTTCACGATAGGGCAATGATCATGACACATGCATTCAAATATAACTCATGGACTTAGAGTTTACACACATAGAAACAATGGTTCGAATTCTAGCTCAAAAATGTAGGGTGTTACATTATCTCCCCCTTGGGATCATTAGTCCTCGAATGAAACTATTAATGATGAAGCACTAAGAAAGATGAGATCGTACACTAAAAACTTAGGATCTGAACTATGATTAGGTAACCGAATCTGAAACATGATATATACACTGAACTGAGTTTCGTGAATACATGCTATGACATAAGGATGGTTATATATCTAAGATAGAGAATGAGTGAATCGATTTAAGAGAAACCATTATCTCAAGCTGAGTCTGAATTCATAAGGAATATAAGGGGATACTTGGCTCGCATATCTACTTCTGTCTCCCAAGTGGCTCCCTCAATGGACTGATTTTTCCATAGGACCATAACCAAATAAACTTATTTATTCCTTAGCCTACGAATCTAACGGTCAAGTATCTCAACTGGGACTTCTTCGTAGGAAAGGTTACCCTTAACATCTAAACTTTCTAAAGGAATAACAGAAACTAAATAACCAATGCATTTCTTTAATAAAGAAACATGGAACACAGGTGCCAAATCTATAGGCAACTCTAGTTCATAAGCTACCTCCCCAAAATGGCTAAAAATTTTGTATAGGCTAACATAGCGGGGACTGAACTTTCCCTTCTTTCCAAATCTCTTCACTCTTTTCATAGGTAAAATTTTCAAATAGACTAAGTCACGAACATCAAACTCTAGATCTTTTTTTCTCACACATGCATAAGTTTTCTAATGACTTTAGCTTGTCTTTAGTCTCTTTCGAATTAACTGAATTTTCTCCATTACCTCAAACACCGAATCTGGTCCTATAAAAACAACCTCACCTACTTCAAACCAACCAATAGGATATCTATATCTCCTACCATAGAGAGCCTCAAAAGGAGCCTTCTTAACACTAGAGGGATAACTATTGCTATAGGCAAACTCAATCAAAGGTAAGTGGTCATCCCACCTACCTTTAAAGTCAATAACACACTCCCTCAACATGTCCTTTAAAGTCTGAATAGTCCTCTCTTCCTAACTATCTATTTGAGGATGAAATATTGTACTAAGGTGATCTTGGGTACCAAGACCCTTCTGAAAAGCTTTCTAAAAATGAGAGGTAAACTAAGTACATCTATCTGAAATGATAGACAAAGGAACCCCATGCAACTTCACCAACTCCCTAAGATAAAGCCTATCATAATCCTCAGCTGAGTACAAAGTATGAATTGGCAAGAAATGGGCTGACTTGGTCATTCTATCTACAATAACCCAAATTAAATCATGCTGATGATGCAACAAGGTAATCCTATCATAAAATCCATATTCACCACCTCCTACTTCTATGTGGGTATGCTAAACTCTTGAAGCATACCACTTGGCCTTTGGTTCTCAACCTTAACCGGCTGACAGTTCAAACACTTAGCCATAAACTCTAAGATATCTATCTTCCTACATTTCCACCAATAGATTTCTCTTAAGTTGTGGTACATATTAGTTACTCCAGCATGAAAAAAATACCGTGAACCATGCGTTTCTTCTAATATTCAATGTCTCAAACTATCAACACACGGAACACATAACCTCCCCTGACAACAAAGCACACCAAATCCCCCTTAGGAGAAAACCTCCACCTTCTGATCTCTAACTGCCTCCTTCAATTTAATAAAACTAGGATCCATGTCCTTCTTTTCTTTTACTTTGGCAATCAATGAAGACTCTGATCCATTCTGAACCCATATACTACCTTGAGATCAATCAACCAACTGAACTCCTAACTTAGTAAGCTAATGAACCTCACAGACCAACTCTTTTTTATTACCTTCGACATAGTCAACACTACCTATAGACAATCTACTAAGGGCATCCACCACTACATTGGCCTTTCTCGAATGGTAAAACACGCTAATATCATAATCTTTCAACAACTCAAGCCACCTTCTCTGGTGAATATTTATGTCTTTCTGCATGAACACGTACTGTAAAGTCTCTCGATCCATGAACACATCAACATGAAACCCATAAAGATAGTGCCTATGAATTTTCAAGGCAAAAACAACAGCTTCTAACTCAAGATCATAGGTTGGATAATTTTTTTCATGGTGTTTAAGCTGTCTAGAGGCGTAGGCTATAATCGTACCTCTCTACATCAATACACAACCCAAACCAACTTTAAAAGAATCACAATAAACTACAAACCCATCTGTGCCATTTGGCAAAGTCAACACTGGGGCAGAAGTGAGTAAAGTCTTCAACTTCTAAAAACTCTTCTCGTAAGAATTTGGCCACTGAAACTTAACCTTATTCTGGGCTAGTATCGACATGGGGGAAGCAATAGAATAAAACCCTTCAACAAATCATCTATAATAGCCATCTAAAACAAAGAAACTCCAGATATCTGATGAGAGATAGGTCTATCCAATTTCTCACTGCTTCAGTGTTTTGAGGATCAACTTGAATGCCATCACCAGAAACTATGTGACCAAGGAAAGCTACTGATATCAACTAAAATTTACACTTACTGAACTTAGAGAATAACTGCTTATTTCTAAGAGTATCTAACACAACTCTCAGATAGTCTGCATGATCATTCTCACTATGGGAATAGATAAGGATGTCAGCAATGAAAACTATGAAAAATATGTCCAAGTACTTCTTGAACACCCTATTCATCAAGTCTATGAATGTTGTAGGGGCATTTTTTAGTCCAAAAGACAACACTTGGATATCAAAGTGACCATACCGAGTTCTAAAGTTATCTTCAAAATGTCACACTCTCTAACTCTAAGCTGATAATATTATTGTCTGAGTCAAGAACTCAAATATTAAAACTCTAAGTCTTGAGTCAGTTTCAATAGTAAGGGAATTTCTAGATGTATTTATCAAATATTTTCTTAGAATTCCCCCGAATGTGAAATTGACTGCAAAATAGATCTCCTTCTAGATACCAATCCTATCCCTATTCCACCTTACCGAATGGCTTCGCTGAGCTTATAGAGCTAAAAGAGCAGTTAACGGATCTCTTGGATAAGGGTTTCATTAGGTCTAGCATTTCACCATGGGGTTCTCCACTTCTATTTGTGCGTAAGAAAGACGATTCTCTCAGAATGTGCATCGACTACCATCAGTTGAACAAATTCTGACTCAAGACTTAAAGTTTTAACACTTGAGTCCTTGACTTAGACAAGATGATAAATACACCCCTTACATATCAATTTTCTTGCCTTAAGATAGGAAACAAACCAACCCTTAAGAACTAAAGTTTTACCCCTCCATTCAATAACTTGCTCATTAGGAAATTGGAACTAGGCAATTCTATTTCTGCAATTGCCTGAATCAAAACATGAGTGGAGCCAATCTATACCGAGAATGAAATCAAAATTAGTCATCTTTAACTCCATAATATCAACTGAAGTAACTTTTTGAGACACTGTGATAGGGTAATTTCTATATATTCGTCTAGCTACAATAGACTTACCCAATGGAGTAGACACTGAGAAAGGCTCTACTAACATTTCTAGATTGACACCGAAGTCTACAACTATGTAAGGAGTCACAAAGGAAAGTGAATCTCCAGTATCTAACAATGCATAAATATGAAGATAGAATACTTGTAACGAACCCGTAACCATATCAGGAGAACTTTTTCGATCTTGCCGAGTCTGAAGAGCATTCAACTTGTTCTATCACTACCCACTGATGGCACTGGATGTGCCACCCTTCTAAGTCACACGACCTGCTGGTGCTACTGAGGAATTAGTTTGGCCCTGCTGGTTATTATTTCTACACTTCCACAAGCATATAGGACAGTCCCTCACCTTGTGTCCTGACTTTCCACACCCAAAACACCTATCACTACCAGCTCTACACTCGTCCTAATAATTCTTACCACACTTTCTACAAAGCATATTTATACGACCACTGCCCACGCTACCCTAGGAATTAGAGTCTGACACTCTATCCCAATTATCATGCCTAAAATTAGGCACTGGCGCACTAGCTGAAGACAAATCTGGGGCAAAAAATTTCTGGTGGAATTAGGAGTTGTTACTGCCTTCCGACCTTGGCTGAGAAAATTTGAAACTACCTACTTTGGCCCTCTTGTTATCACTCTCTTTCTCCTTAAATTTATCCTTTTCAATCTACTGAGCATGAAGCATAAGTCTAGAAAGGTCGATATCCTTAATCAAATAGTAGTCCTACACTCCTTGACCACACTATCAGATACACTAGAAATGAACTTACTTATTCTGGACCTATTGTCGGCCACCATAGCAATAGCTTACCTCGCCAATTTTGTGAACTTGAGTGAGTATTCCTTCACACTCATGATTCCCTACTTCAAGTTTATGAACTTCCAAACCTTATCTTCCCTTAACTCAAATAGGAAGAACCTATCGAGGAAAGTCATGGAAAACTCTTCCTACTTCATAGGCTCTGCTTCCACACCCATGTCTTTCTTTCACTACTTAAACTAGGTGTGAGCTACTCCTTGTAACTGATATGCAGCAAACTCTACACTCTTATTTGAAGTGATACCCATGATGTCTGCCACCTTCTGCACCATATCTAAAAACTCTTGTGGATTCTTCTCAGACTTTGATCCAGAAAACAAAGGGGGATTCATCCGAGTGAAATCCTGAATCCTCACTACAACTGTATTTGCAACTAGATTTACTGGGGTAATAGCTTGCTAATTATTCTGAGAAGCTATAGAATGGGATAAGAGTGTTAAAGTGGACCTGAACTCAGCGTGAGAAACATGGTCATTCAGCGGATATCCTAAACAGGTGGGGGTGCAGGTTGATCCCATTTTCTTCTTTCACTATTTCTTTTGGGAGGCATTGTCTATAAATAGAATGAAAAATGAGTTATAAATAAGAATTCAATAGAGCTCATGCTCTTTTGCACAATATGAATACTGAAAGAAGGAAAACTTTCCTAAAAAGGTCTCTTAGTATCTTGCCCATAAGTGTGGCGCGCTTTACACCTATTCACAAGACTTTACTCAATGCGACTTTCAGATAACCTAGGATATTTAAAAGTTTAGGCTCTGGTACCAAGTTTGTTCATGACCCGAGGCTACCCCCTAGTCGGGAAAATATTTCTTAAGGCCAAAAGTGACCTCATGCTAAATCATGAACTGATACCTACTGTGAGCACTAAATAAATAATAGTAACATAACATGAGCAAAAAATAAACCAATAAGGTACTGTCAACCTAAATACTAAAATAGAGCAATCAGGTACTGTCAACCTAAGTACTAAAATATATCAAAGACATGTCTGAAAAATTTGAAAAACACTATAAACTAGCCTGTCCGTATAAAATAACAGATAAAATTGAAAATTAACTGACTATCTAACTGTCTAAAAGCCTCTAAGAATCACAAGGAGTTGATGGGACAACCCCAACTAACTCTAACTTAAGCATAAAGAAATATTGAAATAATAGTAAAGAACATCATGTCCTCGACAGAGGAGGACCCACCACTACTACTGCTGGGTGATGCTGGACAGTGTATGAACGATAAGGAAACTAAGAGTTGGAACCAATGTTATAAGACAACATAGCGCAAGAGAAGAGCATGCGATCAGCACTTTGAATGTACTGGTATGTGAGATAAGGACCAACTTAAATACATATATTAACTTAACATAGATGCATAAACAAGTCAAACCGAGGATGCTAAACCAAGAAGAAACATGTACTAAAATAGCCTATAAATCTAAGTAACTGAATCATGATAATAACATGGTTGGATAACTGGATTTTGTATACTTGGTCAAAAAATCCTAAACTGATCTAGTCTAAATCTTACATTGAGACTGTGGGAGCTAGCTATAACCGACTGATAACGCCCAAACTACAGCTCTCGTAAGAGTGTAAGCGGTCGCTGTCAAATATAGAACCCAACTGGGTTGGGTGTCGAATCCCACAGGGAATACTTGGTCACTAAGTGTTGCAATTTTTAGCAGACTATTGGTCGAAAATTCTACAGAAAGGGGGGATGGTTTAGGCGTGAATTAAAAGTATCAAAATAGCAAAGTAAAAGCGGAATGCTTTGTTTAGTACGATTTTAATCAATGAGAATTTTAAGTTAGGGTTATGTCCACCTTATGAATTCTACGTATCTATTAACTATGAGTAATGCAGGATTCAGACATGCATGCACTTATAGAGATTCGTATTCTACTGGTAAATCCTAGTGTCTCTCGACCATCAAGGATTATCTCACTTTAACTCTCTCGAGCTTAAAGTGTATAACTAATGGTACGAACTCTCCAAGAGTTAATCCAGTTACGGTACTAACGTGTAAATAGGGGTTGGTAGCCCTATTTCCTTGTCACACTCTCTTTTCCAAACATGTAACTTTTCTCTCGAACAAGTTAATGCTATAATGGCGTATTCTATATGTTTGCAACCACAAGAATGTAATTAAGATGAAGAGAGTAATGATATAAGTAGCATAAGTATCAAGAATTCACAAACTCATAGTAATAGATAGTATATCATAAGGCTTCCATAACCCTAACAGAGAAGTTTAGCTACTCATGATTACAACGGAGATCACAATAAACATCATCATCGTACCTAAGCTCAAAGAATCTCCCGTTGAAGATGAGTGTGGCGTCAAACTAGGTTGATGTTTTTGCCCTCTAGACGTTTCCCCCAAGTTAGCGTTTTTTTTCTCTGTTAAAACTTACAGAATCTATAAACTGAATAATACTAGAAAGTCGAATGAATAATGAAAGTATCTATCAATTCATGAATAATGAAAAGCATGAATGCTGAAAAATTCAGCAAAATAGGGTTTTTATAACATCCTTGTCCTATTCCTACTAAGTTACTGCTGATCCCCAAGTCTTTAGAAATACTATTTTTGTCCGGGACAAGTTCTCCATGCATCACTTTCAGTCCATAAGCTTCCAAAAGCTGCCTTCCCTCTTATGTGAAGTTTCCCTTGCTACCAAAAGGTCCACAAAGTGCTGAAATCTTCATCATTAATACCTGAAAACATGCTAATCACGTTGGTTAGCTCACTTACAGGAAAATGGACTAAAAATGCAGGAATTATATATTTTGTCCTTAAAACTTAGCTAAAATATGGGTAAATTATGGTTCTTTAGGCGTGTAAATGCGCCTATCATCAACACACCACACTTAAAGCTTTGTTCGTCCTCGAACAAAATATTACGTCCATGTAAGCATCTAATTAGGATTTCACAGCAGTAACACAAAATATTCATCAAGACATGCACGACAATTATTAACAAAGAGTAGTTTTCTGGATCACTACTAGAAACCATTCAACCTCCAACATAGACTCGTGATGATGGCTAATTCGTATCCACAAGTTAAGACACAAAGAATCATATAACACTTACCCAAAACTCGTCAACCATGTGTGTCTCACACAAGATATCACCCATAATCACTCATAAGTTTTGCATTTTTCGAAACATGGGTACAAGATTCTCCTTGCTCTCACTCTCACAAAGAATTCTTATGTTGCAACTGATGACCATAGGCTTGCCCTTAGTGTAATGCTCTACTAATATCAGAATGCTAATCTTAGGATCAAATAGGTCATTAGGTTGTAATGTAGGCTAAGGGACAGGTAGGACTAGTTTGGCCAGAAATAGTGACTATGTTCCCTAAGCACTTTAATACATCACATTATGCCATTAACACTCTCTTTTAAACAACCCTTCTACCTTTCTTTTCATCTAACACCCCTTTTCACCTGTTTTGTTATTCAATTATAAACACAAAGATGAGAATATACAACTTTTTTTTTTTTCTATTTCTGTTTTTTTTTTTTTTAAAAACACCTCTATGATAGCCACTCTTATTCACAAAAATTTCAAATACCAATACACTTTGAGGCATCACTCTCATCCACTTTCCTCTTATGACTCTACAATTTAAAACGCTTAGGAATTTGGATCAAATGATGGTCTTGAAAAAAAATGGATTAGGCTACATATGAGGTTGTCAAAGAAAATAGCTAAAGGCTCAAAGGGGGTTAAGTAGGATAATGTCCACGGGTAGGTAAAAAGAAGGTAAACAATCACAGGCTGGCAAAGAAATGCCTAAATCATCTCCTAAACTCACACTCTTTATTTCGCTTTACACACACACCAGGAAAGTTCTAGTATCAGTCACAACAAAGAATATACTATAACCTCACACACACAAGGCACATGGTCAACTTTATTGAGAGTAGTAGAGACTCTTGACCCAACAGATGAATGAATTAAACCACACACTTATCACACAGTGAGTTACACTTAGAGCCTAAATGTCTCAATATTAATGATGATTTTGGCACAAACTCTTGTCATAATACCATGCCACCTATCAGAACAATTTCATGCAAAATCTAAAAAATCTAAAATTAAACTAACTAATTACGACTAATTAAAACAAACAAGAACTAGAATAAATGCAAATGCAGACAAAGAAGTGTAGCATACAAATACCCGCACCCCACACTTAGACGGAGCACACTGCCCTCAGTGGAAAATAAATAAGAAAAACCTGATTAGTCGGACTCCTCTATGTCTGGGGTCATACCCCCTGCATCGGAATCATTATCAGAGTCGTCGTCATCAGAGTTCTCCTCCACGTCTGATTCTGGCATTCAGCGATCGTCATCGGTTAGCACGTCATCATCAAGAGGTTCCTCAAAATATACACCTACTCCGCACATAGCCCTCACATGCTCATTCATTGGGTAGTCATAATCCAATTGTTGGAGCTCTGCAGCAGTTGGAACACGACCCCCGCTCATCATGGTGAACCTCGTCATGCCATATAAATGGCGGAAGAAGCTTTCGTCGCGAGCATGTCTTTCTATAGTGGTCAGGTTGACGTCATGCATAGATTCAGCATCTTTCACCTTTGTGAGGTCAACTTCCTTTGGGTTGTGTGGAAGCTTATGATCTACAGGTTCCTCTTCGATGTCCTCCTTTCTCAATATCGCAGTCAACAGATTGCCAAAGCTGAAGTGGGACCTCTTGTGCAGCCTAGCCTTACGCATTGAAGATCGAATAATCGCCCCAATGTTGATGGGGATGTTCGTCATCAAAGCATACACCAAGCACACTCTATCACGTATGATCTTTGTGTACTGTGTTCCTGGAATCAAGCAAGAGTTGACTATCCGCAACCACATCCGAGAATCTCTGTTCAAAGAAGCATATGGGAAGGTATTGTGCCGACCGGTATCCTTGTGACGACTCCAACGTGCCATTGATCTTGTTCCGCACAGTGTGTGTCTGATTGACCTGTACGGAGGTCTGTTATAAAGCTCCTTGAGTGGTGATGGATCTACAGATGGCAAACCCAGAAAAGAGTTGAAGAACTCTGCATTTAGTTGCAAGACTTGGCCCCGAATCTTTACTTCACTCCCTGTAGTCTTTGGGGACCAATTGGCATAGAATTCTCGCGTTAGATCAAGATTGTACTCTCCCATATCTAGTAAAATGAAATCAAAATGTAGCGCCATTATTTTAGCCAAAATGCGAGGTTCTCTCTTTGCTAGGCTCTCTTTTTGTATTAACTCCACGTGAACATATTTTTTCACTTTGTTGTTCTTGTACCACTCCTTTCCTTCCTCCTCTAGGACCCATTTTATTCCGAACATGCGGCGAGGTATTTGCAGCGAGGAGGATTCAGCTTGCTCTTTTCTTCCCCTTTTCTGACCTTTCTGTGTGGTGGACGCTTTTTCTTTTCCTGGTCGACCTTTTGGTACCATTTTACCTGAGATTAAAATAAAGTCATGTTAGCTTATCTCGGAAGATTTGATCGTCAAACAAACAATAATGGCACTACCCCACACTTAATTTTTTGGCACCAACTAATTAAGTGGATGATATCGATTACTCAGACTTCATCGACATACATATAGGCGATATGTTCCAACAATATGTTCAACACAGTCATACTTTCATGGAAACTTAACTATCCTTTTCAGCTCTATGTCATGTAATCTTGACCATACTTTATGGTTTGGATTAATGCACTTTTTGAACAAGACTACTACGTAGAGATCGAATCAAGTTATGGCATAGAAATAATCACAACATATCATGCTTGTATTCAGTCATGATCTTTTATCTCGATGAACGAGTCATTCAAACATTCCAACTTTCAAATTACAAGATTATGTAATTAACTTTACCATTTTGATTCCACAAAAAGATGACAGTGTATAACAATCAAATACAAATCGGAACAAAGTCAAGAACACCCATACGTATTCTTTCACTCAACTAGATATATCATAACTAACCATCCACATTCAAATCACCAACACCACTTCAAGATTTAACAACTCATTATAGGCGTAGTATTGTAATAACTACGGAATATAAAAGAAGAAATTACTTGGTGATGAACTTGGAAGATGATCTTGCAAGGTTGGATGATCAAAATGAAAAGTTTTGAGAGATTTGGGAAGGTTAGGCGGCGCCTAGGTTGAGCAACCAATGTGATTTTGTCTCAAGGTTGATGTTCTATTTATAGACCAAGGCTTGGGTCGGGTTTGACCCATGAAAAATTGGGTTAGGAGTCAAGAATAATAAGTAGGCAGCGCCTAATGATTTGCCTATGCTTAGCATAGGTGGCGCCTATGGTATTGCCTAGTTGGGCATAGGCGGCGCCTATGCTATGGCCTAGTTGGGCATAGGCGGCGCCTATGCTATGGCCTAGTTGAAACAGTGAGCATAGGCAATGGCATAGGCGGCGCCTTTAGCTTTGCCTAGTTGAACATAGGCGGCGCCTATGCTATGGCATTGTAGATTCAGAGAGCAAAGGCAATGGCATAGGCCTTGCCTTGTCCGTTGCCTAGATTTACAAAGGCCTTGCCTTGTCCATTGCCTAGATTTGTATAGGCAATGCCTAACCGAAAGACTTTTGCTCCTTCATTACTCACTTACCACCTTTAACATTGCTCACTTTCCAATCAAAATTTGAGACCAAGCTCCTCCTTTATACATCTTCCCCTACACTTAATCAAAAACAACAAAAACGATTAGAAAGATGGGTTGCCTCCCACCAAGCGTCTTAGTTTTGGTCGTGGCTCGACTCTTCTTTTTGGATTTTTATTTAACAAAACAAACTCCTAGGAAAACAAAATGACTAAAAACGATGGGTTGCCTCCCATTTAGAGCTTGATTTATTATCGCGGCACGACATAGCTATCTCGATTACTTAGACTTCATCGAGATAGATGGTGCATCGTTTTCTGAATGGATTCAGACGACGCTGATGCTTACTTGTAGGCATGCAATCTTCTTCGAGATGACTCTTGTGCATACATATCCCAGGAGAAATACCAATTATATCATCAATAGTCCAACCCATAGCCCTCTTGTACCTCTTCAGAGCAGAGACGAGAGCTTCTACGTGTTGTTCACCTAAATCAGCCGCAACACTCACCGGAAATGTATTTCCACTTCCCAAGAACACATACCTTAGGTGACTGGGGAGATTTTTCGATTCTAGAACTGGTGGCTCTTCAATGGAAGTCTTCGCTTTTGGTGACGGTCGATTCTTAAGATCAAGGTCCAGCTTCTTAGGATCATGAGAATCGAACCTTATTCCTGTTAGAGCACAAACGGTTTCTTCATATTCTTCAACCTCCTCACGCTCAAAATTCAACAGCACAGCAGACAATGGCTCAATAGTAAGCTGCTTCTCTACAGATAATTCTTTCTCATCCTCATAATAAACATCAGCTACAGAGAACACATCCATATCTCTAGGCTGCTTCATTGATTTGCATACATCAAAAAGGACTACTTCGTCATTCAGCCGAAATAAAAGTTCATTAGCTCTTAAATCGATAAACACACTTCCAGTTGCGAGGAAAGGGCGTCCCAAGATTATGGGAACTTCAGAATCCACCTCGCAATCCAAAATAACAAAGTCTGCAGGAAAAATGAATGTAGAAACCTTCACCAATACATCATATAATATACCAACAGGTCATTTTACCGACCTATCTGCCATCACAAGTCGCATATTGGTTGGTGTAGGATCGCCCAACCCTAACTTTCTGTAAATGGATAACGGCATCAAATTGATGCTAGCCCCCAAATCGCACAACGCCTTAGCAAAATCCAATGATCCAATTGTGCAAGGAATAGTGAAAGCACCAGGATCTGCCTTCTTCTGTACTAGCGACCTTGTAGCGATTGCACTGCAATGATGAACATTATCTGCCAGCTCATAACTTGTTGCCCGCTTCTTTGTCAACAGATCCTTCATGAATTTAGCATACCCAGGCATCTATTCCAGCGCCTCCACCAACGAAACATTAATAGTTAGCTGCTTCAACATGGTCATGAATTTACTGAACCTGGTGTCATCAGCTTTCTTCTTTAGTCTCTGCGGAAAAGGTGGTGGTGGAAGGGGAATCATTTTCTCCACCACTTCCTCTTTATCTTGCTTTCGATTATCAACCTTTTCAGGAGTGTCATCAGCCTTTTTCTTCAGTCTCTGAAGAAAAGGTGGTGGTGGAAGAGGAATTGTTTTCTCCACCACTTCCTTTTTATCTTGCTTTCGATTATCACTCTTTTCAGGCTGGTGACGTCTAGGTGTAACATCATGAGCACTCACTTCAGCTTCTACGGCATCTTCAAACTCTGCTTCATCAACATTCTCTGCTATATCATCAACCAGCTGCTTTCCTTTGTATGGATTTTCCAACACTTTACCACTCCGGGTAGTAATAGCCATACACGATCCGTCATTCCTTGGGTTTTGGACAGTGTCACTGGGTAGCGTGCTAGCCTTTCTTTGGTTGAATGCTGCTGATAATTGACTCAATTGTTGCTCCAGCTATTTTATTGCAGTAGAATGCGAGTCAACCAATTGATTTATTGATGATAAATCATTCTTTACCTCAATAACGCCCATATTAGTTGCCTCCACCCCTTTCAACAGCTTAGCCATCATATCTTCCATGGACATCTTCCCAGAGCCAGACGCCACAGCCTCACGATTTCCAAGAGGAACGTACAAACCACTCCTGTCGGTCTTATTCTTCCAACTACCTTGATCGCGGTCCTTGTATCCAGATTTATCATAATAGTTCCGACCTTGGTTTCCTTGGGCATTGCCTCGGAAACCCCCCTGATTATTCAAGTAGTTTACTTCTTCCTCAGAGTCTGATTCATCTCTTCCCTGTGATACAATGGCCTTAACCTTTTCGGTCTTCCCTGATAATAAGTGCTTGGTAAGAAGATCCATCTGCGTTTTCATGTGAGCCATATTTTGGTCACGTTCCTCTTGTCTACGCCTCTGCTCCATAGTCAAGCCAATAGATATGGTAGAGCTTGCTACCTCAGAATCCCTGGTATGTCAAGATCTACTCTGCTTTGTCATACGATCTAGCATATCACTTGCCTCAAGAAAAGTAAGGTCCATGAATGACCCACCTGCAACATTATCAACTACTGGCTTTGTCACCGAGTTCAAAGTCCTATATAATATTTCCATAAAGTGGATATTCGTCATCTGATGGTTTGGGCACCTCATAAGCTTCTTCTTGAACCTCTCCCATGTTTTGTGGAGAAATTCAGTTGGAATCTGTCAAAAATTGCTGATCTCAACCCGTAGTTGGGCTCTCTTGGATGGCAGAAAGAATCTTTCTAGGAAAGCGTCTTTCAGTTGCCTCCAATTAGTAATAGAATCAGGAGTTAACCCGTTCAGCCATAGAGTTGCCTCCCCAGACAGAGATAATGGAAATAAGCGCAATCGAATTGCATTCTGCCCAACTCCTAGATTGTCAAACGACTTGCATGTTGAAATAAAATTGACCAGATGCATATTCAGATCATCTCCTTCAAGTCCACCAAATAACCCCTTGAGTTGCAATAACTGAATCATGGTGCTAGTGATATTGAACTTAGCTCCGGGTGCCAAGGGTGGAGGAATAATAGCCCCTGTGGCACCAACTCCATCCAGATCGTCATCATCATCATCAAAAGAAGCCTGCACATCTCGGCGGTCAGGTCTCATTCTAGCTTGACGTTCCCTCCTATGCATAGGTGCCGCCACTTCATCAGTACGCCTGGGATTCAGTAACTCATCATCACCCAGGTCATCATCATCAGGATTTGTTGCTCGCCCTGGGTTATCAATATTTTGTTGATGTACTTGAGTAGCTGCCCGTGCAACTAATCTAGCCTGCTCCTGTTGAGCTGCCCTTCTGTCAATGTCACGTTGTGTATCCATTTTGCAAATAAGTTGAGGTTCAGGATTTATGGGTAATAACGGTTGACCAGAACTACGAGTATTTGGCATGCACTCAACAGAACCTGAATAAAAAAAAAACAACTAAAAGTAAAATTCGAGAATCTTTGACCAAAGGGTCTAGTAACTATCACAAACTTAGTTGACAACTGTATTCCCCGGCAACGGCGCCAAAATTTGATAACGCCCAAACTACAACTCTCGTAAGAGTGTAAGCAGTCGCTGTCAAATATAGAACCCAACTGGGTTGGGTGTCGAATCCCACAGGGAATACTTGGTCACTAAGTGTTGCAATTGTTAGCATACTGTTGGTCAAAAATTCTACAGAAAGGGGGGATGGTTTAGGCGTGAATTAAAAGTATCAAAATAGCAAAGTAAAAGCGGATTGCTTTGTTTAGTAAGATTTTAATCAATGAGACTTGTAAGTTAGGGTTATGTCCACCTTATGAATTCTACGTATCTATTAACTATGAGTAATGCAGGATTCAGACATGCATGCACTTATAGAGATTCGTATTCTACTGGTAAATCCTAGTGTCTCTCGACCATCAAGGATTATCTCACTTTAACTCTCTCGAGCTTAAAGCGTATAACTAATGGTACGAACTCTCCAAGAGTTAATCCAGTTACGGTACTAACGTGTAAATAGGGGTTGGTAGCCCTATTTCCTTGTCACACTCTCTTTTCCAAACATGTAACTTTTCTCTCGAACAAGTTAATGCTATAATGGCGTATTCTATATGTTTGCAACCACAAGAATGTAATTAAGATGAAGAGAGTAATGATATAAGTAGCATAAGTATCAAGAATTCACAAACTCATAGTAATAGATAGTATATCATAAGGCTTCCATAACCCTAACAGAGAAGTTTAGCTACTCATGATTACAACGGAGATCACAATAAACATCATCATCGTACCTAAGCTCAAAGAATCTCCCGTTGAAGATGAGTGTGGCGTCAAACTAGGTTGATGTTTTTACCCTCTAGACGTTTCCCCCAAGTTAGCATTTTTTTCTCTGTTAAAACTTACAGAATCTGTAAACTGAATAATACTAGAAAGTCGAATGAATAATGAAAGTATCTATCAATTCGTGAATAATGAAAAGCATGAATGCTGAAAAATTCAGCAAAATAGGGTTTTTATAACATCCTTGTCCTATTCCTACTAAGTTACTGCTGATCCCCAAGTCTTTAGAAATACTATTTTTGCCCGGGACAAGTTCTCCATGCATCACTTTTAGTCCATAAGCTTCCAAAAGCTACCTTCCCTCTTATGTGAAGTTTCCCTTGCTACCAAAAGGTCCACAAAGTGCTGAAATCTTCATCATTAATACGTGAAAACATGCTAATCACGTTGGTTAGCTCACTTACAGGAAAATGGACTAAAAATGCAGGAATTATATATTTTGTCCTTAAAACTTAGCTAAAATATGGGTAAATTATGGTGCTTTAGGCGTGTAAATACGCCTATCATCATCGACATGCCCCAATTTGAGCTATCAGGGTATAACCTATAACCCCAGTTGGAAGGGTGGTAATACCTTACCAGGGGTACCAACATATGAATGATGATGTGGTCTACAATGATGAGCTCCCGAAGGACAAGGGTTTCATGCCTCTACTGATGAGGGACCCTTCATAATTTGCGGTGGTGCCATAGGTCTGGGACTTAGGGACTGATAGTAATGACTCATGCCTTTATTGATGTTGGTGTCATCATCCATGAGTTTGCTCAGTGCTAAGTGTTACTCCTAACTAAATGAAACTAGTGTTATTAGTCTTTTAACATGACATGGTACTATACTTGTAAGTGCTTAGCATGAATATGATAATCTAAATGTAAAACCATGGTCTGACTGACCTGTTACTTGAAAACAGAGACATGTAAAACACATATGTATCGGGTGGTCAAAATCCTCCAGCATTGAATGATTACAAAATATATGATAACAATGCTTAAAATAATTGCATGGAATCTTAATTCAAAGATCCAAAAACATAAGACATTTTAACAAATAGGTGATAAACATGAATTTTGAACATGAGAATGTGTTAAACAAGAGAGGGCAACATATTTACATGGTTTAATACAAAATTGATATTGTAACATGAAATCATTTGAATATGACATGGGAACTTGAAATTTAAAGCATGAAATAACCTAATTTTTCATGGGATCATATGAGGATATGGATAGAGTCAATTTACTAAGGAAAATCATGGATTAAATTCATCTTAAACATGTGAAAATCCTATAATGAAGGAAAAACTCATAATTTAATCAAAGAGAGGGGTTTTTGGGGCTCAATTGGTGAAAAAGGCACATTGATGAATACCCTCAAATCTTAATTGAATGGATTGTTAAAGAAATCTTAAAATGGATGCTTAAATTCTTGAGTTCTTCAGAGATGATACTTGGATTTTCTTCTTGGGAAGAGAGGAATGGTTTTTGAATTGCATATTGAATATTGGGGTTAAGGGAGTAGAATTTATGTTTTTAAAGACCCCTTATTTCATTTAGGAGTGATTAGGTATGGTTTAGGGTTGTGAAAAGACTTCAATGCCCTTGGTTTAAGTCAAAATAGAGCAATTTTTGGCACTATGCCTTTGTTGTACGGCGTATACCAATTGCAAACCTTAGGTTGTACGACATATGCCAATTCCACACTGTAGGTTGTTCGGCGAATGAAAA
Source organism: Capsicum pubescens (assembly GCA_030864215.1). Lineage (NCBI taxonomy): Eukaryota > Viridiplantae > Streptophyta > Magnoliopsida > Solanales > Solanaceae > Capsicum > Capsicum pubescens. Next base: position 218,378,885 of record CM061543.1, on the reverse strand, counting down.
TTACACACCTTAGGTTGTGCGGCGCATGCCAATCGGACACCTCATCCAGTGGTCATTTGCAATTGTCATGCGACGCATGACCTTTGCATGGTCATAACTTCTTGCTCGGGTATCGGATTAAGACAAAATTCATATCATTGGAAAGATGATTCAATTATCTACAATTTCATGGATATTGAGATAAAAAATTCTATATAGGAAATGAGTTATACACATTCAAAACTTACCCTTGCGGAATTAAAAAAAATTTAGCCGTATCAAAGGCTCTTAGCTCACTTTGCTCTAAGTGATTCCTATGAACATTTTTTATACCACATAAGCTCTCTTCATAATAGGACAATTATCATGACACTTGTATTCAAATATAAATCATGGACTTAGAGTTTACACACATAGAAATAACGGTTTAAATTCTAGCTCAAACATATGGGGTATTACACTATCTGTCTCCATGAAACTTGAAAATTCAAGTCTCAAAAGAGTCCAATCAGCTTGCCACCTTTATCTAAATAAAGCAAAAGGCTGAGAAATAAGAAGTTCGATAATATTATTGAGTATAGATATAACACCCTCAATTCTTGCCTTTAAAATTTCTTAATTTTGAGCTCACTGTCTAGGCTACGACTGGCACCTCATGATTCATAAGGTGTGGTCACGAGTTTTAGGGAGGGACTCATGACCAAACGAGTGGAGTATCCAATGTTTCTGTCCTAAATATGATTTGGACACTCCAAACGATAAGGTCTGGTCAAGAATTGTGGGGTATGATTCGTGACTAAACTAGTAAAGGCCGCCTGGAGTTACTGCCCAGACTAGAGTCTAGGAAATTACTAATACCTAGTCATCATGACCCATGACGTACCCATAATGACTGGAGACTAATTTTTTACAATTTTATAAAGGGTACATTGTACATTTCCCTCTTTCCCAATCATAACCCACGATCATAAAACATCCAAAGGGGTTATTTTCATTACTTAGACAATCATAAACTACTCTTAAGCCCTCTCTAATTCTCCAAGAAAGAACAACTAGGGTTTTTAATGGATTGAGATTCTAAGAGTCAATTTCTGTGGTTTCTTCTCCAAGTTCTTGATATTCTCAGGCATGTATCTCTTCCCCAAAACTTGTTTTGTTAAAAGAATGTGTTTAAGATTATTATCCATGTGATTTTATTGTTAATTTAGAAATTGGTTTGAGGGTTTTTAGTTACCTATGAATGAATTGATTTTCCCATGGGTTTTGTGAATCATCTATGTTTTGAATTGATGGCTTTTGAACTAATTTGGTCAATGGGAATAGGGTGTCATGGATTCCCCTAAATTAATTTGATAAACTTATGGGGGATGTGGATTCACCCAACTTTATGGATTTTGGTAATTAAATTGGTATTGGTCATAAACTGACTTCATAAAATTGGATTTGAAATATGTATATAAGTATATTGAAACCCAATTTAAACTATTGCATTGCATACAAGGCTAATGAAATACAAATGGCTTTGAAACACCTTTATGGCCATGACTTGATTTTAAATTAAACCTTAGGGGTCGTGGATTCCTCTAAGTTAGTGAATAATTGGACCATAGAGGTGTGGATTGTCCTAAGTTAGTGAATAATTAGACCATAGGGATCATGTATTCCCATAATTTTGTGACCAATTTGACCATGAGGGTCATGGATTTCCCCATGTTGATGGTAAATATAAATGGCATAATGGTATTAGCTTGTATGCATAATTGGTATGATGATACCAACAGTATATGCCTTACAGGATGATTCATAGTTTAATAAAAAGAAGTATGTAGATGTTCTAATTAGTCTTAAATAGGGTTGTGTAGCTAAGACGTTAAGGTGAAGGTCCTGAGCAACTGATACTGGAAACCCATGTTTGTTGACCTGAAGGTTGTCTTAATGACCGTGTGCTTGTTACACACTTTACATATTTTTATTCTATATTGGCACAGGGTCATGGATTCCCTGGCCTTTCTTGATACCCCGGTTCATGTGGATAACATGTACTGGGACCCTTTCAGCAAGGTGAGAGCTGGACCCATATAGCCCGTAGTTATAGATGATGGTTTGAGCTATATAGTCTAGGTTAATGTTTTTAAATCTCATGCTAGACCATATTCCCTATCCAGTATATTATATATATATGTATATGATTTTGTGCAAATGGTTTTAAAATTATTTTGGAATGATTGATTATGGCATTATTTTATTTTTTCCCTGAGTTATATGCAAGCACTCACCCTACTAACCATCACTGAATGCTCTATCCTCACATGATGCTAGGTCTGAAGATACTCTTATTTCCTTGCACAATGGTAGGTGATTTCTTAATTGTCCGTGAGTCATCTTTGATGTAGTGAGATTCCATTCTCTAGTAGGCCCTTGTTTTTTGGTCTTGTCTTTACTTATGTGTTAGACTATTTTGGTGGGTTTTTGGCTATGTTTGGAGGTATGTCCTAACTCAGGTTGATGAATGTTTTGTGGATAAAATATGGATGGGTTGTGGTGTGGATTCTCATATTCCTCTTGTTGTTGATTTATCTATTTTTTTATATGTTTAGAACTTAGTTCTATCTTGTTATATGTTCGAAACTCAGCTCTATCTTTTCATATATTCAAAACTCATTCGATGCTAGTTGTATTTTGTTTTGGTTGGCTAGGTTAATGTGGGTGGTCTCCGGTCCTTAGCGTACTTCAGATCCCCATCATTACTAGGCCTTGGTTCGGGTCACGACAAGTTTGGTATCTGAACAAGTTCATGGTCATTGAGTGTCCATAAAGTCATGTCAAGTAGAGTCTATTTTATGGATGTGTAGAGTTCCACACTTATAAGGGAGAGGCTATGAGGCATTTAGAAATAATTCTCTTTTCCTGTTGTCTATTTTTGAGCCATAGAGTCTAATGTCTTGAAAACACCTCTAATTTCTATTTGTTTGCATTTCAGATCATGCCTTCTCAAATATATGATGCTCGTGGATACTTATATGTCCCACTTGAGGATAATTTGGATGGAACTTGCTGTAAGACCACGTAAAATCCTTAGCTTAATTCAGTTCTCTAAGCTTGTTAAGGGGTCCTAGACTTAGAATATTCTAGCTAAGTATTTAGACTTAGTGTCATTCTAAACTTTGAAAGTTGGAAATATTATTTCATGGCCTTTGCATCCATTATAGGTGGATATTTAGGTTGATTCATGATTAGGAATGTCCGTAGGTGTTTCCGAACAAGTTTCAGATATTTTGAACTTCGTTTGAAGCTCCTTCAGAATCTTAAAATAGTGGATCAACACGATCTTGGCATGCCACATCAACTATCGCATTGATAAATATTTTCCCCAGCTCCTAGCATCAATTTCTAGTGAGTCGATGTGGACTCGACGTGATGAATGAGTTATCGCGTCGATGCCAATGATACGGCGCATCAGTCTGCGCGTCGATGGTACAGTTTTTTAGTCATTAAAAGATTGCATCCTTGGGGGTATTTGGGTCTTTTTCCCTTAATCTTCAACCCCTAAAATATGAAATTTATCACCTTAGAGAGCACTTAAACTCATCATTTCACAAAATTACTCAAGAACAAAACCCTAGAAGATTCAATTTCAAATCATGAACTCAAGATTTCCACCATCAATTTTCAAAAATTCCTTAACCAAGGTATGTGAGGTGTTCACCCAAGGGTCTCTTCCACCCTTGGAGTCCAAGAAACTATTTTTAGACTTCAAGTATATGAATTCCATGTTGGGTTTGAGAATATCTGTGTTTATAAATGATTAATTGGGTTTCAAATCCATGTTTCATGATTAATTTCATGTGGGGTTAATTGATTTATATGTGTTACCATGAGAAATCATGCTAAATCCTTCAAATGGTGAATTTAATATTGAAATTGTGTGCTCACATGTTGATTAGTACTATGTGCATAATTTTTGCCTTTCAAGTGATTGATGAATTAAGCATGTGAGTTGAATAGTGAAGTCGTATCATGTTAGCATGTGTTATAGTTCATGACATGCAAGTGTTTGTTAAAATTCCCCAATGAATGAAGAATGATCAAATGCTTAGTTTACATGTTTCAAGTTTATGCCATGTCTCTTATTTTGTGCTATCGAGTCCTGAGGTACTTGTACCTGACAATTTAGCTGATTATTTAGAGCCATGATCAGTCATAGTACAGTTACAGCTACGTCACTATCAGTAGTACTCCCAATCAGTTACAGAACTCAAAAAAAACTCAGTAGACTCAGTAGTCTTCCAGTCTAGTTTAGTACTCAGTCCAGACCTTAGTAAACTCAACCAGTTAAAAGAATTAAGTAGTTTTCAACAGTCTATAAAACTTAGTGTACCCAGTCTGGTTCAATTAAATAGCAATATCAGTAATAACTTAGTCCAACCTAGTATAGACTAGGAATCAGTTCAGTGTCTATTCAGTTAGGAGTAGGATTCAACACTGAGTTAACCCAGTGATGGGCTTAGTAGAAATCCCTGCATTATAGAACTACGTAGCCAGCGTAGGTTGAGATATATTCTTGGCAGATATATTAAGGGCTGATATATCTCATTCGAGTTATCATGCCAGTGAGGGTTGATGGAAGAGCTTCCTATTTGAGAGGGTTAACCCACATCATGTCCTTACCCATGGAACGGTATTGACACCTTTCCAAGTGGGGTTATAGGTTAGACCCTAATTAGTTTATAGAGGGGCATATCGGTTAGATTATTACCTCCCACAATATCAGTCTCAGATAGAACTCAGTTCAGTTCTACAGATTCAGGACTATCAGACATAGTCACTCAGCTCAGTACGAAACTCAGTAGAGTTACACAGTATTCAAAACTGTCAGATAAAGTCATTCATATAATCAATAATACAGTATTCACAAACTCAGATATCAGTTATTAGTATTCAAATTCAGTACTCAGTATTATCACAATCACAATTACAGTCTATGTATTCATGCATATAATCTTATTTAGTCATTCTCATGTTATTCAGTTATTATTGTGCATGCATATGAACCGATGCATTTCAGCCTACCTCACTAAGCATACCAGTATATTCAAAGTACTGACGCATACTTTTCTTTTTACTATGATGTCTTATATCATAGGTTTAGATGCATGGGCTCCAGAACACCCTTAGCAGTTCAGATTCTCAGCTTTCAGAGTAGTGGTGAGTCCTATTAGTCTGAGGACATGCTTATTATTTACAGTACTTTAGTTTTATTTTAGTAGATAGAGTTAGTTGGGGGCTTGTCCTATTAACTCACAGTTCAGACAGTTAGAGGGTTTTTAGACTAGAGTATTTTTAGATAGTTGTTCAATTTTTAGTACTTATATTCAAATTTATTTACAGATGTGAACCTTATGGCATATGTTTTCGCCTATTTACATAATCATTACAATATTTATTACACAATTATTGTATAAGGTACCAGTCATGGGTTAGTTTGTGGTCCTTTAGGATTGTGAGCACCGTTTAGCGTTCGGGGTACAGACTTGGGGAGTTACAAACTTGATACGACAACCTAAGGGTCAACAGAGTCCTAAGAAGTCTGAAAGCCGCATCTAGTAGAGTTTTGTGCATGGGTGTGTTGCGTGCCAAACTTATGGATAGGAGGCTATGAGATGTTTTAGGGAAAGATTCCCTTCTTTAAGTATTCATGTCGTGTGAGTGAGCATGAGCTCCAGTTACACTCTCTTTCTAATCCTAATTTCTCTTTCGTTTATAGAATATGCCTCCTAAGAGGACTCAAGAAAGAGGAATGGGAGACCAGTCAGCTCTTCATCCCGTCCATCCAGATCCTTTGGGCAAGCATGTCTCCCACGTGGAGTTCAGAGAAGCCTTCACCATCCTAGCTCATTTTGTAGCAGCCCAAAATGAATTCCCATTTGTCGTTCTGGCCAACCCAGTGGCCAATACTACTGCTTCCAAGATTTGGGACTTTGCCCGAATGAAACCTCCATCGTTTACTAGGTCTAAGTCAGATGAGGACCCTCAGGAATTTCTTGATAAGGTGCAGAAGGTTACCGATATCATGGGGGTGACTGCTGTTTAGAGCACTGAGTTGGACACATATTAGTTACAAGATGCAGTTAACTTGTGGTTCAAATAGTGGAAAGCAGAAAAAGCCACAGATGCATGGCCCATAGAATGGGAGGAGTTTTTATTTCCTTTTTTGGATAGGTTCTTCCCACTAGAGTTAAGGGAAGCAAAAGGTTTGGAGTTTATAAACCTGAATCAGGGCAATATGACAGTGCAGGGGTATTTCCTTAAGTTTACTCAGTTGGCCAGATATGCCCGGGATGTTGTGGCAGATTGCAGATCTAATATGAGTAAGTTTGTATCAGGGGTGTCTAGTAATATGGTCAAAGAGTGTAGGACCGCAATGCTGATAAAGGAGATGCATATATCCAGGATTATGGTCCATTCTCAGCAGATATAGAAGGCCAATAATAAAGAGAAAGAGGGGGATATCAAGAGAGCGAGTATAGGTAATTTCAATTTCGCTCAACCTAAGTCAGAGAGTGGGAATTATTCTCAATTCTTCCTGAAATCCTCAGTTCCAGCTCCGTCCTCAGCCAATGCTCTAGTGCTGAAATTCAAAGATGGCAACAAAGATAGGGCATCAGGCCCTAATCCCTAGGGCAGTGTTAGCAGTGCCCAAACCAATCTCCTTTGCCAGAAGTGCAGCAGAAACCACCAGGGTATCTGTAAAGCTAATAGAGATATGTGTTTTGGATGATGCAAGCTAGGTGATAGAGTCAGATAGTGTCCTCAGGTGGGTTCGCAGAATCAGTATACCCATCCCCTAGCTCAGTTTGATCGCCCGAATCAGCTGGGTGGCTCATCCAGTGACACCAGTGGGCAGCATCCAAACAGACTCTATGTTTTTCAGTCCCGACAGGATCAGGAAAGTTCTCTTGATATGGTCACTGGTATGTTACAAGTTTATCATTTGTATAACTACGCTTTTCTAGATCTAAGAGTTTCTTTGTCCTTTGTTACTCCTTATATTGCAGTTGATTTTGGAGTCAGTCCTAAAATTTTAGCAGAGCCTTTCACAGTCTCTACCCCATTGGGTAAATCTATCATACCCCGGCAGGTAGACAGAAACTGTCCAATTATGATATCTCAAAAAGTCATGTCAGCAGACTTAGTTGAATTAAAGGTGACTGATTTTAATGTCATTCTTCGTATGGATTGGGTTTATTCCTGCTATGCCTCAGTCGACTACAGAAACAGAATTTTCCAGCTTCAATTTTTGAATGAACCCATCCTAGAGTGGAGGGGTAGTACTTCAGCACCTAAGGGTCAGCTTATTTCTTACCTTTGGGCTAGAAAATGATATCAAAGGGGAGTTTCTACCATCTCATTTGAGTCCTAGACTCTAGTTCAGAACCCCCTACTCTTGAATCAGTATCAGTAGCATATGAATTTCTAGATGTATTTCCCAAAAATCTTCCAGGAGTTTCTCCCGAAAGGGAAATTGATTTCGGAATTTATCTCCTTCTAGATACTCAGCCCATATCTATTCTTCCATTCAAAATAGTACCTACACAACTTAGAGAATTAATGAAATAGTTAAAGTATCTCTTAGATAAGGGATTCATTAGACCCAGTGTGTTCCGGTGAGGCACTCCAATTTTATTCGTGCGTAAGAAAGATGGTTCCCTCAGAATATGTATAGATTACCGTCAGTTAAACAGAGTTACGGTCAAGAAAAATTATCCACTTCCCAGAATTGATGTCTCGTTTGATCAACTTCAGGGTGCCATCCATTTCTCTAAGATAGACCTCAGATTACGCGATCATCAGCTCAGAGTTAGGGAATATGACATCCCAAAAATAACTTTTAGAACTTGGTACGGTCACTTATAATTTTTAGTTATTTCCTTTGGTCTTACCAATGCCCCAGCAGCCTTCATGGACTTGTTGAACTATGTGTTCAAGCAGTACTTGGACATGTTCATCATAGTCTTCACAGATGACATCCTTTTTTACTCTTATAGTGAACACGATCATTCATACCATCTAAGAATAGTATTGCAGACTCTCATAAACCATCATCTATTCGTCAAATTTAGTAAGTGCGTATTTTGGCTAAGGTCAGTAGCATTTCTTGGACATATTATTTTCGGTGATGGTATTAGAGTTGATCCCCAAAAGACTGAGGTAGTGAGAAATTAGCCCCGACCCATCTCTCCATCAGATATCAGGAGTTTATTGGGTTTTGCTGACTATTATCGATGGGTTGTTGAGGTATTTCCATCTATTATATCCCCTATGTCTAGATTGAATCAGAAGAAAGTCAAGCTCCAGTGGTCAGATTCTTGTGAGAAGAGTTTTTAGGAGTTGAAGACTCGACATACCGCAACTCTAATTTTGACCCTACCAGATGGTTTCGACGTCTTTGTTGTGTATTGTGATGCTTCCAGAGTTGGATTGGGTTGTGTTTTAATGCAGAGAGGTAGGTCATATCCTATGCCTCTAGACAGCTTAAGCCCTACGAGAAGAACTATGCTACTCACTATCTCGAATTAGCAGCAGTAGTGTTTGGCTTAAAGATTTGAAGGAACTATTTTTATGGTGTGCACGTTGATGTGGTCACTGATCATAGGAGCCTGAAGTATGTGTTCTCTCAGAAAGACCTAAACCTTCGTCAGATAAGGTTGTTGGAGTTATTAAATGATTATGACATGAGTGTTATGTATTATCCAGGCAAGGCCAACATAGTGGTCAACACCCTGAGTAGAATGTCTATGGGTAGTGTTGCTCATGTGGAGGACAGTAAGAAGAAGTTAACTTAAGAAGTTCTTCAGTTAGACCCACTAGGTGTCCGCTTAATCAATTCAGCAGAAGGTAGTGTATGGGTGTAGAGTAGTTTATAATCATCCCTAGTTTCCAAAGTGAAGGAAAAACAGGATGAGAATCCCAATCTATTGAAGTTGAAAGAATCAGTCAGAGATCAAAAAGTTGAGGTTCTCTCCTAAGGGGGAGATCGTATGCTGCGTTGCCAGGGTCGGCTATGTGTTCCAGATGTAGGTGAATTAAGGAAGTGAATTCTTTCAAAAGTGCATGGTGTGCGCTACTCAATTCATCCAGGGTCCACTAAGATGTACCGTGATTTATGGGAGATCTATTAGTGCAATGTGATTAAGAAAGATATTGCACAATTTGTGGCTAAGTGCTCAACGTTTCGGTAGGTTATGATTGAGCATCATAAGCCTAGTGGGTCCATGCAGGAGTTCAGCATTCCCACCTGGAAAGAGGAAGAAGTGAACATGGACTTTGTGATGGGATTGCCTCGTACTCGTCATCGGCATGATTCAGTTTGGGTCATTATAGATAAGATAAGCAAATCCACTTATTTCTTTCTAGTCCATACCACTTATTGAGCCGAGGATTACACCAAACACTATATCAGAGGGTTGGTCAGATTTCTCGGTGTTCCGTTGTCTATTATCTCAGGCAGAGGTACCCAATTTACCTCTCATTTTTGGAAGGCATTCTAAAAGGGTCTTGGTACCCGAGTTCATCTTAGTACAACTTTCCATCCTCAAACAGATGGTCAAGAAGAAAGGACCATTAATACCTTAGAAGATATGTTGTGAGCATGCACGATATATTTCAAAGGTAGTTAGGATAACAATTTGCCTTTGATTGAGTTAACATATAACAACTATTATTCCAGTAGTCAGAGAGCTCCGTTTAAGGTGCTTTATAGGAGGAGGTATAGATCTCCCATTGGTTGGTTTGAAGTGGTTGAGGTCACAGTGGTAGGGCCTGACTTGGTATTTGATACCTTATAGAAAGTTTACTTGATCAGGGAAAGACTTAAGACATCTCAAACCCAACAAAAATCATATGCAGATGTGCACAAAAATGATCTCGAGTTCGAGATTGGTGACTATGTGTACTTGAAAATATCCCCTATGAAAGTGGTGAAGATATTTGGTAAAAAGGGAAAACTCAGTCCCCGATGTGTCGGTCATTACTGAATTCTCAGTCATTTGGAAAGGTAGCTTATGAGCTTGAGTTGCCTTCAGATCTATCTTTGGTGAATCCAATGTTCCATGTCTCCTTGCTAAAGAAATGAATAGGTGACCCAGTAGTCATAGTCCCTGTAGAGGGAATAGATATTCAGAACAGCCTCTCTTATAAAGAGATTCTAGTCGAAATCCTAGACTACCAGATTCGTAGACTGAGGAACAAAGAAGTCCCTATAGTCAAAGTTCTTTGGAAAAATCAGTATATTGAGAGAGCTACTTGGGAAGCAGAAGCAGGCATATCGACCAAGCAACCTCACCTCTTCTCCTCAGACTCAGACCCAGTCCAAGGTAATAGCTTTCCTTAAGCTTATTTAGTTTCATATTAATATTTCATTTACAAACTTGGTATTAGTTACCATTGTATGTTCAGTCATGTATTCATGCATCATATATGTATGTCTAGTATGAGCAACTCAGCTTATCAGTAATTTCATTCATGCATTCATAAATCATGTTCAGCTATGTTCTTATGCATCAGATATGCATGTTCAACACGATAATTTAGTGTATCAGTGATCTCAGTCATGAAACCATGTTTCAGTTATACATAAACAGTGTATAATTTTAGTCTCTTAGTATTCTCAGTATTTGCAGTCTCATTTGAGGACGAATGTTCCCAAGGGGGAGATAATGTATGACCCCGAAAAATCCTTGGCTTAATTCAGTCCTATGAGCTTGTTAAGGGGTCCCAGACTTAGAATATTCTAGCTAAGTATTCAGACTTAGTGTCATTCTAGCCTTTGAAAGTTGTCAATCTTATTTCATGGCCTTTACGTTCATTATAGGTGGATATTTAGGTTGATTCATGATCAGGAATATCCGTAGGTGTTTTTGGACAAGTTTTGGATTTTTCGAACTTTTTTTGAAGCTCCTTATAGATCTTTAAATAGTGGATCAATGCAATCTTGGTGCGCCATGTTGAGTATCAAGTTGATAAATGTTTTCCCTATCTCCTAGCATCAATTTCCAGTGAGTCAATACAGACTCAACTCGACGCGTTGGCTACGCGTTGAAGCTAACAACGCGGCATGTCGGTCAGCGTGTCAATGGTACAGTTTTTTAGTCATTGAAAGACCGCATCCTTGGGACTATTTGGGTCTTTTTCCTCAACCTTCAACCCCTAAAACATGAAATTTATCACCTTAGAGACCAATTAAACTCATTTTTCTGAAAATTGCTCAAGAACAAAACCCCAGAAGATTCAATTTCAAATCAAGAACTCAAGATTCCCACCATCAATTTTAAGAAATTCCTTAACTAAGGTATGCGAAGTGTTCATCCAAGGGTCTCTTCCACCCTTGGAGTCAAAGAAACTATTTTTAGACTTCAAGTATATGAATTCCATGTTGGGTTTGATAATATCCATGTTTACAAATGATTAATTGGGTTTCAAATCCATGTTTCATGATCAATTTAATGTGGGGTTAATTAATTTATATGTGTTACCATGTGAAATCATGCTAAAGTCTTCAAATAGTAAATTTAATATTGAAATTGTGTGCTCACATGTTGATTAGTACTGTGTGCATAATTTATGCCTTTCAAGTGTTTGATGAATTAAGCATGTGAGTTGAATACTGAAGTTATATCTTGTTAGCATGTGTTTAAGTTCATGACATGCAAGTGTTTGTTAAAATGCCCCAATGAATGAAGAATGATCAAATTCTTAGTTTACATATTTCAAGTTTATGCTATGTCTCTTATTTTGTGCTATCGAGTCCTGGGGGTACTTGTACCCGACAATTTAGCTGATTATTTAGAGCCATGGTCAGTCATAGTACAATAAAAATTACGTCACTATAAGTAGTACTCTCAGTTAGTTATAGAACTCTAGAAAAACTCAGTAGATTTAGTATTCTTCCAGTCTAGTTTAGTACTCAGTCCAGACCTCAGTAAACTCAGCCAGTTAATAGAATTCAGTAGTTTTCGACAGTCCACGGAACACAGTTTACCCTGTTTGATTTAGTTAAATAGAAATATTAGTAACAACTCAGTTCATCCTAGTAAAAACTCGAAATAAGTTTAGTATGTATGCAGTTGGAAGTAGGATTCAGCACCGAGTTAACCCAATGATGGGGGCATTTCTTCCAGCAGAGGGTTTGACCCTTAATAGAAATACCTACATTATAAAACTACGTAGCCAGCGTAGGTTGAGATATCTTCCTGCATGATATATTGAGGGTTTATTTATCTCATTCGAGTTATCCTGCCAGCGAGTGTTGACGGAAGAGCTTCCTATTAGAGAGGGTTAACTCACAACTTGTCCTTACCCGTGACACAGCATTGATTCCCTTCCAACTGGGATTATAGGTTGGACACCTAATTATTTTAGAGAGGGGCATGTAGATTAGATGATTACCTCCTATAGTCTTAGTTCTAGTATCAGTCTCAAAATAGAACTCAGTTCAGTTTTACAGATTCAGGACTATCAAATATTGTCACTCATCTTAGTACAGAACTTAATATTGGTTCACAGTATTTAGAACTATCAAATACAGTTATTCATATAATCAGCAATACAGTATTCGCAAACTCAGATATTGGTTATCAGAATTCAGATTTAGTACTCAGTATTAGCACAATCTTAGTTACAGTCTATGTATTTATGCATGTAATCTTCCTCAGTAATACTCATATTATTTAGTTATTATTGTTCATGCATATTAACCCATGCATTTTAGCATACCTCACTGATTATACCAGTATATTCAAAGTACTGACGCATGGTTTTCTTTGTGCTATGATGTCTTATATCATAGGTTCAGACGCATGGGCTCCAGAGCACCTTTAGCAGTTCAGATTCTCAGATTTCAGAGTAGTGGTAAGTCCTTATAGTTTGAGGATATGCTTATTATTTATAGTACTTCAATTTTATTTTAGTATATGGAGTTAGTTGGGGGCTTGTCCCATCAACTCCACAGTTCAGACAGTTAAAGGCTTTTCAGACTGGTGTATTTTCAGATAGTTATTTAATTTTTCAGTACTTATATTCATATTTATTTATAGATTTGAACCTTATGGCATATGTTTCTGCCTATTTATGCAATCATTATAGTATGTATTACATAGCTATTGTAGTAGGTACCAATCATGGGTTAGTTTGTGGTCCTTTGGGATTGTAAGCACCGTGTAGCATCCGGGTTACAGACTCGGGGCATTACACTTGCCTTGTTTATGGAGTTCAAACCCATTCTAGGGTCCCTACTCCTAACTATAGTGCCCCTCATGGAGTTTTACTAGTCCTTCTCAGGGTTTTTAGGCGGATAATGCTCATGCCCCATCGTCCTAAGGAGATATTTCTACTACTGAGCTCCATTGATCCATTCATTTGCTGACTCAGTTGGTGTCTTCTTAGTCCTGCCAGCCTGATTGTGTTGGTTCTATTACTCCATCTTCTGAGGCTACTAGAGTTGGCCATTTTATGTGGTTAACCTCTTCATACTTTACAGGATCCAGGGTTGAGAAGGATTCTTAAGGTTTTGTTGATTAAATATAGAAGATATTTAGGTTAATACATGCTACTAAGGTAGAGAGTGTGGATTTTTCTGCATATTAGTTGAAGAAAGTGGCATATCAATGGTATAAGGGGTGGGAGCAGTCGAGGGGTGATGATGCTGAGTTGGATATGTGGAAGAAGTTTTTTGGTGCTTTACTTGATTGTTTCTTTCCTCAGGAGTTGAGAGAGGCTAAAGCTAAGGATTCTGTGAATTAAAAGTAAGGAAGGATGACTGTGAAAGAGTATGCTTTGAAATTACACCAGCTGTCATATTATTCCCTAGAGATTATGACTAGTATGTGGGTTACAATAAGGAAGTTTGTCTTGGGTTTTTCTCGGGACTTGTTACTAGAGTATAAGGTCGTAATATTGAATAATGACTTGGACATCTCTAGGCTTGTAGTGTATATATAGTAGGCTGAAGATAAAAAGAAAAAAAAAGCAAAAATAGGAGAGAGGCAGAACAAAAACTTTAGATATTTAGAGAAGGGTGGAGATAAGCAGGATAATAGTAGAGATGGTAGGCGATAGGGAAATAAGAGGACTTGGGAAAAATCAGGTTCATATGCTATGGCTAGTGCTCCATATCCTAAGATGTCCAGTGATCATCACTTTTAGACTAACAGTAGGCTTAAGGCACAAGGTACCCAGTCTTAGCCTAGTGGAGCTAATTCTGCCCCATCTTATCCTCCTTTTCATTTTTGTGGATAGTTTCATCATGGTTAGCATGATGAGAGAAGATTTTCCAATGAAATTTTCCCAAAGTATCACCCTTTGGTGCAGGAGCTGAATGCCCAAAAGGGTTATTCTCTTTGTCATTGCAAAATCCCCAAAGGGTGCTACTTCTTCAACTCCTGCACTAAAGGGTGATACCTTTGGTACCAGTAATGGACGGAAATATCTTTATGCACTTGCCACCCATCAGGAATCTAAAGCATTTCCTGATATTATTATTGGTACATTATAGCTTTTCTGTCATGATGTACATTATTTGCTTCACTGGGGGTCCATCCTTTCTTATGTGACCCCCCTTATGCGGTTGTTCATTTTAGTTTTGGTCTCTAGTGTATTTTCAATCCTTTCTCTATGTCTACCCCGATGGGTGATTCTATTGTGACTAGAAAATTCTATAGGGATTGCATGGTGTCCATTTTTCATAGGAAGACATTGGTGGACATGATAGAGTTGGATATGGTGGATTTCGATGTTATATTGGGGATGGATTGGCTTTATTCATGCTATATGCTTTCTTGGATTGAAGGAACCATAAGTTTAGTTTCTAATTCTCAAATGAACCGGTGATTGAGTAGGAAGGGAGTTATCCAGTACCTAAGGGAAGATTTAATTCCTATCTTAGAGCCTGAAAGTCAATTTCCAAGAGGTGTCTATACCATCTAGTTTGTGTTAAGGATTATGGTTTCAAAATTCCCTCTTTTCAAACTATCCCTGTGGTTAACAAATTTATTAAAGTGTTTTTCGATGATCTTCCTGGTATTTATCTCGATTGGGAGATAGACTTTGGGATTGATCTTCTACCTGATACCCATCCTATTTCTAACCCTCCATATAGAATAGCTCTAACTAGTTGAAATAACTTAAGAAGAAGTTAAAGGATCTTATTGATAAGGGTTTCATCCATCCTAGTGTCTCTCCGTGGGGTGTTCCCATTCTTTTCGTGCTTAAAAATATGGGTCACTTTGGATGTGCATAAACTATCGGTAGTAAAATATGGTAACTGCAAAGAATAATTACCCTCTCCCAAAGATTGATGGCATTTTTGACTAGCTTTAGGGTGCTAGATATTTTTCTTAGATTAATCTTTGGTCGGGTATCATTAGTTAAAGATTAGGGAGGTAGATATCACTAAGACTACTTTCTGTACTCGGTGTGGTCATTGTGAGCTTGTATTTATCTCATTTAAGTTGACTAATGCTTCAAGTGAGTTTAAGGATCTCATGAATCAGGTATTCAGATAGTTCTAGGATTTGTTCATGATCGTGTTTATTAATGACATCTTAGTATATTCTAAGAGTGAGCAGGATCATACCAATCATCTCTGAGTAGTGCTGCAGACTCTTAAGGATCAGTGATTGTATGCCATTTTTTTGAAGTATGAGTTTGGGTTGAATGCTCTGACCTTTTTGGGTCATGTTGTTTCTAGTAAGGGGATCATGGTAGATCCACATAAATTTGAGGCAGTTATGAGGTGGCCTAGACCCACAACTCTAATCGACATTTAAAGATTCTAGGGTTTAGCTAGGTATTATAGGAAGTTTGTGGAGAGATTTTCTTCTATTCTGCTTAGTTGACTAAGTTGACTCAAAAAAATGTGATTATGGTCTGATGCTTCTGAGGGTATTTTGGAGAAGTTAAAAGATAAATTGAATCCTGCGCCAATTTTGACCCTGCCCAAGGGTACTGATGGTTTTTTTGGTTTTCTGTGTTGCATCTCAAGAGGTTCTAGGTTGTGTCTTAATGAATCATGGTAAGGTGATAGCATATGTTTCTAGACATCTTAAGGTTCATGAAAGAAATTATCTGTAAGACCCCACAAAGTCCTAAGCTTAACTCAGTCTTTTAAGCTTGCTAAGGGGTCCCAAACTTAAAAAATTCTAGCTAAGTATTCAGACTTAGTATTATTTTGGCCTTCGTAAGTTGGAAACTCTATTTCACGACTCTTATGTCCTTAAAATTTCAACCTTTAGGTTGATTCATGATCAAGAATATCAGTAGGTCTTTCCAGATGAGTTTTGTATTTTTCAAACCTCGTTGGAACCATGTTTGGAAATCCAAAATAGTGAATAAATGCGATCTCGGTGTGGTGCATCTGCCATCTCATTGATCAATATTTTCCTTGTCTCCCAGTGGGAATTTCCAGTGATCCAACGCAGACTCAATACGGTGAATTGGCTATCACGTTGATGCCAATGATGCTGCGCGTCGTCTTGATCGTCGACAATTTGGTTTTCAGTCAGTAAACAACCGCTTTCATAGGGGTAATTGGGCCTTTTTCTCCACCCCTATTTAGCCCTAAAACATGAGATTTAGGCCTCATTAAGCAACATACACACACTTTCTCTCAAATTTCTCAAGAAACAAGAACCCTAGGTGATTTAATTTCAAAGCCAAGGCTCAAGATTTTGCCATTGTTCTTCAAGAATTAAATAGCCAAGGTATGTCAAGTGTTCATCCAAGGGTTCCTTCCACTCTTGGAGTCCAAGAAACTCTTTTAAACTTCAAGTAGCTTGATTTCATGCTTTCCATGATTTGGATTCAAGTGTATTCATGATTATAATGTTGATTGGACTTCTATTCTATGCTTAAGTGCATGATTTATGTAAAAACAACTATTATGTATGTAGTATCATGTGAATTCATGTTAAACCTTTGAAATTGTGATGCTCATATGTTGATTAGTACTATGTGCATAGACAGTGCCTTCAAAGTGTTTGATGAGTTGTTCATGAAAATTAAATAACGAAATTATATCATGTTATCATGTATTCAAGTTCATGGCATGCAAGTGTTTGCTAGAACATCCTAATGAATGAATGATGATCAAGTAGTTATTTATCATGTTTCAATATTGTGCCATGTCTTATTGTTTATGCTATCGAGTCCTGGGGTTATTTAATACCCAACAATTTAGATGATTACCTAGAGCCAGGGTCAGTATCAGGATAGTATCAGTCATGTCACAATCTATAGTACTCTCAGTCAGTTATAGAACCCAGGAAAAACTCAGTAGACTAAGTATTAGTCTAGTCCAGTTTAGTATTCAGTTCTGACCTTAGTAAATTTAGTCAGTTAATAGAATTCAGTAGTATTCCATAAGTCAACAGAACTCAGTGAACTCAGTTCAGTTCACTTAGATAGTATAATCAGTAACAGTTCAGTCAAGCCTAGTATGAACTAGAAATTAGTTCAGTGTCTATTCAGTTAGGAGTAGGATTCATCACCGAGTTAACCCAGGGATGGGGGCATTCCTTCCATTAGAGGGTTTGACCCTTAGTAGCAATCCCTGCATTACAGAACTATGTAGCTAGCATAGGTTGAGATATCTTCCTGCCATACTAGGGTTGATACATCTCTTATGAGTTTCCTACCAGGGAGGGTTAATGAAAGAGCTTTCTGTAAGAAAGGATTAACTCACAGTTGTCTTTACCTGTGGCATGGTACTGACACCCTTCCAACTTGGGTTACAGGCTGAACCCCAATCTATTCAGAAAGGGGCATGTTAGTTAGATGATTACCTCCCATAGTCTCAGTTTCATTTTTAGTCTCAGAATAGAACTTAGTTCAGTTCTATAGATTCAGGACTGTCAGATATAGTCACTCAATTCAGTACAGAACTTAGTATAGTTCCACAGGATCAATACTGTCAGATATAGTCACTCAGTTATTAGCTACACAGTATCAGTAAACTCAGATATCAGTAAATTAGTAATTTAGAACTCAATATCCAGTGTTATCACGATCTCAGATTATAGTATACGTATCTATACATGTACTTCTATTCAGTTATATCCATGTCATTTAGTTCGTATTGTTCATGAATATAAACCTATGCATTTCTTCCTACCTTACTTTGTATACCAATACATTCAACGTACTGACGTATACCTTTCTTATGCACTATGATATTTAATATCATAGGTTCAGACGTGCGGGCTCCCAATCATACTTAGAAGTCCAGATATTCAGCTTCCAGAGCTAGTGGTGAGTCCGCTTAGTTTGAGGACATGATGATTATTTCAGTAGTTCAACTTATCTCAGTATTTTAGAGTTAGTTGGGGACTTCTCCCATCAACTCCATATTTCAAACAGTTTAGAGGCTTTTTCAAACTAGAGTATTTTCAAACAAATGTATCAGATTTGGTATTTATTGTATTGTATTCAATTTTATTATAGTATTGAACCTTATGGCATGTTTTTCACCTAATTTTCTGTATATTATAGTACTATTATTTAGTTATTGTTGCAGGTACCAGTCATGGGTTACCTTATGATCTTTCAAGATTATGAGCATCGTGTAGCGTTCGGGGTACTGACTTGGGGCATTACAAACTTGGTATCAGAGCCTAACGATCAACAGAGTCCTATGAAGTCTGAAAGACGCATCTAGTAGAATCTTGTGCATGGATCTGTAGCGCGCCATACTTATGGATAGGAGGCTATTAGATGTTTTAGGAAAAGTTTCCCTTCATTCAGTAATCATGTCGTGCGAGTGAGAATGTGCTCAAGTTAAAATCTCAGTCTAATTTATATCTTCCTCATACTTCCATAACATGTATTTAAGATAAGCTAAAGAAAGAAGTAACGAAAAACAATCAGCCCCTCCGCACGTTTAGGTAAATCCCCTGAATAAGCATGTTTCTTACGCTGAGTTTAGAGATGCTTTCACCGCCTTAGCTCATTCAATAGTTGCTCAGAATAATCAACAAGACGTTATCCTATCTAGGCCTATGGCATATGCTCCACAGATTAGTAAGGAGAGGTATAGGAAAGAGGGGAGAAAGAATAAGAGGGCCAGAACATCTAGGCCAAAGAGTGGCTGAACCAATCCCCTCTATCTGAAATATGGCAGAAACACCAGGGCATCTAAGGGCTGGCAGTGATGTGTGTTTCGGGTGTGGAAAGCTAGGTCACAAAGTCAGAGATTATCAACACTAAGGTTCCCAAGGTCAGCATAATCGTCCCTTAGCTTAGTTTGGTCACCCGAATCAGCAGGGTGCCAGTTCCAGTGCTACCAGTAGGCAATGCCCAAAAAGACTCTATGTACTTTAGTCCCGACAGGATCAGGAGAGTTCTCCTTATGTGGTCACTGGTACGTTACAAGTTTATCATTTACATGTTTATGATTTGCTAGACCTACGAGCTTCATTGTCCTTTGTTACTCCTTATATAGCTGTTAACTTCAGAGTCAGTCTTGAAATCCTAGTAGAGCCTTTCTCAGTCTCTACCCTAGTGGGAAAATCTATCATAGCCCAACAGGTATATAGGAATTGTCCGGTTATGGTGTCTCAGAAAGTCACTTCAACAAACTTAGTCAAATTAGAGATGATCGATTTTGATGTCATTCTTGGCATGAATTGGCTTTATTCCTGCTATGCCTCAGTTGACAATAGAAATAGAATTTTCCAATTTAAATTTCTAAATGAACCGGTCCTTGAGTAGAGGGGTAGTACTTCAGCACTTAGGGGGCATCTTATTTCTTACCTAATGGAAAGAAAAATAATATCTAAGGGATGTGTCTACCATCTTGTTTGAGTCCAGGACTCTAGTTCAAAAACCCCTAATATTGAATTAGTGTTAGTAGCATGTGAATTCCCAGATGTGATTCCCCAAGATCTCCTCAGAGTTTTTCTCGAAAGGGAAATCAACTTCGGAATAGACCTTCTTCCAGTTAGTCAGCCTATCTTTATCCCGCCATACTGAATGGCTCTCGCAGAACTCAAAAAATTAAAAGAACAATTATAGGAGCTCCTAGATGAGGGATTCATTAGACCCAGTGTGTCCCCGTGGGGTGCCCTAGTTTTATTCGTGCGTAATAAAGATGATTCTCTCAGAATGTGTATTAATTACCATCAGCTAAATAAAGTCATAGTCAAGAATAAGTATTCACTTCCCAGAATTTATGACTTGTTTGACCAACTTTAGGGTGACAGTTACTTCTCCAAGATAGACCTCAGATCGAGCTATCATCATCTAAGAGTCAGAGAATGTGATATCCTGAAAATAACCTTTAGAACTCGGTATGGTCACTTTGAATTATTAGTCATGTCATTTGGTATTACTAATGCCCCAACATCTTTCATGGACTTGATGAACCATGTGTTAAAGAAGTACTTGGACATGTTCATCATAGTTTTCATAGATGATGTCCTTGTCTACTCCCGCAGTGAACATGATCATGCAGATCATCTCAGAATCATATTCTAGACTCTTGAAACCCATCAGTTATCATGATATCTGTTCATATCTTACATGTCAGCTCTATGATCATAGCTCATACTCGTGCACGTTAGTAATCATGCATGCTTACAGTTTCTAGTATAAGAAGCTCAAGTTCACTTAGTGTTATGAATCATGTTCCATAAATATAGAAAATCCAGACTTAGGTCATGCAACTCATGACTGATGTACTCATGTAATGCTTTACAATATGTTTAGTTCTCATGACTCATGTTATACTACTAATGATCAGCTAAATTAAAATTATATCATGCATATCCTCAGTTTAGGTCCCTTGGTGCCTCTATGATGTTGACATTCTATTCCTCAGGCCTCAGTAAGTGTAGAGTTTGGTATAGTATTCATTCATGCTTCAGGTCCTCATGTTTTAAACTTTCAGTGAACTCTCCTTATGAAAGGATGTAGTGATAAATGATTGGATACTTATTTTACACAAGGATGTAGTTATGAAAATGGGCTTGAATATTAGGTAAGTGTGTAATCAAATGGCTAATATAAAGTCTTATTGAGTGCCTGTAGGGAGGAAAATTAGAATTCGTCGTAAGATGAGAAGTTGAGAAAAATGCAGAGTGTGAGTGTCTATTCAGATACTCAATTTATGTTAGTCCCCATCATGTAACTATCATAGCCCAGTATTCGATTCCAGTATAGTCTCAGTTACTGTCTTAGTTACAGTCTCAGTCATAGTCTCAATCCAGTAATCAAATTAGAAACTCAGTTCAGTTTCAGGTTTTCTTGACCATAGCATACAGTTATCATTTATTTAGTTATCAGTATTTTAGTACCTTAGTTTACAGACTATTTCAAAATCATGTTATACGCTTGGTCTTACATTCACAAATAATACAGTATTCACGTATTAATTCTCAATACCTCATGTTGCTCAGTCATCCCTTACCTCATATGTAAAATACTCTACAATTTCAGTCCAGACTATGTATAGTTCAGTCTTACATGACCAGTATTCAGCTATCAGCCATTCAGTTAATCAGACAAGTTAGTATATTTATGCATTCGTGCTTAATGCCCTTGTGAATACTTATAGTAGTCTTAGGTAAAGTGTTGTAATGGAGTGGAGAGTGTGGTTGAGAGTGTATTCAAGGAATATGTCTAAGCTTGAAAATTTATAGTTGCAGTGCAAAAGGCTAAGTTACTCTATCTTAGATGATGATCCGTAGGCCTCGCCTCATGTTACACAATTTTAGCCAGGATGTGATTTCTTATTCAGATGTTTTATTCATCCCATACCAAGATTATTTGATCCCTAAAGTCACTATAAATCTATAGAAAGAGTGTCAAGGAAATTCTTCAGTTGAGTATTAGTTTTCATCATGAGTTAGTCCATAATCCAATAATTCAGTTTAGCAGCCAGGCAGATAAGTTAGTATTGTTTGGTTTCCCATCTTTCCATCTAGTCATACTATCCTAAGCCTAATGAATGTAACTATTCCAAGAGGGAGAAACTAGGTATTTGCGTGTTCATCTTAGTTCATGTATCATGTCCCAGTTTTAGATCCCAAATATTCAGTCAGGACTTAGTTCGGAGGTTCCCTATTAATCGTCCCAACTATTCCTTAGAATCTCAGTGAAGTAATCATTCTTCAAGGGACATAATATCCCAAGGGTGAGATACACCATAACCCCTAAGATATCATGTCCTAAACCTCCCATTTTCTCTCCACGTAACTAATCCAGTTTGGAATAATGGGCACTCATAAGTGGACACTCAATTTCCAATTTAAGCCATAAGCCATGTATTTAAGGGGATCAGCTCAGTTCATGATATTTAGTTCATGTATGACATTTCAGGCTCAGTTATGTTCTCATGTTCCCGTTCATGCGTGTTCAGTAACTGATCTTGAGTTGAGATCAGTGATTTTGTGTTTGTGAAAATCTCTACTATGAAAGGAATGAAGAGGTTTGGAAAGAAGGGGAAGCTCATTCCTCGATATGCCGTTCCTTACTGAATTCTTAACCATTTCAGAAAGGTATCTTACGAGCTTGAGTTGCCTTCATACTTATGTTTCATCCATTAAGTGTTCCATGTCTCCTTTCTAAAGAAATACATAGGTGACCCAGTAGTTGTAGTCCCTGTAGGGAATATAGACGTTCAGAACAGGCTCTCTAATGAGGAGATTCCAGTTGAAATCCTTGATTATCAGATTCGTAGACTGATAAACAAAGAGGTCCCTCTAGTCAAAGTTCTTTGGAGAAACCATTCTGTTGAGGGAGCTACTTGGGATGTAGAAGTAGATATGTGGGCCAAGTATCCTTACCTCTTCCCCCAAAATTGAGACTCAGGCCAAGGTAACAGTTTTTCCTTAAACTTACTCAGTTCTATGCTCAGATTTTCCCTTATTGACTTGGTACCAGTTACTATTGCATATTTAGTTGTGACTTTATGCATCAGATATGCATGTTCATCATGAGAAACTCATCTTATTTAGAAATCCCAGTCATACATTCATAAATCATGCTCAACTGTGTACTCATGAATCAACATGCATGTTCAGTATGAAATTTCAGCATATCAGTAGTGTCAGTTATGAAATCATGTTGCAATTATGCAAATCCAGTATATGAAATAAGTCTATCAGTATTCCTAGATTAGTCAGCCTTATTCGAGGACTAATTTTCCCAAG
Source organism: Capsicum pubescens (assembly GCA_030864215.1). Taxonomy (NCBI): domain Eukaryota; kingdom Viridiplantae; phylum Streptophyta; class Magnoliopsida; order Solanales; family Solanaceae; genus Capsicum; species Capsicum pubescens. Next base: position 218,355,708 of record CM061543.1, on the reverse strand, counting down.
GGGGAGATATTATAAAACCCTGCAAAGTTCTAAGCTCAACTCAATCTTTTAAGCTTGCTAAGGGGTCCCAAACTTAGAAAATTCTAGCTAAGTATTCAGACTTAGTATTATTTTGGGCTTCATAAGTTGGCAACTCTATTTCACGACTCTTATGACCTTAAAATATCATTCTTTAGGTTGATTCATGATCAGGAATGTCAGTAGGTGTTCTCGGATGAGTTTTGTATTTTTTGAACCTCATTTGAACCACATTTGGGAATCCAAAATAGTGAATCGATGCGATCTCGGCACGTGGTAATTTCTAGTGAACTAATGGGGACTCGACGTGGCGTATTGGCTATTGCGTCGATGCCAATGACACAACGCATCATCCTGTGCATTGACAGTTTTGTTTTCAATCATTAAATAGAAGTGTTCATAGGGGAAATTGGGTCTTTTTCCCTACCCCTATTCAGCCCTAAAACACGAGATTCACCCACCATTAAGCAACATACACTCACTTTCTCTCAAATTTCTCAAGAAACAAGAACCCTAGGTGATTTAATTTCAAAGAGAAGGCTCAATATTTTGCCATTGTTCTTCAAGAATTAAACAACCAAGGTATGCCAAGTATTCATCCAAGGGTTCCTTCAACTCTTGGAGTCCAACAAACTCTTTTAAACTTCAAGTAGCTTGATTTCATGGTTTTCATGATTTGGATTCAAGTGTATTCATGATTATAATGTTGATTGGATTTCTATTCCTTGATTAAGTGTAAGATTTAGGTAAAAACAAATATTATGTATGTAGTTTTATGTGAATTCATGTTAAAGCCTTGAAATTGTGATGGTCATGTGTTGATTAGTACTATGTGCATTAACAATTCCTTCCACGTATTTGATGATTTGTTCACGAGAATTAAATAATGAAGATATATCATGTTACCATGTATTCATGTTCATGGCATGCAAGTGTTTGCGAGAATGTCCCAATGAATTAATGATGATCAAGTAGTTATTTATCATGGTTCAGGATTGTTCCATGTCTTATAATTTATGCTATCGAGTCCGAGGGATATTTAATACCCGACAATTTAGCTGATTACCTAGAGCCATGGTTAGTCTCGGGATAGTATCAATCATGTCATGATCATTAGTACTCTCAGTCATTTATAGAACTTAGGAAAAACTTTGTAGACTCAGTATCAGTCCAGTCCAGTTCAATATTTAGCTTAGACCTCAATAAATTTAGCCTGTTAAGAAAATTCAGCAGTATTCCATCAGTCAATGGAACTCAGTGAACTCAGTTCAGTTCAGTTAGACAGTATAATCAGTAACCATTCACTCAAGCCTAGCATGAACTAGAAATCATTTCAGTGTTAATTTAGTTGAGAGTAGGATTCAGCACTGAGTTAACATAGGTATGGGGGAATTCCTTCTAGCAGAGGATATGACCCTTAGTATCAATCCTTGTGTTATAGAACTACGTAGCTAGCGTAGGTTGAGATATCTTCCTTCCAGACTAGGGTTGATACATCTCGTATGAGTTTTCCTACCAGCGAGGGTTGATGAAAGAGCTTACTGTTAGAGAGGGTTAACTCATAGTTGTCTTTTCCCGTGGCACAATACTGACACCCTTCAAAATGGGGTTACAGGTTAGACCCCAATCTATTTAGAAAGGGGCATATTGGTTAGATGATTACCTCCCACAGTCTCAGTTTCAGTTCTACTCTCAGAATAGAACTCAGTTCAGTTCTGCAAATTCATGACTATCAGATATAGTCACTAAGTTTAGTATGGAACTTAGTATAGTTCCACAAGGTCAAGACTGTAAGATACAGTCACTCAGTTATCAGCTACACAGTATCAGTAAACTCAGATATAAATAAATCAGTAATTCAGAACTCAGTATCAAGTGTTATCATGATCTCAGATTATAGTATACATATCCATGCATGTACTCCCATTCAGTTATATCCATGTCATTCAATTAGTATTGTTTATGCATATGAACCCATGCATTTTAGCCTACCTCAGTTTGCATACCAGTATATTCAAAGTATAGACGTATACCTTTCTTTCGGGCTATGATGTTTTATATCATAGGTTCAGACGTGCGAGCTCTTGATCATACTTAGTAGTTCAGATATTCAGCAGACAGAGTTAGCGGCGAGTCCTATTAGTTTGAGGACATGATGATTATTTTAGTAGTTCAACTTATTTTAGTAGTTCAGAGTTAGTTGGGGACTTCTCCTATCAACTCCATATTTCAGATAGTATAGAAGCTTTTTCATACTAGAGTATTTTCAGACAGATGTATCAGAATTTGTATTTTTTATACCGTATTTAGTTTTATTATAGTATTGAATCTTATGGCATATTTTCAGCCTAATTTTCAGCATTTTATAGTACTATTATTCAGTTATTGCAGCAGGTACTAGTCATGGGTTAGCTTGTGGTTCTTCGAGATTATAAGCACCGTGTAGCGTCTGGGGTACTGACTCGGGGTGTGACAAACTTGGTATCAGATCCTTAGGTTCAACAGGGTCCTAGAAAGTCTAAAATCTACATCTAGTAGAATCTTGTGCATGGATGTCTATCATGCCACACTTATGGACAGGAGGCTATTAGATGTTTTAGGAAAAGTTTCCCTTCTTTTAGTAATCATGTCGTGTGAGTGAGCCTGATCTCAAGTTAAAATCTCAGTCTAATTCATCTCTTTCTCATGCTTCCAGAACATGTCTTCCAGAGAAACTAATAAAAGAAATAATGAAAACCAGTCAGCTCGTCCGCACGTTCAGGCAGATCCGCTGATTGAGCATGTTTCTCAGGCTGAGTTTAGAACTGTTTTCACAGCCTTAGATCATTTGATAGTTTCTCAGAACAATAAGCTAGCCATTATACTATCTATTCTTATGGCTTATGCTCCATAAAGTTAAGAGGAGATGTGTAGGAAGAAGGGGAGAAAGAATAAGAGGGCCAGAACATCTAGGCCAAAGAGTGGCCAAATCAATCCCCTCTTGTTGAAATGTGATAGAAACCACCGGGGTATCTATAGGGCTGGTAGTGATGTGTGTTTTGGGTGTGGCAATCCAGGTCATAGAGTCAGAGACTGTCCCTAGTCAGGTTCCAAGGGTCAGCATAACCATCCCTCAGCTAAGTCTAGTCGCTCAAATCAGCAGGGTGCCACTTCCAGTGCTACTAGTGGTCAACGTCCAAATAGACTCTATGCACTTTAGTCCCGACAATATCAGGAGAGTTCCACTGATGTGGTCACTGTTACGTTACAAGTTTATCATTTACATGTTTATGCTTTGCTAGACCCAGGAGCTTTATTATCCTTTGTTACTCCTTCAATTGTTGTTGACTTCGAAGTCAGTCCTGAAATCCTAGCAGAGCCTTTCTTAGTCTCTACCTCTATGGGTAAATCTATATTAGCCCGGTGGGTATATAGGAATATTCTAATTTTGGTGTCTCAGATAGTCACTTTAGCAGACTTAGTCAAATTAGAGATAACCAATTTTGATGTCATTCTTGGCATGGATTGGCTTTATTCCTGCTATGCCTCAGTTGATGCAAAAATAGGATTGTCAAGTTTTAGTATTCGAATGAACCCATCCTTGAGTGGAGGGGTAGTAATTCAGCACTTAGGGGCAGCTTGTTTCTTACCTAAGGGCAAGAAAAATGATATCTAAGGGGTGTGTCTACCATCTCATTCGAGTCTAGGACTCTAGTTCAAAACCCGCTAATCTTGAATCAGTATCAGTAGTATGTGAATTCCCAGATGTGTTTCCCGAAGATCTCCCCAGAGTTCCTCCCAAAAGGGAAATTGACTTTGGAATATACCTTCTTCTAGATACTCATCCTATCTTTATCCCGCCATAATGAATGGCTCCCACAAAACTCAAACAATTAAAAGAACAGTTAAAAGATCTCCTAGATAAGGGATTCATCAGACCCAGTCTATCCCCGTGAGGTGCCCCAGTTTTATTCATGTGTAAGAAAGAAGGTTCTCTCAGAATGTGTATTGATTACCATCAGCTAAATAAAGTCATGGTCAAGAACAAGTAACCACTTCTCAAAATCTATGACTTGTTTGACCAACTTCAGGGTGCCAGTTACTTCTCCAAGATAGACCTAAGATCGGGATATCATCAGCTCAGAGTCAGAGAATGTGACATCCCAAAAATAGCTTTCAGAACTCGGTATGGTCACTTTGAATTCTTAGTCATGTCATTTGGTCTTACTAATGCCCCAAAAGTTTTCATAGACTCGCTAAATCATGTGTTCAAGCATTAATTGGACATGTTCATCATAGTCTTCATAGATGACGTCTTTGTCTACTCCCGCAGTGAACATGGTCATGCAAATCATCTCAGAATCATATTCCAGACTCTCGAAACCCATCAGTTATCATGATATCTGTTCATATCTTATATGTCATCTCTATGATCATAGCTCATACTCATGCATGTTAGAAATCATGCATGCTTATAGTTCCTAGTATAAGTAGCTCAAGTTCACTCAGTGTTACGAATCATGTTTCATAAATATAGAAAATTCAGACTCAGGTCATGCAACTCATGACTCATGTACTCATGTCATGATTTATGACTCATGTACTCATGCCATGATTTACAGTATGTTTAGTTCCCATGAATCATGTTATACCCCTAATGATCAGCTAAATTCAAATTATGTCACGCATATCCTCAGTTTAGGTCTCTTGGTACATCTATGATATTGACATTCTATTCCTCAGGCCTCAGTAAGTGTTGAGTTTGATATAGTATTCATTCATGCTTCAGGTCCTTATGTTTTAACCTTTCAGTGAACTATCCTTATGAAAGGATGTAGTGATGAGCGATTGCATATTTTTTTTACACGAGGTTGTAGTTATGAAGATAGGCTAGAATGTCAGGTAAGTGTGCAATCAAATATCTAGAAGGAAGTCAAATATTTCTAGAATGATGATTATTTTAGTAGTTCATCTTATTTCAATAGTTCAGAGTTAGTTAGGGACTTGTCCCATCAACTCCATATTTTAGACAGTTTAGAGGCCTTTTTAGACTAGAGTATTTTTAGATAGATGTATCAGATTTGGTATTTTTTATACCATATTTAGTTTTATTACAGTATTAAACCTTATGGAATATTTTTAGCCTAATTTTCTACATATTACAGTACTATTATTCAGTTATTGTAGCAGGTACCAGTCATGGGTTAGCTTGTGGTACTTTGGGATTACGAGCATTGTGTAGCATTCAGGGTAAAGACTTGGGGCGTTACATTATCCGACTCATGATCTAGACTTGGCAGCCGTGGTATTTGCATTAAAAATTTGGCGTCATTATTTATATGGGGTGTATGTCGACATCTATTCAGACCATAAGAGCTTAAAGTATATATTCACCCAGAAGAGTTGAATCTCAAGCAAAGAGATGGATTGAGTTTAAGGACTATAATATTAGTCTTCACTACCATCGAGGAAATTTAATATTATTCCAGATGCTCTTAGTAGGTTGTCTATGAGGAGTTTACCTTATTTGTATGAGGATAAAAGAGGGTTGGTGAAGGATATTGATGTTGGGCGTATTAATACGTCTAAGCACCATAACTTACCCATGTTTTAGCTAAGTTTTGAGGATAAAATACAAAATTCCTGAACTTTTAGTCTACTTTCAATTAAGTGAGCTGACCTATGTGATTAGCATGCTTTTCAGGTACTAATACGGAAGATTTCAGCACTTTGGGGACCTGTGGACAGCAAAGGAAAACTTCACATAAAAGGGAAGGCAGCTTTTGGACTAAATGTGATGCATGGGAACTTTTTTCCGGGCAAACTCAACATTTTTAAATAGTTAAGGATGCAGTAGCAACTTAGTAGAGAAGGTTGTTATTAAAAACCTTATTGCTGAATTTTTCAGCTATTATTCACATAATTCAGATTCGGTAATATTTTGAAAGCAGAAAATGGCTTAGCTTGAGCAACAGAGAGAGAGAAACACGTTCCTCTCTTATTGTCGCTAGTCATCTCCATCGCCGAGATTGTTCTAAGTTTTGATATGATGATTATGTCTATTTTGATTTCCATTGTATTGATGAGTAGCTAAACTTATCTGTTAGGGTTATGGAAACCTTGTAGTATACTCTCTATTTCTATGGGTTTGTGAATTTATGATGTGTAATGCACTTATATCATTACTCTCTTCATTATAATTGAATTCTCGTGGTTGCAAACATAGAGAATGCGCCATTATAACAATAATTTGTTCGATAGAAAAATTACTGTTTGGAAAAGAGAGTGTGACGAGAAAATAGGGTTTCCAACCTCTATTTTACATGTTAATGCCCTAGCAGGATTAACTTCTTGGTGAATTCGTACCATTTGTTGTACACTTTAGGTTCGAGAGAGCTAAGATTAATAAATCCTTGATGGTTGAAAAACACTTGGATTTAGAATTAGAATACGACTCTCTATAAGTGCATGCATGTATAAACTCCGCATTACTCATAGTTAAAAGAGAAGTAGAAACTACAAGGTGGACATAACCCTAACTTGTCATCTCTGTGATCAATTACTTTTACATATATCGTCTCATTCGTTACCCTAACAGTACTATTGTGCACTTAAACCAAAACCCCCCTTATCTTAGAATCTTCGACCAACAGTCTAATAATAATCGCAATACTTAGTGATCATAGTATTCCCTGTGAGATTCGACACCCAACCCAGTTGGGTTCTATAATTGACAGCGACCGCTTACACTTTTTAACGAGAGTTGTAATTTGGGCGTATCAAATTTTGGCGTTGTTGCAGGGGAATACGGTTGACAACTAAGTTTGTGATAGTTAATAGACCCTTTGGTCAAAGATTCTCAAATTTTACTTTTTGTTTGTTGTTTTTGTTTTGTTCAGGTTTAGTGGAGTGCATGCCAAATACACGAAGTTCTGGTCAGCCCTTATTACCTATAAATCCTGAACCACATCTTATTGGCAGAATGGATGCACAACGAAACCTTGAAAAGATGACTACTCAACAAGAGCAGGCTAGATTAGCTACATTGGCAGCTGCGCAAGTACCACAACAGAATGCTGATAACCCAGGTCGGGCAATAAATCTTGATGATGAGGACCTGGATGATGATGAGTTATTAAATCCAAGGCGTGCAGATGATATGGCTGCACCTGTGAACAAGAATGTCAATAGAGATCGTCAAGCTAGAATAAGACCTGAACGCCGAGCTATGCAGGTTCCTTTTGATGATGATGATGTCAATTTGGATGGGGCTGGTGCCACAGGGGCTATTATTCCTCCGCCCTTGTCACCCGGAGCCAAGTTCAATATCACTAGCACTATGATCCAGCTATTGCAACTCAAGGGGTTATTTGGTGGACTTGCAGGCGACGATCCGAATATGCATCTGATTAATTTTATCTCAACATATAAGTCGTTTGACAATCCAGGAGTTAGACAGAATGCGATCCGGCTGCGCTTATTTCCATTGTCTCTATCTGGAGAGGCAACTTTATGGTTAAATGGGCTAACTCCTGACTCTATTACCAATTGGAGGCAACTGAAATACGCTTTCCTAGAAAGATTCTTTCCGCCATCCAAGAGAGCACAATTAAGAGATGAGATAAGCAATTTTCGACAGCTTCCAACTGAAGCTCTCCACGAAACATGGGATAGGTTCAAGAAGAAGCTTATGCAGTGCCCAAATCATCAGATTACAAATATCCATTTGATGGAAATATTAAATAGGGCTTTGAACTCAGTGACTAAGCCAGTGGTTGATAATGCTGCGGGTGGGTCATTCATAGACCTTACTTTTATTGAGGCATGTGATATGCTTGATCGTATGACAAAGAAGAGTAGATCTTGGCATACCAGGGATTCTGAGGTAGAAAGCTCTACTGTATCTATTGGTATGACGGCAGATCAGAGGCGAAGAGAAGAGGAACGTGACCAAGATATGGCTCACATGAAATCACAGATGGACCTTCTTACCAAGCATTTATTATCGGGGAAGATAGAAAAGGTCAAAGCTATTGTATCACAGGGAAGAGATGACTCTGATTCTGAGGAGGAAGCTAATTACTTGAATAGTCAGGGGGTTTCCGAGGCAATGTCAAAGGAAACCAAGGTCGGAACTATTATGAAAAATCTGGATACAAGGACCGAGACCAAGGGAGTTGGAAGAATAAGACTGACAGGAGTGGTTTGTATGTTCCTCCTGGAAATCGTGAATCTGCTGCATCTGGCTCTGGGAAGATGTCCATGGAGGACATGATGGCTAAGCTGTTGAAAGGAGTGGAGGCAACCAACACGGGAGTAACTGAGGTAAAAAATGATTTGTCCTCAATAAATCAATTGGTTGACTCACATTCCACTGCAATAAAACATCTGGAACAACAAATGAGTCAACTATCAGCGACATTCAATCAAAGAAAAGCTGGCACTTTACCTAGTGACACTGTGCAAAATCCAAGGAATGATGGATCATGTTTGGCTATTACTACCAGGAGTGGTAAAGTGTTGGAAAATCCATCCAAAGGCAAGCTGGTGGTTGATAATATAGAAGAGAATGTTATTGAAGAAGATTGTGATGATTCTGTAGAAGCTAAAAATCAGAATGAGAACGGTCATGATACTACACCTAGATGTCATCAGTCTGAAAATATTGATAATGGGAAGCAAAATAAAAAGAAAGTGGTGGAGAAAACTCTTCCAAATCCACCACCACCTTTTCCTCAGAGACTGAAAAAGAAGGTTGATGACACCAGGTTCAGTAAATTCATGACCATGTTGAAGCAGTTGACTATTAATGTGCCTTTGGTGGAGGCACTGGAGCAGATGCCAGGGTACGCCAAATTCATGAAGGACCTTTTGACAAAGAAAAGGGCAGCAAGCTATGAACTGGCAGATAATTTTCATCATTGCAGTGCAATTACCACGAGGTATTTAGTACAGAAGAAGGAAGATCCGGGTGCTTTCAATATTCCTTGAACGGTTGGATCTTTGGATTTTACTAAGGCGTTGTGTGATTTGGGGGCTAGCATTAATTTGATGCCACTAGCCATTTATAGACAGTTGGGGTTGGGCGATCCTACACCAACCAACATGCGGCTCGTAATGGCAGATAGGTCGGTAAAACGACCTGTTGGTATCTTATATGATGTACTAGTGAAGGTTTCTACCTTCATTTTTCCTGCAGACTTTGTTATTTTGGATTGCAAGGTGGATTCTGAAGTTCCCATAATCTTGGGTCATCCTTTCCTCGCAACAGGAAGTGTGCTTATTGATTTACGAGCAAATGAGCTTTTATTTCGGATGAATGACGAAGTGGTACGTTTTGATGTATGAAAATCAATGAAGCAGCCCAAAGATATGAATGTGTTCTCTGTAGCTGATGTTTATTATGAGGATGAGAAGGAATTATCTTTAGAGAAGCAGCTTACTGTTGAGCCATTGGCTGTTGTGATTTTGAACTTTGAGTGTGAGGATGTTGAAGAGTATGAAGAAACTATCTGTGCTCTGACAGGAATGGGGTCATATTCATATTCCCCTAAGAAGCTGGACCTTGACCTTAAGAATCGACCTTCACCACCAGCGAAGCCATCCATTGAAGAGCCACCAGTGCTAGATTTGAAAGAGCTACCCAGTCATCTAAAGTATGCGTTCTTGGGAAGTGGAAATACACTGCCGATTATAGTTGTTGCTGATTTAGGTGAACAACAAGTAGAGACTCTCATCTCTGTTCTGAAGAGGTACAAGAGAGCCATTGGTTGTACTATTGCTGATATAATTAGTATCCCTCCTGGGATATGTATGCACAAGATTCAGCTCGAGGAAGATTGCATGCCCACTATTGAGCATCAACGTCGTCTGAATCCACCTATGCAAGAGGTGGTGAAGAAAGAAATCATAAAGTGGTTAGATGCAGGGGTGGTGTATCCAATCTCAGACAGTAAATGGGTGAGTCCGGTATAATGTGTGCCCAAGAAAGGGGGCATGACAGTAATCGCAAATGAAAAGAATGAGCTAATTCCACTCAGACCTGTCACAGGGTGGAGAGTGTTCATGGATTACCGGAAGCTGAATTCGTGGACGTTAAAGGATCACTTCCCAATGCAATTCATGGATCAAATGCTTGATCGGGATGGTTTTGTTTCTTAGATGGTTATTCCGGATATAATCAGATTTGCATTGCTCCTGAAGATCAGGAGAAGGCCACTTTTACATGCCCATATGGTACTTTTGCATTCAAACGAATGCCATTTGGGCTATGTAATGCACCTGCCACTTTTCAGCGGTGTATGATGTCCATTTTCTCTGATATGGTTGAAGACACCTTGGAGGTATTTATGGATGACTTTTTGGTTGTAGGTGAGTCATTTGAATCATGCTTGGCAAATCTGAGTATGGATTTGTAGAGATGTGTTGAATTCAATCTGGTGTTAAATTGGGAGAAGTGTCATTTTATGGTTAAGGAAGGCATCGTTCTTGGGCATAAAGTCTCTGAAAAGGGAATTGAGGTTGATCGAGCCAAGATTGAAGTTATCGAGAGACTACCACCTCCAATTTCTGTAAAGGGGGTTCGTAGTTTTCTCGGTCATGCAGGTTTTTATCGGAGGTTTATTAAAGACTTCTCCAAGATTGCTAGCCCATTATGCAAACTTTTGGAGAAGGAGGCAAAGTTTTACTTTGGTGAAGATTGCTTGAAGGCATTTGAATGCCTCAAAGGAAAGCTAGTTGAAGCTCCTATTATTGTAGCACCCGATTGGTCTCTACCTTTTGAAGTTATGTGTGATGCAAGCAGGGTAGCCTTGGGTGCTGTACTTGGTCAGAAAAGAGAAAGGCTATTTCATCCAATCTACTATGCAAGCAAGGCCTTGAATGGAGCACAGAAGAACTATACCATCACCGAACAAGAGCTTCTAGCAGTTGTTTATGCTTTCAAAAAGTTCGGTGCTTACTTGTTGAGAACCAAAGTAGTGGTTCATACAAATCATGCGGCTCTAAGATATCTAATGGCAAAGAAGGATGCTAAGCCAAGGCTAATTAGGTGGGTGTTACTGCTTCAAGAATTCAATTTCGAGGTAAAGGATAGAAAAGGTTGCAAAAACCAAGTAGCTGATCATCTATCTAGACTTGAGAGTGAGCACATAGTGCAAACCGACCTTGATATTGATGATGCATTCCCCGACGAAGAGATTCTAGCAACTATGGTAGAAGACTTACCGTGGTATGCAGACTTTGCTAACTACGTGGTAAGTGAAGTTATTCCTGAGCATCTCTCCTTTCATCAAAAGAAAAAATTCATGCATGATGTGAAACATTACTTCTGGGATGAGCCTTATCTTTTTCGACGATGTGCTGATGGTATTATTAGGCGATGCATCCTAGATGAGGAGGTGCCTAGCATACTGGAAGCAAGTCATGCTTCCCAAGTTGAGGGTCACTATGCAGGTGATCGGACGACCAGGAAAGTACTGCAAAGTGGCTACTATTGGCCTTCATTATTCAAGGATGCCTACGATTTTGTAAGAAGATATGATCAGTGTCAGAGGCAAGGCTCTATCTCAAAGAACCATGAGATTCCCATGTCTAAAATGCTTGAAGTAGAGTTATTCGATGTATGGGGTATTGATTTCATGGGCCCATTTGTGAGTTCATTTGGGATGAAATATATCCTAGTTGTTGTGGACTATGTATCCAAATGGGTCGAAGCAGTCGCGCTAGCTGATAATGAAGGTAAGAGTGTCGTAGCATTCTTAAAGAGAAATATCTTCTCTCATTTTGCGTTACCTCATACCATCATAAGCGATGGAGGATCACATTTTTGCAACAAGCTGTTCAGAGCCGTATTGGTAAAGTATGGGGTTAAGCAACATAAGGTAGCTACATCGTACCACCCACAAACTAGTGGGTAGGTAGAGGTTTCAAATCAGGAGATCAAGCTGATCCTTGCTAAGACTGTGAATGCCAGCAGGAAAGATTGGTCCAAAATGTTGGACGATGCCTTATGGGCATATAGGATCGCGTTTAAAACACCAATTGGCATGTCACCATACCAACTAGTTTATGGAAAGGCTTGTCACTTGCCAATTGAGTTAGAACATAAAGCAATGTGGGCACTGAAGCAGCTTAACATGAATTGGGATGATGCGATTAATATGAGATTGGGACAGCTGAATAAGATGGATGAATTCCATCTACATGCGTACGAGAGAGCATATCTCTACAAGGAAAGGATAAAAAAGTACCATGATCGGAGGATTATCCAATGAAACTTTCAGAAGGGCGATTTGGTACTTCTTTTCAACTCCAGACTAAAGCTATTTCCAGGTAAGTTGAAATCTAAATGGTCTGGTCCATTCAGAATCAGCCAAGTTTACTCATCTGGAGTGGTGGAGTTAGAAAACAATGATAGTGGTATCTTTCAGGTGAATGGCCAAAGAGTGAATCTATATATCGGTCCAACTGATTCGATAAAATGTATAGCCACCATATATCTCGATGAAGTCTGAGTACTCGAGATAACTATGTCGTGCCGCGATAATAAATCAAGCGCTACATGGGAGGCAACCCATCATTTTAATCATTTTTTTTTCACTAGGAGTTTGTTTTTGATAAATAAAAATTCAAAAAGAAGAGTCGAGCCACGACCAAAACTAAGGCGCTTGGTGGGAGGCAACCCATCCTTCTAATCATTTTTGTTATTTTTGATTAAGTGTAGGTGCAAGACGTACAAAGAAGGAGATTCATCCAAAATTTTGATTTGAAAGTGAGCCATGCCAATGGTAGTAAGTCTAGGAATTATGGAGCAAAGGCCATAGGCTAGGCGTCGCCTATGCCAACATAGGCAATAGGCTAGGTGCCGCCTATGCCAACAGAGGCAATGGGAAAGGCGCCGCCTATGCCATTGCCTATGCTCACTGCCTTACATAGGCGATGGGCAAGGCGCCGCCAATGCCAACATAGGCAATAGGCTAGGCGCCGCCTATGCCAACATAGGCAATGGGCAAGGTGCCGCCTACGCCATTGCCTATGCTCACTGCCTCACATAGGCGATGGGCAAGGAGCCGCCTATGCCAACATAGGCAATGCTATAGGCGCCGCCTACTTATGCCTTTTTGCCTACTAACCCGTTTGTAAATGGATCAAACCGACCCATGGCTCATCCTTTAAATAGACCCTCTACCTTTGAACACCACTCAATTGTTTGTTGAACCTAGGCGCCGCCCAAGCTCCCTTATCCTCTCCAAGTTTTCCTCTTTTCTCATCTAATCTTGCGAACTCACCTTCCCGATCCATCACCAAGTAAGTTGTTCTTTTATATTCCGTAGTTGTTGCAGTGCTACGCTTATAATGGTTAATTATATTTTGAAGTAGTGCTTGGTGATGAGAATATGGTTGGTTTGTTATGATGCATCTCATTGAGTGAAAGGATTCTTGTGGGTATTCTTGACTTTACTCCGGCATGTATTGTTTGGTATTCACTGTCATAATTTTTTTATGGAGTTGAAATTTTGAAGTTAATGCATAATTTTGAGAGTTGTAAGCTTGAATGTTTGAATGACTCGTTCATCGATGTAATGATCATGATTGACCACAAGCATAAGATGGTGTGATTGTTTCTATGCTATAGCATGATAAGATTTTTATGTGGTAGTCTTGTTCTAAGATTGCATTGCTCCAATGAAATAAAGTTGAAAATGATAGTCAAGATTACATGACCATTGTGTGCTGCTTCTCTATATCAAACTGAGAAATTGTTATGTAAAATGAAGGGTTGAAAGTGTGACTGCGCTATTAATGTTGTTGGAACATACCACCTAAATATATGTTGATGAAGTCTGAGTAATCGAAATCACTCACTCAATTAGTTTGTGCAAATAAATTAAGTGTGGGGTGGTGCCATCATTATTTTCTTTTTTCGATTATAGTAAATCTTCCGAAATGAAACTAACATGACTCTATTGTGATCTCAGGTAACATGGCTCCGAAAGGACGACAGGGAAAGGAGAAAGCATCCACCTCACAAAAAGGTCAGAAAAGGTCAAGAAAAGACCAGGCTGATTCCTCCTCTCTTCAAGTGCCTCGATGCACTTTTGGGATCAAGTGGGTTCTGGAGGAGGAAGGGAAGGAATGATATAGGATCAATAAAGTGAATAAATATGTTCATGTGGATTTGATGCAGAAGGAAAGTTTAGCAAAGAGAGACCCCCGCATTTTGGCTAAAATCATGGCACTAAATCTTGACTTTATCTTTCGAGATATGGGGGAATGCAATATTGATTTGACTCGAGAATTTTATGCCAACTGGTCCCCAAGGACTACCGTAAGTGAAGTAAAGATTCGGGGCCAAGTCTTGCAATTGAACGCTGATTTCTTCAACTCTTTCCTGGGTACTCCAAGTGTGGATCAATCGCCACTCAAGGAGCTTTACCACAGACCTCCCTACAGAGCCATCAGACATACGTTGTGTGGATCAAGGTCCATGACCAGGGGGACTCGTCACAAAGATAATGGTCTTCACAATACTTACCCATTTGCTTCTTTGAACAGAGAAGCTCGCATATGGTTAAGAATAGTCAATTCTTGCTTGATTCCTGGGACAAAATACACTAAGATCACGCGTGATCGATTCTGCTTGGTATATGCTCTAATGACGAATGTTCCCATTAACATTGGTGCGGTTATACGATCGTCAATGCGAAAAGCAAGGCTGAATAAAAGGTCCGATTTCAGTTTCGGCAATTTGTTAACTGCAATCTTAAGGAAAGAGCATATTGAGGAGGAACCAGCAGACCATAAGTTGCCACATAACCCGAAGAAGGTAGACCTCACGAAAATCAAAGAGTCAAAAACTGGTCAAGGCATCAACCTTACCACTGTTGAGAGACATGCTCGAGATGAAAGTTTTTTTCACCATCTGTATGGCATGACTAGGTTTACCATGATGAATGGGGGTCGTGTGCCGACTGATACAGAGATTCGGCAGTTGGACTATGACTACCCACTTAATGAGCATGCTCGGGCCATGTGTGGAGTGGGGGTAAATTTTGAGGAACCTCTAGATGATAATGTGCCGACAGACGATGATCACCGACTGATAGACTCTGATGTGGAGGACAACTCTGATGATGACGACTCTGATGATGATTCTGACGCAGGGGGTATGACCCCAGATATAGAGGAGGAGTCTGACTAATCAGGTTTTGCTTATTTATTTACACTGAGGGCAGTGTTTTCCGTCTATGTGTGGGGTGCGGGTATATGTTTGCTGTTGTGTACTGCTTGCCTACATCTATTTTTAGTTGTTTGATTTAGTCGTAGTTAGTTAGTTGTAATTAGTCAGAAAGTGCATGAAATTGTTCTGATAGATGGCATGGCATTATAACAAGAGTTTGTGCTGAATCACTACTATTGAAACATTTAGGCTCTAAGTTGTGACTCACTATGTGATAATTATTTGTGGTTTAATTCATTCATCTGTTGGGTCAAGAATCTGTAATGCTCCCAATTAAGTTGACCATGTGCCATGTGTGTGTAAGGTTATTGTATATTCTTTGTTGCGACTGATGCTAGAACTTTCCTAGTGTGTGTGTGAAGCGAAATAAAGATTGTGAGTTTAGGAGATGATTTAGGCATTTCTTTGGCAACCCTGATTTTGTTTATCTTCTTTTTACCTACCTTTGTACATTGTCCTAGTGAACACCCTTTGAGCCTTTAGCTATTTTCTTTAGCAACCTCATATGTAACCTAATCCATTTTTTAAAGACCATAATTTGATCCAAAAGCTCCTAAGCACTTTAAATTGTAGAATCAAGTTGAGTAAAGAGTGTGGCAAAATAAAATGAAAATGGTGAAAGTGATGCCCCAAATTTTAGTTATTGATACATGAAAATATGTGATCGAGGGTGGCTATCATAGGGATGATAAATAAAAAAAATAAAATAAAAAATAAAAAATAATAATAATAATAATAATAAGAGAGTTGTATATTCCCATCATTGTGTTCTGATTGAATAACAAAATGGGTGAAAGGGGGTTGGTGGATGAAAGGAAGATAGAGTGGTTGTTAAAAGTTAGTGTAAATGGCATAATGTAGTGTATTAAAGCGCTTAGGGAATGTAGTCACCATTTCTGGCCAAAATAGTCCTACCTGTCCCTTAGCCTACATTACAACCCGTAAAGACCTATTTGATCCTAACCTTAGTATTCTGATATTAATGGAGCATTACACTAAGGGCAAGCATATGGTCATCAGTTGTAATCTAAGAATTCTTTGTGAGAGTGAGAGCAAGCAAAGTCTTATACCCATGTTTTTGAAAAATGCAAAACTATGAGTGATTATGGTAACATTTTGTGTGAGCGCACATGGTTGATGATTGTTGGGTAGTTTTATATGATTTTTTTTGTCTTAACTTGTGTATACAAATCAACCATCCTAATGAGTCTATGTTGGAGGGTGAGTTATTTCTAGTAATGATCAAGAAATCTACTCTTTATTAATAATTGCAGTGTATGTCTTGTTGGAAATTTTGTGTTGATCTTGTAAATTCTAGTTAGGTGTTTGCATGGATGTAATATTTTGTTCGAGGACAAACAAAGCTTTAAGTGTGGGGTGGTGATGTTGGGCGTATTTATACGTCTAAGCACCATAACTTACCCATGTTTTAGCTAAGTTTTGAGGATAAAATACATAATTCCTGCACTTTTAGTCTACTTTCAATTAAGTGAGATGACCTATGTGATTAGCATGCTTTTCAGGTACTAATGCGGAAGATTTCAGCACTTTGGGGACCTGTGGACAGCAAAGGAAAACTTCACATAAAAGGGAAGGAAGCTTTTGGACTAAATGTGATGCATGGGAACTTTTTCCCGGGCAAACTCAACATTTTTAAATAGTTAAGGATGCAGTAGCAACTTAGTAGAGAAGGTTGTTAGTAAAAACCTTATTGCTGAATTTTTCAGCCATTATTCACATAATTCAGATTCGGTAATATTTTTGAAAGCAGAAAACGGCTTAGCTTGAGCAACGGAGAGAGAGAAACACGTTCCTCTCTTATTGTCGCTAGTCATCTCCATCGCCAAGATTGTTCTTAGTTTTGGTATGATGATTATGTCTATTTTGATTTCCGTTGTTTTCATGAGTAGCTAAACTTATCTGTTAGGGTTATGGAAACCTTGTAGTATACTCTCTATTGCTATGGGTTTGTGAATTTATGATGTGTAATGCACTTATATCATTACTCTCTTCATTATAATTGAATTCTCGTGGTTGCAAACATAGAGAATGCACCATTATAACAATAATTTGTTCGATAGAAAAATTACTATTTGGAAAAGAGAGTGTGACGAGAAAATAGGGTTTCCAACCTCTATTTTACATGTTAATGCCCTAGCAGGATTAACTTCTTGGAGAATTCGTACCATTTGTTGTACACTTTAGGTTCGAGAGAGCTAAGGTGAATAAATCCTTGAAGGTTGAAAAACACTTGGATTTAGAATTAGAATACGACTCTCTATAAGTGCATGCATGTATAAACTCCGCATTACTCATAGTTAAAAGAGAAGTAGAAACTACAAGGTGGACATAACCCTAACTTGTCATTCTCTGTGATCAATTACTTTTACATATATCATCTCATTCGTTACACTAATAGTACTATTGTGCACTTAAACCAAAACCCCCCTTATCTTGGAATCTTTGACCAACAGTCTAATAATAATCGCAATACTTAGTGATCATAGTATTCCTTGTGGGATTCGACACCCAACCCAGTTGGGTTCTATATTTGACAGCGACCGCTTACACTTTCTAACGAGAGTTGTAATTTGGGCGTATCAGATATTCACCGGTTGGCTGACCTGGGAGTTTTTTTTTTGGATTTGAAGGATGGAGGTATGATTTTTCAAAAGGTGGTGAAGTCATCTCAGGGAGATGAGGTGAATAAGAAATAGGTTTTGGATCCTATCTTAATTCAAATTAAGGCTGATATGGGCAGGAAAAGGTTATGGATTTTGAGATTGGGGTGATTGTATCTTGATGTACTTAGGTAGGTTGTGTGTTCCAGATGTTGGTAGGCTACCAGAAAGGATTTTGGTTGTTGATCATGAGTTAAGGTATACAGTTCATCCTGGTTCAATGAAGATGTACCATGACTTGAAGAGATTTATTGGTGAAACAACATGAAGAGAGATATGGCTACATGTATGGTGTATCAGCAAATGACGGTTGAGCACTTGAGGCTAGGTGGCGTATCTCAAAAGATTGAGTTGCCCATATGGAAATATTGGATGATCAACATGGATTTTATTATTGATCTTCCGCAGTCTTGGAATTAGCATGATTCGATTTGGGTCATCGTGGATAGGATGACTAAATCTACTAACTTTTTGCCTGTGAGGACTACTTACTTTGGAGAGAATTATGCTAAGTTGTTTATTTAGAAGATTGTCAAATTTCATGGTGCTCCAGTTTCCATTATTTTGGATTGAGGTACCCAATTTTCTTTTTACTTTTGGCATTTGTTTTAGAAAGGTTTGGACACACTGGTGAACCTTAGCACCATATTCCGCCCTCAGATGGATGGACAAGCGGAGAGGATAATTCAAACTTTGAAAGATATACTAATGGCATGCGTAAGTGATTTTGGAGGAATTTTGGTGGATCATTTTTCTCTTATTAAGTTCAAGTATAATAATAGTTATCACTTTAGTATTGGGATGGATATTTTTTAGGATCTTTATGGTAGGAGGTATAGATCTCTTATTGGGTGATTTCAGGTTGGTAAGACTAGAGTGTTCGGTTCAGACTTGGTTCACCAAGACATAGAAAAGGTAAAGGTGATCAGGGATAAGCTTAAGACTGCTTAGAGTTTCCAAAAGTCCTATGCGGATGTCTGACGAAGAGAGTTGGAGTTCGAGGTTGGTGACTGAATGTTCTTGAAGGTATCTCCTTGAAGGGAGTGATGAGGTTTGGGAAGAAGGGGAAGCTCAGTCCCCACTATATGGGTCCATACTTAATTTTAAGGAGAGTGGACAATGATGCTTATGAATTGGATTTTCCTTTGAGTTTGGGTTTGATTCACCATATTTTCCATGTGTGGATGTTAAAAAAATATGCAGGTGATGCTTCTTTTTTTTTTGCCTATTGAAAGTGTTGGTATTTTGGATCCTTTGTCTTATGAGGAAGTTCACATTAAGATTTTGGATAGGCAAGTCCATCATTTGAGGACTAAAGATATTCTTCAGTCAAGGTCCTTTAGAGGAACCATGAGATAGAAGAAGCTACATGGGAAGATGAAGGGGAAATAAAGTCCAAATATCCGTTCTTGTTCCTCCTATTGGATAATCGTGTTTAAGGTATGCGTTTTCCTACTCTTTTGGTTTTCTGACTTTGTTAATGGCTTGGTGATTGCATTATTGTCTTACAATTATGATAATGGATGCCTTGATTCGTCATTTGAGTACGAATGATCTTGGGGGTTGGGGATGTAACACCCCAAATTTTTACTTCTAAAATTTTTGAGTTTTGAGCTCACTACCTAAGCTACGACTGGCACCTCATGATTTGTAAGGCGTCTCACAAGTCATAGGGAGGGACTCGTGACCAAACTAGTGGAGTAGCTAATGTTTTATAGTTAATGGAAGTGGCATAATGATATTAGCTTGCAAATGTAATTGGTATGACAATTCCAACGGTATGTGCCTTACTGGATGGTCTTTGGTTTATTGAACGAGAATGTGTAAGTGTTCTAATTGGGATTTAAAAAGGTTGTGTAGCTAAGTCGTGAAGGTGTAGGCTTTGAGGGATTGATAGTGGAAACCCACATTTGCCAGCGTGAGGGTTGGTCTTGATGAATGTGTGCTTGTGACACACTTTACATATTTGTATCTTGGATTAGCGAAGGGTCGTGGATTCCTTGTCCATCCTCGATACTCTGGTTTGTGCAGCTAACACACACTGGGACCCTTTCAGTAAGGTGAGAGCTGGACCCATATAACCTGTGGGTATAGATTAAGATTTCAGCTACACAATCCAGGTTAATGTATTTAACTCTGAGGCTAAACCTTGTTCCCTATCCCGGCATATTATATATATGTATGTCATTATGTGCATATGGTTTTGGACTAATCTATCATTGCATTATTTTATCCCTTTCTTGAGTTATATGCTAGTGCTTACACTGCTAATCGTGCTCGGATATTGTATTCCCATATTTTGAAGGGTTCAACAACACTTCTATTTACTTGCGTAGTGGTAGGTGACTCAGAAAAACCCAAAAATATCAGAAATCATAGTAATCTCAGTAGTTCAGGAATCTTAGTGATCTCAGTACTCAGTAATCTCAATAACCTCAGTATTCCCAGTCAATCTGAGTAACTTAAGTATAATCAGCCAGTCCTCAGAACTTAGTACATTCCGTCAGTCAATGGAGCTCCGTAAATTCAGTTTAGTTTAGCTCCGCTAAACAATACCACTAGTATCAGTTCTTCTCAGTTAATCAGTTCAGTGTCTTTCAGATGGGAGTAGGATTAAATAATGAGCGATCCTAGGGATGTGGACTCACCCGCTAGATAGGACTGAGATACCTAGAAGCAATTCCTAAGTTCAAGAACTATGTAGCCAGTATGGGTTGAGATGCACCCTACGCGTTTAGGGACTTATATACGTCTTATTTGGGTTACCTACCATGAGGGGTTTACAGAAAATCTCCCTATCAGAGAGGGTATACTCACAGTAGGTCTTTACCAGTGGTGCGGTACTGACACCCTTCTAACTGGGGTTACAGGTTGGAACTCACCAGTTTAGTTTTGGGGTGTGGTGGTTAGATGATCACTTCCCACAGTTACAGTTTTAGTCTCAGTCTCAGCCTCAGTAAAAGAACTCAGATAGTTCTTCAAATTTCAGGACTGTCAGATACAGTCAACTCAGATATAGAATGAAACTCAGATAGCTCCATCAGATTCAGGACTGTCAGATATAGTCATTCAGTTTATCAGTTATATCAGTTATCAAAAATCATGTCATTAGTATTCATCTCTAGGACTGTCAGATACAGTCAACCAGACCAGTTCTTCATAATCAGAACTGTCAGACACAGTTATTCATGTATCAGTAACATAGTATCAGTTCCCCAGATATCAGTAATTCCTTGTTATTAGTAAAACTCAATAGTCAGAACTCAGTATTAAGTACTAGCACGATCTCAGTTACAGTTACATATGCATGCATGTATTCTCATGTTCATGTTAGTCAGTCAGTTAGTATTGTTCATACATATAAACCTATTGCATTCAGCCTACCTCACTTACATACCAATACATTCAAAGTACTAACGCATTTGCGCTGTGGTGTCTTATACCATAGGTTTAGAAGCACAAGCTCCAGAGAACCAGTAGCATCCTAGTTCAGCGATAAGAGTTAGCAGTGAGTCCTCATCCTTCGAGGACATGATGATTTCATTACTAATTCAGTTTTTAGTTTACTTCAGGAGTCAGATTTAGTTGGGGACATATCCCATCAACTCCTTATTCAGACAGTTTAGAGGCTTTCAGACTATAGCATGTTAGACAGTTATTCTAAATTTTCTTTGGTATTGTTATACCATTTTCAGACATTGTTTATTAGATGTTCATTTAGTTTTGAACCTTATGGCCATTCAGTTCATATTTCCATATTTTATGGTATATTATGCAGTATACAGGTACAGATATCAGTCATGAGTTAGCTTGTGGTCCTTCGGGTTCATGGGCACCATGTAGCCTTTCGGTACTAGATTCGGGGCATTACAAACTTGATATCAGAGACTAAGGTTCAATAGTGTCCTAGGAAGTCTAAAATCCACATCTAGTAGAGTCTTGTACATGGGTGTATTGTTCACCATACTTATTTGCAGGAGGCTATGAGATGTTTTAGGAACAGTTTCCCTTCTTTCAGTATTCATGTCGTACCAGTGAGCATGAACTCCAGTTAAACTCTTAATCTAATTTGCTTCTTCCCTTAGTTTACAGATCATACCTCCCAAAAAGGATAATGAAAGGGGAAATGGAAGTCAATCAGTACCTCAGCCAGTCCAGCCAGATCCCCTGGACGAGCATGTTTCCCATGCAAAACTCAGGACTGCATTCACTACTCTAGCCAATTCAGTCGCAGCTTAGAATGAATGACAGCTACTGTTCCAGCCAACCTAGTTGCCAATGTTTCTATGGCCAGGATTCGGGACTTCACCTAAATGAATCCTCATTTATTCACTTGTTCTAAGTTTGAAGAGGATCTACAGGAGTTCCTCAATCAAGTTCATAAAGTCACATACATCATGGGAGTGACACCCAGTGTGAGCATAGAGTCAGCCACCTATCAGCTACAAGATGTAACCCATAAGTGGTATAAATAGTAGAAGGTAGACAAGGGTAAAAATACAGAACCCATAGAGTGGGAAGAGTTTGCTACAACTTTCTTTGATAGTTTCTTTTCCATAGAGAAGAAAGAAGCCAAAGTGTTAGATTTCATCAATTTTAGACAAGGTACAATGAGAGTAAAAGAATACTCCCTTAAGTCCATTAAGATAGCCAGGTACGCTCCTCATGTAGTAGGAGACAGTAGATCTAGAATGAGTAAGTTTGTGTAAGGGGTATCCGGTAGAGTGATTAAGGAGTGTAGGACTACGATGTTGATTGGTGACATGGAAATATCTAGGATTATGGTCTATTCTCAACATATTGAAGAGAAAAATCTTAAGAAGAAGGAGAGAGAAAGAAAGAGAGCCAAAATAGATAGTCATAGTTTTGCTCGACATGGGTCATAGGATGGTAACTATTCTCAGTTGTGTCAGAAATGTATAGCCCCAGTTCACTCTTCAGCTAGTGCCTCAGTATAAAATTTCAGAAATGACTATAAGAATCGGGCATCAGGCTCCAAGGCCCAGAGTAGTGAGAGCAGGGTTCTTACTCATCTACTTTGCGAAGAGTGTGGTAAGCATCATAGGGATGTGTGTAGAGCTAGAAGTGGTGTATGTTTCCGGTGTGGCGAGTTAGGTCACAAGGTTAGAGATTGCCCCCAGTCTAGTTATCAGAGTTATCTCCGCTCCTTAGCTCAGTTCGGTTGCCCAAATCAGTAGGGTGCCAATTCCAGCGGTATCAGTGGGAAACACCCAAATAGCCTCAATGCACTTCAGTCTTGATAGGATCACAAAATTCCTCCTGATGTAGTCACTGGTTAGTTACAGATCCCTTATTACATGTTCATGTTTTTTCAGATTCGGGAGCTTCAATTTGCTTAGTATTTCGAATCATGTTCCATGAACACAAAAATTTCAGACTCATGTCATGCAACTCATGAATCAGACACTCATGTCATGTTTTACTATTTGTTCAGTCCACATGACTCATGCTCTACTCCTAGTGATCAGTCAAGTTCAGATTACATTTTGTATACCTCCAGTTTAAATCTCTTGATAAATCCATAATGTTAGTATTTCATTTCTCAGGCCTTAGTCGATTGTTAAGGTTGATATAGTATTTGTTTGAGCATCGGATCCTTGCCAATGCCAATTTTTCCCCAAGTAGTTATCAGTATCCAATATCAGTACTTCAATATCAGTTTAAACCACAATTATCAAAACCCATCATTCAGTTCCAGTAAGAATCTCAGTTACAATTTTAGTTATAATACCAACTTCAGTTCAGTAATCAGATCAGAAACTCAGTTCAGTCCCAGATTTGCTTGACAATTGCTACAACTACCAGTCACTCAGTTAGTAGTATTTTAGTACTTCAGTCTACAGAATATATCCGAACTATGTTATCTGCCTGGCTTTGTGTTCTCGGATACTTTCTTTAGTATTTCATGAATTCATGCTTAGCTATCTCACGTTACTCATTTAGTCCCTTTTTCAAGTTCATAAAAACTCCATATTCTTAGCCCAGTTATTCAGACTACCATTCAATCTTCCATGCCCAATACCTAACCATAAATAAGTCGGCAGATCAAATGAGCCAGTCAGTAGGGAATTAGTTTAAATAGCTAGTATTTCAGTCTAACAGTCAATCAGACAAGTTCTTATGGTTTGGTTTTCCATCTTTCCATCTATTCGCCTTATTAGAAATCTCATGAATGAAACCATTCTAAGATGAATCAATCATGTAGATACAATCTTGCCTCAGTTCATGTATCATGCCTCAATTTCAAATCTCAGCTAATCAGTCACGACTCAGCTTCTAGGTGTCTTGTGTATCACTTTAGTCTTCAATATCTCCGCAGAGCCAGTATTCTTCGAGGGACCTAGTGTCCCAAAGGGGAGATACCCCATAATTCCTCAACGCTCTAATTCCTTAAAATATGTTCTCTTCGCATAAAGAATCCCGTTTAGAGTAGAGGGCACTCATAAGTTGAGCCTCAAATTCCCAACCTCAACCATGGTCCAGGTAATCAGAAGTTCAGTTTAGTTCATGATGTTCAGTTCGTATGTCACGTATCAGACCAAACTCAGTTAGGTTCTCATATTTCCGCTCATGCATGTTTAGTAATACGATCTCGGGTTCATTAGCATTTCTGATTAATATAACATTTATTCTTAGTCTTACTCAATTTCATGTTCAGTGTTCATCACAAATTTGGTACTAAGTACCCTTGCATATTCAGCCATGCATTCATATATCAGTTTAAGCATGTAATTATGCATTAGATATGCATTCTCATTGGGAGAAATTCAGTTCATCAGAATATTTAGTTATGTACTCATAAGTCAATTATTAGTCATGCATCAGATATGCATGAATTCAGCTTATTAGTCATGGATCAGATATGCATGTTCAGTATGTTATATTTAGCCATTAGTCATGTCAGTCATGAGATTATATACCAGTTATTCATGTTCAGTATGTACGTCAGTGTATGTTATTCCCCTCACTCTCAGTCTCATTCCAGGACGACTGTTCCCATGGGGGAGATATTGTAATACCCTGAAGTTTCCTAGCTAATTTTATCCCAAGAATGCATAGTATTAGCTTCTAAAATTGAATGATGATTTTTTTCTATGAGGAATTTTCAAGATTTTCACTTTTTGTTATGTGGTAAATTCAATAAGCTTTCCATAGATATAAGATTCACTTAAATCCGATGACTGGGTAAGAAGTTATGCCTATTTCAAGTTCCCATAGTAAAACAACGCCATATTGGTCAGTGGCACGCCGCACCACAAGCTAAAATGGCAATTTTCCTTTTCCAATGTCTCAGCATGATTTCTCCCGCATCACGCCAAAGTTCCAGGTCAGGAAGTAAGGGGAAACACGATGGCTATTCATCATGCCATCCCTTAGTTTCGCAATTGTCAAATTCCAGTGACACGGAGCGATAGCGCCGCGTCGCGCCAGGGACCCAGTTCGGGAATATTTTACTGAAATTGCAAGACACGACCAAGGGTTAAAAGGGTCAATTTCCTACCCTATTTAAACCCAATAACACGTGATTTAGTCAATCTTCACCCAAAATATACTAGTTTCTCTCAAGAACAAACTAGGGTTTCTATTGGGGATTCAAATTCAAGAAGGTTTCACCGTCAATCTTCATAAAATCACAAACTAAGGTATGCATAGTGTTCATTCATGGAATCCTTTAGTCCATGAAGCCCAAGATTCTCTTTTCTAAAGTCAAGATTTTAGAATTTCTTTATGAACTTTATGTTGAGTTTATTTTGTTTATGTTGAGAATGATCAATTGAATTCAAATCCATGTTGGGTGATTAATGTTATGTGGATTTGATTTGTATAGATGTATATTCATGTGAACCTATGATTAAACCCTAGGATGATAAAATTAGATATTGAATCGTGTGTCTAATTGTTGTATAATGGTGTCTACATATATTATGCCTATCATGTGTTTGACTAAATGCCGATATGAAGAAAAAGTGCCCCAACTAGCATGATATTATGAAATCCCCATATTTTTACAAGTTTATGTATATCACATGTTTGATGAAGTGCTTCAATATATGAATAATGAATTGTGTTGATTGTCATGTGTTCACGTAAGTCATGCTATGTCAGTTTCTTTCTATCGAGTCCTGGGGATACTTGTACCCGATAATTTAGTTGTGTACCTAGAGCCATGTTATGTTTTCACGATACTCTCAGTCAAGCTATGATCCATAGAAATCAGTCAGTCATGTGACTCGGGAAAACCCTGAAATCTCAAAAATCTCAATAATCTCATTAGTTTAGTAATCTCAATGATATCAGTACTCAGTAATCTTAATAACTTCAGTATTCCCAATCAATCTCAGTAACTTCAGTATTATCAGTCAGTCCTAAGAACTCAGTATATTTCATCAGTCAACGAAACTCAGTAAATTCAATTTAGTTTAGCTCCGCTAAATAATACCACTAGTATCAGTTCATCTCCGTTAATCAATTCAGTGTCTTTTAGATGGGAGCAAGATTCAGCACCGGGCGAGCCTAGGGATGGGGACTCACACACTAGATAGGACTGAGATCCCTACAAGTAATTCCTAAGTTCCAAAACTACGTAGCCAGCGTAGGTTGAGGTGCACCCTACTTGTTTAGGGAAATATATATGTCTCATTTGGGTTACCTATAAGGAGAGGTTGATGGAAGAGCTCTCTTTCAGAGAGGGTATACTCACAATAGGTCTTTAGCAGTGGCGCGGTACTGATACCCTTCCAGCTGGGGTTACAGGTTGGATCCCACCAATTCAATTCCGGGGTATGTCAGTTAGATGATCACTTTCCACAATTATAGTTTCTGTCTGAGTCTCAGCCTCATTAAAAGAACTCAGATAGTTCTTTAGATTTTAGGACTATCAGATACAGTCAACTCAGATATAGAATGGAACTCAGATAGCTCCATCAAATTTAGGACTGTCAGATATAGTTATTCACGTTACCAGTTATATTAGTTATCAAAACTCTTTCCATCAGTATTCATCTTCAGTACTGTCAGATACAATCAACCAGACCAGTTCTTTATAATCAGAACTATCAGACACAATTATTCATGTATCAGTAACATAGTATCAGTTCCCTAGATATCAGTAATTCTATGCTATTAGTAAAACTCAGTAGTCAGAACTCAGTATTCAGTCCTAGCACGATCTCAGTTATAGTTACGTATGCATGCATGTATTCTCACATTCATGTTAGTCTGTCAGTTAGTATTGTTCATACATATGAACTAATGTATTCAGCCTACCTCACTTGCATACCAACATATTCAAAGTACTGACGCATTTGCACTATGGAGTCTTATACCATAGGTTTAGAAGCATGAGTTCCAAAGAATCAGTAGCATCCCAGTTAAGCAATCAGAGTTAGCAGTGAGTCCTCATCCATCGAGGATATGATGATTTCATCACAAATTCAGTTTTTAGTTTATTTCAGCAGTAGAATTTAGTTGTTGAAATGTCCCATCAAATCCTTATTCAGTCAGTTTAGAGGCTTTCAGACTATGGTATGTTAGACAGTTATTTCAGATTTGTTTTGGTATTGTTATACTATTTTCAGACATTATTTATCAGATGTTCATTCAGTTTTGAACCTTATGGCCATTCAGTTCATGTTTCTACATTTTATGGTATATTATGCAGTATACAGGTATAGATATCAGTCATGGGTTATCTTGTGGTCCTTTGGGGTCATGGGCACCGTATAGTGTTTTGGGTACCAGATTTGGGGTGTTACAGTTTGGAACTCCAGTCTATCTTGTTATATTTTTGAAACTCATCTGCTACTAGTTGTATTATGTTTTGGTTGTCCAGGTTAATGGGGTGGTCTCGATCCTTGGAAGACTTGAGATACCTTTCATGACTAGGCCTTGGTTCTGGTCGTGACAAGAAAGCGCATCTCTCAAAGTATCAAACATGGGACCCAAGGTAGGAATACAAGAAATTTGAGATATGCTTTGTAAAGAATACCCTTTAGCATACTCGACCTTGATCCCTGATGCCTCAAAAATAGGCTATTTTCCATAGTTTTTATTCAAAAGAGGGATCATTCCATTTTTATTCAAATATCATTGGTTGGCTATGTCGACCATGGCCTCGAACTCAAAAATATCATTTTCCAAATCAAATATCTTACATTGATATGAATAATCATAGTGTAACAATCTGCCTCATTTTATTATGAACACTATGATTAAGAAACTGTAAATGGGATCCATCTTGAATTAAAACTATTAATATTTGAAAACCTCGTAAAAGTTTCAAAAATGATATAATAGACCAAAATTTTGAGAGTCTAGACTACCCTGCACCAATTGTAATGACATTGGTGATGCTACAACAATATTTCTACAGTAAGTGTCTTATAATTTTACTAGTAATCGAACAGTCAACCCCATAATTTAAAACCCTTTTTCCACCAGCTCTGATTTAATTTCATTGCCTCTTTCAAAAAAATACCCTAGGGTTACCTATACATTAAAAATAACATGGGTAAAGAGACGAGATTTCAAGAAGACATATTCCTGCAAAGATTTCACTGAATTTTCAATGGAATTTCTTGTAAAGGAACAAATAAAAGAGATCCATACACTCTATAACAACCAAAATCAGCATCAAGGAAGGTTATGGTTTAAATAGTAACCTTAGCTATTTGCATATATAACATGTAGTTTGACAGAAGATATCATGCTTAGACCTACGACATGGAGTTTGAATGGTTAATCATATACAAACTACTAGATAAATGAGGTTGTCTCTAAATGCATTACATAGGTATTGTCTGAAGAAATATGTTATCATTATAATGTTAATGTTAATTAAAGTTATGTAAATTAGGGGAAAACAAGTGATAATAGGTTATCATGTGAGTCTGTAGTTATGAAAGTGGTGTAAATGAGATTAAGGATGAGGTTAGGTCCTATTAGAGGTCTTGCAAGTACCGATCATATGTAGATTGGAATAGTTGGCTTGTGATCAATATAGAACAAAATAAATTAATAATAATTTCATATAAAGTGCGTCCAGAGTAAGGTGTGAGGTAGAAGTAGTGTAGAGAATGATTGCTAATATTGGCTAAGGAATTCACTCGTATATTAGGGGCATCTTCATATCGAGGAACCTTTAGTTATTTTGGGTTAGATAGAAGTGGTGAAGTGTTAGAAAAGGACAATATTAGTTAATAAACATAGAGAATTTAAATGTAACTATATTTTTGAGTTGATTTTCATGTTTATCCTTGAGTGAATATGTATTGTTGGCCTATGGTCTTACTAGTGATTATTAAAGTAACTTGGTATTCGACCCAATTCAAACAATGGTGATCCTTGAAGTTGATTAATGCTTAGATAAACTATGTATTTAATTTCATGTAGCTGCATTTTATGGTAGTCTGGTTAATCTTGATAGAGATATTCCTTTGTTATGATATTCAGTGGGTAGGTTACCTTATCGATCTATATGTATAATAGTTTGATGTTTAGGGGAGCATGTACCTAGTGGTAAGATACATAGATGTGTGACCGTACCTTCTTGTTCATCACGAATGAGAATATAATATCCTTAGTATGTTTGTACATAATTTATGATTGATTGATTTGTTTATTTTATGATTCATATATTGGGTTTAGTGTTAACTGCATTGCATAGGTGTTGTAATTAATAGATGTTGTATGAGACTATTTGTGGAATGATTGGATTAATTCACGCAGTATGTTACACTTATAGTAAGTGTAGAGTTATGGGTCTTTTCATTGAGGTTATAGGTGGCTTGAGTGGTTATCTGTGAATTGTAATGTGTCAATTTGAGATTTTTTATTGCGTGATAATTACTAAGTAGTTCATACCTGATTAGGTCTGTGTGAGATATTGGTTTTTATTAGTTAAAATATTTTATGAGTCTAGTAATATTAATACCTTAATAATTATTGTAACATAATCCATATCTATTAAAAGGGGTAAAGGATCATGGGGTAGAGTAAAGAAATGAGGTTTTCATAGTATGACTCATAGTAGTACTATCAATATGGGTGATTAAGTAGAATTTATAAATATGGATTGTCTTCACACTTGTAGTTGAAAATGGTTAGCTAGGTGTATAAGATATAAATGGAATTTTCTAGAGAAAAAGGTGAGTGTTCGTACATGGAATATGGACATAGGTGACATATGTTAAGTTGGATTATCATGTTACTCTTCTCATATTTCTATATGATGTTATATTTTTCTAACCCTAGTTGGATGATGATTCCTTTTAGTACGTGTTTTTTTTCTAAAACCACTATTATCATATCCATCTTTTTTGGGATATAGATATGTGGAAGGAATAATTGAGATTTTTAAATTGAAGCGGCAAGTATTTACCAATAGCTTTTGCATTTTATTTCTACAGTAGGAGATGTCTTATTTATTTGTTCCTTATTGTATTAGAAGCTCTTGTACATATTTTTACTAGATCTTGGATAATGTCGTAAGTGTTGGTGGTGTATGTAATCTTGTAGAAACTTTTGCTTTATGATTGTATTAATGTATGATTTGAAGTTATTATTTCAAATAAAGTTTTAACTGATCTTCTGCTTAATAATTTGTTGGATGGTAAGGATTATCCAATCTAATTAGAATAGAGTAGGTGCTACACAATCCTATAATTTGGTCTATAACTATTGGTATCTGAACCTTGGTTGTCGGTCTCACAAGTACAAGAGAAGATGTCAAGTAGAGTCCTGCATATTGGTGTATAGACATCCATATCAATCCTTGGGGGCTATGAGGGATTTTAGGAATTCTTCCTCTCTCCTTCTTCCCAATCATGCCATCCCTAGTCATTGTATATATGAATTAAGTCCAACTGGTGTTCGGTTGATCCCAAATGGTGTTTTGACCAACTCAATTGGAACTAATTGGTTCCAATTGGTATCTTACCTAGCTTAATTGATTCCAATTGGTATTTAGATGTAAGGGGTATGTTGACAGGTGATTAATTAACTAGTGATCATAGAGTGGAGTACTTGATTATAAATTAGAGCAATAAAGTTGTAGGTGAGTGAACGGTTAAAGGAAATTGTTCTGATTTGAATTTCATGGTAACTTGAAGGGTCAAGTGATGAGTCGGTTGTATATTTAAACTGAAATGTCTACTAGATGAACAAAATACCTACTAGCTGTCTTGGATGTTTAACTGGTGATTTGGGTGATCAAATGATAATTCGAATACATTCATGGAAATATGAACATTAAATAGAGGTTAAATTTTCTAATTGATGATTGGATTACATATTGCATGGCCTAAATACATTCTTAATATATTCATTTACAAACCAGTTCTATGACTGTTTTATCTATGTGGATGACCTGTGTCACGACCTAAATCGGGGCCTAGCCGTGATGGGTATCTCAATTCCATGGATGACTAGAGACCACTCCCATTAGCCTATCCAACCAGAACACAATAACTAGAAGCATATGGATTTCGAATAAATAACAAGATAGAGTTGAGTCCTGAATGTATAACAAGATAGAGCTGAGTTTCGAACATATAACAAGATAGAGTTGAGTCCTGAACATATAACAAGGTAGAAATATACATCAATAGGGATATACAAATCTACAACACAATCCACCAACACATTTTCCATAAAGGACTCTAAGAAACCAAACATCAAACAAAGTTGGTACATGCCCCCGGCCATAGCCAAATACCATCTGAAATAGTCTAAGACATAAATAAAGACAATACCATGAAATAGAGGTTGTCCAAAGAATGAAAACTCACCACTTTAAAGATGACTCTCGAACAATCAAAGAATCACCTATCACTATGCAGAAAAAGCAGAAGTGACTCCAAACCCTGCATCACATTGGGATATAGAATTGAAGGATGGTTAACGGGGTGAGCAGTAGCATGTAACTCAAGGAAGGGAAAAAATAATGCCATGATC
This sequence comes from Capsicum pubescens, assembly GCA_030864215.1. Classification (NCBI taxonomy): domain Eukaryota; kingdom Viridiplantae; phylum Streptophyta; class Magnoliopsida; order Solanales; family Solanaceae; genus Capsicum; species Capsicum pubescens. The sequence continues at coordinate 218,323,815 of CM061543.1, read as the reverse complement.
AAGTCAGTCCAAAATCATTCAAAATCATATGAAATCAATCATATATATCTAACATGCAAGGATAGGGAATATGATCTAGCATGAGATTTAAAACATTAATCTGGACTGGGTATCCATCTCGTTATCTAGGCATCCACGGGCTATATGGGTTCATCTCCCCCTGCTAAAAGGGCCCTAGTGTGTGTTAGCCTCAAAAACTAGATATGTCTAAGGAAGACCAAGGAATACACAGAGACCACAGCATTACAGGATACATAAATATATATAAGTGTGAACTATGGACACAGTCATCAAGACCCCCACGCCGGCAAATATGGTTTCCAGTATCCGTCCTCCTAGGGACTTACACCTTAATGATAAGCTATACAACCCCCATTAAGACCAATTAAAACAGTTTAAGAATACCCATTAGTTAACCAAGAATCATCCATTATGTCATATACCATTCGTATTGTCATACCAATTACGCTTGCAAGATAATATCATTATGCAATTCCAATTATTCATCACCTCAGGGGAATTCTCTAACCCTCGTGATTTATCAAGTCAAATTATGAAAGAATGCCTCGACCCCCGTCGTTTATAAAAATCAACTTGGGGGAATGCCTCAACCCCCATAGTTTTTAATTAAGTCAACACATGGCCATCAAGGCCTTCCAAAAAATTATTTACATTCTACTTAGCCTTTTATGCAATGCAATAGTTTAGGATCGTAAGCCAAACTATATGATTCACCATGTTTCAAAACCAATTATGCAAGTGGGTTCAAGTTACACAATTTCCAAATCAAATCTAATACCAAAAATCATTAATTTGGGGGAAATTAATAACCCCCACTCCATATAACCATGCTCATGCATGCAATCAGTTCAAAAACCATCAATAAATCATAAATAATGCATCTAACTGTCCCCAGTCATTATGGTTCATGTCACAACTCATGAAGTTTGGGTACAAGTTATTGCTTGAACTCGTAGTCTGGGCAGTGACTCAGGGCATCCTTTATGTTGATCCGATAAGTCATACAATATGACTCATAATGTGACATTATAACTCATAGGGTCCTAGTTGTACTCAAGACAAAAACAATAGTCAATCCAATGGTTTGGTCACGAGTCCCTCCATACAACTCGTGACCTCATCTTATGACTCGTAAAGTAGAGGTTATAATCAGAACAATAACTTGACACCTACACTGATCAGGCTACATTGCGGGTTCTACAACTCGTAACGAATCTTTTCTACTCGTTAGGTGAGTCGTTACCTAGGTAGAGAGCACAAAAGTCAAGAAATTTTTAGAGGCAAAAGTTTTTTATTACACTAACTCCCCTCCCCTAAGAACATTCATCCCTAAATGAGGAGTGAAGGCATCCATTAGCACGATTGTAAGACAAGAATGCAATAACAAAACCATTAATAAAGTCACAAAACAAAAAAAGTAGGAAAACCCATACCTTAAGCATGATTTTCCAACCCAGGGAACAAGAATGAATATCTAGACTTCACGTCCTCTTTATTCTCCCAAGTAGCTTCTTTCACTCTATGGTTCCTCCAAAGGACTTTCACCGAAGCCAAATCCTTAGTCCTCAAATGACGTACTTGCGTATCAAAAATCTCAACTGGGATTTTCTCATTAGACAAGAAATACGAAATACAAACACTCTCAATAGGGACTACAAAAGAAGCATCTCCCACACACCTTTTCAATATTGATATATGGAAAACCAGATGAATAGAACCTAAAATCGAAGGAAAATCCAATTCATACGCAATATTGCCCACTCTCCTCAAAATAAAGTACAGGCCAACATAATGGGGATTGAGATTCCCCTTCTTCCCAAAGATCATCACTCCCATTATATGACATACCTTCAAGAATACCCAATCACCAACCTTAAACTCCAGCACTTTTTTCCTCATATCCGCATAGGACTTTTGGTGACTCTGAGCATTCTTAAATCTATCTCAAATCACCTTCACCTCTTACATGGCGTGGTAAACCAAGTCCGGATCGAATAATCTAGTGTCACCAACCTAAAACCACCCAATAGGAGATCTAAACCTCCTACCATAATGAGCCTTAAAAGGATCCATCCCTATACTAGAATGATAACTATTATTGTAGGCGAAGAAGATGAGAGGCAAATAATCCACCCAACTACTTCCAAAATCAAACACATAGACCCTTAGCACATCTTCCAAATTTTGAATAGTCCTATCCTCTTGTCCAATTGTCTAAGGGTGTAATGTGGTGCTAAGGTTCACCGGTGTCCCCAAGCCTTGCTGCAATAAATGCCAAAAGTGAGAAGTGAACTACGTACCTCAATCAGAAATAATAAAAACTGGGGCACTATGTAATTTGACGATCTCCTGAATAAATAACTTAGCATAGTCCTCTCAGAAGTAAGTAGTCCTCACAGGTAAAAAGTGCACAAACTTAGTCATCCTATCCACGATGACCTCAATTGAATCATGATGATTCCAAGTCTGTGGAAGACCAGTAATAAAATCTATGTTGATCACCTCCCACTTCCATATGGGTAACTAAATCCCTTGAGATATGTCTCCAAGCCTCAAGTGCTCAACCTACACTTGCTGACAAACCATTCACTTATCCAAAAAGTTATCCACATCCATCTTCATATTGTTCAACAAATAAATCTCTTTCAAGTCATGATACATCTTTGTTGAACCAGGATGAAATATATACCTTGAATTATGAACCTTAGCCAAAATCCTTTCTCGTAACCCATCTATAACTGTAACACACAACCTACCTTGGTACCTTAAGTTACTATCTCCACCATGAAATTCAAGAGGAGGGTGAATTTAAATTTTTTTATGGGTCGACTACTGACTCCTCACAGTCGACTCACCTACAGATCAGTGCACTTCACAAACAGATATGATTTAAATTAAATAAGAAAGTAAATAACAAAACATAAATTAATAACACAAATATATATCCCAATTCGAAATACCAATTGGTGCCTACTTCTAGTCCCCTTGGGTTTCAAAATTTCCTTGGATCATTCAATGTTTGGATCAAGTACAATGATAGAAAATAAGTTTTAAAGACTTATTTTTCTCTTCAGATCTTATGACATAACTGTAGTTGATGTTACAAAGTTGACTCGATCCTACTCTTTATATAATAATTGTAAAATTAAAGTTACAACGCCTTGTGATACAAAGATTGAGGCACTTTAAATTTTTTGCTTGAATTTATGTGACCCGTGTCTATCTTTAGTCTTCATCTTTTATAGTCTTCGATTTCTACTACTCATAAGGAAGCATAAGAGATTTTTTCTCAATTAAGGATTTAAATTGATTCCTTGATTGAGGGATGGAACCATAATGTATGTCCATATCAGATATGTCCATATATGGGGCATTTTCCATAATTATACATGTCCATATCAGATATATCCATGTACCAGTTATGGACTTTCCTCTTTTATATTTTGATTTTATCTGCCGTGATTTTTAGATTGTGATCTTTTTTCTATTTCCAAAATATTTGATTGATTTACTTGCCATAATGTTTGGATGCCATGATCCTCTATATCTTCAGGTGAGATATCCTTCAATTTTCTAATATCCTCTATCTTCTTTTAAGTGATTGTGATTGATCTAATTTTTCGTGACTTTTGGGCTAAGATTCTCCTTCTATTTGTTCTCATTGTGACTAATTTACTTGGATAGCATATACTGTGAATATATGTCCTTCCATTCCTAGAGCCAACTTCCTTTATGACTTACAAACATTAACAGTCCCAATAATATTTAAAGTTACACTTTTTAGTTTGTCATTACTAAAATGTAGACTTAAGAGGATAACAATCTCCCCTTTTTTTATAATGACAAACAAGAGTAAACATCATTTGACAGTTGACTTCCTTGTTTATCAGCTTGATCTCCCTAACTTATAGGCGACTCTAATGTTTTGACTTCCCTGTATGTCATCTTGCTCCCCCTGACTTGTAGACGACTCTGATGTTTCTGCTTTCTCCCCCTTTGACATAATAAAAAAACAACAACACGTAGGCAGTATGTAGACAAAGAAATGCATACATAGAGATACGCATAGACAAAGTAATGATGACTTCTTTCAGAAGAGGTGCAAATAAATTTTTATTTAGCAAAAGTCTTGGAAAATTACTGTCCAAAAACATAAAAATCATTAATGCTGAGAATACCAAGCCTTTTTTTAAGGGAACAAAATCTTTCTTCTAGCAGGGTTTTGTAAAAATATCTGTGAGTTGATTTTTAGAGTCAACAAATTTTAGAATAAAATCACCATTTTCCATATGATCTCGAATAAAATAATGATTAATATCAATATATTTAGCCTTAGAATGAGCACACTATACTTAGACAAGCTAATAGCACGAGTGATATCACACATAATAGAAACAAATTTAAAAGATAAATCAAAGTCAAGAAGCTGATGCATAATCCATAAGATTTGTGTACCACAGCTTTCGATGGCTATGTATTATGATTCAATGGTTTAAAGAGCAACGGAAGTTTGCTTCTTGTTATTCCATGAGATAAGGGCCTCACCAAGAATTTGATAAGTTCCACTAGTTCTCTTTCTATCATTTTTGTCTCCTGTAAAATTTGCATATAAATAACCAATTAAATCAAAATCTGAGGAGAAGGGATACCATAGTCCAAAGTCTTGAGTTCCTAATAGATATTGGATGACTCGTTTGATGGTAGTGAGTTAAGACTCCTTGAGAGTAGACTGGAGCCTGGCACACTTGCACACACTGAACATAATGTCTGGTTGACTTGCACTCAGGTAGAGTAGAGATCCGATCATCCCTATGTAAATTTTTTCATCAATGTCTTTTTTGGATAAGTATGAATCAATGCTTATAGATGGGCTCCTTGGTGTTCCATAGGCCTTTTATTTTTCCATACCAAACTTTTTGATGAGTTATTTCATGTACTTAGCTTTACTGATGAAGGTGCCTCTGGGAGTATGTTTGATTTACAATCACAGAAAAAATGTGAGCTCGCCCATAAAGCTCATTTTGAATTCTCCTTTTCATCAAATTAGCAAAATTCTTGCACATAGAGATGTTATAACTACAAAAAATGATATCATCAATATAAATTTGCACAATGAGAAATTGAATCAAGCTTTTGTATGAACAATGTAGTGTCAATTTTACCCCCTTTGAAAATTGTCATTTAGTAAAAAAAGTACTCAATCTCTCATACTAAGATTTTGGAGCTTGTTTACGGCTATAGAGTGCTTTTGATAATTTAAAACATGATTCGGATATGATGGATTTACAAATCTCAGAGTTTTTTTTATGAAGACTTCCTCATGAATAAAGCCATTTAAGAAAGCACTTTCTACGTCCATTTGATATAACTTACAATATTTAAATGCGGCAAAAGCTAATAAAATTCGTATTGACTCTAACCTTTCCATGGGGGAGAACGTCTATTCATAATCAATACCTTCCTGATGGGTGTAGCCTTGAGCTATAAATCTAGCTTTATTTATAATAACTTTACCTTCTTCATCTAATTTATTTTTGTAGACCCATCTAGTTCGAATTACTGAGCAATTTTTAGGTCTTTCAACTAGAGTCCAGACTTGATTTCATTCAAACTGATCCAGTTCTTCCTTCATATCTTCAACCCATGAATCATCTTTGAGGGCCTTGTTGGTTTTCTTGGCTTCAATTTTAGAAACAAGGGCGGAAGCTGCTTATCTCCTTAATGATGCTCTAGTTTGCACTCTATATTCTGGATTTCCAATGATTAGTTTGTTTGGATGACTAGCATCATGCTTCTAATCCTTTCGAGCACTTGCCTTTACTATTTCTGCTTTAGGAGTCGACTCTTAGGAGGGTGTAGTCGACTTATCTTTTAATGGCTCAGGGATTGTGCTGTTACTTTTTTTATATCGTAGGTTATCCACCTATTCTTCATCACCACTCAAACTAATGGAAATGTTACTAGATTCATCAAATTCAATATTGATGGATTCCTTAACACATAAAGTTATTTTATTAAAAGCCTTGTACACATGATTGGTGGGACACTACCCAAGAAAAATACCTTCATCACTTCATGGATCAAATTTTCCCAAGATATTCTTACCGTTGTTGTGAATAAAACATTTGCAGCCAAAAGAATGGAAATAATGATGTTGGGCTTCTTTTCTCTTTTAGAGATAATTGAGTATTTTCTTTAGGATAGGTTGGATCAGGAAACTATTGAGGATGTGACAAGCGGTGCTTACTATTTCTTCCCTGAAATGATCTAGAAGATTATGTTCTAACAGTATTGTCCTAGCAGTTTCCTGAAGAGACCGATTCTTCTGTTCTATTACACCATTTTTTTATGGGATCGAGGTGAAGAGAAGTTTTGAGAATATTCATTCTAAGAAAAATACTCCTCAAATGCCTTAGTTTCAAATTCTCCTCCGTGATCACTATGAACATAAGTGATGAGGTGTTTGGCTTCTCTTTGTACCTTTTTACAAAAAATCTTTAAAATTGTGAAAGCTTCATGTTTATAATTAAGGAAAATTACCCAAGTAAAACGTGAATAATCATCAACTATGATAAAAACATATCTCTTTCCACTGATGATTGCAGATTTGGTGGGGCCAAACAGATCCTTGTAGTTTTTCATATGTCATGTTGTAAAGATCTCTGTCTTCTAAAATGGAATTCATGGTTTCCCAAATCTTTGGGAAACTTTGGACCAGCTTCTGGACTTGCAGGCTATGTGGATAGATCATCCCTAGTGATTTCAGTTTGCATACGATCTTACTGAATCTGGAAAACATTGTTTCAATGTCCTCATTCGCTTCCATTTTGAACTTCTCATATTTGTTTACCAGGGCAACAATTTTTGACTTCTTGACTTTGGTGTTTCCTTCATAGGATACATCCAATTTGTCCCATATTTCTTTTGCAGTATCGCAGGTTGATATCTTGTCGTATTCTTCTCCACTAATTGCACAAAGAAAAACTCATAGCACATGCATTAGTTTGGATTAACTCTTATTTTTCTTTGGTGACCTCGAAGCTTTCAAGGTCTTTTATGTCGGAACTGCTAGATTTTTTGTCTTTCTTCTTTGACTTCTCTTTAAGTCCTGGATCTACTTTGGACCCTTAATGATAACAGACCAGGCATGGAAGTCATTTGATTGGACGAAGATTCTGAACCTATTCTTCCAGTAATAGTAATGTTGTCCATTAAAGTATGGTGATCTTGTGGAGGATTATCCATCCTGAAGAAGAGCACCGAGAATATGATAACTTTCCATTTGATCTTTACTCACTTGTGGTTAAGAAACACTATTGGTGATACCTGCTCTAATACCAATTGAAATTCAAGAATAGGGTGAATTGAAATTTTCTTGTGAGTCGACTACTGACTCCTCATAGTCGACTCGCCTGCAGATCAGTGCACTTCACAAACAGATTGGATTTAAAACAATTAATCAAGGTAATAACAAAACATAAAGTAGCAACACAATGATTTATCCTTGTTCGGAACATCAATATGGTGTCTACTTCTAGTCCACTTAGGTTTCAAAGTTTCCTTAGATCGTTCAATGTTTTGCTCGAGTACAATGATAGGAAATAAGTTCTAAAGACTTATTTTGCTCTTCATATCTTATGACACAGCTTCAGTTGATGTTACAAAGTTGACTTGATCCTACTCTTTATATAACAGTTGTAAACTAAAAGTTACAAAGCCTTGTGAGACTAAGATTGAGACACTTTGAATTTTCTCCTTGAAGTTGCGTGAACCATGTCTGTCTTTAGTCTTCATATTTTATAGTCTTCAGGTTCTACTCTTCATAAGGAAAACCATAAGATTTCTTTACAATCAAGGCTTTAAATTGATTCCTTGATTGAGGGATGGAATTGTAAAGTATCTTCATATTGGATATGTCCATACGTAGTGCAGTTTCCACAATTATACATATACATATCAGATATGTCCATGTATCGGTTGTTGCCTTTCTTTCTCTATGTTCTGATTTTGTCTGTCGTGATTCTGAGATTGTGATACTTCTTCCAGTTCCATGATATTTGACTGATTTTCTTGCCATAATGTTTGGATGTCCTGATCTTCCATATCTTCGGGTGAGATACCCTTCAATCTTCTAATATCCTCTATCTTCTTTTATTTGATCGTGATTGATCTGATTTTTTGTGACTTTTGGGCTGAGATTCTCCTTCCATTTTTCCTCATTATGACTGATTTACTTGGATGTCATAGACTGTGAATTGATGTCTTTCCATTTCTAGAGCTGGATTCTTTTAAGACGTCTAAACATTATCAGTCCCTATATCCTTCAAAGGTACACTTGTTAGTTTGTCATTATTAAAACATAGACTTAGGAGGCTAACACACCAATCTCAAATGCCATGACCTTCTATTGACCCATATCATCCTTAATCTGCATCAAGATGGGGTCCGACATCTATTTTTTCTTTACCTCTGCACTAAGAGATGACTTCACTACCTCTTGTACAATCAAACCTCCATCCCCAAAATCCAAAAGACAAACCCCAAGATTATCCAATTGGTGAATATCCTTCACCATTCCCATCTCCTCATCATCCACATAAGACAAGCTACCCATGGAGAACTTGTTAAAAGCAATAGCAACCACATTATCCTTACTTGGATAGTAGTGGAGACTCATGTCATAGTCCCTGAGCAACTCAAGCTATCTCTTTTACCTGATATTCCACTTCTTCTAGGTAAACACATAATACAGGCTTTTATGATCTGAATAAACATCAACATGAACCCCATACAAATAATGGTGCCAAATCTTCAATGCAAACATCACGGCTTCCAACTTTAGATCATGAATCAAATAATTCCTTTCACGAACCTTCAATTGCCTAGAAACATAAGCCACAACGTTACCATGCTGCATCAGCACACAACCCATCCCCACATGAGACACATAACAGTATACAACAAAAACATCATTACCCTTAGGTAAAGTAAGAACCAAAGCATAATTCAACTTATCCTTCACTTTCTCAAAACTACTTTAACAAGCATCGGACTATAAAAATTTCACCTTTTTTCTGAGGCAACTTAGTCATTGGAAAAGCAATAAAAGAGAAGCTCTTAACAAACCTCCTATAATACCCTACTAAACTCAAGAAGTTCTAAATGTCGGTTGGAGTCGTGGTTCTAAGACAATTTTTAACCACCTCAACTTTTCTGTGGATCCACCATGATTGCCTCAGTAAAAACAACATGACCAAGGAAGGTCAAAATATTCAACCAAAACTCAAACATCAAAAACTTGACATACAATCACTGATCCTTATGAGTCTGTAACACTACTCGAAGGTGATTGGCATGATCCTCCTCACTCTTAGAATGTAGAAAGATATCATCAATAAACATGATAACAAATAGACCCAAAAACTACTTGAATACTCAATTTAGGAGATCCATAAACACAATATTAGTCAACCCAAATGACATCACCAGAAACTCATAATGATCATATCGGGTTTGGAAAGCAGTCTTAGGGATATCCACCTCCCGAATATTTAACTAATGATAATCTGAAAAAAGATCAATGTTAGAAAAACATATAGCACCCTAAAGATGGTCAAAGTGATCATGTATCCTAGAAAGAAGATATTCATTCTTCACTATCACCTTATTTTGTTGTTGATAATCTATCCACATCCGAAGGAAACCATCCTTCTTACGCACAAAATGCATGGGAGTACCCCAAGGGGACACACTAAGATAGATGAAAACCTTATCAGGCAGATCCTTTGATGACTTCTTAAGTTTTTTCAACTCAGCCGAAGCCATTCTATATGGAGGGATAATGATAGGAGGGGTATCCAGTAGAAGATTAATCCTAAAATCTATTTCCCTATCGGGAGGAATAGCAGGAAGATCATTGTGAAACACCTCAGGAAACTCTTTAACATAGTGAATGATTTTAAAGAGGGAAACCTAAAACTAGACTATTTAACCCAAACCATATGATAAATACACGCCTTACAAATCATCTTTTGGGATCTATGATAGGAAATAAATTTTCCCTTAGGAACTAGGGAACTACCCTCCCACTCTGTTACAGTTTTATTAGAGAATTCCAAATTGACCTTTCATGTCCTATAATCAAGAGACACGTATCACGAGTGAATCCAATCTATCCCAAGATCATATCAAAGTCTATAATATTCTACTCTATAAAATCCACCAAGGTTTCCCTACCATAGATAGACACCACACAACCCCTATAGATCTTTTGACATAATAGAATTGCGTATCGAGGTAGACATAGAGAAGGGATTGGAAATGTATTCAGGACCAAAACAAAAATGAATAACCATATAAGGAGACACATAAGAAGTGGTGGACCCCAGATCAAGTAGAAAATATACAACATGAGATAGAAGTTGTAACATACCAATGAAAACATCAGGAGATTCCTTAGATTCTTGATGGTTGGCAAGGACATAAAGAAGATTTCAACCAGTTCTGGCACAAGATGTAGCATCCTTGGGCACAAGAGCTGAAGAAGTAGCAACCAGAACCATATGATCTTGAGTAGCAATATTTGTTGATGGACAGTTCCTCTGTATATGACAAGTCTAGCAATATTTGAAACATAGATTCCTCCACTCATAGTAATAACCATGGTGAAATTGTCCTTAAGATCTGCAAAGAGGATGGGGTAGGGCTGACTGAGTTCCACTATCCTGAGACTTGACACCTTGCGCTTTAAACCTACTATTAGTCAAAAAGTGACAATCACCAGACAGCTTAGAACATGGACAACTATCTGTAAAATATGAACCCGAGTTTCCCCAAGTCCTCCTCTTGCCCCACTACCTACCATCTCTACCACTATTTTACTGGCCTCCATCCTCCTCTATATATCTAAACTTTTTAGTCTGCCTCTCTCTCATTTATTCTTCTTTATTCTTGTTATCTTTAACCTACTATATATACACCACAAGCCTAGAGATATTTATGTTATTATTCAATATTGTGGCCTTACACTGTAGTACCAAGTCTCAAGATAAATCCAAATCAAACTTCCTCATTCTCACCTCATACTATACACAACCTTCAGGGATTATCAAGACAACTGGTGAAATTTCAAAGCATACTTCTTTACAGTTATCCTTCCCTACTTCAAGTTCACAAACACTTTGTCCTTAGCCTCCCTCAACTCGAGAAAATAAAAAATCAAGGAAAGCACCAGAAAACCCCTCCCACATAGTCTGTTTAGCATCATCACCCCTCGATAGCTCCTACTCCTCATACTCAAAAAGCTCGAAGAGCCTGAGGAGGACTGGTAGGGGTCGATGGAACTCCACGTAGGTAGTTCGGAGTAGGAACCCTAGACCATATTTGTACTCCATAAGTAGAACGAGTTCTATCCATATTGTTATCCGGTAGGATAAAGGATTTTCCATGAGCATCAGATTTTTCAGGGAAGCATGATCTGAAATATGAACAAACAGAATAAGAGGATATTTCAATGCCCTAGACTCGATAGCTTGAAAATAGAAAACAAGAAAGGGGAAAATTCCTAAATTCCTTGTAGCCCGTCCCTTATAAGTGTGGTGTTCTACACACCCATAAAAGAGACTCTACTTGACATGGCTTTGTCAACATTCAATGATTCTAAACCTAGGCTCTGATACAAAGCTTGTCACAACCCAAACTAGGTCCTAGTCATGACTGGTATCTCAAGTCCACCAAGGATAGAAAATCACCCCAATTAGCTTAGCCAACCAGAGCACAATAACTAGCAATGGAAGAATTCCTAGCAAATAATAAGATAGAGATGGGTTTTAAATATATAATAAAATAGATATGAGTTCCAAATATATAATAAGATAAAGCTGAGTTCCAAACATATAAAAAGATAGAGAAATATATGTCAAGAGGGGTCTAATAATATACAACACAATCTACCCACACTCTGTCAACAAAAGCCTTTAAGAGACCAAACATAAACCAAATTTGGTACATGCCCAAGACCAAAGCCAAATTCCCACTAAAATAGTCTATGACATCAATAAAGACAAGACTATAAAATGAGGGACTTCAGAAGAATGGAAGCTCACCACTTCAAAGATGACTCTTGGACAATCTAAAAATCATTTATCACTGCATAGGAAAATTAGAAGTATCTCTGAACCCTGCATCGCGTGGGGATACAACATCTGAAGATGGTTAGTAGGATGAGTACTGGGATATAACTCAAGGAAGGGAAAAAATAATATCATGATCAAGTCAGTCCAAAATCATTCAAAATCATATGCACATAATTATATACATACATATAACATGTCGATATAGGGAACAAGGTTTAGCATGAGATTTAAAATATTAACCTGGGTTGTGTAGCTATCCCATCATCTAGGCACCACCCATGGGCTATATGGGTTCAACTCCCCCTACTGAAAGAGCATCAGTAAGTGTTAGACATATGAACTAGAGATATCCAAGAAAAACAAGGATATACCCCAACCCCATGTCATTCCAGGATATATGAATATATATAAGTATGAACTATGCACACGATCATCGAGACCCCCATGCTGACAAATATGGTTTCCAGTGTTCATTCTCCCTGGTACATATACCTTTATGATAATATACACAACACCCCATTAAGCCTAATTAAAATAGTTTACACATTCCCATTTGTTAACCAAGAATCATCCATCATGAAATATACCATTTGTAACATCATACAAATTATGCTTGCAAGCTAATATCATTATTCCATTCCAGTTACTCATCAAGATGGGGGAATGCCCCAACCTCCTTAATTTATCAAGTCGGATTTTGGGGGAATGCCTCGACCCCCATCATTTATAAATATCAACTTAGGGCAATGCCTCGACCCCTATAGTTTGCAATTAAGTCAACTTATGGCCATCAAGGCCTTACAAAAAATCATTTATATTATATTTATCCTTTTATGCAATGCAATAGTTTAGGATAGTAAGCCAAACTAAGTGATTAACCATGTTTCAAATCCAATTATATAAGTAGGTTGAGGTTACACAATTTTCAAACTAATTCCAATATTAAAAATCATTAATTTGTGGGAATGACATGACCCCCATGCCATATTACTATACCCATGCACTCTATCAGTTTAATTTCCATTAATAAAGCCAAAAATTGCATATAAAATCATGGGAATACTATTTAAGCAACAATAATCCAAAACCCTCAAATCAAGTTCCAAAATCAACATTTAAAACGACATGAATATCAACATTACATGCCATAAATAAAACACAAGTTTCTAGGGAAGAGATACATACCTGAAAGTATTTAGAATTATGAAGGAAAATCATCAATTGGAGCTCTAAATGCCAAATCCTTAGAAACTCTAGTTGTTATTGCCTTGGGAATTTTTTAGAGAAGAATATTGATTATGTTATGATAATTTGATGATAATAGGGCCACAAGAGTGTTTTAGGTCGTGGGATAGAAGTTTGATGGGATAAAAAACCAATTTTCCCTTAATGAGAATGTGTAGGAAAAATATCCCTAGTCATTTTGGGTCATGTCACAACTCATGATATCTGTGTATGATTCATTGCCTGGACTCATAGTCTGGGCAATGACTCAGGGCATCCTTATGAGTCATACAATACGACTCATAATATGATATTACAACTCGTATGGTTCTAGTTGTACTCAGTATAAAAACATTCACCAATCCACTAGTTTTATCACGAGTTCCTACATACGATTCATGACCTCACCTTACGACTTGTAAGGTCGAGGTCATAATCATAATAGTAACTTTGGAACCTATACTGGTAAAGCTATAATTGGGGTCCTATGACTTATAATAAGTCTTTACAACTCGTTACGTGAGTTGTTACCTGGGTAGTGAGCACGAAAGTCAATAAATTTTCAAAGATAAAAATCTAGGGTGTGTTATAATTTGGGTGTGTAATTGACAAGTCAAATACATACGGATACACCTAATTTATAATTGATGACTTGTTGTATGATTAAAATTAATATTTTTGATTTATGGTTGTGCTGTATAATTCCAGATTGTTGGGTAAAATTTTATGTTATTAATGAAGAGGAAATATAGTTAAAGAGATTTGAAGATAGTCACATTAAGGAGGGCCTTGAAGTCATTGCGAGAGAGGTGCCATAGAAGTGATGGGCCCGTAGTATCAATATCAATATTCCTATTATAGCGAGGCTGCTTTAGTAAGCTCCAGGTAGTGATCCTACCATCCTTCCCCTATATTAGCATCCCTTTTCTAACTAATCATATAGATGAAATAAGTGAAATAAACTAATCTATGAAATGCAATTTAGATGTAATGAAAAGCATTAAACCATATAGCATAAAAATAAAATCTTCCAAAAGTTGAAAAACAAGAATATTGTTTGTTACAACCCCAAAAAAGTCCATCAGCAAGTCAATTACAAATGAAAAAGTGGGTTAAGGGGAAATGTTATGAAAAAGAATCAGCTAGCATTCCCATTTTAATTGAATCTTAAATCATTAGTTCATTCTTCTTCTATTCTGCTCAGGAATGAGAACTCATGTGCATCCTCAATTCATAACTTGGGGAGCTTCTCATGTAAGGCCAAATACCCAAACATATCCTTCATGTTTTTGCATATTTAAATGATCATACAATCTCTGGAGAGCCTTTCCTTCTTTTCCTTATCCATATCCCTTTGAAGCTCTGCATGGGCCAGTACAAATAAGAACTAGGATATTTGGAGGTCTGATAGGGTTATGGATCAAGTTGGAGTCAACCCTCAGAGAGGCATGTGTGATGGAATCAAGTAGTTCTTTATTGAAACCAAGTCAGACTCCATATAGTTGAGAGATCTCAGAGGTTTTTTATAGTGGGTTCTATCTTCTGCACCCTCCTGAGCTCTAATATTCTCCTGTTGATTTCTACTTTTATTTTCTTTTTGCTTTAACCCTAAGTACTCTTTACCTTAAGAGGATTGAAGGGCATGCCGTACTCTAAATTTATTTAGTCATCTTCCCAAAACATATGTGCTCGATCACACAATTCAGTAACCTAGGCAAGAAAGTATGGATTTTTCATATTTCAATGGTAGAACTCTTTCCATTTAACTATAAGTTGAGCCCCTATATTGAGCTTTATTCTTCTTATATTACAAGCCACTACTAAAAACCGAGGGTAAGTGAAGTTGGTAATATTTCCTTAAGCATGAATCCTATGGGACACCAGTTTAACTCATCTCTAAGCCTCTATAGAAAAGTAGTTGCACTAGATCGTCCGGCGCCAAAGTGTCCAATAGCCATCACAAGTCACTCTTTGTGAACTTTATTTCATAAGCATCACTTGAGAGATTTGGCACCCCTGAGGCATTATTGATAGTGTCCACATGGGCATTCACTACCCAAATATAAATGCTAGGGTGTGTCTTGTCCCAATGCACAGTCAAGATCATAGTATAAAACTCCCATACCTAGCCCGACTTACAATCTTGGGTAGGTTCCATTAGCAACATCCACCCAAACTCCTGCAAGCAGACATAGAATTTTGGTGTCTTTTTCTTCATGTTCTGCATTACAATGTCACTAATGTATCAAGATAATCTCCTCCTATAATTTGAGAACCTTTTCTGGAAAGCTAGGTCGAGAAACTTCATGTAAGAAAGAGGAGCATATCCTTGGCTTTGGATTGCCATAATGTAGTAGTCTTGTAAAATAAAGGAAAATCAGAATTAGGATTCATTGTTATACTAAAAAGGAAGTAAGTTTTTAAATACTAAAAATTTAGCATCATTAGACATTCGTCACTGCTAGACCATAACAATAGCAGGAGAGATCCCATTGTAGTAGTACTACTATAGTGGCATTATGTTGTAGTGAAAAGTATCCCGATGTAGAAACCTATCGTCCTCAATAACCATGGCATGTATTAATGGTGTCCCATTGAAATTTTTTGAGTTCTCAAATCCATAACGGGTCTAATAAAGTAACACATGACTTCTAAATATCAATTTTATGGTAATAAAACCCTAATTCAAGCCTAGTGTCTTAGAAACCATTGGAGAAGATGAATATTCATCTAATGCTCTATTTTCAAGCCCAAAACTACCATGAACTTTGTAATTTTATGCCTAGAATGCTATAGGAGAATTGAGGATGTAAACTAATCTTGCATACTTTGAAAATTACTTTGATAAGAGGCAAATCTGAAGCTTGCCCAAAATCACCCAAAACCATTTGAATTTTAAAAAATTATGACCTAAACTATGAATTTAATAATAGTAAATCTTAAAAATGGAGTAAGGATGAGTTATTTACTTAAAAATCAACGAATAGGGGGCAATAATTGATAAGAGAGTATTTGTGTCAAAGTAATGTATGTTGTCGAAGTGGATAGTAAGAAGCCACTTCTCCTCTCTTAAAATCCATTGGTCTACCACTATAGCAGATTGACTATCATTGTAGCGGTATCATTGTGGTATATGTCATTGTTGCAGTGGAAGCTCCAATGAGGGGGGATTTTTCTATCCTATGTTTATTTTAATGGGATATCTTGTCATGTCTCTTTGGATACCTTGGGTGGTCCTATACACCTAAAACTAGACAACATACATCTTAGAATGATTGGAATTTTGGTTAGTATCGATCTTCTATTCCATGCATAACCTAGCCATTTGAGGATGAATGATGGGTAAATTTGTCTCTAATATAATGACATATTTTTTCAATATTATGAAAAATGCAATAGAGAAGTCATGAATGAGACACATCTTAAATTAAACTTGTTAAGATTTGAAAGTATTGGTAAAGTTTCTTCAAATTATTCAATCGATCAAAAGTTTAAGAGGGTAGACTATTCCGCACTCGTTGCAGCATCACTAGTGTTGCTGCAGCGATATTGCTGCTTTGAGAGTCTAGCTGTTGCAGCAGTGATTAAGCATTCAACCTCAAATTTTAAAACTTCTTTTCACCATCTCTTGTTCTAATTATGACTCCCAATAATACCTTAGGAGTACCCCTAGATTAAAACAACATATATAAAGAGGCAAGACTGTAAGAAGACGTATTCTAACAATAATTTCAAGGAATCTCTGATGAAATTTCTAGCAAAGGATCAAGGAAAAGAGATCCATACATGCTGTAGCAGCTAAACTCAACATTAAGGTATGTTATGGTTTAATTTATAGTATACCTTGGTTATTTGCATATGCAACAAATATTTTTTATGGGAGATAACATGCTTAGGCTTATGGTATGGAGTTTAGATCGTAATCATATGCAAACTGTAGGATAGATAAAGTTGTCATTCAATGTCTTATATAGGTGTTGTCTAAAGTAGTATGTTATCCGTAAGAGGTTTATATTAATTAAGGTTATGCAAATTAGAGGAAAATAAGTGATGGTGGGGTATCATGTGAGTCCATAATTATATAAATGATGTAAATGAGATTAACAATAAGGGTAGGTCTAGCTAGGGATGTTGTGAGTGTTGATCATGTTATGGATTAGTAAGTCGGGTTGAGATCAATCTAGAGAGGCTAAAGTAATTATAATAAAAGTGTATAAAGTATGAACAAAGTAAGGAGTAAGGTATAATTAGTAAGAGTGGTGTTAGTATTGATTATGATGTTTAATATTTGTTAAGAGTCACTCGTAGATTAGGGGGGTCCTCATAACGGGGAACCTTGGTTGTTCCAAGGTTAGATAGAAGTGGTGAAGTATAATATAAGGACTGGATTAGTTAATAAACATTGAGAAATTAAATGTAGTTATATACTTAATTTGATTTCTATGATTATCAATGATAATAATTATGATGGCCTTTGGGCTTTCTTGTAATTGATAAACTAACTTGGTAGTCAATCCAATTCTTAAAATAGTGAACCTATAATTTGGTTAATTCTTACATAAATTTGGTATCATAGTTTTGTTAATTTTGATAAATATATACATTATTATGATATTCGGTGGGTTGGTTACCTCGCTGGTACATATTTAATGTTTGGAGGAGTAGGTACTTCATTGTTATGGTACATAGATATGAGCTTCTCCCTTGTAGGTCATGACTAATGGACGTATAAGACCCTTCATATGTGTAAACAATTTATGAACGATCAACTATTTTTTTACATTGTTCATAACATTGGGTTGACTATTAAGTACATTGCATAAGTTTCGTGATTAATAGAAGTGGCATGAGACTATTTGTGGAATCATTAGAATAATGTAATTAGTATTTTACACATGTTGTAAGTAGAGAGACATGGGTATTCCCGCAGTGGTTATTAGAAGCTTTAGTGATTATCTGTGAATTATAATGTGTTTGTTGGAGATTGTTTATTATGTGATGATTACTAAGTAGTTCATACCTGATTAAGTCAAGGAGAGCTATTTCTCCCTATTAGTTAAGGTACTTAATGAGTCTAGTGATTTAAATACCTCAAGAATTACTATGAAGTTTTCTACTTCTATTAAAAAAGGTAGAAGGATCATGTGTTAGAGTGAAGGAATGAATTAGCATAGTATAACTAATAGAGTTAATATTAGTGATGGTGATTAAAATAATTTATAAATAAGGATTTAGGTTGATCAGTTTTTGTTGGAAAGGGTTAGCTAGGCAGATAATATATAAATAAAACTTACTAGAGAAAATGGGAGTGTTTGAATGTGTAATATAGACATGAGTGACTTATATTAAGTTGGATTATAATGTTATTCTTAAAAAATTTCTACATGTCGTTATATGTTTCTAATCCTGGTAGGGAAATAATGCCTACTAGTATGTATGGTCATATTGATACTTCTATTATGTCCCACTTTTTTGGATATAGATATATTACAGGATCAGTTGAGGTTTATTAGTTAAAGTTGCAAGTATTCACCAACATCGTCTGCTCATCTTATTTCTATTGTGTGAGTTATGTCTTTTATTTGTTCTCATTGTATTTTAACCTCTTGTATATATCTAGTTTACATCTTAGGTAGTGTCGTAAGTGTTGGAGTTGTATGTAATGTTGCAAAAACTCTTTTTTTATGATTGTACTAATGTACAACTTTTGGAGTTGCTAATACAAATTTACTTTCTATTGATCTTACACATAGTAATTGGTTGGGTGGTAAGGATTCTTCGGTCTAGTTACAATAGAGTAGGAGCTGGAATAATACCATTATTTAGATCTTGAAGAAAGGTGACTAAAACTTGAGGGATCATTGAGCAAGGGCATGCACAGGAGCCAAACAATCTCCTGTAGCTGTCAAAATCCCCTCATGGTGAGAGCATCTCATAAAAGGCGTTCCTTACCTATTTAGAGCCAGAAAAAATGGCAACATAAGAGGGGTAATGCAAAAATCCTAGTTATAAGGAGGGAGAATATCCTCCAAGATCATTGTGGAAAGTCAAAATCACTCGCCCTAATAAATGAATGACCTATATCATAAATCATGCAACCTATTAAGACACTATTTTTATGATCAGAGAAAGGTTACAAGGAAAATAAATATATGAGGAGCCAAAACTTTTGGAATGGCCAGAGCCTCTTTTTAAAAATTTATTTACAACAAAGCCCCCAAATTAGGCAAAGGATTAAATATAAAAAAAATGAGAATCTTGTTACAAAACATAATAAACTCAATACTAGGCTAAAATAAGGTCACACTACCCTCGCATAACAAAGGTAATCCATATTTGTGGGCTCACAAATTCCAAAATCTAGAGAAGAAACGGGTATTTTGTGGATTCTCAGAAGAAAAAGCATATAAGTAGGCTAGGTTTCTCCTCATATTAGGTTCTATCATTAAAGGAGAGTGGGATACCTCAAACCACATATCCCATGCAAGCAGTCAGGCACCTCGGATACAACAAGCATCCTGATTAAGGTTCCTCTGGGGAAAATATTTTGACTCTTAACAAGGGCAGTTATAGAGATCATCCAACTCATTTTATTAATTCCTTACATTGTTAACATTTTTAACATTTCCATAGTGGCTATAGGTCATTTATGACTTGTCAAAATTGTCCGTTTGATTATCAAATAGTTTATTTGGGTTTTAGGCTCATTTATCTATTTTGGAGCTTCCGTTGTTAAGAAATTTGTCTCTAACCAAAACACCTACTAAAAAGTCTCATATAAGAATTCTAACAACACTATCATCTTTGAAACATTGATTTTAGGCTAGAGAGACCCTTGATTTAGGTCACAAGGCTTCTAGACTTGTTTTGGGCTATTGGTTGGAAATTGGCTAAATAGATATAGGTGTGGGGCCCATTTTTTATCAAATAAACCTAGAATGGAAATTTTGATAAAAATTTGATGAAACGTGGGGGTTGCAACACACTATGAGGGACCAGGTCCTTTAAAGTCAGTCACAAGCAATAACACAGTAAAGCTGTATGGAAGCTAAAACTTTGCAGGAATTTAAAAACACAAGGATTTAACATGGAAACTTCCTTGCTCAAGGGAGGAAAAATCACGGCTTTCCCTCTCAAGCACTTGAAAAATCCACTATAATCAACCTCTTGATTACATATTTGATTTGAACCTAACTTTAGGCTCCACCTTCTTTTAATAACTCTACTACAAGCCTACCTTGACAACTCTGCCAAGAACACACCTCAATACTGATTAACTCTAACCAATATTAAACTCAGGTAACTCTACCTAAGTACTCTCAAGAAAAACAAGAAAAACATTACTCTTATAATATAAGTAATTCAATTACAAACCAAGACTCGACTTAAGAACATGGTCAGCTAATCATCACCAAAACAAGATATAGAAATTTTCCCCCATTTTGATGATAACAAACCACAGAACTTGGAGCATCAAATTCATTCACCTTATTTAGAGTGATTACCACTACTCTCAGTGAATATTCCCCGTATCATTATACACCATGTTTAACCCTATTAATATGTCATCATGCTTGAGCAAAGTATTCCCCCTGTCACTATGCCATGACATCATGCTTCACCAATATTCAACACGTATGCACCTAGTAGATGGTCCATTAAATATCATGGAACACACATACCTGGTACCTACCAAATGAATTCAGTATTCCCTCTTTTTCCATTATTAAATAGTGATAACAGTAAACCAGAGTAAAATAAGCACAAGTTAGTAAACTCATGGCCATTGGGGCAACACTAATATGAAAAACAACTTTAAAATTAAAGAAGAGACAAGTGAAACACACAACATAAGATTCATTCATATGTAAAAGGTAAGTATCATTGTAGTGCATAATTTAAATGTTCCAAAAAAAAGCCACAGGAATCAAGAAAGATTAATAGGTAAAGGACTTAGGAAGATGGTTTGGAGAAGTAGAGTCGTGTTATTGTTCTCTGTAACATGACAATGTCACAATTCCTTGGTTATATGCCTTACCTATGCATTCAAGCTAAGAACCTCATCAGTGAAAGTTGAAACTCTCTTTTTTTGTTCAGCATTCTCAATTCTAAGATCTTCAGAGACATTGTGATCCTTTTTGGAAAGATGTTAAATTGTCACTTGTAATTTGCTAATCTCTTTATCCTTAGTAGCTAAGTTGAACTTCAGTTCTTCTCTTTCTTTACTAAATTCTTCTAGAGAGATGTTACATGATTTTTTTCCCACACATTCAATTTTGATCAGTGTCTTCATACACAACAGTTGTATCACAGTTCTAGTAGTTATATTTTGACAGACAATACCAAAATGATCAAACATTTTGTTCAACCAATATCCATAAGGCATGCCATGTTTTCCATTTTTCTCATGAACAATTTTATGAATGTTCTCCATCATTAAGCTAGGTAAACAAATGAACTCAAAACTGCTAAGACACTCTATCACATACAAATTAGTAGCTGAAGAAATGTTTCACATTTGTGATCTAGGCAAAATCACTTTGTTAACAAAATCAAGGATTAATTGGACCTCACTTTTGAGTGATTTTCTATTCACTACAGCCATAAATTTTTCTTTAATATTTCATACATTTTCCATGAACTCTATTGATGGTTGTTATTTTTAGACAGTCCTTACACCACTAATAGAAACCTGTAGAATTTTCCCAAGTGATATAGCATCAAGATTTATCTTCTTCCCTTGAACTAAGAGTCATCTTTAGTCTATCTTCAGAAAAATCCAATATGGAATAAAATTCTTTGACTACCTCATCAAAAACTATGGGAATGGGTCCCTTCATAAGATCGATCTATCCTTGATGTTTAACAAGATCAACTAATTTCATCATATGTGGTTCTGTTAACACACTTGAGTCAAAGATCCTAGCAGTTAGTACCTTTTGATTTTTCAAGAATCTATTTCTCACTTCTGTAGGCACAACCTTTCCTTTTTTCTAGTTTTCCCTTTTTAGAAACACTGATGGGTTCTTCTTCAGTCATTTTTCTCTTCTTAGAACCAGGTCCTTTAGAAGCTTACTGCTTCTCAACAAAACTTCTACATTTATCAACAGGAATTCTTGTTAACTGACTAACTTTTTGTTCCGTAGGAACAAACAAACTCTTTCTTGGGCTATTCAACAACACGATAAGATTTTCAGAAACACAGGCATCATCCATCAATATATTTCCAAAAAAATTATGAGGCTTTAGAGATGATTCTTTATCAACGATTTAAGTGAAGAAGGAGTTTGTCTTTGGAAGAGTAGGATAAAAAGGTTATTTTTCAAAAAGACTTGAGAGATGATTTTTATCTATGCTAAGCTCAGAGTCCTTTAAAAGATACCAGGATGAGGAATTTTCTACCATTTGGAAGCCCTTTTCATAGGAGGGGTATTTGTGACTAGATTTTTTCTTTTGTCAAGAGAAGAAGTGGGTACAACAAGATTTAAAGGAACAAATAAGCACAAGAAAGGGTTTTTGTGAGAACGAGATGTGATCAATTTCAATTTTGGTGTGACTCATCCTTCCTTTTAGAATAGGATAATTTTCTAACACAGAGGGAGTGGGCATGGCTTTTTTTAACAAAACAAAAAAAATGCACAATAAAGATACTAACTTGAGAGATGGGACCTGGTCCCTCTCTTTCTTGAGTGAATCCTCCACTCTGTACACGTCGCATTTGTCCTCCTCCAAAGTTGTTCCCATGGATGTATACTTATAAAGGTATGATACTGATTTGAACCAACAAGTACGTACTTTACCAAGGATACCTGTCTCCTGATCATAGCAATTTTTAGGGAGAAAAATTGATTCATCTAGTAGGTCAGGTTATTTTGATCAACCCCTGCCTCATCCTGTTTTTCACAAATTATTCCTTGTGAAAATCCTTAGTAAATATATCAGCTATTTGATCTTCATTCTTGCAAAACTTTATGCAAATAGGATCTTTCTCAACATTGTCTCTCAGAAAGTGATATCCCACATCAATATGCTTTGTCCTCTTATGCTGAACTGGATTCTTGGCCATGTTGAGAGAACTTATGTTGTCATATATCAGAGAGATAGTGTATGATAAAATTATAAAGTCTTTCAGTTTCTGGTTGATCTATAACAATTGTGCATAACAAGAAGCTACAGCCATATAGAGGTAAGATTTCACAACAAGATTTCATGTTTGTCCTAAGAAACTGAAACTAAAAGACTAAGCACACATTCCCGTACTAAGAATAATGTTCGGCCTACTTGTAGTGAGATATAGTAAGGATCCAATAATCCCTCTATACATGGTCTCATTAACCAAGGGACCAAATTCAGCATTACCCATCTTGGAGCTAGTTCCAATTAGAGTTTCAATTGCCTTGGCATATCCCATTTTGCATTTCTTCAGTAGCTTCTTGATGTACTTTCCTTGATAGATCATTGTCCCTTGAGAAGTTTCCTTGATCTACAAACCTAAAAACAAACTCAGTTCTTCCATCATACTCATTTAAAATTCACTCCCATTAGCTTTGCAAACTCTTCACACAAAGATTCAGACGTATCTCCAAAAATAATATCACCAACATATATTTGAATAGTTAGTAAATTACTACCTATGGACTTTAAAATGAGAGTATTGTTAATTT
Source organism: Capsicum pubescens (assembly GCA_030864215.1). NCBI lineage: Eukaryota > Viridiplantae > Streptophyta > Magnoliopsida > Solanales > Solanaceae > Capsicum > Capsicum pubescens. The sequence goes on along the minus strand of CM061543.1, from coordinate 218,299,772 downwards.
TCCCTCTTTTAAAGCCATTTTCTAGAAGAAACTTTGAAAGTCTCTCATAACAAGCCCTAGGAGCTTGCTTCAACCCTTTGAGAGGTTTGTACAATTTGAGTGCATGATGAGGAAAATCTACATTTTCAAAACCTGGAGGTTGTTTGACATAGAATTTTTCCTTCAAGTTTCCATTTAGAAAGGCACTTTTAACATCCATTTGGAAGAGTTTAAACCCCATATAGGCAACAAAATAAATAAGAATCCTGATAGCCTCTATCCTTGCTACAAGGGCAAATGTCTCATCATAACTAATTCGTTCCTCTTGGTTATAACCTTGAACAACCAACCTTTATTTATTTCTATTGATGGTTCCTTTTTTATATTGGTTTTTATTGTACACCCACTTAGTTCCAATATTAGTTCAATCAAAAGGTCTAGGAACCAAGTACCATACTTTACTTTTTTCAAAATTTTTATGTTCATTTTTCATTGCATTCATCCAGTCAGTATCTTTAGATCTTCTTTCATATTTTTAGTCTCAATTTGGGATAGTAATGCTGAGAATTCTATGTAATTTCTTACTTGAGCTCTTGTTTAAACTATAGATTCCAAAGGGGTAGTCAGATTCTCAAGTGGATGAGAAGATTTGTGCCTGCAATTTGACCTTCAAAGATTAATTTCGCTGGGACCAGGTCCTTGAGGAGTTTGACTGGATCATTTTTGTTGCTCTTTAACTGGAGCTAGGATTTGTAACTCAGATCCTGGATCATAATCACTCCCATTATTCTCATCTGCATCATTAACCATTTGACCATCATCTTCAATAATATCATCTCTTTGAACAGGAATGAGTTTTTCAATCTCTGATTCTTGACCATCACCTTGATTCATTAGCTTTCAAGACTCATCAAAGACCACATGCAAACTTTCTTCAACACACAGAGTTCTTTTGTTGAAAACTCTGAATGCTTTGCTTATTGAGGAATTACCCACAAATACTACTTCATAATCTTGGAGTCAAACTTTCCTAGATAATTATTCCCATTGTTTAGAACAAAGAATTTGCACCCAAAAGGTCTAAAGTAGTAAAGCTTAGGATTTTTATTAAACACAGGCTCATATGGGGTCTTGTTCAAGAGTGATCTAATCAAGCACCTATTTGTGACATATCATGCAGTGTTTATAGCATCAGCTCAAAAGTTATTTGGAAGTCCATTATCAATTAGCATGGCCTTGGCAATCTCTCAGAGGGTTCTGTTATTTCTTTCAACTACTTTATTTTTCTGAGGAGTCCTTGGAGCAGTGAAGCTATGATTGATTTCATTTTCAGCATAGAATCCTGCAACTTGGGAGTTTTCAAATTCAGTTCCATTATCATATTTAAATTAAGCAATCTTACAATTCAGCTTCAATTGAATTTTTTTGGCAAAGGTAACGAGAACCTAATAGGTTTCATTCTTTGTTCTACTTTTGACTTTAACAGGTTCACATAGATCCATATGCAACATCTTAAGGGGTCTAGAAGTGCTCACCTACTTTTTCAGTTTAAAGGAAGTCTTGGTTTGTTTGACCTTGATACAAATATTACAAACCTTGTTATATGGAAATTTCAGCTTTGGCATCCCACAAACTAGGTCCCTTGAAATTAAGTTGTTCACCAAAGATAAACTTACATGTCCCAGCCTTTTATGCCATAAATCAACATCTTCACTTTGAACACTTAAGCAAGTTTATTCCCTATCAGCTATATTCTCCAAATCAGCCACATACATATTTTTATTCTCTTCGCTTTTAGAATAACTTTCCTAGATTTAAAGCTTGACACAGTACATTCATCAGCTAAAAATTTAACCTGATTGCCTTTGTCACAGATTTGAGAAACACGTAGAAGACTGTACTTGAAACCATTCACATAGTACACATCTATTATTGCTTGATCGGATGATTTTCCAATCTTTCCCCCACAATGAATATAGCTTTTTTTACCATTTCAAAAAGAGACACCTCCACCTTAAAGTGTCTTGAGAGAATGAAAGCAGTCAATCCTCCCTGTCATATACTTTGAACATCCACTATCCATGAACTATTTTTAACTACATTCCCCTCCTTCTATCTACAAATAAAGTCATTTGTTAGATTTGGGAACCCACTTGAGTTTGAGTTCCCAATAGGATTACAAGGGTGTGATCAAATCTTTCTTGACCCATCTAGTAGAGAATTCTTCTTCATTATTTTCAAGGATATGAAACCTTTAGTATAATAATTTTCCTACTGAATGTAATTAGCACTGCTCATTTTAAATATAACCGAATACTGACAGTTATCCTTCAAGTGTCCATCTCTTCCACAATGAGTACATAGAGTTTTGTGGACCCTGTTTCTAAAACCATGAACAACTTTCCCATGAGACACAGGTGAATGGGTCTTATACTAATATCATAGCCCTTTACCATTATTGACACTTTGACTAGTTAGATTAGATAGGATTTGTGAGGATATGATCCATTTTAGTGGTTTGTTAAGTTCTTTCTTTAGACAAACAAGGTCTCTTTCTAACACTACATTCTTATAGAGGGAAATCATAAGGTGATTTTGAGAATCCCTCAATTTATCTTCATGCTCAATCTTAAGATTTGAAGTTTTTTTTTCGTTTATTATCTAAGTCATTTACTTTCTCTAGTTGACTCAATAAATTCAGATTATCATATTTCAACTTAGCAAATTGTTCTTCTATTTCAAAAATATAGAGACTTAAAGCAAATAATTCAAGCTCATGATTCTCTAGTTTCTCTTCTAGAGCATTTTTTTCAGTAGTTAGTTTACACACAGAATTAAATTTGCTAGCTTCTTTATCTTTCTAGCAGAGTAGTTATTAATGTTAGAGAGAGTTACCTTATTTTCTTATTCATTTTTAGTGTTTTCCATGAGATAAAATAAGGAATCATATGTAAATTACACTCCTCCACAATTAGCATGAACACATCTTCAGCCTTTTCAGCTTCATTAGATTCACATAAGGAATCTCCCTACACTGCTAGGGCCTGCCTTGCTGCATAATTAGTTGCAGCCTTTTTGGTTGATTTTACAGGGACCTGGTCCTTGTTCTTTCCTCTGTCACCTCCAGTCTTGAGATATTCTTGATAATTTATTTTATACATTGGACAGTCCTTAATGAAATGCTCATGACTTTCACATTTGTGACAAACTTCAACCTTGCCACCCTTTTTGTTGCTACTTCTTTTTCTTTGAAATTCAACAATTTTATTTATAGATATAACTATTCTTTTTGCCAAATGGGCAACATAAATATCTTCTTCACTTGAATCTGATTTTACAGCCTTCAGTGTCAGTTATTTTTCCCTTTTTTACATCCTTCTTCTCTTATCCTAGCTGTTTCTTGAGCTTATGAGTCTTTAGATTACCAATGAGATCATCCATAGTGAGATTCTTCAAGTTTCCTACCTTAATTATAGCATACACCTTGATTTCTCAGGATTTAGAAAGAACATCTAGAATTTTTCTCACTTGTTTTATGCAAAGAATTCATTTCTCCTAAGCAGTGTAGTTTATTTGAGATGAAAGTGAATCTTGTATGTATTTCTTGAATTGTTTATAACACTCAACTTACACGTCAATTTAGTACAAGGTGGTCATCGTCAATATATTTACCCAACTTTAGAGTTAGGGTCGAATCCACAGGGAACAATATGAGTGGCGATTAAACTAGTTTGAAACTAAAGCTATAAGTTGAAATCAAACAAATAATATGTAAAGATAAAATGGGGTTTTTTAATGATCAGCAAATAATTGTTGGTCACTTTAGTTTCAATGTTTGCAAGAGTTTATGGAAAACCAGAAGTATGTTCACTATGGGTTTTGGTACTTGACAGAGCTAATAGTGCTTCAAGATTCTCACGATAGGTAGGAACAACAGATTGTCTTTATTGAAGTTATGCCTAAATATCTCTCGACCTACTTAAGCATTTAATTACCTAATCCTCTCGGACTTATGGAATTTATATTCACTGACCAGACTTCACCTCAGGTTAATTAACCTTGTTACAGCGTCAATTATTAAATGGAAGGTTGGTAGATTCCAAGTCCCTGTTAATAATTCACTTCCTACTATAGTTGATTTCTTATCTCAAGCAAATCAAAGTAGGTGATATCTAGCGTTTGCAACCAATAAACAACAATTTAAACTTTAGAATTATCAAGGAGTCCTATTACCTTTAGAATCTTGAACACTTAGCAACTTACCAAGACCTAACCCACAGATCCCATAATTTGGGTTAGAAGGAATTAGCCATTCATAATTTAATAATCGATACAACAAGTTGAATTCATAATTTGAAAGATAAACTTACAGCAAGATGAATAGCAACGAGTGTTTCTCAGATTAGATCAAAGTAGAAATCCCAAAATATTGATGATTATCTCTCCAAAGTTAATTGTTTTGTTCAAGCTAAGAAACTAGAAAGAAAACATGTGAAGTTCAAGTCTAGAATGTCGAGTACCCACCCCCATGAAAACCCTAAAAAATACTTTAAATATTTCACCCTAATTATGGAAAAAAATCATAGAGTTTAGTAACTTCTCGGACAGGTGACGACATTTTGTGACACCTTATCAGGAGTCTGATGACTTATCACAGATGTCATTAGCTCCTCTTCACTTTTGACATTCGCTGCCTTAGGCTGACGATGAAGCGTGATGGATTATCAGATCTTTGATGACTTATCACAGATGTCGTCGATGATTTACTTCAGCTCTCATGTTCTGCCTTAGGCTAACGAAGATCTTAATGGCTTATCACAACTCTTATGGATTATCACATATTGTCGTCACTTCTTCTAGTTGAATACCATTCTCTGTTTAAGGCTGATGATGAAGTTGGTAACTTATCAGGGTGCTGATGACTTATTAGGAATGTCATCAGCCACACTTCTCTTCTATTTGCTTCAGATTTTAACTCTTTTACTTCCATCATTGTTGGTACTCTTGCATCTTTACTTCCACTGTAAAATCAAAGATAAAACAATCAAAAACGACAAAAGTTGCTTAAGACTTTGAATTATTCTCTCTTAAAAGACTCAAATGTGTTAGCATCTGCTCATACATCAATTGTCTCTCTTTCTTTCATGGTGAAGGTTTCATACTAAATAGTCAGTATGTCAACTTTAGAATCCTTCAAATTAGTTATTCCCTCATAAGTTGTCTTCAGTCAATCCCAGATTTCCTTATCATTTTCACAAGCAAAAATCTTGTTATACTTATCAGGTCTTATGTCACAGACAAGCAATTTCTTTGTTTTGTAATTCTTTTAAACTTTCTTTCAAACTTCATCATTAAACTCTCTACTATTTTTGACAACCATCCTTGTTATGTCTCCTAATTTGACCTCTTTAATAGGAATATGAAGACCATAAAGTATTATATCCATCAACTCACTATCCTTAGCCATAATGAAGTCAAACATTATGGTTTTCCCCCACCCATAGTACTATTCATTAAATCGGGGTGGTCTAGTGGTAGATTACTTTTCTTCCAGATTAGGTGGAGCATCCATAATCAAAAAATCACTCTATGTATAAACCTTTTAGAGTATCCTAACTATGATACCAATTGATGAACATGGGGGTTGAACTACACTATGAAGGACCAGGTCCCTTAAAGTCAGTCACAGGCAATAACACAGTAAAGCTGTAAGAAAGCTAAAACTTTCCAAAAACCTTAAAACGTAAAGATTTAATGCGGAAACCTCATTGATTAAGGGAGAAAAACTATGGCTCACACTCACAAGCACTTCAACAATCAACTATAATAAACCTCTTGAATACAGATTTGATTTGAACCTAACTCTAGGCTCCACCTACTCTCTCAACATACAAAGAATGGAACTTGAAAAACGTTGAAAAATTGAGTTTTTGCCTCTTTCATTCTTTCAATAATAAGGATTGTGAAAACTACTCAATTGAAAAGCATTATTTTCCTTTTATAGTGGAATAATGATTAGGGTAAAAATCTGATTGGGCCGAGTTTCCTGACCGGTACACATCTCACCTATGCAATTTGTTACACTAGATGACAAAACTGAGCAGGCCATGTGATAGATGTATATTTCCATGAAGACCTAGGTACCTGGTCCCTTGTTGTCAACTGATCCTCATCAAAATAAGATATAGCAAAATTTTAATAGGGGACCCGGGGTTAATTATTTTAGATAATATTTTATCAAAAAACTTATGATTCCATTAGAGTAGGGACGTGTTTTATAATTAATTTTCACTATTGGTTTATGTTTTTAGGGTCTCATATAAGTTTTGAGGGTCAAAAATAAGTTTTCAAAATTATTGGTTTTCTGGTGCAGAGGTTCTTCTTCGTGTATGGGGTAGAGGTCCCGCAAATGTAAATAAGGATAATTTTTTGACTTTTCAACACAAAAATATGTTCTTTGCAAATTTGGTAGGAGTCCTGCAAATGCGAAAAACAATAATTGCACCTTGATAGTGCTTAAATCAGCATATCGTGATGTATAAGTATTTTTGACATTCAGGAGCTAGGAAGATCTATTTTAGGCAATTCTCAATGCATTTTTCTCATATGATCATTGTCTATATTACTTTTCCTTCACTTGTCCCATTTTTTGAGAATATCTATTTCTTTTTTCTTGATTTTTGACAAAAATTATGATTTAAAACCCTTTTTCTGCCATTGTTAGAGCTTAGAGTGTGGAAAAGTGTGAGAAATCATACTTGAAGCTAAGGTAAATTAATTTAACATACCTTGATCATGTCTCATTATTTTCTTCATTAAATTCCACTCTTTACCTTGTAAATTCCTAGAATTTAGTTGTTAAGTTCCTAAACTTGGCAGGCTAATTTGAGCCTCGATTAAATACTCCATTTGTGCTAAACTTATGAGCACACATTTTTTTCCTTCAAGGGCCCTCATGATAAATTCAATTTGGAGATTCCATTATCTAGCCTCAAGGGCCCATTATTGACCCCATTTTGGGCCTGGAGTCATGGGTTGTAATGCCCTAATTTTCTGGAATCAGAACGCTACACAGTGCTCATGACTTCAAAGGACCACAAACCAACCTATGACTGATATCTGTACCTATATACCTCATAATATAACATAATAATGTGGAAAACATGTGCTGAAAGGCCATAAGGTTCAACTTAACATAATCTGAATAATAACAATGTCTGAATAAAGTGATATCACAATACCAAAACAAAATTGAAATACTGAAGTCTGAATCTAGTCTGTAATCTAGTCTGAAAGCCTCTAACTGTCTGAAGTAGGGGGTGAAAGGAACATATCTTCAACTAACTCCCGACTACTGAAAGTCAAACTAAAATACTGAAGTAATAAAGTAGTAATCATGTCCTCAGAGAATGAGGACTCACTGCTAACTCTGACTGCTGAAATCTGCAATGCTACTACTGCTCTAGAACTCTTGCCTCTAAACTTATGGTATAAAATAAAATACCATAGCATGAATGCATCAGTACGACTGAATGTACTGAGTATACGAGTGAGGTAGGCTAAATGCAAAGGGCTTATATGCATGAACAATGCTGACTGATATGAATGTGAGAAACATATATGCATAAGTAACTATAACTGAACTCATGGTGATACTGACTACTGATTCTGAATGCTGACAACATGAGTGTACTGAACTAAGATACTGAATAGATGAACGACTATTTCTGACAGTTTGAATTATGAAAATTGGTCTGATTGACTGTGTCTAACCATCTTGAAGATGAATACTGATAATGTGAGTTATGATGATTGATATAACTGATACGACTAGGATGATCAGCATAACTGATGTATCTGATACTGAGCGACTGTATCCGACAGTCTAAGTTTTGATGGAACTATCTGAGTTCCATTCTGTATGGAGTAACTGAATCTAAGATCAGTCCTATATAGCGGGTGATCTCTGAATATAATGATAATAAAGATGATTTGACTTAGTCTGAGATCAGTCCTACCTAGTGAGTGATCTCTAAATCTGATGATACTAATACTGATTGACCATAGTTGAGATTATTCATATCTAGTGGGACATCCCGGAGTCTATTGATAATGATAAGGATTGAATGTATCTAATAGTCCTGAATCTGTACTAATGAGCTAAATTGACTGTGTATGATAGTCCTAAAATCAGAGGAACTATCTGAGTTCTTTTACTGAGACTGGGTTGATGGTATCTGACAGTCCTAATTCTGTAACTGAAACTGTGGGATGTATTCATCTAACCGACATACCCCTTTCTAGCTAGTCTGGGTCCAACCTATAACCCCAGTTGGAAGGGTGTCAGTACCGCTCCATTGGTAAAGACAATTGTTGTGGAGTCAGTCCTAATCTAGCGGGTGACCCCTGGGATCAGGCCTATATATTTAAATGTGCTAATGGGTGATCCCTAAGTATGTCATTCCTATCTAATGGGTGACATCTCGTACCTATTCTAGCTATATAGTTCTGGAACTTTCGGATTGCTTTTAGGTATCTCAGTCCTATCTAGCGGGTGATACCCATCCCTAGGCTTGCTCAGTGCTGAATCCTACTCCCATCTGAAAGACACTGAACGGATTAATTGAGTTGAACTGATTAACTAAACTAAACTAAACTGATTAGCTGAACTGATACTAGTGGTATTGTTTAGTAGAGCTAAACTGAGTTTACTGAGTTCTGTTGACTGACGGAATGTAATGATGTCTGAGGACTGACTGAGACTACTGTAGTTACTGAGATTTTACTTATAATACTGAAATCACTAAGATTACTGAACTACTGAGATTTCTGAGATTTCCTGAGTCACATGGTTGACTGAGTTCTATGGATCATGGCTTGACTGAGAGTATCGTGAAACATTACATGGCTCTAGGAACACAGCTAAATTTTCGGGTACAAGTACCCCCAGGACTCGATGGAAGAAAACTGACAAAACATGACTTTGCTCTTCTTGAACACATGACCAATATTCATAATTCAAAATACCATAAGTTGGGGATTTCATACTACACATAGTTCTCAAAGTCTTATACATGGAAGGGAATGCACATAACAACATGCCATAAGTCCATCAATCTAGTTTCATGAACATTCCATCAACAATCATGATGCATAACAATATAATAGAAGTTATTATTTTCATAATGGTTTTGCATGAATTTGTCATTTAGGTGACAATTTAACTATAATACAAGACTTCTAGTCTTTTAGGAATTTTACCAAACACCTTACATGCACTCTTTGTGGCATAGGGGTATTCATCAATTTAACAATCAAGAGCCACCCAAACTCATGGATTTCAATTAACATGCTCACATACTTCCTAAAAATACATTAAGATACCATCTTGAAACTCTAATAACAACCATCAACATGAACATGATCACACCATAACAAGAAAATCACAATTTATTATTTAAAACTTGATTCTTGGACTCACAGGATGAAAGGAATCCATGGATGAACACTATGCATACCTTAGGGATTGAATCTTGAAAGTAAATTGACCTTTCTTGAATGTTCTTGGATTGGGAATCTTAATTCTTGAATATCTTGTGGAGAGTGTGATGGTGTCTTGAAGTTAATTAAGAAGAAACCCTAAGTTTATTCTTGGGAACAAAGAGGGTTAAGAACTTTTGAAACTAAATACCAATAGCTAAATATGTATTTTTGGTGTTTTATGTCGTGGGGGTAAGGTTTAGGGTGAGGGAAAAAGACAAAAATACCCCTACAAAATTACTTTCCAGTTGCTGAAATTATCAGCTGACGACCAAGGCTGATAAACTGTCAGATCTGTGATAGCCCGTCAGCCCAGGTCATCACCTGGGAGCTGGAATTTTTGGATTTCTGTCTAAGCCTGACGACATGGGCTGATAAGCCGTCAGACTTGTGATAAGTCATCAGCTCATGTCGTCACTCATTTTCCAAGTGGACATGCCGGAGTGAAATAGGTATAACCTTTTGCTCTGATATCAGATTTTGACGAAATTGGTATCGTTGGAAAGATAATTCAATTATCTATCTTTTGGTAGGTTATGAACTCAAAAATTCTCTAGTATAATGAGAGATATTCTCATTTGAAGCTGACTAAAACAATATCCTTCCCAAGAATTCAATCGGTAAGGAATATTTTGATTCGTCTGATAGCTGGGAGTTATTTGAAGCCTTAATATACATATAACTTACTCATAAAACTATAAAAGAACCATGATATACTATTCATGATCTTGAAACATGGCGCTAATATTGGTTTGGATTTTTCGGGGTATTACATGGGTTTAGGCCACTTCTTAACCACAACAACTTTCTGAGGATCCACCATAATCCTCTCACTAGACACGACATGACCGAGTAAAGTTACGACATTCAACCAGAATTCACATTTGGAGAACTTAGCATACAACTTCTGATATTTTAAGGTTTGCAACACAAGAAGGAGGTGATCTGCATGATCCTCCTCATTCTTAGAGAACACAGAGATGTCATCAAAGAAAACAATGAAAAATAAATCTAAAAACTAATGAAAAAGACACTATTCATCAAATCCATGAATGTCGTGGGGAATTGGTTAACCCAAAAGATATGAACAAAAACTTAAAGTGTCCATACCGGGTACAAAAAGCCTTCTTAAGGATATCCACCTCCATAATCTTTAATTGATGATACCTAGATCGAAGATAGATCTTAGAGAAGAATATGGCACCCTGAAGCTGATTAAAGAGATCATCAATCTTCAAAAGGGGATACTTGTTCTTCATCGTCATCTTATTCAATTATCGATTATCATTACGCATCCGAAGGCAACCATCCTTCTTTTGCACGAACAATACCGGTGCACCCCACAGGGATACTCTAGGATGGATGAAACCCCTGTCTAAGAGGTCTTTTAATTTCTCATTAAGCTCCTTCAACTTAGTTGGAGCCATTCTATACAAGGGAATAAAAATAGGATGAGTGTCTGGAACATGATCAATACCAAAATCAATCTACCTATCGAGAGAGATACCGGGAAGGTCATCAGGGAATACCACGGGAAATTCATTTACTACTGGAACAAAGTGCGAAGAAGGATCTTCCGGGTTAGAATCTTTAACCTGAACTAGATGATAGAGACACCACTTAGAGATTAATATCCATGCTCTAAGATATGATATAAACATCCCCTTAGGAGATAGGGAACCACCCTCCCACTCAACAGTTAGCTCATTAGGAAATTTAAACACGACCATATAGATCCGAAAATTTAAGAAAGCATAGCACGAGTACAACCAATCCATTCCCATAATAACATCAAAATCAATCATGTATAACTCTATAAGGTCCAATAGGTTTTCTCTACTACCAACAGCTACCACACACTCCCTATAGACTCCTCTGACAACCATAGTATATCTTACCGAGGTAGAAATAAAAAAAGGGTCTGACAGATACTCAGGACCAAAACTAAAATACACAGCGACAAATGGGGTCACATAAGAGAGAGAGGACCACTGATCAAGTAAATGATACACATCACAGGAAAAGATTTTCAATAGACCAGTAATAATATTCAGAGACTCCTCGGACTCCTGACAAGTAGTGAGAGCATAAAGGTAGTTTTGGCCAGAGCCAAAGGTGGCACCCTTCGGTGTAGGAGATGATGAAGAGGCGACAAAACCTTATTTTCCCTAGAAGCAACTCTAGAGGGACAATCCCGCTGCATATGTCTAATCTGACCACATATAAAACATTGGTTCTTTCCCTTATCACACTGACCATAATGATGCTAACCACAGAATCTGCAAAGAAGGTAGGATAGTGCAGACTGGGCCCCACTTGATTGAGGATAGGCAACCTGTGCCCTAGAAGGATCACCACCCTAAAAATGTCTATCTCCCAACAGCTTCAGATAGGGAGAACTATCCATCAAATATGAGTTAGGACTTCCCAAACCTTTCTTCTTAGGCCACTTCCCACTCTATTCTGAAAATTGAGACCTTTTACTCTACCTCTCACTAATCTCATCTTGTTTTATTTTCTTATTTTTGACATATTCCATATACACAACTAATTTGGAGATATCTACATCCTTGATTAACAAGGTAGCCTTATTCTTATGGATCAACTCACGAGACAATCCCAAAAGCAAACTTTCTCATTTGGGCCCTCATATTAGATACCAATTTGGGATCATACTGGGACAACCAATAGAATTTTAAGGCATACTCTTTGACTGTCATCCTCCCTTGCTTCAAGTTAACAAATTCTTCCATTTTAGCTTTCCTTAACTCCTAAGGAAAGAAATAGTCTAGAAATGCACTAGAGAAATCACCCCACACGGCAGAACTAACATTCTCACCCCTCGACTATTCCAACTCTTCATACCACTGGTATGCCATATCTTTCAATTGGAAGGTAGAAAACTCTACACCCTAAACTTTCAGAACATGCATAACCCAGAAGATCTACTCCATCTCATCAATGAAGTTTTGAGGATCATCTTCAACCTTTATACTAGTAAATATCGAAGGATGTAACCTCATGAATTGGACAACTCTATTGGCCTCAGATGAACCCATAGAAGCACCAGCAAAACCAGACTTTTATGACTGAGATGTCACCAACTGAGTCAACAGGGCAAAGGAGCGATGGAACTCAGCATTAGTAACCTTCCCGGGAGATGACTAAGTATAAGTCTCACCATCAGGAGTAGGATTAGTTGGGATAGGTGGAAACCTACTAAGAAAGTCAGATGCAGCGACCCTTGACCTAGTCTGGACCCCAGAAGTTGGATGAGCTCCACCCACATTTTCCTCAGATGGGATAGAAAAGTTTGCATGAACATCAGATCTTCTTAGAGGCATGATCTGAAAGATGAGCAAACAGAAATCAGAAAAATCCAATACCTTAGACTTTATAGCTTGAAAATAAGACAAGAAGAAAGGGAAACATTCCTAAATGTATCATAGCCTCTCTCTAATAACTGTAGCACGCTACAACCCATTAAAGAGACTCTACTTGACACGACTTTATGGACATCCAATTGACCATAAACCTAGGCTCTGATACAAACTTTGTCATGACCCGAACCATGTCCTGATAATGCTCAAACTACACTCTTGAATGGGTGTAAGCGATCATTGTCAATATAAAACCAAATTAGGTTGGGGTCGAATCCCACAGGGAATATGGTGTGAACCCAAGTTATTTGCGATTTAATTAACTGATAGTTTAATGTTTCCTGAAATGCGGGTTTAAATTTCACAAATAATTGTTCATCACTTTAATTTCGATGTTTGTAACCAAGATTTTATGAAATAACCAGAATTATGTTCACTAGGGCTTATGGTACATGACAGATGCTAAAGGTGACTCAAGATTCTCATGGTGGTTATGATAACAAGCTATCTTTATTGATGATATGCTCAAATGTCTCTCGACCTATTTAAGCGTCTAATTTCCTAATCCTCTCAGACTTAGGGAATCGCTATTCAATGCCCAGATTTTACCTCAGGTTAATTAACCTTGTTATAACGCTGATTATTAAACAAAGTATTTCCGAGTCCCTATTGATAATTCACTTTCTACTGTATATGATTTATTTCTCAAGAAAATCAAAGTAGGTATGCCTATTGTTTGTAACCAACAGACATTAATTAAAATCTTAGAATTATCAAGAAATCCTAACACCTTTTAAATCTTGAGTATTTAGCACCTCATCATGAGCTAACCCTAGATCCCATAATTTAGGTTAATGGAGTTTAGCTACTCATGATGCAAGGAACAAGTACACGAATTGAATTCATAAGTAAGAAGATTAACTTACAACATTGATGAAAATCAAGAAGTATAACTTGAATTGAACCACGGTACAAAACTCCCAAAATATTTTAACTAGAGAGAGAGAGAAATATCGTATGTTTTTTGAATAAAGATGTGTCCAAAAAATCTCCCTAGAAAACCCTAAAACAAGACTTTAAATAGTTTAACCAAATTAAGGAAATAAAATCAAAGTTACAATTTTTCCTCTGAATAGATGACGACGTTCGTGATGACTTATCATGAGTATAATGGCTTATCACGGATGTCGTAATCTCCTCTTCACTTTTAGATTTTGTTGCCTAAGGCTGACGACGATGATGACGCCTTATCACCAGCCTAACGATGTGTCATGTATATCATCATAAAACTATCTTCAACTTCTATCTGCTGTTTAAGGCTGACGACGCTCCTGACGCCTTATCACCATCCTGACGCCTTATCATAAAATGTCGTTACAACTTCAACTTATGCCAAATATCTGGTTAAGTCTGACGATAACTGTGATATCCTATCACAAGGCTGACGACTTATCATAGATGTCGTCAACCATACTTCTCTTCAGATTCCTTCAGATTTTAACTTCTTTGCTTCCATTCTTGTTGGTTCTCTATCCTATCAGCTTAAACTGTAAAATCAGACATAAACAAATCAAAAACAAAAAAGTTGCTTAAGACTTCGCAATTATTCTTGGTTAAAGGTCTTAAATGTGTTAGCAATTGCTCACACATCAACACCCTCAACTTAAAACAATTGCTTGTCCTCAAGCAACTCATCCCAACTAAGAGAATACAACTTCAACTCATGCCAAATATCTGGTTAAGTCTGACGATAACTGTGATATCCTATCACAAGGCTGACGACTTATCATAGATGTCGTCAACCATACTTCTCTTCAGATTCCTTCAGATTTTAACTTCTTTGCTTCCATTCTTGTTGGTTCTCTATCCTATCAGCTTAAACTGTAAAATCAGACATAAACAAATCAAAAACAAAAAAGTTGCTTAAGACTTCGCAATTATTCTTGGTTAAAGGTCTTAAATGTGTTAGCAATTGCTCACACATCAACACCCTCAACTTAAAACAATTGCTTGTCCTCAAGCAACTCATCCCAACTAAGAGAATACATAGCATATTCTGCAGCCAATTTTCTCTTTTAAGCTCAAAACATAGTTACAACCTCCAAGGTCAATCTAATTAAAATCAACTGTGTATGTCATTGAAGAACAATACTATAACACAAAGGACTCAAGTGATGGCATCAATCTTAGCCACAACAACAATTCATATACCAATGCTGCACTAGCTAAACAAGCAAGTAGCTAGCAACAATACCATTATGCTATCACAACAAAGAAATCCCCCTCCTCGCATATAATAAACCAAAAATGTAAACATGGGGATCATCAAAAGACTCTCACTCTCAAAACGAAGTTCCAATCAGTGTATGCCAAGAACCATAGGCATGCCCTTATTTTCATTACCAAGACCTTCAGATAGGCCAGCTAGGATCACTATAGGACTTCTTTTAGGGTTATAATGTAGGATGGTGATGGTATGATATTCAAGGACATTTAAAGTGACTATGCCTCCTAGACACTACACTACTCTCTTAGGGATCAATTATTCACCTCTTTTTTGTTTTCTTTTCCATTGATCACACATATTCAAGTTGGGTGCCTCTTTTTTTTTTTTAGACTAGTACCCAACTTTTATTCTTTTTTTTATTTATTCTACCCTTATCCATACTCATCTTACACCATGAACCCCTATGATAGCCACCCTTAACTTAGGTTATTTGCCTAGGTCAAGGTGCACAGTGTCCAAGGAGGACCAGGGCCAAACAGGTTCATTATCATATAAATGAGAAGATTAAAGGTGTCATAAGGAAGAAATAGGCTAATTAGGCTTAAAACAGGGATCAAGGGAATATAATGCACATAGGGTAGGCTATTTAGGCTAAAAGTGGGTTAATCAACAAAATGGCCTATGATCCTTTCCTAACCCCTATCCTTTAACCATGGTAAGACTAACCAGGCAAGTTCTGGCTTTAGCATATAGATGGAATTAAGTAGTTTCTCACACACACATGGCACGCAAGTATATCGCAGGACACCACTTATCTAGTTCATGAAATTTTTCAGCAATGATCATTAAGCAACTAGAACTAATGCAACAACAAGATTCACAATGGTCACAAGTAAATATAATTCACACAGTCTTTGCAAATAAAACATTGGAGAGGTGTTTAAAAATTAATCAAAAACATGTCAACTGCTTTTTGTACTTGTATTTCTCCTAGTTACCAAAAAATATGTTAGAACAACAGACTACCCTACACCCCTAACTCAAAATCAAAGCAAAATTAAACTAAGGGTTAGAGTATACCTAGAATGGATCAATCTTGGGTGTCATGGGTTGCCTCCCATGCAGCACCTGATTTAACATCGCGACACTACTCAGGTATCTCGATTACTTCAGACTTTATCAAGACAGATAATAGTGATACTTTTCACTGATTCTTTTGGGCCAATATAAAGCTTGACACGTTGCTTATTTACCTTGAAGGTATTTTCGTCTTCATTTTTGAGTTCCACTAATCCATATGAGTGGACTTGACTAACTTTAAAAAGGCCTGACCACTTAGATTTCAGCTTACCTGGGAACAATTTGAGTCTAGAGTTGAACAGAAGCACCAATTCACCCTTTTGGAATTCGCATTTCTCTATTCTCCAATCATGGTACTTTTTCATCTTTTCTTTATACAGATCTGCTCGTTCATATGCCCTAAGACAAAATTCATCTATCTCATTCAATTGCCCCAGTCTTAGCTCTGATGTTTCCTTCTAATTCAGATTCAACCTTTTGATTGACCATAAGACCTTGTGCTCCAGCTTTATTGGTAGGTGGTAAGCTTTTCCATAGACCAGCTAAAATGGTGACATGCCAATGGGTGTCTTAAAAGAAGTCCGATATGCCCACAAAGCATCATCGAGCTTTCGAGACCAATCTTTCCAGCTATCATTCACCATTTTGGCTAGGATGGCTTTAATCTCACGATTTGATACCTCCACTTTCCCACTGGTTTGTGGGTGGTATGGAGTAACCACTCTGTGCTATTTCACCCCATATTTTGCTAAAGCTGCTCGGAACATTTTGTTGTAAAAATAAGATCCTCCATCGCTTATGATAGTACGTGGTACCCCAAAGTGAGAGAAGATGTTCTTCTTGAGAAAAGTAACAACCCTCTTCCCTTCATTATCATACAAGGCCACAGCTTCGACCCATTTTGAGACGTAGTCAACAGCAACTAAAATATACTTTATCCAATACGATCTTACAAAAGGACCCATGAAATCAATGCCCCAGATATCAAATAATTCTACTTCAAGCATCTTAGTCAAGGGCATCTCATGTCTTTTAGAGATTGACCCCTGCCTCTGGCATTGGTCACATTTCAGCACAAACTCGTGGTCATCCTTGAACAATGTTGGCCAATAATAGCCACTCTGCAACACTTTCCTAGCCGTTCGGTCACCTGCGTGGTGACCCCCGACTGGGGACACATGACATGCTTCCAATATGCACAATAAATCCACTTCCGACACGCATCTCCTTATAATATTGTCTGCACATTGCTAAAATAGTTATGGCTCATCCCAGAAGTAATGCGTCACATCATGCAAGAACTTCTTCCTTTGATAGAAAGAAAGGTTTTCTGGGATGACCTCACTCACAACATAATTTGCATAATCCGCATACCAAGGCAATTTTTCCATAGCGGCAGCTAGGATCTCCTCATCAGGGAATGCATCATTTATATTCATTTTATCACTACTTTCCTTCTCACCTTCCATTCTAGACAGATGATCTGCAACCTTGTTTTCACAACCTTTCCTATCCTTGACCCCAAAGTCAAATTCTTGCAGCAGTAATACCCATCTAATCAGCCTTGGTTTAGCACCCTTTTTAGCCATCAAATACCTCAAGGCAGTATGGTTGGTGCGAACCACCACTTTGGTCCCAAGCAGATAAGCTCTGAACTTCTCAAAAGCATACACTACATCCAGAAGTTCCTGTACAGTGACGGTGTAATTCTTTTATGATCCATTCAGTGTCTTGCTGGCATAATATATCGGATGAAATAGTTTGTCCCTTTTTTTCCCTAATACAGCTCCAAGGGCAATACCACTTGCATCACACATGATCTCAAATGGTTTTGGCCAGTCAGGTGCAATAACAATAGGGGCCTCAATTAGCTTTTTTTAAGGCATTCAAATGCCTTCAAACACTCGTCATCGAAGGAAAATTTCACCTCCTTCTCCAAAAGTTTGCAAAGTGGATTTGCAATCTTTGAGAAGTCTTGTATAAATCTCCGATAAAATCCAGCATATCAAAGAAAACTACGCACTCCTTTTACTGAAATGGGAGGTGGTAGTTTCTCAATAACTTCCACCTTTGCTCGATCAACTTCTATCCCCTTTTCAGAAATTTTGTGGTCGAGAACGATGCCTTCCTTGACCATGAAATGGCATTTTTCCTAATTAAGCACCAAATTAAATTCAACACATCTATGCAAGGCTACATTCAAATTTTCCAAACACATCTCAAATGAATCACCCACCACAGAGAAATTATCCATAAATACCTCTATGGTATCCTCCACCATGTTAGAGAATATAGACATCATACACCGTTGAAAAGTGGCGGGTGCATTACATAGCCCAAATGGCATCCTTTTAAATACAAAGGTGCCATATGGGCATGTGAACGCTGTCTTCTCCTGATCTTCAGGAGCAATACATATTTGGTTGTATCCAGAATAACCATCCAAGAAGTAATACCACCTCCTGCCAGCTAATCGATCAAGTAGTTGGTCCATAAAGGGCATCAGAAAGTGGTCTTTCAGAGTCCAAGAAGTTAGCTTGCGGTATTCCATACAAACTCTCCACCCAGTTATAGGCCTGAGTAGAATCAACTCATTCTTTTCATTAGCAACTACCGCCATACCCCCTTTTTTGGTTACGCATTGAACTAGGCTCACCCACTTACTGTCAGAGATAAGGTAAACCACTTATGCATCCAACTACTTAATAATCTCCTTCTTAACGACCTAATGCATTGGTGGATTAAGACGTCACTGATGCTTTATGGTTGGAATACAATCCTTCTCAAGCTAAATTTTATGCGTGTAGATGCCCGGGGGAATGCCAATAATATCTACAATGGTCCACCCTATAGCTCTCTTATGCCTCTGAAGTACTAAAATAAGTTCATTCACCTGTTGTTTACCCAAATCAGCTGCAATAATAACAGGTAGCGTGTTCCCATTGCCCAGAAACACGTACCGTAAATGCCCAGGCAGTTCATTCAATTCCAACACCGGAGGCTCCTCAATAGATGGCTTGGATGGTGGAGTTAGTCGATTATCTAGGTCAAGCTCTATCTTTTTAGGAGCATAAGGATATGAACCCATGCCTGTCAAGGCACAAATGGCCTCTTCATACTCCCCAATGCCTTTACTATCATAATTCATCATGACCATGGCTAAAGGTTCGATAACAAGTTCCTCACCTATGGGAACATCCTGTTCGTCCTCATAATACACATTAACTACTGAGAACAGACTCATTTATTCATCCTGCTTCATTGATTTTCCCATATCAAACCGTACCACTTCATCGTTCATCCTGAATAAGAGCTCATTCCCTCTCAAATCAATCAGCACATTTCCAGTTGTGAGGAAAGGTCGACCCAAGATTATGGGCACCTCGAAGTCCACCTTGCAATCCAAAATGACAAACTCTATAGGGAATATAAAGTTGGACACCTTCACTAACATATCATACAGAATGCCAACGGGTCATTTTACTGACCTATCCGCCATTACGAGTCTCATGTTGGTCGGTGTGGGATTTCCCAGACCTAACTTTCTATAAATAGTCAGTGGCATCAAATTAACATTTTCTCCCAGATTACATAGTGCTTTGGTGAATTCCATAGTCCCAATTGTGTAGGGAATAGTGACTGCACCTGGGTCTGGCTTCTTCTGCACTAAGGTCCTTGTAGAAATAGGCTACAAAGATGGTGATCTACCTCCAATTCGTAGCTCACTGCTCGTTTCTTAGTCACAAGGTCCTTCATGAATTTCGCATATCCTGGCATTTTCTCAATTGTCTCAACCAAAGGAACATTAATTGTCAATTGCTTGAGCATGGCCATGAACGTGCTGAATTTTGCATTATCAACCTTTTTTTTCAATCATTGAGGAAAGGGAGGTGGCGGTCTTGGAATAGTTTTTAACACCACTTCCTCTTCCTTATCTTTTTCCTTTTCAAGGAACCAATAGAATTATCCAGCTTCTCAGACTCCACTGGATTGCTTTCTTCGGAGTCATCAATAACTACTTCACCATCTACAGATTTTCCCATAGAAGGGCCAGGTAAGATCTTACCACTCCTAGTGGTAATCGCCATATATGATCCATCATTCTACGGATTCTGAACCATATCACTAGGTAAAGTACCACTTTTTCTTTGGTTCAGTGTTGCTGAAAGTTGGCTCATGTGCTGCTCCAACTGCTTGATAGAAGTGAAGTATGAACTAACCAATTGACTCAGGGTAGAGAATCCACTCTTCATAGTGGTTACCCCCGAGCTGGTAGCCTCAACTCTCTTCAATAATTTTTCCATCATTTCCTCCATGGAAATCTTGCTAGATCTAGTTTGTGCAGTGTCCCGACTTCCAGGAGGAACATACAAACCACTCTGATCATTATTGCTTCTCCATTTTCCTTGCTCCCTATCTTTATAATCAGACTTGTCATAAATGTTCTGACCTTGATTCACTTGGTTTTTGCCTCGGAAACCCCCCATATTATTAACATAATTTGTCTCCTCATCTGTATCACTAGCAACAGTGCACTGAGATTCCACATCCTTAACTTTTTTAGTCTTGCCTGACAGCAAATGCTTGATCAGCAAGTCCATCTGAGTCTTTAAGTGGGCCATGTATTGGTCTCACTCCTCATCCCTTCTGTGCTGCTCCATAGTCAGACCACCAGAAACAGTTGGGATAGCTACCATAAAATCCCTGGTATGCTAAGCCCAACTCTGTTTGGTCATTCTATTCAGTATGTCTGAAGCATCTTGAAAAGAAAGGTCAATGAATGAACCACCTGCAACATTATCTACAATTGGCTTTGTCACAGAGTTAAAAGCTCTGTACAAAGTCTCCATCAAGTGCAAGTTCGTAATGTTGTGGTTCGGATATTGTCCTATCTTCTTCTTGAATCTCTCCCAAGTTTCATGAAATGCTTTAGTTGGGAGCTGCCTGAAGTTACTGATTTTGTCCCTCAACTGTACCCTCCTGGAGGGTGGAAAGAACCGTTCTAGGAATGCCTCTTTCAACTGTCTCCAGTTGGCTATAGAATCGGCCTCCGGCTTATTTAACCACATTATTGCCTCCCCAGACAGAGACAATGGAAACAATCTCAATCGGATCGTATTTTTGTTGACTCCCAGATTATCAAAATATTTGCAAATGGTGATAAATTTCACTAAGTGCATGTTCGGATCATCACCAGGTAGGCCTCCAAACAACCCCTTCAGATTTAAGAGTTGGATCATGGTACTTGTTATGCAGAATTTTGCACCAGGTGCCAATGGTGGAGGAATGATAGCACTCGTTGCACCTACTCCGTCCATTCCTTCGTCATCATCATCAATCTCATAATGGACAGGTTGTTGACCACACCTTCCTACGACTGGACGGTTTCTGTTGAAATTTCACTGCACTGGTGCAATAATTTGCTTAGCTTACCTTAGGTTTTGAGGATTCAGCAATTCCTCATCACCCAATTCTTCATCATTAGGGTTCGGGTGATGTACTTGTTAACCTTGGTTCTGTACGTTCACCTGAGCCCTGGCTAAGGATGCCAGTCTGTCAGCCTCTTGCTGTTCTGCCATTCTCCCAATCAGCTGAGGTTCCAGATTAATTGGTAATAACGGTTCTCCGAAACTTCTTGTTTCTGGCATAAACAACAAGGAACCTGCAATAAACAAAAACAATAAATAAACGTAAATCTAGGAAACTTAACTAAAAGTCAATTAGCGCACATAACTTTCAGTTTACAACCATATTCCCCGGCAACGGCGCCATTTTTTATAACGCTCAAACTACACTCTTGAATGGGTGTAAGCGATCGTTGTCAATATAAACCCAACTAGGTTGGGGTCGAATCCCATAGGGAATATGGTGTGAACCCAAGTCATTTGTGATTTAATTCAGTGATAGTTTAATGTTTCCTGAAATGGGGGTTTAAATTTCACAAATAATTGTTCGTCACTTTGATTTCGATGTTTGTAACCAAGATTTTATGAAATAACTAGAATTATGTTCACTAGGGCTTACGGTACATGACAGATGCTAAAGATGACTCAATATTCTCACGGTGGTTAGGATAACAAGCTATCTTTATCGATGATATGCTCAAATATCTCTTGACCTATTTAAGCGTCTAATTTTCTAATCCTCTCGGACTTAGGGAATCGTTATTCACTGCCCAAATTTTACCTCAGGTTAATCAACCTTGATACTGCGCTGATTATTAAATGAAGTATTTCCGAGTCCCTGTTGATAATTCACTTCCTACTATATATGATTTCTTTCTCAAGCAAATCAAAGTAGGTATGCCTACTGTTTGCAACTAACAGACATTAATTAAAATCTCAGAATTATCAAGAAATCCTAACACCTTTTGAATCTTGAGTATTTAGCACCTCATCATGACCTAACCCTAGATCCCATAATTCAGGTTAATAGAGTTTAGCTACTCATTAAGCAAGGAACAAGTACACGAATTGAATTCATAAGTGAGAAGATTAACTTAAAACGATGATGAAAATCAAGAAGTATAACTTATATTAAACCATAGTACAAAACTCCCAAAATATTTTAACTAGAGAGAGAGAAATATCGTATGTTTTTTGAATAAAGATGAGTCCAAAAAAATCTCCCTAGAAAACCCTAAAATAAGTCTTTGAATAGTTAACCTAATTAAGGAAATAAAATCAAAGTTACATCTTTTCCTCAGAATAGATGACGACGTCCGTGATGTCTTGTCATGAGTATGACGGCTTATCACGAATGTCGTCAGCTCCTTTGCACTTTTGGATTTTGTTACCTAAGGCTAACAACAATGATGGCGCCCTATCACCAGCCTGACGACGTGTTATGGATGTCGTCACAAAAATGTTTTCAACTTCCATCTTCCATTTAAGGCTGATGACGCTCCTGACGCCTTATCACAAAATGTCGTCACAACTTCAACTCATGCCAAATCTCTAGTTAAGTTTGACAAAAACTATAACAGCCTATCACAGGGCTGACGATTTATCACAGATGTCGTCAGCCACACTTCTCTTCAGATTCCTCCTGATTTCAACTTCTTTGCTTCCATTCTTGTTGGTTCTCTATCCCATCAGCTTAAACCATAAAATCAGACATAAACAAGTCAAAAACGACAAAAGTTACTTAAGACTTCACAATTATTCTTGGTTAAAGGTCTTAAATGTGTTAGCAATTGCTCACACATTAGGGCCTGGTCGTGATGGGTACCTCAAGTCCCACATGGACCAGAGATCACCCTCTTTTTCTAGCCTAACCAACATACGAACCACAAATATTAGATGAATTTCTAACATATAATAAGACAGAGCAATATAAGGCTAACAACAACTCAAGAAATTTCTAAATCATTCATAAATACCACACACTAAACCATTACACCCAAGTTCATAGTAATCCACAAAGCCTCTACAATATAAAGTCAAAACATATCAAGAGATGCCCCCGACAATATCAAAATCCAAGTCTATGATAAAGAGTAAAAAGACTACAAAATGAATGGCTTACGAACTATGGAAGCACACCACTTTAATGACTACTCATGTTCCCATCAAACACCTGGTCACTGCACATGAAAAGAACAAAAAGCTCTAGTTTCTGTATCGCATGGGGATACAACATCTAAAGACGGTTAGCGGTTTGAACTCTAGCATGTAACTTAGGGATAGAGGAAAAAATAATGTGATCATTAAAATCCAGTCAAATTATGATATGTAATCTTATGTATACTTATATATATCATGTCGGTATAGGGAACAAGGATTATTTTGAACTTTGAAAATGTTAACCTAGGCTGTGTAGCATAACTGTCATGAAACAAGGCACTCACGAGCTATATGGGAACAACTATCTCCTAGCTGGAAGTGCCCCAGGCGTGTAACCGTCCAAACTAGAGAATATCCATATCTGAATATATCCTCATAGGGGACTCGAACATCCCAACATAATCAAGGTGAAGTAGCATGAATATATACAATATGGGGGAATCAAACCTCCCAGTCATATAGACACCCGCACCAGCTAGCGTGATTTCCAGTGTGCGTCGTTCGAACTTTATTTCATAGCCTGGCTACACATCCAGTTTTAAATCCCATTTAAAACATTCTTTACACATACACAAAACCATTTGTCCAATTACTTACCAAAGGCATCTGGTTGGTATCGTCATACCAACCCCACTTACAAGCGTACAACATGCCATAACCATTATCATTCAACATTTAAGACTCAAACCCATAGTCTATACAAAGACCTCAATTCAATTCAACATTGAGGGACTCAAACCCATTTAGCCAATTAAACCACCAAGGTTACAATTCAAAACCATTTGTGACCCACAAGGTCTTCATGGAACCATTTTTCAACCATTTACCTTATTAGGCCAATGGCTTAATTTCAAATCACAATTCAATTCAATTTATGATTATCAAGACCTTCATAAAATCAGCAATCCTTCATTAGCATTCTCATACCAAGCATTAGTTCAAAAAATATTTCATCATGTGACAAGATCCTTCTCATAGATATTTTCACAAATAGGTTGAGGGCAATACTATCAACAAACCATTATTCAAGTAAAAAACCATCAAGTTAAGGTTAATCATGACCCCTTATTTTAAATCAAAATTTCCAAGTACCCGCATGTACAAAACCACTATTAAATCATTAATAAACCCAACTTAAGACAAGAAACAACAATACTCAGCAATATACATTAAAACCTGATGTTGGGTGTATTTATGCACTTTAGTGTTACTATTATATAAATGAGAATATAAGTGTCCAAGTGAATGATTACAATGTTTCAATGTGTTTCCAAACAAGTTTGTACTTAATTGAGTCATTTAGAGTTCAATCGAGAAAACTAACTTTACTAGCTTGAGCTAGGTGTGTGTCTAGTTGGTTTTGTTGGATTCTATTGTGTTTAAAAGGTTCTAAATTATTTTAGTGGTGTAATTATATGTGGAACAACTTGTTTCTTATGTGAAAAGTTCAAGTGAGTCAAGTCTTAAGTCGGAATAATAAGAGAAGATCAAAGCAACTAGCCTTGTCTTAGCTTGTATTTTTGATTCGTCGTTGGGGATATTGTGTTGTTATGATCTCTAATTCATGGTGTGTGATTATGTAAGAATATTTGTGAGCTGAATACGGTGATATAATGATGATATAAAGGCTATAAATCCATTGGTAAATACACCACGATACAAGGATGAAAGAGGGGACGATAAAGAGTTAACCAAAATTTTGAACGCAATTTCCAATGTGTGGACGCGATTTGCCCGCGTCGCATGGTCCATCGTGTGCTGCTGTGCCTTATAAAATATTGTGAGTGTAACTTCTAGTGGCATCAGGTTAATTGCCTGCGACGCATGCTATATATCGGTGCAGCAAAGGATGCGACGCGGGCTGCATGTCACCACTTCAATTTTGGACAATTCCCACACATGCACGGATTGGTATTTGTCCATAAGGAATACAATACTTTGCATACTTTATTAGGTAATCTTGGAATCTTTATATCATTATCCCACTAGGATTAGGATTATTGTTAATACATATACACGTTGCACACTATAAAAATATAGGCTTGGATTATTAAACACGTAGTTACGTCGTGGAATGAATTAAGAGATGCTGCTATTTTCTTTTATGTTTTAATATTCTTTCTTTAGCTTTTTAATTATTGATATCATGTATTCAATTATTTTTATTATGATTATGAATATTATCGGCTAAAAACTTCCATTTTGGGGTTAAAGCCAAGAACATGAGCACTATTATTTGGATAAATTTCGTTGGATTTGCTTATCATATTTGGTTGTTTGTTTATTCTTGTATTAATTATTTTATGGATCGATCACCCTAAAATACATATATTGTTGACCTTGTGATCTCGGGAGAGGGAATAGGGAAATAGAACGTGGGAATAAACAAAGTAGGGTTTGTATTTTTTTATAAAATAAAGAATTCAAATTAGTATCTAGGACAGGGATGTACTTAGATGCCTAACTTGATTCAAACATAGGAAGATAGCTTTAATTCACTTAATTGAATTATTACATCCCCGCTCAATGATGTAGTTGTAATGTTCATATTAGGTAAAATATTAGAGGTTGGAAAACCATGATCATGCAATTAAAACTACGAATCAAATAAGAAAGGGTAGACCCCAAATCAAGTAAACTATACACATCACAAGAGAAAAGTTGTAACATACCAGTGAAAACATCAAGAAATGGCTCAGATTCCTTATGGGTAGCAAGAGCATAAAGATGATTTCGGCTAGTGTTGGTATCGGAAGTAGCACCCTTTGGTGTAGGAGTTGAAGAAGTGGAAATCAAAACATTATTAGCTCCAGAAGCAACCTTAGATAGACAGTATCGCGGCAAACATCCCGGCTGACCATAATTATAGCACATATTCCTCCCCTCATCATACTGACCACGGTGCATCTGCCCACAAAGTCTGCAAGGAGGATAAGGTGGGGATGACTGGGCTCCATTATCTTGAGATTGGAGCTTTAAACCCACTGTTAGTCTTAAAGTGATGATCACCAGATGGCTTAGGATATGGGGAACTAGTCGTAGAATATAAACCAGAGTTTCACCAATTCTTATTCTTGCTCAACTGTCTACCATCTCGACCACTATTTTGCTAACCTTCACCATACTCTAAATATCTAAACTTCTTGTTCTGCCTTTCCCCTATTTTTTCCTGTCACTTTTTTATCTTCAACCTGCTGGATATATACCACAAGCCTTGAGATATCCATGTCATTATTTAACATCGCTGCCTTACACTCTAGTACCAAGTCCCGATATACCCGAAGCAAACTTCCTCATTATTTTCCACATACTAGACACAATCTCTAGGGCATAATGAGATAGCTTGTGGAATTTCAAAGCATTCTCCTTCATAATCATCCTTCCCTGGTTCAAGTTCACAAACTCCTTAGTTTTATCCTCCCTCAACTCCTGAGGAAAGAAATGATCAAGAAAGGAACTCAAAAACTCATCCCATACAGAAAGCTCAGCATCATCACCCATCGGTTTCTCCCACTCCTGATACCACTGATAAGCTATATCTTTCAGCGTGTATACGGCAAACTCCTCACCCTTAAAATCAACAGCATGATCATGCTCACCTATACTATTATGTTGGTGTATCATGATTGTTGGTAATATAATAATCCAACTTGAGTTGGGGTTGAATCCACGAGGATTGTAACCAGTATTCAAAACCTATGTATATTGAAAGTGACTAAGTATTTATCCATAATGTAAACATAGTGCAAGACATAAATTAAAATTTGGGGGTATGGTATGAAAGGTTGTTTGAACAAATTCTACTTGAACTACAAATTTAGAGCAACAATTGTAGATAAAAATTCAATAGGATAATAGTCTTGGGATTATGCTTTCCTAGGGGAAAATAGTGCATGAGTATATGAGAGTCAAATTCAAACTCTTGTTAATGACTGTATGGGTAGGCTAGGTTAAGGGTTTTGATGTTAGTCTTTTAACCAAACACCAAAATATCACCCATGGATTTTGTCAAATACCTTATGGGTGTGGCAACAAATCAACCCAAAATCTCAATTGGGCATCCCTATTTCTAGGAACATGCCCAAGATATAGCAAATTCACAATCCATCCTTATTTCTAAGACAATGTAAATAAATAAGCTAACATTTAATTATTATTCATAAATACTTGTCACCCATATCCCTCTTTCAAGGATGATATGAGATCTAAAAGAATGCCCATATCCCTCTTTCAAGGATGGTGTGGAGTTTTGGGAAATTAGGGCTTTCACACACAAATTCCAATTTGACAATAAAGAATTGGTGAAAACCAACTTCATTAACCAAGAATATACACTAAAGTCATGACCTACACACATTTTCACCCAATTCCAACATAACCCCAAGATAGATGTTTAGCTACTCATGAAGTTTAATAAAAGAAATATACCCAAATTAACATTCAAAGCTTTCATTGAAGAGGCAAAGCAAGGCTATTCTCAAATATAACTTCAATTATAACTAAAATCTCTTGTAAAATTTCTACAATAGTCTTTCCCAATTTTGTAGAGTTTTTACAATGCTAAAATTGAATTCTAGTTTGGAGATATCTCTCAAGTGAAAGGATTTTTTCCCTTTATAGGATTTGGGTTCAGCTGCTTGAGATGACGAATCTGCACCTGGACTATTTTCTACTTCATCACTATCGCATTCACTAGATCACGATCATAACTATTGGGTCATATTCGTGATAACTGAGGCTCATCCATTCCTCTGATTTCTTAAATGTGATTACGACTCTGAGCATTGTGATCGTTGTACCTGAGGGATACTTGAATTTCATCTCTTGCACTAACTCTTCCCTTTTTGATCTCTTTTCAGCTCACTTCACTTCTTTTCTTCCCATTACCTACATACCTACAAAATATGGGAACTAGTGCATTCAAATGACAAATTTGTCTCATTAACAACATTTAGCCATAGTATTGTGCATAAATTTGGATGTAAATGAGTGGTAAATTTACCATTTATCAACACCCCCAACTTAAACCTTTATTTTTCCTCAAGAAACACTATTTCTTACTCGATCAGACTATGAAATTTTAAGCCTATTTATAAAACCAAATGATCACAATGACTTCGAACTTGATTAGCACTAACAAGTAGCTCTCAAGCATGGGTAAAGCTATTCTCACAACTCTCCTCAACATGAAGTACAATCTCAAAGATGCAAAAGACTTTAAAGAACAATAATACAACAATTTCTAACTCTCTATAAGTGACTGTCCATCGATAGGGACTCAACTATAATCCTTTCCCTTATTTTTAGAAGATAACAATTTCACCCGCCTCAACTTGTCTACATGCCTTCTCACAAAATGGAAATCCCTCAAACCAAATTATCTATCATGAAATAACGGATTTGAGTGCAAACACTTACTCTCATAAGGAATCTCTCAATGTGAATGAGTATCATACCATATGTTTTCCCTTATTTTCAATTGTCACTACTATGAATACACTTGATTTGAGATCTCAAAGGACATTTTTAAAAGCTTATAATGTAGGCTCGGGGAAAGGGTATGGTATCATTTGGGAATAAAGTGACTACACATTCCTTGAACAGCTACATCTCACTATTCAATCAAACTTTGGACTATGGGCCACTTTATTTGTCTCCAACTTTACAAATGCCTACTTTCATTATCTTGATTCACTCATCTCTTTAAAAGAACATTCTTCTCACTTATTTTTTTTGTGCAAAATATATTTTCCTTCTTTTGATTATTACTTTCTTTTTCACATATTTACTTACGCTCTTTTCTTAGCTTTTAGGCATCCACATACAATACAATAACCCAAGGTCACCTTTTCCAAGACTTACCACCCCTAGCTTAGGCTTTTAGCGTCAAGTTGCATTTCAAGTTCAAAGAGGGTAGGGTTAAAAAGAGGGGTAAAATTTAAAAAGTTCAAGGCTTGCAATGTTGTTGCTAAAGAAAGGCTTTAAGGCTCAAAATGGGTGACTAAGGATACTATTCCATGTACGGGTAGGCTATTTACGCTATAGTGGGTTCCTATGTTCACAAAAAAGGCATAAGATCATTTCATAACTAAGCATAATCAGGATTATCCTTGAGAGACTAACAGGGAAAGTTCTAGATAATACAAGCAAGCATGAGAGTTAAACAACTATGCTTACCGCACATGACATGCAAACTTTTCAAAGAGGCTCAATTAAATTTCCTACTAGAGACAAAAGGAGGTATTTACCATATACTACCAACTAAGGACTTAGGAATCACAAAAAGAGGGAAAGCATTGTTACAAAATTGTTCACGTCTATGCCCTTGGTTTTCAAGAAAATATTTGGACAACGGGGGGTGTTTTCTTCGAATTTATACCATAAAAGTTTGCTATTGATGGCACCAAACCAAGTTGTCGTGTAATATTTTGTCTCTCATGAGGGAAAACTATATCGATACTCAGACTTCACCATAGGTATAAGGGCAATCCCAAAACTTCAATGCTATGAGTACTTAGACATCCCCTACATCTATGGCTCAAAACCCAAACACGATTTTCCCTTAAGAATTTCATCACTTAATCCATCATAGGGAAAGGCTCATCTAACATCATCATAATCAAGATAAGAGTAAAATAAAAATCTAAAAATTAAAATAGATAACTAATCCATGAAATGTTGGCTCCATCAAGATGCCCGAATATTATAACCCAAAATGAGAATATGACCATCCAAATCAACCAAAAAAACAAAATAAAAAAATCCAAACAAATATCCCAATAGTATAGACCAATAAAATAAAATAACTAAGGCTACTATGGAGACTGGCACCCTTAACTAAAAGCTTTTAGTGACCTCACTACATAATCAAGAAAATATAAGAAAAGAGTAAAGAGTTCTCTCTATAACCGCATCAAGCACTGTCATCACTTTTGATCTCGACATCATCTGATTCTGACCATGTAGCTGGGACCTCATCATCATACTTAGACTTAGGAGTGGGAAGCCTCTCTTTGGATTTTGAAGACCTTCTATAGGCCCTTCACTCTCTTCCATGTCTTGGTGAAGAATTTGTTCCTCTTTTTTATCTTATCAAGAGAATCCATGAGCTCCTATGAGAATGTGCTAAGGATGAATAGGTCTCTCGATCCTAGATATGGTGGGCACTCTCTCCTACTGATCTTCTAGAAACCACACATAGTCAGTCTATGCAATAAGAATGGCGAGTGGTAGATGGACCTCCTGGTCCCATTGGCAACCCAGACATAAGTGATGCGTCATGGAAACACGACACTTTTGATACTTAAATCCATGAATTTATGTTGGTACTTAGGTTGTTTTAGTGGATATGATGCACTTTTGTGTTTATATGGTTACAGATCTACAATATTATTGGGATAAAAATAGAAAAAAAACTTGGAAATACCAATTCTGATCAAGATATGAGTCACCTCATGAGTTGTCAACTCACTATAAGACTCATAGGATAACTCATAAGCACAACAGAACCTAAAGCCAAACTAAGAATCTAAGTATGAAGAAGATATAACTCAATTATCTGAGTCGTAAGCAAGGATACGGGTCGTATGCAAAAGTCATAAGCATAACAGAATCTAAAGATTCTATCCAAAGTTAAAGTATCAAAAGTATACGAGTCAAAAGCCTGAGTATGGCCGTATTAGGAAGTCGTAAGTAACCGTATTAAAAAGCCATAACCAGACCAGTGTTCAAAGCTTGGAAAGACAGAAGACCCAGGTGGATACGAGTGAAGGACACGAGTCGTATGATCATGTATGACTCGTGAGATGAAGTCATATGATGAACAAAAAGTTGAACCCTTGGGAGATTAGACACTAGAATGGATACAATAGGCCCAAGTATGACTTGTATGATAATGGTACGAGTTGAAGACCGAGTCGTATCGAATGCCTACATAACTTTACCTTTCCCATTTTTATTAGGATTTCTATATTATTTTGAGATATTATAAATACCCTAGGGCTTATATTTTATTAGGTTACACATTCTTACAATAGGTTACTTTCACATACTTTAAAATTATTCTTGAGATTTTGGATTTTTATTCAATTCAAGATTATAGAGTTTATTCATATTATTTTTGTGCAATTAATTACATGTCTTCTTCATTGGTAATCATGGATTCTTGCATGAACATGAGTGGATAATCTCCTTGACTATGATTGTGGAAACCCTGGCAGATTAGCTATGTAGAGGGAGTTTGATATTTATCTATTCTAGGGTTTATGCATGTATCCTTGGTGATATCCCAAGGGACCTCTCTACCAGGACACAGCTTTTCAACTAACCAACTTTCTGATTCACACTCTTTTGCCTTGAATTGGTCCATGTCATCATCCGGTAGCCCATATAGGTCATTTATCTACTCGGCCTTGAAGTGAACATTCTTCCCCTCAGATCCTTATAACTAGTTAAGAGAATGATATTATGTTGATGTTAACATAGAATTCCCTCACCCAATGTTCATTCGTCCGACATGGATCAAGGCAAAACATCTCCACCCTGTGGCTACAAGTCTTTCATGGAATATCAGGAGCTTCTCAGAAACCTTATCCAAGCATATGTCTCTATGAAGTATCTTTGTCTTTGACAGATCATCATAGTACAAGGTTTGGCACTCCGGGGCCATGAAGCTGGTTTGGAGAAAATCTCCCATCTTTAGCTTTAAAAAACCTGAGAACAATACAAAAGCATTAATTATCAATATTTACACATGGAAACTATGCTATGTTATTTAATTGAGCAAATAGGATGGTGTCCTACAAAATTTTAGGGAAAATATAAACTTGGAAGGAATTTTTAGTATTGGCTGAAACAAGCCCCAGATGCCGCGATCGCGGGCCACTAAGCCATGATCGCGTTGTGACCGCAATCTCGGTAACTGAAGCATGCTCGACCAAAATTATCAAAATTCAATACTTCCAATTTTAATGCCCATTTGTATTCCAAATCAAATATTTATGTTATAAATATGAAACTTAGTACCTAGATGTTTGACTATGCTCTTAGAATATGTGAAAATAATTAAGGAATTCATTCGGGCATTTAATCGAACACTTGGTGTACACATGCTATTCTTATTATTTTTTAAACAAATTAGGGTACTTAAGACTTCCCCATCAATGTACACACTAATAAAAACAGTTAAACACACCAACAAGCACACTAAACTAAGGATTTTGCATGCAAAACATAATTTTAGGTCAATCCTAAGACATAAGTTCTAAGGCCTACACATAAGCATAAAAGAGAGAATATGAAGCACATATATAATTGAGAGATGTAGAGGGGCTATTTATGCACTTTTGGATGCCCAAAATACAATCAAAATCAGTTACAATTATAGAGA
Organism: Capsicum pubescens; assembly: GCA_030864215.1. Classification (NCBI taxonomy): domain Eukaryota; kingdom Viridiplantae; phylum Streptophyta; class Magnoliopsida; order Solanales; family Solanaceae; genus Capsicum; species Capsicum pubescens. The sequence continues at coordinate 218,266,613 of CM061543.1, read as the reverse complement.
AATTTGAAAGAAATATGGGGGAAATGGGGGTGATGATTTATCTTTTAAATAGGTTTGAATATGATTGCGATAAGAGTTTAGCGATTATGGTTACACAGTGATCGCAATCGCGATAGCATGCATACTATGATTGTGGTAACTGAGGCAAATTTCTAGTACACTATTTTCCCCTGTCCATCCCACTACACAAATGCACCACACTTTCCTTTTCTCAACCTCATTCAAAATACCTTATAGTGATATAATTTCATAGATTAATAACAAAAAGAAATAAAACCTACTCTAACAATTCAAATTCAAAGGATACGGGACACGTTCGTGGCATTGGTAGGTTTCCTCCCACCTAGCACCTAATTTATCATCCTGGTACAATGTTCGTAAACTTTCAAAGTGGATCCTTGAGGGACCCATCATCCACCTCCGTGTCCACTACATCAATGATGGACACCACTTGTAGTTCCATTGGTTGCTTCTTGGTTTTACATACCCAAAAGGAAACCTCATCATTATTAACCCAAAATTTTATCTCCCTTTGCTCCATATCAACAATTGTTCTCCCAGTTGCAAAAAATGGTTTTCTAAGAATAATAGTTATTTCTTGGTCGATTTCAAAATCAAGGACAACAAAGTCCGCCAGTAAAATAAAATGATCGACCTTTACCAAAAAGACGTACAAGAATCCAACTGGTTTCTTAACAGAGCGATCTTCCATCAAGAGCCTCATTGTTGTGGGAGTAGGAGTTCCCAAACTATGTCTTCGATAGATTGCATATGGCATGAGATTGATGTTTGCACCAAGGTCACACAAGGCTTTCTCAAATTTTTGTGTCCCAATACTGCAAGGGATTGTGAAGGCTCCCGGATCTTTTTTATTTTTCTCCATAGCACTGGTCATAATAGCACTACAACCATGGGTAGCTTCAATGGTTTCACCATCCACAAGGCATTTTTGGACATCAATGTATTTATTAGCTTAGCATATCCCAAAATTTCTTGGATGGCTTCTAGCAATGGGATATTGATTGAAAGATTGCTAAGTTTGGCGAGAAACTTCTTGAATTTGACATTCTCGTCCTTTTTCTTGAGTCACATTATGGTTCATCACCCTTTACTACTTTAGGAGATCCCTCCTTATTAAACATCTCTTTAATTATAATTGGTTCTTTATCATCCTCTTCTTGAGGCTTTGGAGCATCATCATTAGACTTACCCGCATGCTTCTTCTTTGTGTTCATTAGCTCATCATGAGACTTTTCTATGACCTCAACCTCTTATGCACCAAGTTCTTCACTGCTCCAAGTTACAATTGCTAAGACTTGAGCATTATTTTTTGGATTTGCCATCGTATCTCCAGGGAGGCTACTCTTAGGCCTAGCGTTAAGTGCTATTGAAATTTGGGCAATTTTGATCTCTAATTGTTTGATTTAATCGGAATATGAGACAACCATTTGGTTGATTTGAGAAAAGTCTCTTCTTAATTCCCGGACCATCTTGTCCATCCCTTCCACTCTAACCAAGATTCTAGCAAGCACATCCTTGGCTTTTAATATCTTAGGATCCATGGGATTTGACTCTTTGCTCTTCACTCGGTCATGAATTGTAACATATCTATCATACTCCCTTTCCTTATCCCTCTAATCATTATCTCTATCTTTATAACGCTATTGTAATGACCCGAGACTACACCTTAGTATTCACACAGTACTTACAACCCCAAACGACCACAAGCAAACCCATGATTGATATCTTCTGTGAGAACTAAATAATAATATTGAAATTAATGCACAAAATGGGTTGAATTCCATAAGTTTCAAAACATCTACAATACTGATAAAATATAACATCTATAAAACTGAATACTATATGAAAATCTAGTCTAAAAATCCTCTAACTGAATCTGTCTAAAAGCGGAGTTGATGGGACAATCCCCCAAGTAACTCCACCTATTGAACTACTGCATCTACAAAAATATAAAATAATAGAATATCCTTGAATAATGAGGACTAACTGCTAAATCTACTACTGCTAGCTGAATCTTAATCTACTATGCGTGGTCAAAAACCTGAGCGTCCGAACCTATGATATGAAATATCATAGCGCAGGAAAATATATGTCAGTACGTGGAAATGTACCAGTATGCTAGATGAGGTAAGGTTTAATGTAAAGGTTCATATGCATGAACAATAACTGACTAAATGATATAGAGTAACTAAATATAAGAGTACGTGTATACTATAATTGAGGTTTTCTGAAGCTAAGTACTGAGTTCTGAAATTTGTATAACTGATATCTGAAATTATTAAAAACTAACTTATAGATACTGATTGACTGTGTTTGATAGTCCTGATTCTGTAAAACTAAATTGAGTTCTAAACTGAAGACTAAAATTGAAACTGTGGGAGGTAATCTTCTAACCGACATGCCCCAAATAAGAGAAGATAACTGAGTTGGGGCCTAATCTGTAACCCCAATTAGAAGGGTGTCAGTACCGTGCCATGAGTAAAGACAACTGTTGTGGAGTCAGTCCTAACTAATAGTTAACCCCTGAGATCATTCCTAATCTAGCGGGTGATCCCTGAGTATGTGATTCCTATCTAACATGTGACATCTCATAACCTATGATGGCTACGTAGTTTTGGGGCTTAAGGATTGCTTCTAGGGACCCAGTCCTAAATAACGGATGTGTCCCTATCCCTAGGCTCTCTCAGTGCTAAATCCTAAACCTAACTGAAAGATACTGAACTGAATATACTGAACTGGACTGGACTGATACAGAGATTACTGAGTTTTCCTAAGTTCTGTAACTAGCTAAATTCGACTAAGTTCTATAATGGACTGAGAGTACCTCTGATCGTGAAATGACTGATACTATTTTATAACTGACACTGGCTCTAAGTAACATCTATATTATCGGGTATTAAATACCCCCAGGACTCGATAGAATTAAAAGTAAAGCAAAGCATAATCTTGAATAATATAACAATGTTTACTTAGTCATAATTCATTCATAGAGACATTTCATCAAACACTTGTGATGCATTAACTTGTACATGAATGAGGATTACATGTTAGCATGCTATAATGGCATTATTTCATTCTCATAGACAATTTATCAAACACATGGGAAGCATACTTGGTTCATTTAATCATAAACACTTAGGGTTAACATGGATACAATAATCAACCTGCAAATTCATGGATTATAACATGGGGATTACTCAATTCAACATACATGCTATACAACTTCATGGAATCTACCATTAATCATGGATTGAAACTCAATAAATGTCAAAACATGAATACAATCCAATTTCATACATGTAAATCATGAATCAAAATTCTTGAAGTTTTAAAAATGGATTCTTTAACTCTATGGGTGGAAGGGACCCATAGATGAACATCTAACATACCTTAATTTGAGACATTCTTAAAATTCTTGAAGAAATTCTTGGGATTAACCTTGATTCTTCAGACCTAGGGTTTGTTTTATTAAGAGAGAACTACCTTTTTTATTTTGGGGAAAAGTAAATAATGAAGGGTTTTACATGTTTTTAAGGCTTAAATCCCACATTTGGGTAGAATAAAATCATGGGAAAATACTGTTTTAATCCTGTGCATAACTCTAATTTTTTGTGAAATTTTCCCGATCTGGGCCCCTGGCTCGACGCGCTGCTATCGCTCTAGGCCACTGGAAAATGACGATTGGGAAATTGCATGGTGGCACAATGTGGTACAATTTTGTTTCCACCTTGGATGCGACCTAAAATCTCACTGTGATGCGGTGGTATCGCGTTGGAACAATGGAAAAGGACAATTCTGAAATTGAGCCTTGGCGCGAAGTGCCAATATTGCGGAGGCTCACTTGTTTTTGACAATTTCCATTTTTGATGGCTCTGCGATGCGCTGATGGATTAGGTGATACACTATTTTACTAAAATGGCCATAACTCTTTTGCCCGGGTTTCGTATTTGGGTGATTTTTATATAGATGGAAAGCTTATTCAATTTCCCGGGTGTCAAAATCTTGAAAATTCCGCATGTATAAAAGTGTATTCATCTTTAAAGAAAGTCTTTGACATTTTTTGGATGAATTTAAGATAGGTAAAAGTACGGGGTGTTACAGTTATTCCCTTTCTCTATCACGATCAGTCCAACCTTGGTTCCCACCCTGTCTTTGATAGGCCGGGTAGGAACTCCCCGAGTAGTTTGCCAAGTGTCTAATTTCTTCATCAAGCCTCTTGGCTTATTCTTCATCATATCCTTTGGATGACATGGCATTGACTATTTTTGTAGGTTCACCCATCATATGCTTTATAAGGAGGCCGAATTGTGATATCATTTTTGCCATATTTTTCTCCCTCTCTTCTTTTTTCATTCTATGCTCCTTGTTCATAATCGAGGCGGTGGTACGACCCATGGATACCTCTGTATCCCGAGTGTTCCATCCCCTATTTTGCTTTTTGATTAACTTAGTAAAAGTTAAAGCCACACCATATGACAATCTCACAAGTGATCCACCAGCTGCATTGTCCACCATGATCTTGTTAAGTTGGTCTAACATCCTATAAAATATTTGTATGAGCATATTTTCCGATACCTCGTGGATTGGACATTACATAAGATTTTCATTAAATCTCTTCCAAACTTCATATAGGGGCTCCCCATTGAGTTGACGAAAGTTTATGGTGGGAAATAACAATCTAAGAAAGCATTGATAATCTTGACCCACGATGTGATTGAACCAGTGAGAAGAGACCTCAACCACAACACCACCTCACCCTTTAGAGAGAATGGGAATAGGCATAACCATATGGATTCTTGTGAGATATAAGCAAAGTTGAACGGGGCCTATACCTCAACAAAGTTTTTTAAGTGCCAGTTTGGGTCTTCATGAGCTTGATCCCCAAAGAGATCTTTCAGTTGAAGCGTTTGTAACATCACACTTGTGGCGTGGAATACTACATTCTATTTATTCGGCGGGATGCGGATGGAACTAGCCTACCCCGCATCATGGAGATAGTCTTCATCATTGAGGGGACCTTCAAAGATCTCGGCATTGATTGCATGATCACTCATTGTGTCGTGGACACTATTTAAATCACTTATAAAGAAAGAAAAATAACAAATAAAGTAAAAAAAACCACTATGGGTAAACCTAAAGTCACTATAAACACCACACAAGGAAAAACTAAGTTTCACTCCAGCAATGGTGCTATTTTAATCACATTCACCTATACCATTATTTTTTTGTAGGACGACAAGCTAACCCATGAATGATATTTTCTGTGAGCACTGAATAATAATATTGAAATTAATGCACAAAATGGGTTGAATGCCATAAGGTTCAAAACATCTAAAATACTAATAAATTATAACATCTATAAAAATGAATACAATCTGAAAATCTAGTCTAAAAAGCCTCTAACTGAATCTGTCTGAAAGCGGAGTTGATGAGACAATCCCCCAAGTAACTCCATCTACTGAACTACTACATCTACGAAAATATGAAATAATAGAATATCCTCAAATAATGAGGACTCACTACTAAATCTACTGCTGCTAGCTGAATCTGAATCTACTATGCGTGGTCGGGAACCTAAGAGTCCGAACCAATGATATGAAATATCATAGCGCAAGAAAATATGCATCAGTATGTGGGAATGTACTAGTATGATAGATGAGGTAAGGTTGAATACAAGGGTTCATATGCATGAACAATAATTGACTAAATGATATAGAGTACGTGTATACTATAATTGAGCTTTTCTGAAGCTAAGTACTGAGTTCTGATAACTATATAACTGAAATACGAAATTACTAATAACTAACTTACTGATACTGATTGACTGTGTTTGACAGTCCTGATTCTATAAAACTGAGCTGAGTTGTAAAATGAAGACTAAAACTGAAACTGTGGAAGGTAATCATGTAACCTACATGCCCCAAATAAGAGAAGATAACTGAGCTGGGGTCCAATCTATAACCCCAATTAGAAGGGTGTCAATATCATGTCACGGTTAAAGACAATTGTTATGGAGTCAGTCCTAACTAACGGGTGACCCCTGAGATCAGTCCTAATCTAGCGGGTGATCCCTGAGTATGTCAGTCCTATCTAACGTGTGACATCTCATAACTTATGCTCGATACATAGTTCTGGAGCTTACGGATTGCTTCTAGAGACCCACTCCTAACTAACGGATGTGTCCCTATCCCTAGGCTCGCTCAGTGCTGAATTCTATTCCCAACTGAAAGATACTGAACTGCGTATACTGAACTGGACTGGACTGATACTGAGATTACTGAGTTTTCCTAAGTTCTGTAACTTCTAATGAGTTCTATAATGGACTGAGAGTACCACTTCTCATGAAATGACTTATTCTATTTTATAACTGACACTAGCTCTAAGTAACAACTAGATTGTTGGGTATTAAATACCCCCAGGACTCTATAGCATGAAAAGTAAAGCAAAGCATAATCTTGAATAATATAAAAATGTTTACTTGGTCATAATTCATTCATAGATACATTTCATCAAACATTTGTGATGCATTAACTTGTACATGAATGAGGATTACATGTTAGTATGATATAATGGCATTATTTTATTCTCATAGACAATTTATCAAACACATGGGAAGCATACTTGGTTCATTTAATCATAAACACTTAGGGTTAACATGGATACAACAATCATCTTGCAAATTCATGGATTATAACACGGGGATTACTAAATTCAACATACATGCTATACGACTTCATGGAATTTACCATTAATCATGGATTGAAACTCAATAAATGTCTAAACATGAATACAATCCAATTTCATACATGTAAATCATGAATTATAATTCTTGAAGTTTTAAAAATAGATTCTTTGACTCTATGGGTGGAAGTGACCCATAGATGAACATCTAACATACCTTAATTTGAGAGATTCTTTAAGTTCTTAAAGAAATTCTTGGGATTGACCTTAATTCTTGAGAGCTAGGATTTGTTTTCTTGAGAGAGAACTACCTTTTGATTTTGGGAAAAAGTGAATAATGAAGGGTTTTACATGTTTTAGGGCTGAAATACCATATCTGGGTAGAATAAAACCATGGAAAAAAACTGTTTTAATCCTGGGCATAACTCTAATTTTTCGTGAAATTTTACCGATCTGGGCCCCTGGCTCGATACACCACTATCGCGCTAGGCCACTGGAAAATGACGATTGGGAAATTTAATGGTGGCGTAGTGCAGTACAATCGTGTTTCCACCTTGGATGCGACCTGAAAGCTCACCGTGATACGGTGGTATCGCGTTGGAACACTGGAAAAGGACAATTCTGAAATTGAGTCTTGGAGCGAAATGCCAATATTGCGGAGGCTTACTAGTTTTTGACAATTACCATTTTGGCCGGCTCCGCGATGCGCTGATGGATTAGGTGGTACACTGTTTTACTAAAATGGCCATAACTCTTTGTGCGAGTGTCAGATTTGGGCGAATTTTATATCGATGGAAAGCTTATTCAATTTCCCGAGTGTCAAAATCTTGAAAATTCCGCGTGTATAAAAGTGTATTCATCTTTAAAGAAAGTCTTTGACATTTTTGGGATGAATTTAAGCTAGGTAAAAGTACGGGGTGTTATAGCTATTCCCTTTCTCTATCACGATCAGTCCATCCTTGGTTCCCACCTAGCCTTTGATAGGCCGGGTAGGAACCCCCTGAGTAGTTTGCCAAATGTCTAATTTCTTCATCAAGTCTCTTGGCTTCTTCTTCATCATATCCTTTGGATGACATGGCATTGACCATTTTTGTAGGTTCACCCATCACATGCTTTATAAGGAGGTCTAATTGTGTCATCATTTTTTCCATATTTTCCTCCCTCTCTTCTTCTTTCATCCTTTGTTCCTTGTTCACAATTGAGGCGTCGGGAGAACCCATGAATACCTCAGTATCCCGAGGGTGCCATCCCCTATTTTGATTTTTGATTAACTTAATAAAAGTTAAAGCCACACCATATGACAATCTCACAAGTGATCCACCGGCCGCATTGTCCACCATGATCTTGTTAAGTTGGTCCAACATCCTATAAAATATTTGTAGGAGCATCTTGTCCGATACCTCGCGGCTTGGACATTAAATAAGCTTTTCATTAAATCTCTTCCAAACTTCATATAGAGTCTCCCCACTGAGTTGACGAAAGTTTATGATGGGAAATAACAATCGAAGAAAGCATTGATAAGCTTGACCCACGATGTTATTGAACCAGTGAGAAGAGGCATAACCATATTGATTTTTGTGAGATATAAGAAATGTCGAATGGGGCCTATACCTCAACAAAGTTTTTCAAGTACCAGTTTGGGTCTTCATGAGCTTGATCCCCAAAGAGATCTTTCAATTGAAGCGTGTGTAACATCATACTTGTGGCGTGGAATACTACATTCTCTTCATTCGGTGGGATGTGGATAGAACTAGCCTGCCCCGCATCATGGAGATAGTCTTCATCATTGAGGGGACGTTTAAAGGTCTTGGAATTGCTTGCATGACCACTCATTGTGTTGTGGATACTATTTAAATCACTTATAAAGAAATAAAAACAACAAATAAAGTAAATAAAAACCACTATGGGTAAACCTAAAGTCACTATAAACACCACACAAGAAAAAACTAAGTTTCATTTCCCCGCAATGGTGCTATTTTGATCACGTTCATCTATACCATTATTTTTGTGTAGGACGATCTTTGTCAATATAATAGCCCAACTGGAGTTGGGGTCGAATCCATGAGGAGTGTAACTAGTATTCGAAACCTATGTATGTTGAAAGCTACTAAGTATTTTCCCACATGTAAACATAATGTAAGACATATATTAAAAATTGGGGGTATGGTTTGAAAGTTTGTTTGAACAAATTCTACTTGAACTTCCAATTTAGAGCAACAATTGTAGATAAAATTTCAATAGGATAATATTCTTGGGAATATATTTTCCTAGGGGAAAATAGTGCATGGGTATATGAGAGTCAAATTCAAACTCTTGTTAATGAATATATGGGTGGACTATGTTAAGGGTTTTGATGTTATCTTCCAACCAAACACCAAAATATCACTCATGGATTCCTTTGAATACCTTATGGGTGTGGCAACAAATCAACCCAAAACCTCAATTAGGTATCCCTATTTCTAGGAAGATGCCCAAGATATTGAAAATTCACAATCCATATTATTTCTAAGACAATGTAAAGGAATAAGCTAACATCTAATTATTGTTCACAAATACTTGTCAACCATATCCCTCTTTCAAGGATGATATGAGATCTAAATGAATGCCTACACTTTCAAGGATGGTGTGGGGTTTGGTGAAATTGGGGCTTTCACACACAAATTCTAATTTGACAATCAAGAATTGGTGAAACCCAACATCATTAACTAAGAATCTACACTAAAAATCAAGACCCAAACACATGTTCACCCTATTCTAACACATCCCCAAGATAGATATTTTTCTACTCATGATGTTTGAGAGAAGAAATATTCCCAAATTGGCATTCAAAGCTTCCATTGAAAAGACAAAGAAAGGGTATTCTCAAATTCAACTTCAATGACAACTAAAATTACTTAGAAAATTAGCTATAATAGTCTTTCCCAATTTAGTATGGTTTTTACAACGCCAAAATTGAATTCTAGTTTGGAGATATATCACAAGTGAAAGGGTTTTTACTCTTGAAGGAATTACGTTCAGCTGCTTGAGTTGAAGAATCTGTGCCTGGACTATTTTTTTCTCCATCATGATCACGCTCACTGGATCTTGATCATTTTACCACGATTGCGACCATTGCTCCACGATCTTGATAACTGAGTCTCATCCAGTCCTCTAATTTTTTGACCGCGATCGCAACTCAGAGTATCACAATTGTGATACTAAGGGCCATCAAAATTTCAGCTTTTGCACTAACTCTTCCCTTTTTGATCACTTTTCATCTCACTTCACTTCTTTTCTTCCCATTATTTGTATACCTGCAAAACATGGGAATTAGTTCATTCAAATGACAAATTTGTCTCATTAACACCATTTAACTATAGTAGTGTACACAAATTTTGATTAAAATGAGTGGTAAATTTACCACTCATTATTATGGATGAGTTTCAAAAATTTAACAAGATAGAGATGAGTTTTAAATATGTAACAAGATAAGGAAATCAATTACAAGAGGGATCTAAGAATGCACTATACAGTCCATCCATACTTTGTCCACAAAAGCCTTTAAAAAACCAAACATTAACCTAAGTCAGGACATGCCCCTTACCATAGCCAATAAAAAAAACCCACAAAAATAGTCTAAGATATAAGTAAAGATAGGACCATAAAATGAGGGACTTCTGAATAATGAAAGCTTACCATTTCAAAGTTGACTTGCAGATAATCCAAAAATTATATACCACTGCGTAACAAAACAAAAGTATCTTCGAACCCTAACTCACATGATAATACAACATTCGAGGATGGTTAGCGGGGTGAGCACTAGCATGTAACTCAAGGAAGAGATAAAATAATGCCATGATCAATCAGTCCAAAATCACTCCAAAATCATATGCACACAATCATATACATATATATATATATAATATGTTGGGATAGGGAATAAGTTTTAGAATGAGAGTCAAAATATTAACCTGGAATGTGTAGCTTTAACTATCATAAAAAGCATCCACAGACTATATGGGCCCAGCTCCCCCTATCAAAAGGGACTCATTGCATGTTAGCCACATGATTTGGAGGTATTAAGAAAGTCCGGTAAATTCACGACCCTTCACAAATCCATGATAAATATATATAAGACACGACTATTAAGACCAACCCCCATGCTGGCAAATGTAGGTTTCCAGTATTGGTCCCTCGGCACCTCCACCTTCACGGCCAGTTACAAAACCCCATTTAAGCCCAATTAAAATATTTACACATTTCTATTTATAAAATCAAGGACCATTCATTGAGCATATTCCATTGGTATCGGCATACCATTTATTCTTTCAAGCTAATATCATCATGCCATTTCCATTGACCAGCAACATGGGAGAATCCACGACCCCATAGTCTAATTATTCACCAACTTGGGAGAATCCACGACCCACATGGTCCAATTATCCATTAACTTGGGGAATCCACGACTCTCAAGGTTCGATTTAAAATCAATTCATGGCCATAAAGTCCTTTCAAAGCCATTTGTATTCCATTAGCCTTTTATGTAATGTAATAGTTCAAATTTGGTTTTAATATGCAAATATCCTTATTTTAAAGTTGATTTCATAAGGTGGTTTGAGATTATTACCAATTCCAATAGAAAAATTTATTTATTTAGGGGAATCCACGACCTTCTATTCCCATTTACAATGCCTATGCACCTAATAAGTTCAATAGCCATCAATACAAAACATAAATGATTCATAAAAGCCGTGGGAAAGCTATTAAATCAATAGTACCCAAAAGCCCTCAACCTAATTTCTAAATCAATAATTAAATCACATGTATAACAATCTTAAGCACGTGATTTTAACAAAACAAGCTTTAGGAAAGAGATACATGCCTGAGACACCAAGAATTTTGAAGAAGCAATCACCCTTTGAGCGCTAGATGACCAATCCCTCAGAAAATAGAGAGCTGAGAGGTATATTTGATGTGTGTTTAGATGATAATAGGGCCCTAATGGTGTTTTTTTATGTTAGTTTTAATTGGGGAAAGAGGGAATTGACTGAAGTGCCCTTACTTAAAAGTGCAAAAAAATATCGCGCAGTCATTACGGGTCATGTCACGACTAGCTATGAGTCTTATACTAGACTCTTAGTCTAGTCATACTTTTAGACCTCCTTCACTTGTTTGTTCATGAGTCACACCCTACGACTCATGACCTCACCTTACGACTCTTAAGGTTCCAGTCGTGTCATCAATAAAAACTTAGGTATTCCTCATCGGTTTGCCTATTACTTGAGCCCTACGACCCGTAATGAGTCTTCAGGACATGTTAGGTGAGTCTTTACCTGGGAAGTGAGCACCAAGGTTAAGAAATTTTCAAAGGCCAAAATCTGGGGTATTACAATACTGGACCCATTTAGGCTGTGGATTACGTGATGTTGGTTAGCTACATAGTTCATAACTAAGTTTTAAATGGTTAGGTCCTTATGTTTATAGACCTTTCTCTATACTTTATATGATAAATTATTAAATAAGTTGTATGACTTGCTTTGTAAAATATTTTGTCCCCTTTCCTTAGGTTGCATGCCAGTACTCATCGTATTATCGTATTTTAATGCTACATTATTTCACGATGTAGGTTAAGAGTCATTTTCTATGATTCTGTGAAATAGTAGGTCCTTCGCACTCTCTTCTGGGACATCTGGTGATAAGTGGTAATCTTTCTATCCTTCGTAAGGCATTTGGACTTTTCACTCATGTCTTTGGTGTTTCTTTAATTTTATGGTATAGTCGGGGCCATGTCTCGACTAGGCATTTTATTCTAAAAGTTAGAGTCATCATAGACTGAATTGTGCAATTATTTTTTTGTCGTGTTTTAAGATCGGGATATTTATCATTTTATATGTTCAACTTCATATTTTACGAGTCTACTTTTGCAACTTTAATCATGACTATGCTTATGATATAATACTATGGAGTTATCTCGGGCCTTCATTGGTTTAGGATTCCCATCATGGCCAGGGCCATAGTTTGGATCATGAAAAACTTGGTATTAGAGCATGGTTCAGGGCCCCACAGTGTCTATGATGTTGTGTCTAGTAGAGTCTTACTTATGGATGTGTTACGCACCACACTTATAATCCGGAGACTACATGGCATTTAGGAAATGTTCTTATTTTTTCATACTATATATCGTTCAATAGTATTGTCCATTTGAAATTTATCCAGATACCTACCTGATTGTAGTTCTGTTGGCTATGTCTCATTATTAAGGTGATACAAGTACAAAAGCTTATATTTCTAGCGATGTGGTCCTTTCTAACCGAGTCATAAAAAGTTATGAAATAGCACAAGGACTTGAGAGAAGTCCACTAGTGCATCAAAGTTTATTGATTAATTTATATATCCCCATCTATATCAATCATGCATTTGAGTCCAAGGTAAGAAGTATATTCAGTCCCTTTCAAAAGCTTTGTTCAAATGTCATGCTTAAGAGGAAAGATAAGTATGTGAATATTGGGATAGTATTCCACCCAAAAGGTAGTATAAATTAGTGTGTTATAACCTATAACTAGTAAGATGATCCCAAGGTTAGTGATATGAAATCATAAATTTAGAAGTCAGAGTAAGGGTAACTTTTGAGTAAAAAAAATAGTTGTATTCATGTAGCCTTTAAGTGAGTGAAGGGGGTGGTATGATCTTATGGTGTATGTCTATGGTTATAGAAAGATTTGTAGATTTTATGGCAGTTAGTAGAGGAAGTGATTAGTTATGATGATTTAGAATTTATTTGAAATAGGAAAAGAGATCATGATGGATTGTAATTATAGTAGTAAAATCATTTCTAGGTTGTGAATAGAAGGATAAAGTGGCTAATAATTTATAAACTTAGACTTTAATTAGAAAAGGGGGGACTCAATGGTGTTTATAGAATTTTGAAGGTAGTTTAATGGTATGTATGGGTAAGTAGATTTAATGTGAGGAAGGAGAATGTGCTAATGGACCATAATGGGTTATGTTATGAGATTAAGATTGACTATCGTAATTATGTGATTTTTCTACACCGAGAGTCCCTTGATTTCTTATCTACTAGTTTTAGGCCAGTGTAGTAGGCGAGAAGATGTGTAGAAAATTTTAAGGTGTAGTAGAAATGTTGTGGATAAGATATGCTTGTAGGCCGTAGTTATATGAAATAAGGAATTATGGTTGATTTCCCTATTAAAAAAATTAATAGACTAGTACAGTATGTGGGATATTTCATCGGTAGTACATGATTGATACTAGACACTATGTTTAAACTTTGATGTTGATTGCAGTAATAAGAATATTAGCTCGAGGATAGTGATACAAGATTTGTGATTTTAAATTAGTAGGCATGATATGATGTGTGAAAGATCTTAGGTTGATAACTCAAGAAAATTTTAAGTAGGTAATTGTGATCCTTAAACTTGATCCTCAAAACATATAATAAAGTTAAAACTGCACGGAAGAACGAATCAAATAAAGAAAATCCCTGAAAAGGAAATCAAAGAAAAACTTTAAAGCATGATCTTTTTTCTAAATAGAGCATAAAAACATTATCTTTATCCACAACTATTGTGTATTGTAGAATCTAAAATCCATAAACTCAAAATCCTATCTCTGTCTCTACTACTCAAAAACCTAAACCACTAAAGATTAGAAGATTATCAAAGTTGACCCTCAAAACATACAACAAAACTAAAACCAGGCAAAATAATGAGTCAAATAAATAAACCCCCCCCCCCCCCCAAAAAAAAAAAATCAAACAATAATCAATAAAAACATGATATGTTTATAGGTAGAGCATAAAAATAGGATCTCGGATCTTAAAAGAAATAAAAATAATATATCAAGAGTAACTTCAAGAAGGAAAATAAGAGAGGTACAATTACATTTACAAGGTAAACAAAATTTAGCAGCTTTAACTTCTGGTTTCTTGAGCATAGGTAACAAATTTGTTATTTGAGATTCTCAAATTTGTTATGAAATACTGCTTAGCAACTTTCCTTTGAACCAAAAAATAATGATTTGAAATTTGTGATTGCTTTTCTTGAATAGGTCAGTCTTTTAGTTTCATTCGATATGTGACTCTCAAGGAAAGTGGTACGGAGCGACAGATTTGGAACCTAAGATTTTGAAGTGGCCAAGCAAATAGAAATAATCTATATGGATGTGGAAGGATTCCAACAATCCATTCTCAAAATATTTTCCTTTAAATGTATTATATTTTCTTAACAACCAATCTGTTTGGATTAACAATACAGAGTAACATAAAAGAAAACATGCACAAATCTTTAGCTTAGTACATAATCTTAAGTTGAATATATTCAACAAGTGCTATAATGTTAAAAATCAATAATAGTTTAACCATATGTGCACTACACGTGAAGCATGTCAAATTCTCTTAACTGGATATATCCATTGCAATGTATGAGCCAAGTTTTGATTTTACTCTTCTCAATTTTGGATAGATTTGAAAGTTAACCCTAAAAATTTAGATCACACAATTAAAGAGTAGAAAAAGAATGTGAAAGAGTATGAACTTATTGAGAATCCATAATGATAAATTCTTGTATTTTTTTCCATTACTTGCATAACTTGGGAGGTAGAATTAACCAACAGTGTAATAATATCTACAAGAAAAAAAATAAAAAAAAATAGGTAAATAGGAAGTAAAATAATAAAAGCGTATTTTAATAATAACTAATTTTTATATCTTGAGATGTAGATGATTAAATTTTTTGGATTATCGAATTGAGAGTCTTTAACTTGTGCGTCAAAAGCATCAAAAGAAACTATAACCAAACGGGTGGGTGATGGTAGTGAATTTTTAGGAGAAATGACTTTGTCAATCGATTCAATGATGGTAGTTTTGTCAATCATCCAGGTATATGTGTTGAATGGATTAGCATATCTTGAATTTGGTTCTTTAACCTGCACATCTGATATCAATTAGGTTTGAAATGGCTTAAATATTTTTCAAAGTGTGGTCTATCAGTATTTCATATAATTGCTTGAACTTGATTTTCCTGCAATTTATAATAATAAAAGGCCAAGTATAAAGTCTTGCAATATTTTATTAAGTATGTAAAAAAGTAACTATAGAAAAAGTGAAAGTAAAAAAATCACCTCCTCATTCTATAAAAATAGCAACGGTACTTTCTAATTCTGTCTCTGTTATTTTTGACATAAAGTTTGTCTACAACTTGAATTTTAGATGTCCAATATTTGGTTTGAGGAGTGATGGAGTTGACACTGAGCCTTTGCACCATGTTGAATTAATCTGCAATTACAGAAAGGTGTACATTAATATCAGGGTGTATATTAATAGAATTAGACAAAAAAATATATTATTATGTAAATTTATAAGAAGTTAGATAACACATATTAATAAAAGAATGGCAAAAAATATATTTTGAGAATTTAGAAAAGGTAGAAGAGATAGTTGTTTGTATGGTGTACCAAGTTGTATTATGATGTTATGAGTAAACCTTTTTGATGAGTTCATTATAATCTATGTTCTAGAAAGATAGTCATTATTGTATTTAATTGTGGAAGGTCTAATTAATACTTTCACACAATTAGAAATTCTTGCTCGTAATAAAGCAACATACAATTGATCGTGGGAACATGAAGGTTCATGCAAATACCAACAAAATTTAATATTTGATCTTGTGCTTTATTTATGGTCATGGCATAACATAATAGTATTGAAAAATGTATTTTTTAAAATCGAATGGGCAATTTTTATCTTGTGATGTTCGAAATGAATACAGTTTTTTTAAAAATATCCACTGGATGTTGTTGCACTAATGATATAATTTTGGAAATCATTGCATATCAATTGTGTTCCATTACATAAATCATCACATAAATTTAGACTGCATAATAAAATAATCGGGTAAATTTTTTGCAATGCTAATCTATAAGGGGGTAAGCCTACAGGATTTAAACTATGTATAAAGTCTTCATAATCACTTTGACCCTTTGGGTTAATTGTTTCATCAATAGTTTGATAAACTTTTTGGTGGTGGTGTATATTGGGCTAAAAGCATATCATTAATTTCATTGACATAGTCATTTTTTGCTGTTAAAATTGCACGAAAAGTGATGAATGAAGAATCTGAATGGCATACATGTAAATTTGGTTAAGTAATCTTAAATAAAAGGTGTAGAGATTCGTTTTCGATAGTAAAGGAAATAATTAAAAAATTAGGAAGTATGATTTTCCTTGGTTATTTGTTTTTTTGATACCATTATTGTAACAACCCAACCCCAGGCCAAGTCGTGACGGGTATCTCAAGTCCACCGAGGGTCAGAGACCACACCCATAGCCTACCCAAAACATAATCCAAATATAATGGTGAAAGATAACCAAGCATGATATAAGAAAGTCAACATACTCAATGGTAAGGTCTAAGAACTAATAACAACCATTCAACCCACACATGTCCACAAAAACCCCTAAACTAATCTGAATATCCAACTAGGTCGGGACATTCCCTCAACCATGACAATGATAATGTTAATGTGAACTCTGCAATTCTAAAATATGGAAAGAAATCGATGGAATGACTAAGCTTTCTGGAGGATGGAATCTCACCACTTCACTGCGAACCAACCAGATTACCTAACACTGCATAGGGGTAAAAGAAGTGTCTTTGGACCCTACATTATGATATAATGTAGTGTCCTACGATGCTTAGCGGGGTGGGCAGTAGCATGTAACTCAGGATAAAATATCAACTAATGCCATTTAAAAATTAATCCAAACACAATGTACATGTTCACATATATGCATACATATTTATATATATATATGTATATATATATAAATATATACACACACACACATAATGCTGGGATAAGGAACAAGGTTTAAGCATGAAGGTTAAAACCATTAACCTGAACTGTGTAGCTCTAACCATTCTACAAACACCCACGATCTATATGGGTCTGACTCCCCCCAATAGAAGGGCCCTAGTACGTGTTAGACACACAAACATATCCACCAAGGCCCTTACGCCGGCAAACGCAGTTTTTAGTATCGTTTCCCCCGGGAAATCCATCTTCCACAGCGATCTACAGAACCTCCTGTAAGCCCAATTAAAACTTTTGCACATAACCCATCCATTTAATCGAGTAGTCAACCATTAAGGCATTTACCGAATGGTATCGTCATACCAATTAAGTTAAGCTTGAAAGCCATTTCCACTACCAATTGACCCATTTGACTCCCAAGTTTCAATTTAGAAATGAATCCATGGCCACTAATGCCTTTCCAACCCATTTTTATACATTTAGCCATTAGTACAATGCAATAGACTAGAAGAGTAAGCAAAACCATATGATTATCCATATTTTCAAACCAATTAGGAAAGTGAGTTGAGGTTATTATCAATTTTATACCAAAATCCTTAAAATCTGGGGGAACCCATGACCCCCATTCGATTTACCATACCCATGCACCTAATGAGTTTCAAAATCCATCAATAAGGCATAAACAAATGCGTACAAACCATGGGAATATCGTTCAAACAATGACCATCCAAAACCCTCAACCCAAATTCCAAAACCACACATTAAAACCATAGAAATATCAAACCATTGCATAGCATGATAAAACACAAGTTTGGGGAAGAGATACATGCCTGGGATACCAAGAATTTGAAGGAGAAACCACAAATTGAGCCCTAGATGTTCAATCCCTTGAAAACCTTAATTGTTCAAGCTTGGAGTATTTGAGCAAGAAGAGAAGTGTATTTGATTGGGTAATAAAGATTTGTGGGGTCCCTTAGGGTGTTTTATGTCATGGGTTATAATTGGGGAAAGGAGGGAAATGACCATAGTACCCTTACTTAAAAGTGCAGAAAAATGTTGCCCAATCATTATGGGTCATGTGGCAACTCGTAATGACTAGCTACGAGTTTTAGCCTAGACTCGTAGTCAAGGCAGACTCTTAAATCCCCTTCACTAGTTTGGTCACGAGTCACACCCTACAACTCATGACTTGTATTATGACTCGTAAGGGTCTAGTCATACTCAGGATATGAACGTTGGCCAACTTACTGGTCAGGTTACGATTGACACTATACGACTCGTGAGGAGTCTTCACGACTCATTACCTAAGTCGTACCCTGGGCAGTGAGCACAACACTAAGAGAATTTCAGAGTTCAAAACCTGAGTGTAACATTACCCCCCCCCCCTCCCCTCTCAGGATCATTCATCCTCGAATGAGGAGTCAAGTTACTCATTAGCACAATATAAGATGGAATGCAACCACAAAACCATGAACAAACTTTGAAAGCAATAAGAACAAAAAGGAACTCATACCTCAAGCACTTTCATTCCACGTGGGAATAGGAATGGATATTTGGACTTTATGTCCTCTTCAACTACCCAAGTACGTTTCTTTAGCTTTTGATTCCTCTTAAGGACTTTTACCGAAGCGACATTCTTTGTCCTCAATCTACGAACTTGCCTATCCAAAATCTCAATCGGGACTTACTTATAAGACAAGGAATATATCAACATCCTCCACAGGAATAACCAAAGAGGATCACCCACACACTTATTAACATCGACACATGGAAAATAGATGAATAGAACCCAAACTCGCAGGTAAATCCAATTCATAGGCCACACTCCCAACACTACTCAAAATCAAAAATGGACCAACATATCGAGGACTGAGCTTCCCCTTCCTCCTAAACCTCATCACTTTCTTTATAGAAAAAACTTTCAAGAACATCAAATTACCTACATAAAACTCCAAATCCCTTCGCCTTAATTCCATATAGAACTTTTTGCAACTTTGGGCAGTCTTAAGCCTCTCCCTAATCACTTTTACCTTCTCCATGGCTTGGTGAACCAAATTAGGGCCAAACAATCGAGTCTCACCAATATCAAACAACCCAATATGAGACCTATACCTTCCAAGATGAAGAGCCTAAAAAGGAGTCATTCCAATGCTAGAGTGATACTATTATTGTACGCAAACATAATGAGAGGTAAGTGATCAACCCAAATACCTAAAAAATCAATCATACATGTCTTTAACATACCTTACAAGGTCTGGATAGTCCACTTCACTTATCTATCTCCTTAAGGGTGGAAAGCAGTGCTAAGGTTCACCTTAGTCCCCAAACCTTTCAAAAATAAACGTAAAAAGTGAGAAGAAAATTATGTACCTCGATCTAAAATAATGGAAACAGGAGCACTATGCAATATAACTATCTACTCAATGAATAGCTTAGCATAATCCTCCCCAGATTAGGTAGTTCTCACAGGAAAGAAATGAGTAGACTTAGTCATCCTATCCACAATAACCTAAATAGGATTGAAATGATTACCAGACCGCGGAAGGCTCATAATGAAATCCATATTGATCATCTCCCCATTCCACACAAGAAACTCTATCTCTTGAGACATGTAATTGGACTCAAGTGTTCTACCTTCACTTGCTGACAGCTAATATATTTAGCCAAAAATTTAACCACATCCATCTTCAACCAATAGATCTCCTTCAATTCATGGTATATAGATGTATAGTATACCTTAACTTATAAGCCTCGATCAAAATCTATTCTCGCATCCCATCAGCATCCAGAACACACAACCTACATTGGTGCCTCAGGATACCATCACTACCAATCTCAAAGGCCATAACTTTTTACTGTCCCACATTATCCTTAATCTGCGCAAGAATGGGATCCGAAACCTGCTTCTTCTTTACCTCAGTACCAAAAGATGATTTAACCATTTCTTGAAAATCCACCCATCCACCCTAGGAGTCCAAAATATGAACTCCTAAATTAGTCAATCGATGAATATCCTTCACCAATCCTCTTTTCTCCTCATCCATATGAGATAATCACCCTATGGAAAACCTACTAAGAGCATCAATAACTATGTTAGTTTTACTTGGATGGTAGTAAAGACTCATATTATAGTCCTTTAGCAATTCAAGCCACTGCCTCTGTCGAAAATTCAACTCCTTCTAAGTAAACATATACTACAATCTCTTATGAAACGAATAAATATCCATACGCACCCCATACAGAAAATAATTCTGAATTTTCAAAGTAAAAAACCATAGCCGCCAACTCCAAATCAGGAGTTGGAGAATTATTTTCATAAACCTTAAGTTGTCTATAAGCATAGTCCACCACCTTACAGTGCTACATCAACACACAGCCTAGTCCCACATGGGATGCATCATAATATATAACAAAACCATCAGTGCCCTCGAGCAAGGTAAAACTGGCGTAGAAGTCATCTTATCCTTCAACTTCTCTAAGCTACCTTTACAAACATCGAACAACAAAAACTTAACCTTCTTTTAAGTTAACTTTGTCAATGGGGTAGTATTAGAAAAGAAACTCTCCACAAACCTCCTATAATACCCAGCCAAGCCTAAGAAACTCTTAATGTCAGTTGGAGTTGTGGGTCTAGGCTAATTTTTAACCACCTTAACTTTCTATGGATCCACCATGATCCCCTCACTAGAGATAACATGCTTGAGAAAAATCATAATATTCAACCAAAACTCACACTTAGAGAATTTAGCATATAACCTTTGATCCTTAAGAGTCTACAACACAATTAGAAAGTGATTAGTGTGATCCTCCTTACTCATAGAATACAAAAAAAATATCATCAATAAACACTATCACAAATAAGTCCAAAAACTTCCTGAACACCCAATTCATGAGATCCATAAAAGCAGTCATAGCAGTAGTCATCTTAAATGAACTAACCAGGAACTAATAATGACCATATTGGGTTAGGAAAGTAGTTTTAGGGATATCAATTTCCCTAATCTTCACCTGATGATAACCCAAATGAAGATCAATCTTAAAGAAGCATCCAGCACTCAGAAGCTGGTCAAAGAAATCATTAATCCTAGGAAGAGGGTACTTATTCTTTACTTTTACCTTATTCAATTAATGGTAATCTATACACATCTGAAGGGACTCGTCTTTATTTAGCACGAAAAGCACTAGAGCATCCACGAAGAAATAATAGGATGAATGAAGCCCTTATTCTAAAGATCTTTTAATTGCTCCTTTAACTCCTTCAACTCAGCTGGAGCCATTCTATGTGGAGGGATAGAGATAGGATGAGTATCTGGTAGGATATCAATCTCAAAGTCTATTTCCCTATCGGGAGGAATGCCAGGAAGGTCCTCAAGAAACACTTAATGAAAATCATTAACCACAGGGATAGATTATAAAGAGAGAACCTCATAACTAGAATCCTTAACACAAACCAGATGATATAGTTACCCTTTGGAAATTAATTTTGGGGTCTAAGATAAGAAATAAGCCTCCCTTTAGGCACTAGGGAATGTCCCTCCCATTAGATTTTCAGTTCATTAGGGAACTGGAAACTGACTTTTTGTGTCCTATAATCCAAAGAAGCATAGCATGAATGAAGCCAATCCATCCCCAATATTACATCAAAATCTATCATATTAAGCTCTACCAAATCCACCAAGGTCTCCATTTGAAATATAGACACCACACAGCCCCTATAGATATTTGTAGCCACAACAGACTCACCTATTAGAGTAGAAATAGAGAAAGGATCGAGAATAGTTTTGGGGCCAAAACTAAAATGCACGGCCATGAAAAGGGTCACATAAGAAAGAATAGACCCCGAATTAAGTAAATAATACACATCATGAGAGAAAAGCTATAATGTACCAGTAACAACATTAGGAGATATCTGTAATTCCTGACGGTGGAAAGAGCATAGAGATGATTCAGGCCAGTGTCGGTACCAGAAGTATCACCCTTTGGTGTAGGATCTATAAAAGTAGAGATCGGAACTTTATTAGCCCCAGTGGCTACCTTAGCCATAGGGAAATCCTATTGCACGTGACCAAGCTAACCATAGTTAAAGCACTGGTTTCTCCCCTTATCACAATACCCCCGGTTAAGTTGACCACAAAATCTACAAGGAGAATATAGTTGGGCTGACTAAGCTTCTTGAGGCTGGGCACCTAGTGCCCAAGGATTGCTACTAGCCTGAAAATGACGATCACTAGACGGCATAGGATAAGAAGTACTAGCCAAGGAATATGAATAAAAATATCCTTAAGTCTTCTTCTTGCTCCACTGTCTACCATCTCTTCCACTAGCTTGCTAACCTCCACCCTAATCTGAACTCCTGGACTTTTTATTTGGTCTCTCTAAAATCTCTACCTATTTCTTCTTTTAGTCCTTCACCTATTGTATATAAAACACAAGTCTAGAGATATCTATGTCATCATTTAAAATCGCAGACTTACACTTTAATACCAATTCATGATACAAACCTAAAGCAATTTTCCTTAATCTAGTCCTTTTACTACAGACTAACTTCGGTGCATAACGAGACAACTTATAGAAATTCAGGGCATATTCTTTCACATTCATCCTACCTTGCCTTAACTTCACAAACTCTTTGGCATTGACCTTCCTTAACTCCTAAGGAAATAAATGAACAATGAAGGAACTGAAGAACTCCTCCTACATTGCCTGCTCAGCATCATCAATCATCGACTGCTCTCACTATCTATACCACTAATATGCCATATTTTTTAACTGATATGCGCAAACTCTACACCCTCAGAATCGAAAGAATGCATCACCCTAAAGATCTTTTTCATCTCATAAATAAATACATAAGGGTCTTTATCAAACTTAGAGCCAGTGAAGGTTAGGGGATTCAACCTCATGAACTGACCAACTCTAGTAACATCCAAGGAAGAAGCAATAGAAGCACCCTGACCTAACTGGTGAGACTGGGAGGTCACCAACTAAGTCAATAGATGAATAGAATAGTAGAACTCCAAATTAGAAATATTACCCTGAGGCCTTGGAGTATGATTATTATCAACTTTGGAACCACAAGGAGGACTAGTAGGGACTAGTGGAATGCCACATGGGGTAGTACAATTAGAAGAAGGGACCTGAGACCAGGTCTGTACTCCATAAGTAGGTTGAGTTCTATCCTCAAGTAAGATAGAGGGTCCAATAGATTTTCAATGAACATCAGATCTTCGGGGAGGCATTATCTAAAATATGAGTGAATCAGATATTAGAGAGATTTCAAGACACCTAACTCTGTAGCATGAAATATATCAAAAGAAAGGGAAACAGTCCTAAATGCCTTGCAGCCTTTCCCTTATAAGTGTGGCCCGCTACACACCTATAAAAAGGACTCTACTTGACACGTCTTTATGGATACTCAACAACTCTGAACCTAGGATCAAATACCAAGCTTTTCATAATCCAATCCGAAGCGTAGTCATGACGGGTATCTCTAGCCCACCGAGGGTCATGGACCACCTCTATAGCCTGTTTAAAACATAATCAAAAAATAATAGCAAAAGACAACAAAGTATGATATAAAATATTCAACATACATAAAAGGTAAGCTCTAAGAATTAATAACAACCATTTAACCCACACATGTCCACAAAAGACTGTAAACCAATCCGAATATCAAACTAGATCGAGACATGCCCCCGACCATTGCAATTACAAAGAAAATGATAATGTTAATGTGAAATTTACAATTCTAAATTATGGAACGAGACTGATGGAATGACTAAGCTTTTCAGGAGATGGAAGCTCACCACTTCATTTTGGACCAATCGGATTACCTAATGTTGCACAAGGGTAAAAGAAGTGTCCTAGGACGGTTAGCAGAGTGAGCGATAGCATGTAATTCAGGATAAGGGATAAAATAATATCATTTCAAAATCAATCCAAACTCAATGTACATGTTCACATACATGCAGATATACATATATAGATAATGTTAGATAGGGAACAAGGTTTAAGCATGAGCTTTAAAACTATTAACCTAGACTGTGTATCTCTAACCATCCTACAAACACCTACGGGCTATATGGGTCTGGCTCCCACTACCGGAAGGGCCTCAGTATGTGTTAGTTGCATGAACAAAAAAAATTCGAGGAAGGGACAAAGCCACCAGGATCCAACCATTCCAAAAATATTTATAAAGTGTGAACTATACACATAGCTACCAAGGCCCCTACGCTAAAAAACGTGGTTTCCAATATCAGTCCCTTCGGGACCTCAACCTTTCACAGTGAGCTGCACAACTCTCTTTAATCCCAATTAAATCATTTGCACATAACCTATCCATTTAACTGAGGAATCATTCATTTCGGCATTTATAAAGTGGTATTGTCATACCAATTAATTTAAGCGTGCAAGCCATTTTTATTAACAATTTACCCATTTAACTCTCAAGTTTTAATATACAAACCAATCCATAGCCACCAAGTCTTTTCCAAACCATTTTTATTATTTTAACCATTAGTACAATGCAATAGAGTGGAAGATTAAGCAAAACCATATGACTATCCATATTTTGAAACCAATTAGGCAAGTGGGTTGAGGTTATTATCAATTTCATACCAAAATCCTTAAAAACAATTATGAACCCACGACCCCCATTCCATTTACCATGCCCCTACACTTAATGAGTTCTAAAATTTATCAATAAGGTATAAGCAAATGCATATAAACCATGGAAATATCATTTAAATAATGACCATCCAAAACCCTCAACCCAAATTCCAAAACCATACATTAAAACCATGGAAATTTCAAAACATTGCATTCCATAGTAAAATATAAGTTTGGGGAAGAGATACATGCCTGGGATACCAAGAATCTGAAGGAGAAACCATAAATTGAGCCCTAGATGTTCAATCCCTTGAAAACCCTAGTTGTTCTTGCTTGGAGAATTTGAGAGAAAAGAGAAGTGTATTTGATTAGGTAATGAAGAGTTATGGGGTCCCTTAGATTGTTTTATGTCATAGGTTATAATTGAGGAAAGGGGAAAATGACCATATTTCCCTTACTTAAAAGTGCAGGAAAATGCCGCCCAGTTGTTACGAGTCACGTGACGACTCGTAATGACTGGCTACAAGTCTTAGCCTAGACTCGTAGTCTGGGTAGACTCTTGGAGCCCCCCTACTTCACTAGTTTATTCATGATTCACACCCTATAACTCATGACTATGGATGATGACTCGTGATGGTCCATTCGTACTTAGGACAGGAATATTGGCCAACTTACTGGTTAGGATACAATTGACATTATATGACTTGTGATGATTTTTTATGACTCGTCACCTAATTCATACCCTTGGAAGTGAGCACAACACTATGAGAATTTCATAGTTTAGAACCTGAGGCATAATAATTATCATTACGCATTAAATATTTGCAAAAGCAGGGTACAACTTTGCTCGCATATTTTTTGACAATTTTAATTTTTCCAGTTGTGCCAAATGTAGGAGAAAAGTAAGCTTTCATGGATTAAATCTTCTTTCTTGCTACTACGAACAACGAAAAGTGTCTATCTAAAATCTCCACTGGAAATAGCTACTTTTTCACCAAATATTGTATTAATGTCTATTAAATTTCTTAGAAGAAAATCTAAAGCTTCAATTAATTTTTTTTTGCCATTGAGATTCCATTCCAGACAATTAACTAAGCATCTTGAATCAAAGAAGCTAAAGATCTTTGTTAACGTATATTACAACTAAAGTTTTCTTCAATATCATAGGTAATTTTAATGCGAATGAGCAGTTCGTCCTTCAAAAAAAGAAAAACTGCAACACCTAAGCTTGTTGTTGCTAAAGCAATAAATCCACTATGTCTAAAAGTATTTAACAAAGCACAATATAGAAAACCTTTTTCAGTTTCACCGAGGACATCAATGAAGAAAACACTTGATTTATTTGAAAATTTTGTCGAGGATGATATTGTAAGCTCTTCTTTGTTCAATATTTAGTTATTTTTTTCAACAATAAATCTTCTTCACTAACTGTAATGGTTCATTCGAAATGAACATATTTAGCTTTATTTTCTATTTCATGGGGTTGAAGTATTTCTGGTATAAATTGAAATTCATTAATATCATAATCCATTAAATGTAAAATATATTTAATATGAGTTGATATTTTGTGTTGGACACTATTAGGAGTTAAACATGTGATATTTATAAAATCTTCAGACATTGATTTCTGAAATCTTTTTTGTAGTTATTTAGGATTTGTAGGATTGCAATAAACTAATGAAGTAGCAAATAAATGACATAAACTATAAGGCATCTGGTAACCTACAGCTTCAACCAGACATTTTATTAAATTGTTATCAGGAAGTAATAAGCCTTTTTTCTGCGGATTCTCTAAATGTATTATATGATTTTTTATTTACGAATCACAAATATAGATAAGATTTTGATTTACCTACATTTGTGAAAATAAGTCTCAAATAATATCTTTCTTTTTCAGTTAGGTGGCATGTATGACACAATCAATAATTTTTTTTTGCTTGCACACATCCACATTTTGTCTAAATATTACCATACAAAATGTTCTATAAATTCTCGATATAATAATTAAGGCTTTTAGCATATTCGTCCTTAGCATTCATCATAAAAAAATTGTTAACATTCTTTTTCTGATCATAGGATTATTTACAATTTTAGTAATGGTGTTATTACTTTTGAAGGAAACTAATTGTTGTCCTTCCAAATATACTTGAAGATGGTATACACTTTATTTTATTTTTTTGCTAATAGTAAAAGAAAATATACACCAAGTAGCTTCTCGGGGATACACCCATCTAGCATATTAATATTATTTTATTTAATCATTTTTTATATTTGTATTAGTTGAATGTATATGAAATGTAATTTTTTCAAGTCCTTTACAAATATATTTATAAATATATTTGATGACTTTAATATCGAAACAAATTCCTACATTCATATGAAAACTATATTTACAATGTAAAAATTGGTTATAAGGAACAATATATGATTTATCTATTAAATGTTCTTTAGATTCAATACATTTTTCGTTGTTTCATCTTTTATAAATTGGATATGAATTTTTACCCTTGCTTGTTTGTTAAGCAAATTCTCTAGGATTTTTAAATTTATAGAAATCTATTTTTTGTACAAGACATCATTGAATTTAACACACCACAAGGATCATGAATCATATGTTTTGTAATATGTGTGTATAATTCAGGATTGATGTCAGGATCTGGTAACTCAGGACAAATAAAATTTTCATATTCTTCAGGAGTTAACAACTTATGTTTCTCATCTAATACAATAAGAAAATGAGCATGCAAAAATTTCTGCTTTTCAAAATTTATGGTATACATAAACACTGCAACTTTACCAAATATATGTCTTTTTAAAATATCCTTTTTAAATTCTTCTAATTTTGCATGAAATATTCAACTAATTAAATCTAGTCTATTTTTTACTTCATCTGTGGATAGGATATTAGCTTTTATTTCAGGTCATACAAGATTACAGGTTATGGTTAAAAAAATATCAAATTTTTCAAAACGTTGCATCAATACAATGGCGTCTATATATTTTCCACGCATATCTCTTGGACCTCCAGTAAAGTTATGTGGAAGTATTTTATTTCTACCTGTGTGTGAAGACTCTCTTTCTCAGTGTCGTAGCATATCTAAGAGTCATCCAAACATATCTATCCCGAATAAGTCTTGATTAAACGAAGTAAAGTCTAATCGTTGACTCTCAATTTTAATCCATTGATCAACTGCGAATTGTTGAAATAATCTACCAATAGGCAAAATTATATATTTTCATCATTTCTCATTTGTAATTTGCAACTTAATATTCACAGTAGAAAACTGTACTTCTTTTACATTTTTCTTTACGCATGTTTTCAGCTTTCATATCAAGAAAATCGTCAATAGAACACATATTTCTCACACTAGGTAGTTTTTCATGTTCACAGTACATTGAGCTATTGGGTGCAACAGTTGAAGAATTTATCTTTTTAATGCCACAGTGCCATCCATTTTGACCATAAGAAAATAATAACGGATATTGTAATGGATCATAACAATCATTTTAATAATTTATCAATTGACTTCTGGTAATTTTTGTGTATACACGAATATTTGATTTGTACATATAGTTGTTATCATTATTTTCTATTCATATTCCTACAACTTTTGAAGTTGTTGAAAAGTTGTATATTCGTTGATTTAAACCATCATCACATTTAAGGGAGAGGTAGAAATCAAAAAGTTTAACGATACTTATTAAAGACCTCAAAAAAATAGTGTATGGATTTTTAAGTTTTAATATGTTTATAAAGGTAACGCTATATTTTATTTAGCAGGTTTGAACACACCATTCGATTTCTCAATTCGTTTTCATTGTCAAAAAAATATAGTTGTAGGTTTTTAGCTTTTTGATTTGTTGGAATTAAATTATTTATAAAATGATATATTTGTCCTTAAATGCGGAATGTGTAAATACCATTATTTTTTTTGCCAAAGTTTTACCATAGGTTACTCCAAATGACGTGAAAGGAAAAATGTTATTATATGTTCTAATATAAGTTCAAAATTATTTTTATCCCTCCGTATTTCCTAAATAGTGATTTCTCAATTCATGTGGCATTTAAAAGGAAATTAAGCACACGGAATCATTACTACAACAAAACGCGGGAGCTTTATATTCAAAACATTTTGCACCACAAAATTTTCAATTAGAAACAACTTTAAGATAGGTGTAACTGATTTGTGTTTGTGCACTACTTAAGCTATCAACTTGTGTGTCAACTAGTGTTATATTCATTATTGAATTTTCACTATACTGTGAACAGTTTGTAGACGTTATTGATCATGATAATAAATAATGATAATAAATGTAATTAGTTGTATGTTAAAAGTAAATCAATTTTTGAAATTGAGATGTCTTAAAAGACTCTAACTATTTTAGGTCTAGGTAGGTGAAGAAGTCATTACCTGTTTCACTAATCGTCTTATGATTTAAGAAGATTATTTCATGATATAATTGCTTTCCTCAGTGTCACGACTCGAACCAAGGCCTGACCGTGACCGAAACCCCAAGTCTGTTGTGGACCAGAGGCCACCTCCTTTGCCTAGTCACGTAGAACAAAACACTCTAAAATTGGTTGAATGTTGAACATATACAAAGATAGATAAAGGTAAGATCAAGAAGTCTAAGATAAATCAACAACCAATACCCCATCCACAGTAATCGACAAAGCCTCTATGATAAAACTGAAGCAAACCAATGTAGGGACATGCCCCCGATGATACTCAAAATAAGTCCAAAAAGAAGTCTATGATAAAAGATAAACCAAGAAATAACATCCTTCAAGAAGAACAAGGTTCACCACTGCAAACTAACTGTTGATAACTCAAAAATACAATCACTATGTAGGAAAACTAGAAGTGTCTACGGTTCCTACATCGTGTGGGGATACAACGTCTGAAGATGGTTAGCAAGTTGAGCGCTGGTAAGTAACTCAAGGGAGGGATAAAATAATGACCTGATCAATAATCTAAAATCATCCAAATCCAATGCACACAATCATATGCATATATATATATATAAATATAGCATGTCAGGGTAAGGAAAAAGGCTTAGCATAAACTTTAAAACATTAGCATGGACTGTGTATCTCAACCGTCATAAAAAGGCACCCACGGGCTATACGGGCTCAGCTCTTCCCACTAAAAGAGGCCCAGTGTGTGTATCCACACAAATCAGAGAAATAATCGTATGTACATGTGTACCATGGGGGGACTCAAACCTCTCAATCATATATCAAGGTTGACATAAACACCCGTTCAGTTAACAAGGTGGGCTCAAACTACCCGATCATAAGCAAAAGGACTCGAACCACAGGACCGTTAGACCCTCGTGGTAGCAAATGAGGTTTTCAGTATTGGTCTATTGGTACCTATACCTTTATGGACTATCTACATAACTCTCTTTAAGCCCATTAAAATATTTTTCAGACATTCCCATTAATTAAACAACAATATTTTTCAAGGCATACACTGTTGGTATCGTCATACCAAATACACTTGCAAGGTAGCATTATCATACCAGTACAATTCCATTCACTTGGGAAAAATAACCCCCTTTGTTCATTAAATCAGTGTGGGGGAATGCCCCGACCCCCTTTGTT
This sequence comes from Capsicum pubescens, assembly GCA_030864215.1. NCBI lineage: Eukaryota > Viridiplantae > Streptophyta > Magnoliopsida > Solanales > Solanaceae > Capsicum > Capsicum pubescens. The sequence continues at coordinate 218,235,886 of CM061543.1, read as the reverse complement.
CATTAAATCAATGTGGGGGAATGTCCCGACCTCCTTTGTTCATTAAATCAAATTGTTATGTTTCAATAACCTTTTTATATCATGCAATAGTTTCCAAAAATAGTTCAATGCAAATATACTCATTTTCAAAGCCAATTTCACAAGATTGAGTTGGAGTTATACCAATTCAATTATTCATGTTCACAAAATTGGGGTAAACTATGACCCCCTAATTTATTCACCATGTCCATGCAACCCACATGCTCAAAACCATCAATCAAACCATACATGATTCATAAAATTCATGGGAAAAATAATTAGTTCAATAATGTTCAATAACCCTCAACCCACATTTAAATCATTAATTAAATCACATGGGCACAATTATAAAGAAATGTTTTTGATAAAATAGGCTATAAGCTAAATAGCATATCATCGATTTTTACTATGAAATAAATTTCTAGGGAAATCAATTTTCTATATCATTGGTTTCAATGCGGTAACCGACACAACATCTCGTTATCGCCGATTCATCCCCGCTACTCCATTGTACTCAGGTTTTCAGTCGTCGGCCATCATCTGCTATTTTCTCAGCAAGTACAGAATAATACTAGAACAACCACTTTAAGGCCAATCTGCCTTATCTCTATCGGTGACTTCCTCGCTGTTAGATTACCCAGCAAATTCTTTTCGGCCGACTACTCACTCTTGCACCACCACCGATGCTGGGCAGTTTTGGCGATCTCACTCTGATGACCTCTTTTTTTTATTTTTTCAAAACCTTTTACATGTACTACAAGTATAGATTCCAGCAATGGTAATACTATTTTGATGACCAATTTCTACCATAAATTGCCAGAATCCAGTGACTCAATTAAGTAAGCTGATCCAGCTTTGATCAGGTGCACTCACTCCATCTTTTCTAGTTGTGTTCATAGATTTCTTGATTCTAGGGGTTGCTACTGGTTGTTTCCTTACTGTTCCTATTTTGATTTCTTTTTCTTCGCATCTTGACTGACTATCTTGATTGTGGGTGATGATTTATTTATTGATTTCTATATTTCATAATAATATTGTAATTGTTAATCCTATTTGTGTTTTGGCCTTTTTTATTGTTCTTAATAGTTTTGAAGTGTGGACTTGGTAGTACTTTTTTTGGTGTTGTATAAGCTTTGTACTTTTAGTATTATTGGTCGGTGCTGTCTATGGTGGCTGTGATAGATGGTGTTGGCATAGGGTCATGTCTTTGGGTGAGGCTTGGGTTTGGGTCGGCGTCAGGGGTAGGGGAGGGGGTAGGAAGGGTAAAGGGTCTAAGGATAACTATATGTTGAGAGTAAGGTCGTGGAACATAGGTTCTTTATCGGAGAAATTGTTAGAGTTAGTGAAAATTCTTAGGAAATGGCGAATTAATATAGCTTGTCTCCAAGAAATCAAATGGGTAGGTTCTAAGGAGATACTAGTAGATGGATATAAGTTGTAGTACACAGGAAGTGTGAGGAATAGGAATGGTGTAGGTATTTTAGTAGATGATGAGCATATGAAGCAAGTGGTATAGGTTAAGAGGGTCAATGATAGGATGATGTCAATTAAGCTAGTTATTGAAGGGTCTTCTTGAAATATTATTAGTGAGTATGCACCCTATGTAGGCTTGGATGATGAAGAGAGGAAGAGATTTTGGGAGGATTTGGATGAGATGGTGAGGTGTATCCCTAGTAATAAGAAGATAGGGTCTTCTTCAAAAGGTTATGATGATGTGCATAGAGAACATGGGTTCGGTGTAAGGAATATTGAAGTAGTGACACTTTTGGATTTTACATGGGTGTTTGGTTTGGTGGTAGTTAATTTGAACTTTTCCAAGAAGGAGGTTCACTTGGTTACCTTCTGTAATCCAGTGGCCAAGACTCAGATTGACTTCTTTCTTCCTAGAAAATGGGATAGGGGTATCGGTAAGGATTGTAAGGTCTTACCAAGTGAGAGTCTTTTGACCCAACATAGGATTTTGGTGATGGACTTGGGGATCATAAAGGAGTGGAGGAAGAGAGGTATGGAGGATCAGTCGAGGATTAGATGGGGCAGGCTGACTTTGGCTAGTACACTGGATATAGGGGATAAGTTGATGGAGAGTAAGGCTTGGGGAGTGGAGGGGATATAGATAGTATGTGGTATGAGACTGCCAACTATATTATGGAGATAGCTAGGGAGGTGTTGGGGGTCTCGAGTGGTCATTTGGGAAATCACCAAGGGGACTGGTGGTGGAACAAAGAGGTGAAGGGAAAGATGAAGGCCAAGAAAAGAATGTATGCAAAGTTGATGGAGAGTAATGGTGAAGAATATAAATGAAAGATATAGAGAAGTATAAGATTGCAAAGCGAGAGGTGAAGTTAGCGGTCACAAGGGCTAAGAATGCTACTTTTGAGAGTTTATACACAGCATTAGATAGTAAAGGTGGGGATAAGAAGTTGTACAGGCTTTCCAAGGTTAGGGAGAGGAGGACTTGGGACCTGGATCAGGTGAAGTGTATTAAGGATGTGGACGGCAAAGTTTTGGTGGGGGAGAGTCATATTAGAAAGAGATGGCAGTCTTACTTTCATAAGCTCCTGAACGATGAAAAGGAGACTAGCATTGTGTTGGTGGATTTGGAGAATTTCGAGAGGTTTTTTAATTATGGATATTGTAGGTGCATAAAGGTTGAGGAGGTTAAGGAAGCTATTTGTAGGATGTGTAGAGGTAGAGCGAAAGGGACAGATGATATTTTGGTGGATTTTTGGAAGTACACAAGAAGGGTAGGTATGGAGTGGTTGACTCGGTTATTTAACATAATTTTCAAGATAGTGAGGATGCCTAAATCTTGGAGGTAGAGTACGTTGATTCCATTATATAAGAATAAGGGTGACATTTAGGATTTCAATAATTATAGGAGTATCAAGTTATTGAGTCACACTATAAAGGATTGGGAGCGGTTGATAGAGTTGAGGTTATGAAGGATTATTAATATTTCTAAAAATCAATTGGATTTATTCCAGGGTTCTCGACTACATAAGCCATCCATCTCGTCAGGAAACTAGTGGAGCAGTTTAGGAAAAGGAAGAAGAATTTATACATGTTGTTTATCGAATTAGAGAAGGCATATGATAGAGTTCCCAGGGAGGTTCTTTAGAGGTGTTTGGAGGTTAGAGGTGTACCTACAGTCTATGTTAGGGAAATTAGGATATCTATAGCGGAGACAAGACTCAAGTTAGGATGGGGGAGGGGACTCGAAGAACTTTCCTGTCTTGATAGGGTTACATCAAGGATTAATTCTTAGTCCATTTCTTTTAATCAGGGTGATGGAAGTCTTGATGCGGCACATTCAGGATGAGGTTTCTTATTGTTTACTTTTTGCAGATGATGTAGTCTTAATTAATGAGACTTGTAGTGGGGTTAATGATAAGTTGGAGGTTTGGAGGCAAACCCTTGAGTCTAAAGGGTTTAGGTTGAGTAGGTCCAATACGGAATATTTGGATTATAAGTTCAGCGAGGTGTCTCATGAGTCTAATATGTTTTTTAAGCTTGACACTCATTCTATCAGTAAGAGAGATGGTTTCAAGTATTTGGGGTCAATGATTTAGGAGAATAGAAAGATTGACGAAGATATCACTCATCGGATTGGGGTAGGGTGGATGAAATGGAGGCTCACCTATGGTATCTTGTGTGACTAAAAGGTACCTCCCAAACTTAAAGGTATGTTCTACAGAGTAGTGGTTAGATCAGCTTTGTTGTATAGGATGGAGTGTTGACCTATTAAGAAGGCCAACATCCAGAAGACGAAGGTAGCGGGGATGAGAATGCTTTGGTAGATATGTGGGTGTACTAGAAAAGATCGTATTAGAAATTAGGTTATTCGAGATAAGGTGGGAGTGTCTTCGACGGAAGCCAAGATGAGGGAAGAGAGGTTGAGATGGTTCGGTCATGTGATACGGAGAAACACGAATGCCCCAGTGCGGAGGTGTGAGAGGTTGGCTAGGGATAGTTTTAAGAGAGGTAGAGGTTGACCGAAGAAATATTGGAGGGAAGTGATTATACATGACATGTAGAATCTTTAGCTTACCGAGGACATAACCCTGATATGGAAGTTTTGGAGGAGGCGAATTAGAGTAGAAGGTTAGTCTGAGTTAGGATGTTGTATGTTTTAGTGTATACTTAAAGTATCTTGCTTTGGGTATTATTGAATATGTTAATTTCTATTGTATCTGGTTTTATTACTATTCCTTATCTTATCTTAGATTGCTTTATTTTGAGTCGGGGGTCTATCAGAAATAACCTCTCTATCTCACATTTGAGGTAGTGGTATGGACTGCATACACTTACCCTCCCTAGACCCCATTGGTGGGAATATGCTGGGTATGTTGTTGTTGTTGTTGTTTTTGATAAAATAAGACTTGGGGAAGAGTAATATGCTAGAAGTTACAAAGAGTTACGGAGAGAAATCAACCCTTGAGCCCTTAGATGATCAACTTTGAGTAACCCTAGCTTGTTCTTTAAATGGGGAATTTGAGAGAGTAATGGGAGTGTTTGTGATTGATAAGGGTTGGAAATAATGTCCCCAAGGTGTTTTATGTACATGAGGTCTGAGTGGGTAAAGAGGGAAATGTCTTAAGTTCCCTTTATTAAAATCTAAAAAATTGGCCCTAGTGACTACGAGTCACTATACAACTCGTAAGGACTCACTACGACTCCTCACTATGGCTCGTCACCGCGAGTCATAGCCTAGCCAGAAACATCAAGGCCCTACACTTGTTACCTTATGGAAGGCACATTACATCTCATAAGGAGTCTATATGATTTGCAACATCTAATTGTAATCAGGATAGAACACTTGGCGAACAACACTGGTTAGCCTACTAATTAGACTATACGACTCGCATAGAGTCTTTGTGAATCGTGAACCCTTAGTCGCAACCAAGGTAGTAACTAAGGCAATCATTACTGGACACTCTATGATTTTTGATCCTATGACCCATCAAGACATCTTAAGACTCGTATGGTGAGGCGTAGGTTGGACAGTGAGTTCAAAACTCAGAATTTTCCAAGGGCAAATATTTGGGGTGTTACATTATCCCCTATTAGGATCATCTATCTCCCAATGATGAGATAAAGCGTGCATTAGCATGATTTTTAAGACAATATATAACCATACTTAACTTTAACTAACACATAAAACAAAGATATCAAGGAAGCCACAATTTCCTTTAATAAAGTCAGAAAATAAAGATATTAAGGAAAACACATAACTTAGGCACGATTGTCCAGAACAGGAAACAAGAATGTGTATTTAGACTTCATGTCTTCTTCAGCTTCCTAAGTGGCTTCTTCAACCATTTTGTTTCTCCATAGAACCTCTATTGAAGCCACGTCCATAGTCCACAATCGAGGGAATTGCCGATCGAAGATCTCAATCGGGACTTTTTCGTAAGACAAGGAATCCGAAACAACAACACTTTCCAAAAGGATAATCAAAGAAGGATAACCCACACACTTTTTCAAAATCGAGACATGGAACACCGGATGAATGGAACCCAAACCAGGAGGAAACTCCAATTCATAAGCAACATTGACCACTCACCTCAAGATCAAGTATGATCTAACATAATGGGGACTAAGCTTCCCCTCTTCACAAACCACATCACTCCCTTCATGAGAGATACCTTCAAGAATACCCAATCACTAACATCAAACTCGAACTCTCTTTCCCTCACATCTTCTTAGGACTTTTGGCGACTTTAGGTGATCTTAAGACTAATCCCTAATCACCTTTACCTTCTCCATAGCCTTATGATCCAAGTCAGGACCAAATAACCTCACCTCATACACTTTGAACCATCCAATAGGAGATCGATATCTTTTTTCCAAACAAAACCTCAAATGGAGCAATCTGAATACTCAAATAACAGCTTTTATTGTACGCAAACTCTATGAAAGGAAAATTATTGACCCAACTACCATAAAAGTCAATCACATAATCCCTTAGCATATCCTCTAAGGTCATAATGGTCCTCTTCACTTGTCCATCCATATAAGGGTGGAAAGCGGTGCTAAGGTTCACCTTAGTCCCCAAACCTCTCTAGAAAGAATGATAAAATTGCAGCAAGAACTGCATACCTGAATCTAATATAATGGAAACTAAAGGACCATGCAACTTGACAATCTTCTGAATGAAAAGCTTAGCATAGTCCTCTACAGAAACTTTAGTCCTCATAGGCAAGAAGTGAGTAGACATAGCTATCCTATCTAAGATGATCCAAATTGAATCAAACTGACTAAGAGATCGTGGAAGATGTAACACCCTAATTATCTAAACTGGAACGCTACATGGTGCTTAAGACCCCGAGGGACCACAAGCTAAACCATGACTGATATTTGTACCTGTACACTGCAATATATAACGTAATAGTGAAGAAACCATAAACATGTAGGCCATAAGGTTCAACTGAATAAAAATCTGTCAAGACACAATATCCATATGGGTGAAAGATACCCAAAACAACTGAAAACTGAATCAAATCTGAACTAAATCTAAATACTGAATCTGAAAGCCTCTAAATATTGTCTGAATAAGGAGTTGAAGAAACATGTCTCCAACTAACTCCATCTAGCAAAACTGAGCTAAAATAATAAATGAAATAAAATAATATCTCCCTCGAATGGATGAGGACTCACTGCAACTCTGCACCTGGATGCTACTGCTGATCTGGAGCTCGTGTCTCTGAACCTATAGTGTAACATGAAAGAAAGCACCATAGCGCAAATGCGTCAGTACAACTGGAGTACTTAGTATACGAGTGAGGCAAGCTAATGCAAAAGGGTTTACATGCATGAACAATGCTAACTGACTGACTGATATGAACGTGAGAGTGTAAACATACATACATAGTAACTAAGATCGTGAGTACATGATATCTAGATCTGTACGCTAATACATGGTTTACTGATAACTGACATGGTTGAAACTGTAGTTCTGATAACATGGATGACTGTATCTGACAGTCTTAAATCTGATGGAACTATCTAAGTTCCACACTATAACTGAATTTGACTATATCTGACAGTCCTGGTATAATGATATCTGAAGAACTATTTGAGTTCTTTTACTGAGACTGAGTCTGAAACTGTGGGAGGTAGTTGTTTAACTGACATGCCCCATATGAGTCAATACCTCGCCACTGGTAAGGACAACATGTGAGCAACCCTCATATAACAGGTAACTCTAGTGAGAATGGTGGGAACCCTCATATAACAGGTTAAGCCACCTCATCTACCCTTATATAACAGGCTACGATGTCTCAACCTATGCTGGCTACATAGTTCTGGAACGCAAGGATGACTGCTAAGAATCACACCCTCATATACAGGTGAGTTCCCATCCTTGGGTTTACTCGGTGCTAACTCCTAATCCCATGTGAAAAGATTGAACATGATTTAACTGACTGTACGTAAGTGGAACTTACTGAATTCCGTTGACTGACAGAATACTACTGATATATGATAACTGACTGAGACCATAAGGTTTCCTGAGTCACATGACATACTGAATTCTGCTGAATCATGGCTTGATTTTGTATATCATGAAACATGACATAGATCTAGGAACACATCTATAGTTTTCAGGTACGAATACCCCCAAGACTCAATGGAAGAAAACTGACACAACATGACTGACTTGATCATAAGATTGGAGTCCAGAATTCACATTATCATAAATAGAGGATATTATACATCATGTAGTTCCTCAACATATTAAGCATGGTAGGGAGTGCATAGCTATATTTCATGTGCATAACTATATTTCATGTGCATATTGTATATCTCCATTATCATACATGCTTCATACCACAATAATAGCAACACATGAAAAGCATAGAATTCATATTAAAGTATATAGCTAACATGGACTTGTCATTTAGACATCATGGAACCATATAAACATGAATTGCTAGCATCCTACTCATTTTATTGAACACCTTGCATGCATTCTTTAAGGCATAGGTGTGTTTCATAACTTGTACCATTTTACACAATCTAAGGTTCATAGTTTTCAACTAACAAGCATATATATTCCATGAAAATACCTCTAGATATCATCTTGAAACTTAAACAACAATCATCAACATGTACATGCTCATATCACCACAAAACGTTCACAAAATAGTATTTAAAACATGGTTCTTGAACTCTATGAATGTATTGGGTCCGTAGATGAACACTACACATACCTTAGAAAGGAAACCTTGATGATTTGCTGGAGAGTTCTTGGATTAGGAAACTTAATTCTCAATTATCTTGGAAAAAGGCTTGAATCTTGCTTTTGAGAGATGAGTTTGATGGAAACCCTAATCTTGTGGTTGAAAGCATAAGACAGAATTTTTGAGATGCTTAACTGAAGAAAAAAAGGGAAAAATTACGCCTCTTTAGGGTTATAAGTTGTGGAAGGTGAAGGAAATGACCAAAATACCCTTATGAAATAAATTCCCAGTTGCTGAAAATTATAGCTGACGACATTTGTGACAAGGCGTCAAAAAATATGACAAGACATCAAAAATGTCATCACATATGAGCTGGAATTGATGGTTTTTGCCTAAACCTGACGACATTTATGACAAGGCATCAAAAATGTGACAGGCCGTCAAAAATGTCATCACACAGAAGCTGGATTATGCCTAAGGCTAATAACCTTTGTGATAGGGAATAACAAATATGGTAAGCTACCATGAATGTCTTCACTTAGGAGCTAGTTTCTGCCTAAGGCTGACGACCTTCATAATAGGGCGTCACAAATATGGTAAGCTACCACGAATGTCGTCACTTAGGAGTTGATTTCTGCCTAAGGATGGCGACCTTTGTGATAGGGCATCACAAATATGGTAAGCTACCACGAATGTCATCACTTAGGATCTATTTTCTACCTAAGGCTGACGACCTTCGTGATAGGGCATCACAAATGTGGTAAGCTACCACGAATGTTGTCACACTATTTCCAGCCTGACATGCTGGATTAAAATAGGAATAACTCTTTGCTCCGATATCAGATTTAGGCAAAATTGGTATAGTTGGAAATATAATTCAATTACATATCTTTTGATTGGTCATGAGCTCAAAAATTCCAAGTATAATGAGAGATATGCTTGTTTGAAGTTGACTATACTAATATCCTTCTCAAGAATTCAATCGGTAAGGAATGTTTTGATTCGTCTGATAGCTGGGAGTTATTTGAAGCCTTAATGTACATCTAACCTACTCATAAAACTATAAAAGAACCATGATGTACTATGCATGAGCTTGGTACATAGTCTAATATTGGTTTGGATTTTTTGGGGTATTACAGAAGATCGGTAATAAAATCCATATTAATTGTTTCCTATTTCCCTATAGGCATATCAATCTCTTGAGATAATCCATCAGGCCTCAAGTATTCAACCTTCACTTGCTTACAAACCATACACTTAGCTAGGAAATTTGCCACATCTCTCTTTATGTTATTCCATAAATAAATCTCCTTCAAGTCATGATACATCTTCATTAAACTAGGATGAACAGCATACCTTGACTCATGAGCCTCATCCAAAATCCTTTCCCACAACCCATCAAAATCGAGAACACACAGTCTACCTTAGTACCTCAAGATACCATCACCATCAATCGCAAAAGCCAATACTTGTTTATGACCCACCTCATCCTTAATTTACATCAATGTAGGATCTAAAACCTAATTCTTCTTTATCTCAGTACTGAGAGAATAATTTTCTACAATAATGCCCCAGATTTTTGAAACTTGGAATATTTGTAAATTTTATCCTCACTGTCCTAACTGCGACTCCCCTGATGAGTTATAGGGAGTCTTGATGGGTCGTTGGGACTCAATATATCTTAATCAGAACAAGTGGCTTAGTATTCTTCTCTGATTACAAGTGGCTCTAAGCTAATCATTAAGATTTCTTACGGGTTGTAAGGACCAAGTGTAAGGTGTCCAGAAAGTTTGGCCTAAGACACTATCTTTATTACGAATTGAGGCGACGAGTCATAAAGACTAATAAAGAGTCATTATATCCCAATCATAGGGTGTCCAGTGTGTCATCCTAAATTGTTGTTGTCTTGAATAGAGAAGTGGTTACGAGTTATTAAGTGTGGTTACTAGTCGGTGGTATGAATCGTATCCAAATTAGTATGGGGCCTTGGTGGTTCTTTCATGACTATAACTCCTTGTGAAGAGTCGTAATGTATCTTTACAAGTCGTATAGTGACCCGTAGTCACTGATGATTAAATTTCAGGTTCTAATTTGAGGGCACTTTAGACAATTCCCTCCTAGCTAAATTAAAACCCCATATTTATAGATCACTTAAGGGTTTTATATTTCATCCTTAACTTACTATAACACTTCCAAAGATCTCCCAAATATTCTCAAGTATCCATACTTTAGGTTTCCAAGAAGCATGTTATCCAAGGGCTTAAGGGTTGAAATACTTCCATAAAACTTGGTATTTCAAGAATATTACTCTTCCATCATTGTTAGTTTGTTAAAATATTATGGTTTAGAGTATTTTTCATGAGATATTGATGATTGGTTAGAAACAAGGGTTGAGGGTTTTGAATGTTTATGGATTGAACAATATTTCTCATGGTTTACATATGTTTAATCATGCTTTAATTATGGTTTTGAACTTGTGGGTGCATGGGTATTGTGAATGAACTATGGAATTGTAATTTTTCCCCAAATTTGTAACTTTTGAAGTGGTTATGACCCCCAACACCATATTGTAACATTGGTTTTTAATTATAAGAAATATGGGAATCGAACTATTCTTGAACTATTGCATTATAATTTTCAATTAAACCCTATGGGGTTGTGTAATAACCTAAGATAATGTATAATTAAACCAAGGGGTTGTGAATTCCACCAAGTGATAATAATTAGTTTGGCATATTGATGTTACCTTGCAAGTATAGTTTGTATGAAGATACCAACATTGTATATCATAATGTGTAATATGGTTCAATGAATAGGAATGTGTGATAATTGTTTTAATTTGGCTTTAATAAGAGTTGTGTAGCAGAGTCGTGAAAGTGGAGGTCTTAAAAGTCCAACAATAGAAACTGTGGTTGCTGACTTAGGGGTCTATATAACTGGGTGGTTCGAGTCCCTCTTATTATTATTATAATCAATTGATTCAGAGGTTTTAGCCCCCCAGATCTTATGACATGAATTGGTGCTTCTGTCATCTTAATATGCTTGGAGGTTTGAGTCCTTTATGGTGTATATATATACTCTCTAGTTCGTGCAGCCATACATAATGAGGCCCTACCAGCTGGGAGAGAGTTGGGCCCATATATCCCATAGGTGCCTTCGTATATTATGATGGTTGAGATATATAATCTAGGTTAAAATTTTAAAGCACATGTTAAGCCTTGTTCCCTATCCTGGCATATGATATATATATATGTATATACATTTGATTATGTGCATTGGTTTTGAATGATTTTGAATTGTTGATCATGGAATTATGTTATCCTTATCCCTAATTTACATGCTAGTGTTTATCGCACTAACCATCTTCAGACATTGTATCCCCACGCAATGCAGTCACCAAAGCTATTGCTATTTTTTCTACACAGAGTTAGGTCGGTCGGCTCAATCATCTATTAGTTGCATTGTGATGAAATAATGATCTTCTATCCCCCATAAAGCTTAAGCATTTCACCAGCTTCCATTCATAGATTTGAGTTGATAGTTACCTTCATTATATTTAACATTATCATTTTCATTCTTATTGTCATCTGTCAGAGTAGGGGACATGTCCCGACCAAGACTAGTTTTGGTTCATTATTTAGAAGGTTTTGTTTGGATTACACTAGATATTATGTGATGTTGGTTGATTGTTTGGCTGGTCATCAGTCATCGGTTATAGACATATTTGACTTTTATTACGCTTGTTGTATGCTATATTGTTATATGTTCATAATTCATCTGACCTTGGGGGATGTTGTGTTTGGTTTGGTTTGGTTAGGTACAGGGGGTGATCTCCGATCCATGTAGGACTTGAGATATAGGTCACGGCCAGGCCCTGGTTTGGGTCATAACAAAGATGGTATCAGAGCCTAGGTTTGGTGTCATTGGGTGTCCAATAAAGTTGTGTCAAGTAGAGTTTCATTTATAGTTTTGTAGTATGCCACACTTATAAGGGAGAGGCTATGAGGCATTTAGGAATTTTTTCTTTTCTTGTTGTTTTATTTTTTAGCCATAGAATCAAAGGTCTTGAGTCTCCTCTAATTCTTGTATGTTTGCTTTTGGGATCATGCCTCCCAAAAGAGTTCATTCTTGTGGAAACCCTTTTTTCCTATCTGAGGACAATATAGATGGAGCTTGTCCATCTCCAGGAGTTCAGACCTGGTCTAGGGTTGCAGCTTTTGATTACCCTAATAGAACTCCATTGGATCCTCATATCCCTGCCCAGGCACCCCAAACTGGCGTGTCTAATATAGAGTTTTACCTGTCGATTCATTTGCTTACCTAGTTAGTGGCCTCCCAGACTAAGCGTATTATTTTTGTTATTCTATCCTCTGAGGCCACTAGAGTTGGACAATTTATGAGATTGATTCCTCAAACTTTCACTTGTTCTAAAGTTGAGGAGAATCCTCAAAATTTTATTAATGAAATAGATAAGATCTTTTATGTGGTTCATGCACTAATATGGAGGATGTAGAGTTCGCTGCTTATCAGTTGAAGGATGTAGCATACCAGTGGTATGAAGAGTGGGAGTAACTTAGAGGCAATGATGCTGAGTCAGCTTTGTGGGATGGCTTTTCTTGATTGCTTCTTTTCTAATGAGTTGAAGGAGGCAAAATTAGAGGAGTTCGTGAATTTAAAGCAGGGCAGGATGACAATAAAGGAATATGCCTTGAAGTTTCATCAGCTATCACGTTATACTCCTGAATTGGTGTCTAGCATGAGGGTTAGAATAAGGAAGTTTACCTCGGGGTTATCTCATGAGTTGATCTTGGAGAGAAAGGTTGTGTTGTTGAACAAATATATGGATATCTCTAGACTTATTGTGCATATACAACAAGTAGAAGAATAAAATAAAAATTAATTGGAGATAAGTAAAAGGAAGAGTAAGATGTTTTGATATTTAAATTAGGGTGGGGGTAAGCATAAAAGTGCTAGAGACGGTGGGAAGTGGTCTAAAAGAAAGTAGGGCAATTATGGTTCCTACTCTAAAACTAGTGCTACTTATTTGAAGCCGTTGGGTAATCATCATTCTTAGTATAATAGTGGGTTTAGAGAACTGGGGACATATCTCAGGCTAGTGGGGCTCAGTCAGCTCTATCGTACCTTTCTTGTAGATTCTTTGGTCAGGTGCACTGTGGTGTTTAGGGAAAAAAGAGGAACAAGTTCTTTAAATATGGCCAGATTGGTCATACGCAGAGGCATTTTCCTTCTAAGAATGCTTCTGGGGAAAATAAGATTCTTATTGATATTTCATTAGCTCCCGCGCTAGAAGGTGCTACTTCTTCTTCTTGAACCGGCACTGGTCGGAACCATCTGTATGCTTTTTCCACTCGCCAGGATTCTTATGCATCCCTCAATGTTGTTACTAGTATTCTTGAACTCTTCTCTCATAATATATATTATCTACTTGATCCTGGGTCTACTCTCTCTTATGTGATCCCTTATGTGGCTATCCATTTTGTCTTTAATCCTGAATGTATTTCAAACCCCTTCCCTATGTCCACCACGATGGGTAACTCTATTATGGCTAGAAGAGTCTATAAGGGTTGTATGATGTCGGTCTATGGTAGATAAACCTTGATAGATCTGATAGAGTTGGATATGTTAGACTTTGATATGATTTTGGGGATGGATTAGTTGTATTTGTTCTATACGTCTCTTGATTGTCATACCCAAAGGGTCAGTTTCCATTTTCCTATTAAGTCAATAATTGAGTGGGAAGGTAGTTTCTTAGTGCCTAAGGGAAGGTTCATTTGGTATCTTAGAGCTCAAAAATTAGTTTCTAAAGGTTTCCTCTATCACTTAGTACATGTTAAGGGTTTTAGATCCTAAGGTCCTTCTTTGCATACTGTCCCCATGGCCTACATATTTGTTGAGGTGCTTTCTTATGATCTTCCTGGTATTCCTCCTGATAAGGAAATTGATTTTGATATTGATCTTCTTCTGGACACTCATCCTATCTCTATTTCTCCTTATAGGATGGCTAAGGCTAAGTTGAAAAAACACAAGGAATAGTTTAAATGTCTTCTAGATAAGGGTTTTATATGCCCTAGTGTGTCTTTGTGGGGTGCTCTCATGTTTTTCGTGCATAAGAAGGATGGTTCCCTTTTAATGTGTATTGATTACCGCAAATTGAATAAGGTGATCGTGAAGACTAAGTATTCGCTTTCAAGGATTGATGATCTGTTCGATCAGCTTCAGATTGCTAAGTTTTTTTTTTCTAATATTGATCTTTGGTCGGGTTACCATCAGTTTAATATTAGGGAGGCGGATATCCCTAAAACTGTTTTCCGAACTCAGTATGGTCATTGTGAGTTTTTGGTGATGTTCTTTATTTTGACCAATTCCCCAACAACATTTATGGATCTTATAAATTGGGTTTTCCATTAGTTCTTGGATTTGTTTGTGATAGTCTTTATAGATAATATTTTGGTATATTTTAAGAGTGAGGAGGATCATGTTGATCACCTTCGCCTTGTGTTGCATACCCTAAAAGAGAAACGATTGTATGCAAAGTTTTCTAAGTACGAGTTCTTGTTGAACGTTGTGACTTATCTGGGACATGTTATTTCTAGTGAAGGGATCACATTGGATCCACAGAAGGCTGCACTGGTTAAAAGTGGACTAGACCCATGACTCTATCCGATCTTCAAAGCTTCTTGGGTTTAGCCAGTTATTATAGAAGGTTTGTAGAGAGTTTCTCTTCTATTGTTGCCCCATTCACTAAGTTGACTCAAAAGATGAATTTTTTGTAGTTTGATGCTTGTGAGGGTAGTTTCGAGAAGCTGAAGGATATGTTGATTTTTGCTCTAGTCTTGACTCTGCCTGAGGGCACTGATGGTTTTTTTGTCTATTGTGATGCGTTCTGGGTAGGGCTGGGATGTGTTTTAATGCAACATGGCAAGGTGATTATATAAGATTTTAGATAATTGAAAGTTCATAAGAAGAACTATCTGACCTCTGATTTGGACTTACTAGCTGTGGTGCTTGTACTAAAGATCTGGCGACAATATTTATATGGGGTCCATGTTGATATTTATTCTGATCATAAGAGTCTGCAATATGTGTTCACTCAGAAGGAGCTAAATCTTAGGCAAACAAGATGGCTTGAGTTTCTCAAGGACTATGACATGAGTCTTCACTATCATCCAGGTAAAGCTAACGTGGTTGCTAATGCTCTTATGTAATCCCCTGAGTTTGTACCCCAGACGCTACACGATGCTCATGATCTCGAAGGACCATAAGCTAACCTATGACTGGTACCTTCTGCAATAATGGAATAATAATAATACTGTAATATGCAAAATTTAGATAGAAACTTGCCATAAGGTTAAAATCTATAAATGAAACTGAATACAGTATAACAATACCAAAACTAAAATATCTGTCTGAAAATACTTCTAGTATAAAAAGCCTCTAAACTGTCTGAACTGTGGAGTTGATGGGACAAGCCCCCAACTAACTCCAACTACTGAAAGTGAACTGCTACTGAAATACTAAAAGAAAACTATCATGTCCTAAAACTATGAGGACTCACCGCTAACTCTGACTGCTGAAAGTCTGAACTGCTAAGGGGGCTTGGGAGCCCGCACGTCTGAACCTATGATATATGACATCATAGAACAAGATAAAAGTATGTGTCAATACTTTGAATGTACTAGTATGCAAAGTGAGGTAGGCTAAAATGCATGGGTTCGTTTGCATGAACAATACTAAATAAATAACATGACTATAACTGACTGAGAGTACATGTATGAACACATAAACTGTAACTGAGATCGTGGTGACACTGAATACTGAATTTGAATACTGACTAACTTAGATCTGATTATACTAACACTGTATTAATAATAACTGAGTGACTATATCTAACAGTCTTGATTCTATGGAACTATACTGAGTTTTGTACTGAGTTGAGTGACTGTGTCTGACAGTCCTGAGTCTATAGAACTGAACTCAGTCCTATACTGAGACTGAATCTAAAACTAACACTGTAGGAAGTAATCCTCTAACTGACATGCCCCTTCTCTAACTGATTTGAGGCCCAACCTGTAACTCCAGTTGGAAGGGTGTCAATACCATGCCACGGGTAAGGATAAGCTGAGTCACCTTCATCTGGAAGGTGCTCTGAAAGAGAATGGTAGAACCCTCAACTAGTAGGTTAAATCACCTCATCAACCCTCAACTGGCAGGTTGATATCTCAACCTAAGTTGGCTACATATTTTTGGAACTCAAGGCCTGCTTCTAAGGATCATACCCTCTACTGGCAGGTGAATCCCCATCCTTTGGTTCACTCGGTGTTGAATCCTACTCCCAACTAAATAGTCACTGAACTGATTCCTAGACTACACTACACTTGACTGAACTGTTACTAATTGTACTATTTGACTAAACTAAACTGAGTTCACCGAATTCTGTGGACTGACGAAATACTACCAAGATTTTCCTAAGTTCTATAACTAATCGAAGATCTAGGTAAACAGCTAAGTTTTTGGGTATTAAATACCTCCAGGACTCGATAGCATGAAAGGTAACTCATATCATAAGCTTGAAAAGCATAATTATGTGCACTTGTTCACAACTCATTCATGGAAACATTTTATCAAACACTTGCATGATACAACTTGCACATAATCTAACATGACATGATCTCTTTCCCTTAGTAGTCACATAAGTAATTCATCAAGTACATAGTGAGCATACCTATGCACATAACACCAAACAACAAGTAGATATCATAATTCAAATCCCCATTGACAATTTCAAGGGTTTTACATGGATCCACATGATATTACATATATATCAATTAACCTCACATGAAACATATCATAAAATATGGATTAGAATCCCAATTAATCATTATATATATGATTATAATCAAACCTAATATGGAATTCATGAAATCCATAAACTTGAAGTTTAAAAATAGTTTCTTGGACTCCAAGGGTGGAAGGGACCCTTGGATGAAAACTTCACATATCTTGATTACTACTTTTGAGAAGATTGAAGTGAGTTCTTGAGACTTACATTCTTGAACTTTCTAATGCTTGGGCTTGCTCTTGAGAGAGTTTATGAGTAAAGAATGAGATTTTTTCTCTATAGGCTGATTAATTTCATGTTAAGGCTTAATAAGGGTGGGGAAAATGACCCATTTGCCCCCACAACCCATATTAAGTTAATGTTGAACAGGGCTACCCTCGAGTTGCGACCCTTGCTTGGGTCGACTGACCCTCGCAACATGAACCCTACTAGGGTCAAGTATCCATCGCGGAGCGACTCTTACTTGGGTTGACTGGACCTCGCGATGCGGGGTTATCGCGACCCTTCACTATTTTGGGCATCCAAACTCGCCCTTACGCTAGTCCAAAAAATCTGAAACTCACCTGAGATGACCTAAAAGTGACACTAATCATGAATCAATTTAAAAATCGACTAACTAAGGTTGGGAAGGTTAGAAATAAAATCCTCCAAATTTGGAAGGCTAAAATGATTCTAAGTCTTGATACTTGGCTAAAATTTTCTAAGTCTGGGACCCCTTTAACAAGCTTAAAGGACTGAGTTAAGCTAAGAATTTTGCGGGGTCTTACAATATATCCCCCTTGGGAATATTCGTCCTTGAATAAGACTAAATAAGATGGGAGAACGGACCTACCACAAGTACGTACTAGACATACACAACTAAAATATAATTTCATGGCTGAGACTAATGTTATACTAGGATTTCATACTGAACATGCATATCTGATGCATGATTTCATAAATGATATTACTAATAGAATGAGTTTATATATACTGAACATGCATGTCTGATACATGAGTACATGACTGAACACGATTCATGAATGCATGACTGAATATGCAACGGTAACTGATACCAAGTTTGCGAGGAATATCTCAGCATGGAACTGAGTATGTTTTTAAGGAAAACTATTACCTTAAGCTGAGTTTGAGTTTGCAGAGAATAGGAGAGGATATTTTGTCCACATATATGCTTCTTATTCCCAAGTAGCTCCCTCAACGGACTGATTCCGCCAAAAAACTTTGACTAGAGGGACTTTTTTGTTCCTCATTCTGCGAATCTAGTAGTCAAGGATTTCGACTAGGATCTCTTCATAAGAGGAGCTGTTCTGAATATCTATGCCCTCTATAGGGACTATGACTGTTGGGTCACCTGTTCATTTCTTTAGCAAGGAGACATGGAACACTGGGTGCACTGAAGCTAAGTCTGAAGGCAACTCAAGCTCATAAGCTACCTTTTCGAAGTGGTTGAGAATTCGGTAAGGGCCGAAATATCGGGGAATGAGTTTCTGCTTCTTGCCAAACCTCTTCGCTCCTTTCATAGGAGAGATTTCCAAATACACAAAATCACTAATCTCAAACTCGAGATCCTTTTTGCGTACATCTGCGTACAATTTCTGTCTTCTCTGAGTTGTCTTAATCCTTTCACTGATTAACTAGACTTTCTCTAAGGTATCAAATACCAAGTCAGGCCCTACCACTGCAGTCTCACCCACTTCAAACCAACCAATGGGAGATCTACACCTCCTCTCATAAAGCACCTCAAACGGAGCCATCTGAATACAGGAGTGATAGTAGTTATTATATGCGAACTCAATCAAAGAAAAGTGGTCATCCCAACTACCTTTAAAGTCTATTGCACATGCTTGCAGCATATCCTTTAAAGTCTGAATGGTCCTTTTTGCTTGACCATCTGTCTGTGGATGAAAGGTTGTACTGAGGTGAACTAGGGTACCAAGACCCTTTTGGAATGCCTCCCATAAATAAGAGGTAAACTGGGTACCTCTGTCTAAGATAATGGACAATGGAACACCTTGCAATATAACCATCTCCCTTATACAGAGTTTGGCATAATCCTCGGCTGAATAAGAGGTATGGACTGGTAGGAAATGAGCTGATTTGGTCATCCTATCTATAATGACCCAAACTGAATCATGTTGGCGACGAGTATGAGGCAAACCCATCACAAAGTCTATGTTCACTTTTTCCTACTTCTAAGTGGGAATACTAATTTCCTACATGGACCCACTAGGCATCTGATGCTCAATCTTAACCTTCTTACATGTGGAGCACTTAGACACAAACTCTGTAATATTTATCTTCATCCCACTCCACCAATGGATCTCCCACAAATCACGATACATCTTAGTGCCTCCTGGATGAATAGAGTATCGCAAACCATGTGCTTCTTCAAGAATTCACTACCTTAAGTTATCTACGCCTGGCATTCATAGTAGACCCTGATAGAACAAAACACCATCTCTTCCTTGGGAGAAAACTTCTACTTTTTAATCTCTGATTGATTCCTTCAAATTGACTAGACTGGGATCCTTATCCCGTTTTTTCTTCACCTCAGAAACCAGGGATGATTCTGAACTACTCTACACCCACACACTACCTTCTGTTGAATCAACTAAGCGAAAACCTAGTCGGGCTAGCTGATGAACTTCCTAAGCTAACTTTTTCTTACTGTCCTCAACATGAGAAACACTACCCATAGACATCCTACTAAGAGCATCAACCACTACATTGGTCTTGCCCTGATTATACAGGATGCTAATATCCTAGTCCTTCAACAACTCCAACCACCTTCTCTGACGAAGGTTTAAATCTTTCTAAGAGAACACATAATGTAGGCTCTTATGGTCAGTGAACACATCAATGTGCACCCCATACAAATAGTGCCTCCAAATCTTTAAGGCAAACGCTACAGCTGCTAACTCAATATCATGAGTAGGGTAATTCTTCTCATGGGGCTTAATCTGCCTAGAGGCATAATCTATGACCTTACCTCTATACATAAGAACATACCCCAAGACAAATTTGGAGGCATCACAATACACAACAAAGCCGTCTGAACCATCTGGTAAGGTCAAAAATGGAGTTATAGTGAGTCGAGTCTTCAACTCCTGAAAACACTTTTCACAAGAATCTGACCACTGGAATTTGACTTTTTTCAGAGTCAATCTGTACATAGGGTATGCAATAGACAAAAATCCCTTAACGAACCATCGGTAGTAGCCGGCCAAACCCAAGAAACTCCTGATATCTGATGGAGAGATAGGTTAAGGCCAGTTTCTCACTCCTTTGTACTTTAGGGGATCAACTCTAATGCCATCACCGGAAATTATATGGCCAATAAAGGCTACTGACCTTAGCCAAAATTTGCACTTACTAAATTTGGCAAATAGCTGATGGTTTTTTAGGGTCTGCAATACTATTCTGAGATGGTCTGCATGATCATATTTAGTACGGGAGTAGACAAGAATATCATCTATGAAGACTATGATGAACATGTTCGAGTACTGCATGAACACAAGGTTCATCAAGTCCATGAAAGTGGTTGGGGAATTTGTAAGACCAAATGACATGACTAAGAATTCAAAGTGACCATATCGAGTTCTAAAAGTTGTTTTTGGGATATCACATTCTCTAACTCTGAGCTGATGATAGCCTCATCTAAGGTCTATATTAGAAAAGTAACTGTCCCCCTGAAGTTAGTCAAACAAGTCATCAATTCTGGGAAGGGGATACTTGTTCTTGATCGTGACTTTATTTAGCTGACGGTTGTCAATACACATTCTGAGAGAACCATCTTTATTATGCATGAATAAAACTGGTGTGCCCCATGGGGACACACCAGGTCTGATGAATCCCTTATTTAGGTGATCATTCAACTGTTCTTTTAATTCTCTGAGTTCTATAGGTGTCATTCTGTATGGCGGGATAGATATGGGCTGAGTATCTGGGAGAAGATCGATTCCGAAATCAATTTCCCTTTGGGAGGAACTCCAGGAAGGTGTTTAGGAAACATATCTAGGAATTTATATGCTACTAACACTAATTCAAGAGTAGGGGTTTCTGAACTAGAGTCCTGGACTCGAACGAGATGGTAGACACATCCTTTAGTTATCATTTTTCTAGCCCGAAGGTAAGAAATAATATGAACCCTAAGTGTTGAAGTATTACCCCTCCACTCTAGAATGGGTTCATTTGGAAACTAAAACTAAACAATTCTATTTCTACAGTCGACTAAGGCATAGCAGGAATGAAGCCAGTCTATGCCAAAAAATTATCATCTCTAATTCGACTAAGTCTGCTGAAGTGACTTTCTGAGATACCATAACCGTATAGTTCATGTATACCCGCCGGGCTATGATAGATTTACCTATTAGGGTTGAGACTGAGAAAGGCTCTACTAGGATTTTGGGACTGACTCTAAAGTCAACAGCTATATAAGGAGTAACAAAGGACAAAGAGGCTCCTGGATCTAGCAAAGCGTAAATATGCAAATGATAAAATTGTAACGTACCAGTAATCATATCAGGAGAACTCTCCTGATCCTGTCTGGATTGAAGAGCATAGAGTCTATTTAGGCATTGCCCACTAGTGGCACTGGAAGTGGCACCCTGCTGATTCGAGGAATTAGACTGAGCTGGGGGATGGTTATTCTGACCTTGAGAACCTAACCGAGGACAATCTCTGACTCTGTGGCCTGGCATGCCACACCCAAAACACACATCATTGCCTACTATACAGATACCCTGGTGGTTTTTACCATATTTCTGATAAAGAGGATTGGTCCGGGTACTGATAACACTACCCTGGGTTTTAGGGCCTATTTTCCTATCCCTATTGTCGTCTCTGAATTTCACCACAGGAGCACTGGCTGAGGATGGAGCTGGAACTAAAGATATCAGGCAGAACTGGGAATGATTCCCACCCTCTAACTTAGGTTGTGCGATGTTGAAACTACCTATTCTTGCTCTCTTATTCTCCCTCTCCTTCTCCCTATTATTAGCCTCCTCTATCTGCTAAGATGGACCATGAGCCTAGATATGTCCATCTCCTTAATCAATATTGTGGTCCTACACTCCTTGACCACGCGTCTAGACACCCCTGACACAAACTTACTCATTCGAGATCTGTTATCTGCCACCACATGAGGATCATATCTAGTTAATTGAGTAAAGTTGAGAGAATACTCTTTCACTATCATACTTCCCTGCTTTAAATTGATAAATTCAAGAACCTTCACTTCCCTCAACTCCAGTAGGAAGAACCTATCCAGAAAAGCAGTGGAAAACTCCTCCCACACTATGGGCCCTACATCTATGGCCCTCTTTGCCTTCCACTTTTTAAACCATGAGTGAGCCATATCCTGCAACTAATATGTGGTCAGCTCTGCGCTTTCAACAGCAGTCACCCTCATAATATCAGTAACCTTTTGTACCTGATCAATAAACTCCATAGGGTCCTCATCTAACTTAGACCCGATAAACAATGGAGGGTTCATTTAGGTGAAGTCACGAATCCTGGAAGTAGCAGTATTGGCCACTGGGTTGGCAGAAATAGAAATTAGGTATTCATTTTAGCTGCCACAGAATAAGCTAGGATGGTGATGAATGCTACT
This sequence comes from Capsicum pubescens, assembly GCA_030864215.1. Lineage (NCBI taxonomy): Eukaryota > Viridiplantae > Streptophyta > Magnoliopsida > Solanales > Solanaceae > Capsicum > Capsicum pubescens. The sequence continues at coordinate 218,213,217 of CM061543.1, read as the reverse complement.
CTAAACTCAACGTGGGAGACGTGTTCGTCCAGTGGATCTAGATGGACGTGGTGGGGTTCTAGCTGGTCTCCTATTTCTCTTTCCTTAGTCCTCTTTGGAGGCATATTTTTGTAAATGGAAGAGAGAGGATTAGACTGAGAGTTTAACAAGATCTCATGCTCACTCGCACGACATAAATACTGAAAGAAGGGAAACTTTTCCTAAATCATCTCGTAGCCTCATATCCATAAGTGTGGTGCACTACACACCCATGTACAAGAATCTACTAGATGCGGATTTTAGACTTCCTAGGACTCTTTTAAACCTTAGGCTCTGATACCAAGTTTGTAATGCCCCGAGTCTATACCCCGGATGCTACACGGTGCTCATAATCCTTAAGAACCACAAGCTAACCTATGACTGGTACTTGTTGTAATAACTGTGTAATAAATACTGTAATGATTGCGGAAATAGGTAGAAACATATGCCATAAGGTTCAAATCTATAAAGGAATCTGAATGCAGTATCAAAATACCAAAACTGAATATAAGTACTAAAAAAATAGAACAATTGTCTTAAAATACTCTAGTCTGAACATCCTCTAAACTGTCTGAACTATGGAGATGATGGGACAACTCCCCAACTAACTCTGACAACTAAAAATAATACCAAAATACTGAAAACAACTATGTCCTCAAACTATGAGGACTCACCACTATGCTGACTGCTGAAAATCTGAGCTGCTAAGGGTGATCTGGAGCCCGTGCGTCTTAACCTATGATATAAGACATCATCGCACAAAAGAAAAACATGTGTCAGTACTTTGAATATACTAGTATGCTCAGTGAGGCAGGTTGAAATACATGGGTTCATATGCATGAGCAATAATAACTGAATAACATGAGTATGACTAAATAAGAATACATGCATGAATAAGTATAGTGTAACTGAGATCGTGATAGTACTATGTACTAAATTTGAATACTGACTTACTAATGTCTAAGTTTACTGATACTGTATTTCTGATAACTGAATGACTATATCTGACAGTCCTAATTTTGTTAAACTATACGGAATTCCGTACTGAGCGGAGTGACTATACCTGATAGTCCTGAATTTGTAGAACTGAACTGAGTTCAATTCTAAGACTGAGACTGAAACTGATACTGTGGGAAGTAATCATCTAACCAATATGCCTCTTCTCCAACTAATTTGGGTTCCAACCTATAACCCCAATTGGACGGGTGTCAATACCGTGCCATGGGTAAGGACAAGTGCTGAGTAACCCTGATCTGGCAGGTACTCTGAACGAGGATAATGGTACCCTCAACTGGAAGGTAGATCACCTCATCAACCCTCAACTAGCAGGTTGATGTCTCAACCTATGCTGGATACGTAGTTCTAGAATGCAAGGACTACTTCTAAGGATTACACCCTCTACTGGCAGGTGAGTCCCCATCCTTGGGTTCAGTCGGTGTTGAATCTTACTTCTAACTGAATAGATGTTGGACTGAATTCTAAACTGTACTAGGCTGGACTGAACTATTACTGATCATACTGTATAACTAAATTGAACTTATTTTACTGAACTGAACTGGACTGATTCTGAGTTCTCTAAATTTTCCTAAGTTCTGTACTGACTGAATTCTATAATGGTGATATGACTGATTCTACGATGTGACTGACCACGGCTCTAGACAGGCAGCTAAATTTCTTAGTATTAAATACCCCCAGGACTTGATAGCATAAACTTAAAAGATATGGCATAATCTTGAGACATGATAATCAACTACTTAGTCATCATTCATTCATTTAGGCATTCAAGCAAACACTTACATGACATGAACTTGCATACATGCTAACATGATATAATTTTACTATTAAACTCACATGGACAATTCATCAAACACTTCTGGGGCACAATATATGCACATAATACTAACACAACATGTAGGCATCATGATTCAATTCTAATTACACAATTCCAAAAGTTTCAATATGGAATCATATGAATAAGCACACATATCAATTAACTCTACATGAATCATGCAATAAATCATGAATATACTTTAATTCAGATCATGGAAATCATGAAATCACTCTACATGAACTTTAAAAGAGATTCTTGGACTCTAAGGGTGGAAGGAACCCTTGGATGAACACTTTACATACCATAGTTGATGAATTTCACAAAGTTAATGGTGAGTTCTTGAGTTCTTGATTTGAAACTTGAGCACCTAGGGTTTTGTTCTTGAGCAAATTGGAGAATAAATGAGTATATTTGCTCTCCAAAAGTGCTTAATTTCATGTTTTGGGGGCTGAAGGACATGGGGAAAAGACCCAATTATCCCCAAGGATACGGTCTTTTAATGAATGAAAAACTGTGTTACCGATGCGCAAGCCGATGTGCCACATCATTGGTATCAACGAGACAGTCAACGCGCTGCGTTGAGTCCATGTCAGTTCACTGGAATTTGCACTAAAGGTGGGGAAAAACTATCTTATCGATGAGATGGTCGACGCGACGCATCGAGATCGTGTTGACCCACTATTTTGGGCACTCAAACATAATCTAAACAAGGTCTAAAAATCCAAAACTTTTCTGGGAACACCTATTGACTTTCCTGATCATGAATTAACTCAAATATCAACATTTAATAGATGTAAAGGTTACAAAATAAGATTGCCAACTTTCGAAGGATAAAATAACACTAAGTTTGAATAATTATCTAAAATATTCTAAGTCTGGGACCCCTTGACAAGCCTAAAGGACTGATTTAATCTAAGAACTTTATAGGATCTTACATTAACCCCCCCTTAGGGACATTGATCCTCGAATGAGTCCGCTGAAACTGAGGATCCATAGACCAGACTTAGACATAGGGCATGCACAACTGAAGCATAGTTTCATGACTGAGATCACTAATACACTAAATTATCATACTGAGCATGCATGTATAATGCATGAGTGCATAGCTGAACATGATTCATGAACAAATAACTGAACATGCAATGGTAACTGATACTAAGTTTGTAACTGAAATCTAAAGATGAAACTAAATATGCTTAAGGAAAACTATTACCTTGAGCTGAATCTGAGTTTGCAGAGAAGAGGTGACGATACTTGGTTTGCATATCTACTTTTTCTTCCCAAGTAGCTCCCTCAATGGGCTGATTCCGCTATAGAACTTTGACTAGAGGGACTTCTTTGTTCCTCAGTATGCAAATCTGATAATCAAGGATTTCGACTAAAAAATTTTCGTAAGAGCGGCTGTTCTGAATATCTATGCCCTCTATGGTGATTACGGCTGATGGGTCACTTATGCATTTGTTTAGTAAGGAGACATGAAACACTGGATGGAGTATAGATAGATCTGAATGCAACTCAAGCTCGTAAGCTACATTTTTTAAATGGCTGAGAATTTGGTAAAGACCGACATATCGGGGACTGAGCATCCCCTTCTTGCCAAACCGTTTCACTCCTTTCATAGAAGAGATTTTCAAGTACATAGAGTCACCAATCTCAAACTCGAGATCTTTTCTTCACATATCTGTATACGATTTCTGCCAGCTCTGATTTGTCTTAAGTCTTTCCCTGATCAACTGGACTTTCTCTAAGGTATAAAATACCAAGTCAGGCCCTACCACTATGGCTTCACCCACTTCAAACCAACAAATGGGAGATCTACACCTCCTCCCATAAAGCAACTCAAACGGAGCCATCTGAATACTGGAGTGATAGTTGTTGTTATACGTGAACTCAATCAAAGGCAAGTGGTCATCCCAACAACCTTTAAAGTCTATTGCACATACTCGCAGTATATCCTCTAAAGTATGAATGGTCCTTTTTTCTTGACCATCTGTCTTTAGGATGAAAAGTTGTACTGAAGTGAACTCGGGTACCAAGACCTTTTTAGAATGATTTCCAGAAATGAGAGGTGAACTGGGTACCTCTATCTAAGTTAATGGACAATGGAATACCGGTCAGTCTAACTACCTCCCTAATACAGAGTTTGGCATAATCCTTGGCTGAGTAAGAGGTATGGACTGGTAGGAAATGAGCTGATTTGGTCATCCTATCTATAATAACCCAAACTGAATCATGCTGACGACGAGTACGAGGCAAACCCATCACAAAGTCCATGTTCACTTCTTCTAATTTCCAGATGGGAATGCTGAACTCCAACATAGACCCACTAGGCTTCTGATGCTCAATCTTAACCTGCTGACATGTAGAGCACTTAGCCACAACCTCTGCAATATTTTTGTTCATCCCACTCCGCTAATAGATCTCCCACAAATCATGGTACATCTTAGTTTCCCCTGGATGAATAGAGTAGCGCGCACCATGCGTTTCTACAAGAATTCGCTACCCTAAGTCATCAATGCCTAGCATACATAGTTGACCCTGATAATGAAAAACATCATCTCTGCCTTAGGAGAAAACCTCTACTTTCTGGTACCTGGTTGATTCCTTCAACTTGACTAAACTGGGATCCCTATCCTGGTTTTCCTTTACCTCAGAAAATAGGGATGATTCTGAACTACTTTGTACCCATACACTACCTTCTGCTGAATCAACTAAGCGGACACCTAGTCAGGCTAGCTGATGAACTTCTTGAGATAACTTCTTCTTACTGTCCTAGATATGACTAATACTACCCATAGACAACCTACTAAGAGCGTCAGCAACTACATTGGCCTTGCCCAAATGATACAGGACACTAATTTTGTAGTCTTTCAACAACTCCAACTACCTTCTCTGACGGAGGTTTAAATCTTTCTGAGAAAACACATACTGTAGACTCTTATGATTAGTGAACAAATCAACGTGCACCCCATACAAATAGTTCCTCCAAATCTTTAAGGAAAAAACTACTGCTCCTAACTCAAGATCATGAGTAAGGTAATTCTTCCCATGGGGTTTAAGTTACCTTGAGGCATAAGCTATGACCTTACCTCTATACATCAGAACACACCCCAAGCTAACTTTAAAGTCATCACAATACACAACAAAGCCGCCTGAACCATAAGCAAGGTCAAAACTGGAGCTATAGTGAGTTGAGTATTTAACTACTGAAAACTCTTTTCACAAGAATCTGACCACTGGAATTTGACTTTCTTCTGAGTTAATCTAGACATAGAGGATGCAATAGACAAAAATCCCTCAATGAACCATCGATAGTAGCTGGCCAAACCCAAGAAACTCCTGATATCTGATGGAGAGATGGGCCTAGGCCAGTTTCTTACTGCTTTAGTCTTTTGGGTATCAACTCTAATGCCATCACCAGAAAATATATGGCTAAGTAAGGCTACTGACCTTAGCCAAAATTTTCACTTACTGAATTCGATGAATAGCTGATGGTTTCTGAGAGTCTGTAATACTATTTTGAGATGGTCTTCATGATCATGCTCACTGCGGGAGTAAACGAGAATGTAGTCTATGAAGACTATGTCAAACATGTCCAAGTATTGCTTGAACACAGGGTTTATCAAGTGTATGAAAGTTTTTGGGGCATTGGTAAGACCAAAGCACATGACTATGAATTCGAAGTGACCATAGCTAGTTCTGAAAGCTGTATTTGGGATGTCACATTTCCTAACTCTGAGAAGATGATAGCCTGATCTGAGTTATATATTTGAGAAATAAATGACAACCTAAAGCTGGTTAAATAAGTCATTGATTCTAGGAAGTGGATACTTGTCCTTGATCGTGACTTTATTTAACTGATGATAGTCAATACATATTTTGAGAGAACCATCTTTCTTACGCATGAAAAAAATAGGTGCGCCCCACGGGGACACACTGGGTCAGATGAATCCCTTATCTAGGAGATCCTTTAATTTTCCCTTCAATTATTTGAGTTTGTCAGGAGACATTCTGTATGGCGGGATTGATATGGGCTAAGTATCTGGGAGAAGATCGATTTCGAAATCAATTTTCCTTTTTGGAGGAACTCCAGTAAAGTCTTTGTGAAACACATCTAGGAATTCATATGCTACTGATACTAATTCAAGAGTAGAGGTTTCTAAACTAGAGTCCTGGACTCAAACGAGATGGTAGACACATCCTTTATCTATAATTTTTCTAGCTCAAAGGTAAGAAACAAGATGACCCCTAAGTGATAAAGTATTACCCCTCCACTCTAGGACAGGTTCATTTGGAAACTAAAATTGAACAATTCTATTTCTGCAGTCCACTGAGGCATAGAAGGAATGAATCCAATCCATGCCAAAAATGACATAAAAATTAGTTATCTCTAATTCGACTAAGTCTGCTGAAGTGACTTTCTGAGATACCATAACCGGAAAGTTCCTGTATACCCGCCGGGATATGATAGATTTACCCGCTGGGGAAGAGACTGAGAAAGGATTTGTTAGGATTTTAGGACTGACTCCAAAGTCAACAGCTATATAAGGAGTAATAAAGTACAAAGAGGCTCGTGGATCTAGTAAAACGTAAACATGCAAATAATAAACTTGTAATGTACCAGTGACCATATCAGGAGAACTTTCTAGATCCTGTCAGGACTGAAGAGCATAGAGTCTTTTGGGTGTTGCCCACTGGTGGCATTAGAAGTGGTACCATTCTTATTTGGTCGACCGGACTGAACTGGGGAATGGTTATTCTAGCCCTGAGAACCTAACTGGGGACAATCTCTGACTCTGTAGCCAGGCTTGCCACACTCGAAAGACACATCACTTCCTACTCTACAGATACCCTGGTAGTTTTTGCCATATTTCTGACAAAGGGGATTTGTTCAGGTACTGATAACACTTCCCTGGGATTTAGGGCCTGTTTCCCTATCCTTATTATCATCTCTGAATTTTGGTATAGGAGCATTGGCTGAGGACTGAGCTGGAACTAAAGATTTTAGGAAGAAATAGGAATAATTCTCACCCTCTTACTTAGGTTGCACGAAGTTAAAACTACCTATTCTCGCTCTCTTGTTCTCCCTATCCTTCTTTCTATTCTTGACCTCCTCTATCTACTGAGCATGGACCATGAGCCTAGATATATCCATATCATTAATCAACATTGCGGTCCTACCTTTTTAACCATACTTCTAGACCCCCTGACACAAACTTACTCATTTAAGATCTGTTGTCTGCCACTACATGAGGAGCATATCTAGCTAATTGAGTAAACTTGAGAGAATACTCTTTCACTATCATATTGCCATGCTTTAAATTGATATATTCCAGAACCTTTGCTTACCTCAACTCCATTGGGAAGAACCTATATTGAAAAGTAATGAAAAAATTTTCCCACTTTATGGGCCCTACATCTACGGCCCTCTCTGCCTTCCACAGTTTAAACCATAAGTGAGCCACATCCTGCAACTGATTGCGATCAACTCAGTGCTCTCAACAGTAGTCACCCCTATAATATCAGTAACCTTTTGCACCTAATCAATAAAATCCATAGTATCCTTATCTAACTTAGACCCGGTAAACGATGGAGGGTTCATTCGAGTGAAGTCCTGAATCCTGGCAGCAGCAGTATTGGCACTAGGTTGGCTGGAACAGCAACTGGACATTCATTCTGGGATGCCATAGAATAATCTAGGGTGGTGAAGGCTGCTCTGAACTCAACATGGGAGACGTGTACATCTAGTGGATCTAGCTGGATACGCTGGGGTTCTGGATGGTCTCCTATTCCTCTTCTCTTATTCCTTTTTAGAGGTATATTTTTGTAAATAGAAGAGAAACGATTAGACTGAGTGTTTAACTAGAGCTCATGCTTATTTACACGACATAAATACTGAAAGAAGGGAAACTTTTCCAAAAACATCTTATAGCCTCCTATCCATAAGTGTGGCGCGCTACACACCCATGCACAAGACTCTACTAGATGTGTCTTTCATACTTCTTAAGACTCTATTGAACCTTAGGCTCTGATACCAAGTTTGTAACGCCTCGAGTTTGTACCCCAAATGCTACACGGTGCTCATAATCCTGAATAACCACAAACTAACCCTTGATTGGTACCTACTCCAATAATTGTGTAATAAATATTGTAATTATTGCGTAAATAGGCGGATACATATGCCATAAGGTTCAAATCTGTAAATGAATCAGAATGCGGTATCAAAATACCAAAACTGAATATAAGTACTAAAAAAACTGAACAATTCTCTGAAAATACTCTAGTCTGAAAAACCTCTAAACTGTCTGAACTGTGGAGTTGATGGGACAAGTCCCCAACTGACTCCGACTACTAAAAATAATACTGTAATACTGAAAACATCTATGTCCTTAAACTATAAGGACATACCACTACGCTGACTGCTGAAAATCTGAGTTGCTAAGGGTGCTCTAGAGTCGGTGTATCTGAACCTATGATATAATACATCATAGCACAAGAGAAAAGCATGCGTCAGTACTTTGAATGTACTGGTATACTCAATGAGTTAGCCTGAAATGCATGGGTTCATATGCATGAGCAATAATAATTGAATAACATGAGTATGGCTGAATAAAATTACATGCAGGAATACGTATACTGTAACTGAGATCATGATAGTACTGAGTACTGAATTTAAATACTGACTTACTAATGTCTGAGTTTACTGATACTATATTTATGATAACTAAATGACTGTATCTCACAGTCCTGATATTATGGAACTATACTGAGTTCCGTACTGAGCGGAGTGACTATATCTGATAGTCCTGAATTTGTAGAACTGAACTGAGTTCAATTCTAAGACTGAGACTGAAACTGAGACTGTGGGAAGTAATCATCTAACTAATATGCCCCTTCTCTAACTGATTTTAGGGTCCAACCTGTAACCCCAGTTGGAAGGGTGTCAATAATGTGCCACGAGTAAGGATAAGTATTGAGTAACCCTCATCTGGTAGGTACTCTGAATGAGGATGATGGTACCCTTAACTGGCAGGTTGATGTCTCAACCTATGCTGGCTACGTAGTTCTAGAATACAAGGATTACTTCTAAGGATTACACCCTCTACTGGCAGGTGAGTCCCCATCCTTGGGTTCACTCGGTGCTGAATCCTACTCCTAACTGAATAGACGTTAGACTAAACTCTAAACTATACTAGGTTGGACTAAACTATTACTGATCGTACTGTATAACTAATTTGAACTGATTTTACTGAACTGAATTGGATTGATTTTGAGTTCTCTGAATTTTTCTAAGTTTTGTACTAACTGAATTCTACTAATGGTGACATAACTAATTCTACGTTGTGACTGACCACATCTCTAGTCAGGCATCTAAATTTTTGAGTATTAAATACCCCCAGGACTCAATAGCATAAATTTAAACTATATGGCATAATCTTGAGACATGATAATAAACTACTTAGTCATCATTCATTCATTTGGGCATTCAAGGAAACACTTACTTGACATGAACTTGCATACATGCTAACATGATATAATTTCCCTATTTAACTCACATGGACAATTCATGAAACACTTGTGGGGCACAATATATGCACATAATACTAACACAATATGTAGGCATCATGATTCAATTCCAATTACACAATTCCAAGAGTTTCAACATGGATTCATATGAATAAGCACACATATCAATTAACTCTACATGAATCTTGCAATAAATCATGAATACACTTTAATTCATACCATAGAAATCATAAAATCACTCTGCATAAACTTTAAAAGAGTTTCTTGGACTCCAAGGGTGGAAGGAACCCTTGGATGAACACTTCACATACCGTAGTTGATGAATTTCAGAAAGTTAATGGTGAGTTCTTGAGTTCTTGATTTGAAACTTGAGCACCTAGGGTTTTGTTCTTGAGAAAATTGGAGAATGAATGAGTATATTTTCTCTCCAAAAGGGCTTAATTTCGTGTTTTGGGGGTTGAAGGATGTGGGAAAAAGTCCCAATTACCCCCAAGGATGCGGTCTTTTAATGATTGAAAAACTATGTTACCGACATGCAGTCCAACGCGCCACATCATTGGCATCGATGTGACAGCCAACACACCGCATCGAGTCCACGTCAGTTCACTGGAATTTGTAATTAAGCTAGGAAAAAACTATCTCATTGACGCGATATTCGACGTTACGCATCGAGATCGTGTCGACCCACTGTTTTGGGCACTTAAACATGATCTAAACAAGGTCTTAAAAATCCAAAACTTTTTTAGGAACACCTATTGACATTCCTAATCATGAATTAACTCAAATATCAATATTTAATGGACGTAAAGATCATGAAATAAGATTTCCAACTTTTGAAGGATAAAATAACACTACGTCTGAATACTTAGCTAAAATATTCTAATTCTGGGACCCCTTGACAAGCCTAAAGGACTTATTTAAGCTAAGAACTTTACAAAGTCTAACGGGGTCAACTGACCCTCGCGACGTGACCCCTACTTGGGTCAAGTAGCCATCGCGAAGTGATCCTTACTTGGGTTGACTGGCCATCGTGACATGGGAATATAGCGACCCTTCACTATTTTTGGCATCCAAACTCGCCTTAACTCTAGTCCAAAAAATCCAAAACTCGCTTGAGATGATCTACAAGTGACCCTGATCATGAATCAATTTTAAAATTATTTAACTAAGGCCGGGAAGGTCAGAAATAAAACCCCCTAAATTTGGAAGGCTAAAATGATTCTAAGTCTTGATACTTGGCTAAAATATTCTAACTCTGGGGCCCCCTTAACAAGCTTAAAGGACTGAGTTTAGCTAAGAATTTTGTGGGTTCTTACATCTTAGCAGGTTGTCCATGGGAAGCTTGTCTCATATGGATGAAGAGAAACAGGATTTAGTGAAGGATATTCACCATTTGGCTAATCTCGAAGTTCGTCTCTTGGATTTCAAGAATGGTGGCGTGATTGTTCAAGTGATGGCAAGGTCATCTCTTGGTGCTAAAGTAAAGTACAAGTAGATGTTAGATCCTATTTTATACAAATTAAGAAGTATGTAGGTAAGCAGAAGGTGATGATTTTTTATATTAGTGGTGATGATATCTTAAGATACCAAGGCAGAGTATGTGTTCCCAATGTTGATTGGTTGATAAGAAGAATTTTGGTTGCAGCTCATGAGTTGGGTTATACTATTTATCTTGGTTAGACGAAAATATATCATGATCTTAAGGAGATTTATTGGTGGAATAATATGAAGCATGAAGTGGCCAATTTTGTACCTCAATGTAAGGTGTGTCAGCAAGTGAAAGTGGAGCACTTGAGGCCCAGTAGGTTAACTCAAGAGATTGAGATGCCAATGGGGAAAAGAGAGATAATTAATATGGATTTTGTTACCAGTCTTTCGCGGTGTTGCCAGTAATTTGATTTGATTTGGGTCATCGTGGATAGGATGACTAAGTGTTCTCACTTTTTTCCAGTGAGGACTAATTTCTCTTCCAAGGATTATGCCAAGTTGTTCATCAAGGAGATCGTTAAGTTACAAGTTACTCTAGTGTCCATCTTATGTGATCGGGGTACCCATTTCTCATCTTACTTTTAAAGGTCATTCCAGGGAAGCTTGGGGACTAAGGTGACCCTTAGTACTGCTTTCCACCTGCATATGGATGGTCAAGCGAAAAGGATAATATAGTCCTTGGAAGATATTCTTCGGGCTTGTATTTTTTATTTTGGTGGTAGTTGGGTTGACCACTTGCCTCTTATAAAATTTGCCTACAACAACAGTTATCACTCTAGCATTGGTATGGCTCCATTTGAGGCCTTATATAATAGAAGGTGTAGGTATCCTATTGGGTGGTTTAAGGTTGGTGAGAATAAGTTATTTGGCTTTTATTTGATTTACCCATCCATGGAGAAGGTGAAGGTGATTTGGGATAGACTTAAGACCGCCCAAAGTCGCTAAAAGTCCTACGCGGATATGAGGCGAAGGGAGTTGAAGTTCAGTGTTGGTTATTGGATGTTTTTGAAGGTGTCCACCATGAGGCGAAGGGATTAGGAGTTCAGTATTGGTGATTGGTCCGTACTTGGTTTTGGAGAGGGTTGGTAATGTTGCATATGAGTTGGAGTTGCTTTCTAGCTTGAGCTCCATTCATCCAATGTTTCATGTTTCAATATTGAGAAAGTGTGTGGGTGATCCTTCGATAGTTGTTCCTGTAACGCCCAAAAAATGGGTCCCAAGATGTCACACGGTGCTCAAGACTATGAGTAGTCTCAAGCTAACCCTATAAGCCTTCTACTAAATCTGAAACTCATATTAGAGAAATTTAAGCATGCCATCAATACTGAAATACTGAATTATGTCTGAACTAAATAGAATTAGATTAACATAATGTCTGAGAATACTTGACTTAAAATTTTGGACATCCAATACTTGAAATCAAGATTACAACTAGCAGTATGACAAGCCTCTACTAGTAACAACTAGAGAGCCATTGGGACAGGATCCTAGCTGACTCAAACTGACTGAAAACAATTGAAAAATCTTCTTTAATAAACTGGAAATTTGAATAACTAGGTCCCCGAACTATGAGAAATCACCAAATATCAAGATATAGATGAAGATGCTCTAAATCCCTCACGTTTCTCAAACTGAGCACCTAAACCTACATTATTAAACGATGTAGCACATAGACATATATGTGGATTAGTACTTTTGAAATGTACTGAGCATATGGGGGTGAATTCATAGATGAAAAAATATTTCAATATTCATAAAAAATTCATGAAAAGAATGCATGCTAAGAGTAATGACTCACGTTGGCTTGAATAACTGAAAGATGAAATCACAAATCATGAAAAATAAAGCATACTGTGTAAATCTTTTGAGTCATCACATTTAGTTCTAAAAGTTGTACTTGCATCCTATCTTTAAATCATGCAAGATAAGTGTAAAAGGACTCACTTTTATATTCGTAAACTGAAAAATGCAATCTCATGACTAATATCTAATGTAAAGTAATATCTGAATGAAAACTGTGACCCTTTACACTTAGTTTCTAAAAGTTTTTTTGTTATTCTTTTCTGTTAGGACTTAGGAAATTCTTTTAGAAGCTTCTCAGTAATAGCTTAAGTTTTAGGCTTTTGAGAAATTCTTCTAACCAACTACACTATGTGAGCTATCATACTGTCCAACATCTAGTTTCCCCTAAGAAGAAAACCTCATATTGGAGAGAGGTGTCATACTCTTGCCAAGGAGTATAACCTGAGCTGAGTGATCACAATTTGTATTTGCCATCCATATAAATTGAAATAATCTGAATCTGTACCTACGTTGGCTCATAGTTCTGGGGCATGTGAACTAGGAAACATACCCAACTTAGTGATAAATACGACTCCCTTTAATCAGTATGCTCATTCTGTAGGATATCTACTTTAAAACTAGCATAAGGGTTTACAATGAAACTAGTTATGCATCTGTTTACTTTAAACTGTAATCAAAACTGTAAAGTTATTTCATATCTTAGCTGAGGATCAAAATATCAAATCATTCTTAAACATCATATTTCTTGAAATATCAAGAATTAAACTTGGGGCTTCAAACCCATTCTTGAAACTCATGTCAAATCACAAAGTTCATGCTCAATAATAGAAATCTTGAAATTCTTTAACAATTTTAGTCAAGATAATGAAATTCAATTCTCAATTTGTAAAATTAAGTCACACGCATAAATATGTGGAAGTAGACATGAAATTCAACATTTAAATCACTTGTAACATCATAATCTTTAAATAACGATAATTGGGTATGAACCCTAGACTGCAAATCATATAAATTCATGTAAATTGATCTTTAAAAGCTAGTTTTGGGCGCAAGGATGAAAGGAGTATCTTTTTTCATAACCCCACATACCTTAATTGATTAAATTGATGAAGACACTTGACTTTGAATTCCTATTTGTGTTCTTGAAGATTGTTTCTTGAAGATCTTGAACCGGGAACCTCAAATTCTTGGTTATCTTAGAAAAGAAATGGTGAATTTTGGATTTCTTGAAGTTTAAAATTGAAGCTCTAGGATTTTCTTTGAGATTAACTTGGTGAAAAATAAGTACAATATGCTTAGAATAGGTTTAATCTTCTGTTTTTCACGACTTGGGGTTTTGGGAAAAGACTAAACTACCCTTGGGAATTTAAAACTCAGAACTGAAATATCGTTTAAGACTTCACCGTGATGTGGTGAGTGGGTCATCGTGATACCCACCGTGAAGCGGTGGAATCGTGGTGACTTACTAGATTCGTACCATTGCTGATTTATGCATCACTGCGATGCGGTGAGTGGGACATAGTGATACCCACCGCGACGCGGTGAAATCCCGGTGACCCTTTGGAAACTGACAATTTCCTTTTTACACTCCACCGCGACGCAGTGGACCTCTTGGCGCCATACTTATCGAGACTTGATGGAATAGCGGTGATCTGCTGGAATTCCAACCCAAACATCATCAAATCCTAGTCCAAAAAATCTGAAACTTACCCGAGATATGCTACTTACACCCCTGAATATAAATCAACTCAAAAATCATCATCTTGGGGCCCGCAAGGTCAACTTAAAAATTCTTCAAATCTTAAAGGGAGTCAAAAATGACTAAACCCCCTCAACACTTAGATTTATTTATAGGTTCTAAGTGTTATAGGCACATACTAGGGGCTGAACTGAACCAGGAATGCACGGGGTATTACAGTTCCTTTCCAAAAGGTGGATATTTTGGATTCCTTATCTTATAAGGAAGTCCCAGTTAAGATTTTTTCTACAATTCTGTCTGTTACGGACCAAGGACATGGCATCGGTAAAGGCTCTTTAAAGAAACCAAAAGATTGAGGAAGCCACGTGCGAAGCCAAGGAGGACATAAAGTCCAAGTGTCCGTTCTTGTTTCTCGTTTTGGATAATCATGCTTGAGGTATGTGTATTCCTTGACATCTTTGTTTTCTAAATTTGTTAAGGGAAATGGTTATTTCCTTGGCATCTTTGTTTTCTATCTTTGTTAAAGGAAAGAGTAGTGGTATGTGGAGTCAAATCGTGCTAATAAATTCCTTGTCCTATCATTCAAGGACGAATGATCCTAAGGGTGGAGTATGTAACGCCCTAGGTTTTGGTCCTTTGAAATTTTATAAAATTTTATCCTTACTTTCCGAACTTCGACTTCCCTGATAAGTCATAGGGAGTCTTTTACGGGTCATAGGGACTCGGTCGTAGCTTAATCAGAATATATGGCTTAGTATTCTGATCTAAGTACAAGTGGCTCACAACTAGTGGTCAAGACTTCTTACGGGTCATATGTACCAAGTCGTAAGGTGTCCTAAAAATTTGGCCCAAGACATTGTCTTTATTATGACTTAAAGCCGCAAGTCGTAATGACTCATGATGAGTCATTATGTGCCAATCATATGGTGTCCAGTGTGTCATCCCTAATTTTTGTTGTCTTAAGTACGAGAAATGGTTATGAGTCGTTACGTGTGGTTACGAGTCGGTGGTGGTATAAATCGTATCCAGATCAGTATGGGACCTTGGTGGTTATGTCTTGACTAGGACTCTTTGTGATGGGTTGTAATGTATCCTTACGAGTTGTATGATGACCCATAGTCACTGACGACTAAATTTCCGCTTTTAATTTAAGGGCACTTTAGACATTTCCCTCCTTGCCCAATTAAAACTCCACATTCATAAAGAACTTAAGGGGGTTATATTTCATCCTTAATGTACTAAAAGACTTCCAAATCTCTCTCAAATTCTATCAAGCAGCCATACTTAGGGTTTCCAAGAAGTAGGTCATCCAAGGGCTCAAGGGTTGAAATCCTTCAGTGAAACTTTGTATTTCAGGCATGTTACTTTTCCCTCGTTGTTAGTTTTTTAAAAGCATATGTTTTAAAGTAGTATTCATGAGATATTGATGATTGGTTTGAAACAAGAGTTCAGGGTTTTGAATATTTATGGATTGAACAATGTTTATCATGGTTTACATGTGATTAATCATGCTTTAATAATGGTTTCGAACTTGTGGGTGCATGGGTATGGTGAATGAATGAGGGAATTGTGATTTTCCCCAAACTTATGACTTTTTGAAGTGGTTATGACCCCAACCCCATATTGTAACATTGGTTTTTAGTTATGAGAAAAGTGGGAATTGAACTATTCTTGAATTATTGCATTATGATTTTGAATTGATTTAAGTTGATTGTTGCTTTCAGTGTCATTAACATTATCATTTTCATTCTCATTGTCATCTGTTAGAGTCGGGGACATGTCCAGACCAAGACTGGTTATGGTTCTTTGTTTAGAAGGTTTTTTTTGGATTATTGTGGATATTGGGTGATGTTGATTGGTTGTTTGGCCAGTCATCGATCACTGGTTATTGACATGTTTTGACTTTTCTTAAGCATATTATGTGCTATCTTGTTATATATTCAGAATTCATCAAACCTTGGAGGATGTTGTGTTTTGTTTGGTTAGGTGCAGGGGGTAATCTCCGGTCCACATGGGACTTGAGATACCTATCACGGCCAAGCCTTGGTTCTAGTCGTGATAGCCACCTCCTGAACGATCACCCCAAAATCCTCAAAATCCAAAAGACAAACTCCAAGATTAGCAAAACGGTTCTCCTCATCAACATGAGATAAGCTCTACATGGATAACCTGCTAAGAGAATCAACAACCACATTAGCTTTACTTGGATGATAGTGAAGACTTATATCTTCCTTAAGAAACTCAAGCCATCTCCTTTGCCTAAGATTCAACTCCTTCTTAGTGAACACATACTGTAGGCTCTTGTGATCAGAATATATATATCAACATGAACTCCATACAAGTAAGAGCACCAAATCATCAAAGAAAAAAGCACGGCCAAAATCTCCAAATAATGAGTCGGGTAATTCTTCTCATGCATCTTAAGCTGCCTAGAAGTATACGCCACCACCTTGTCATGTTGCATCAAAACACAACCAAGTCCCACACGGGATGCATCACAATCTACAACGAAACCATTAGTACCCTCGGGTAGGGTCAAAATCGGAGCCGAAGGCAACTTATATTTAAACTTCTCAAAACTCCCCTCACAAGCATTGACCACATGAAATTCACCTTCTTCTGAGTCAACCAAGTCAATGGGGAAGCAATCAAAGAGAAACTCTCCACTAACCTTCTATAATACACAGCTAAATCCAAGAAACTCCTAATATCGATTGAAGTCATGGGCCTAGGCCACTTCTTAACCATCGTAACATTCTATGGATCCGCCATGATCCCCTTACTAGAAATGTCATGACCCGATCCACAAGTCATAATGCGACCTACTAAACACCACAGTGGGTAATCCAACACCCTAACACGGATCTAAGGCAATGGGTTACTTTGGTAGAAAATCCCAACAAGGTCCACAATGAAAGAACACAATAAAAAACATCAATGTTCTATAAAAAAATCACTAAGGATACCAATTTCCCATGACCTAGTAATATGAGTACAAGAGCGTCTAAATTTGCCAATAGAAAATACATCTCAAAGTCTAAATAGTATTATACATTCATCTTGAATACAAAGGACTGAATAAGGATAGGAGGGAAAACATATGACTCAAAACTCCAAAAGCTCACCCTATCTCCGGAAGGACAACGCAGCACGACCTAAACTCAGTTGTAGCAGTTAGTACTTGGATCTCCACCAAAAGGTACAAAGGTATAGTATGAGTACCAAAACAGCAGGTACTCAGTAGGCATCATAGGTCGACTGGGCTAAATTATGATATAAGGATGACATAAAGTAAGAATATAACTATAAGTCAAGGTATAGAAACTAAACCTGAAGCATCTTCATCATCATTGTAAAACTAACTAACCAACTATAACAATAATACGACATCTCACATCAATATGTACCACAACCGCTATACAAAATGAATGATCGATTTGGAAGCGTAAAACATCATATATATATAAAACCACAATCATTAGCATAAAGTAAAAGAAATTACCACGACGTCCCATACCACCGGGAAGTACACCCAAAAGAACATAAAGTAAAGAACTCATCACGACGTCCCATACCACCGAAGAGTGCACCGATAGATCAATTCATCAACGCATTAAGAATATGTATATACATAACCAACTCACATTTACCACAATTCCCATATTTCCATTAACGGCCATTTGCCAAGTCACATAATCATCATCAATTACCCTGATTAAACGCAACAAAACCAATATAATCATAATACCATAGTTATATAGCCATTTAGAGATCTATGCCATTTTACTACCAAAATTTCTAATTTCCACATTTTAACTGAACAAGATCCAGAAACTAGTATTCTAGGTGTTCTAACCATCAAGTAAACATAACCACTTTATGTAGGCAACTAGTTATCAAGATAGCCCATTTTACTAGGAGAATTCCATAACATAACCATTTATTCAAGGCAAGTGTATTTACTAAGAGAATCCTTAATTCTACACATTATTACACTTACCAATTAGTCTTAATTCAATAATAAGCATATTCTATTCCTATTAGCTAAATATTAATGAGAGCCACACCACTTAACTAGTGATTGATAGAAGAAATTTATAGACAACTTCCCAAGGAAACTATCATATCCTAAGTGCACACATGGATATAACCATTCAATGACACAACCACACATACACCAACATATTTGTATATGTTTACCATGTGTAACATCACCATAACACTAGTGTATCCTCCGAGTTTAGCGGGTATCATCATACATCACTACCACTTTCAGACTTACCAGGCATCATCACGTCATCAATATATCCTCCAGATTCACCAGGCATCATCACATCATCAATATATCCTCCGAATTCATCGGTCATCATCACATCATCAATACATCCTCCGAATTCACCGGGCATCATCACATCTCAATATATCCTCATGACAATAATAAATACATACATATAGCCGAAGTAAGAACGAGTACAAGTTATAATTGATAGAATGTAAGAAAGAAGAAAAATAGCTATAAAGATACTTTACCATTAATCATCACCATATTATATAAGTAGATGCATTGGCATGTATATCAAAATAATATGAGAAAATCACCACTTTTTCAAGTTTTGTCATGATTATTAACAAGTCAATTATAAGTCATGGGTATGCCTTCTAGAATCCTTCTTTTACCCACATAGTTCATAATACTAGAGCAAGAGATCTATTTACACCAACATTAGCTGAGTCATTAGGCTTGAATCATAATAAGGGTTGTGTCATAATTCAAGGCTCACATGGTAAACTTGCCAACTAGTTACACAATAGCATAATTGTAGGTTCAATTAACAAGACTTTCCAATGTTATCCATATCGTGACAACAAGATAACCAATCAAGTATATACATTATCCCAATAGCGACAATATGCATAAACCAATTACCGAGTTTAGCCATTATATCAGCAAAAGAATAATCTAGGCATTCAATACCTATCTAGGTCTCTAAGAAGTTACATAGTTCAAGCTTAAGGCGGATCAAGTTCCGCTTCTAATAATCCCCCAAAGTTCTCTTTTACAAGTCTAAATTCTACCTGGATTTAGGCTAAGTTATCTAATTTATGCCTTAAGGGCTTACCAATCCAAACTAGTTCTATAGGATAATTCTTCTTTATGTCTTCCTCCTTAGTCATCCCAAGCACCTAAGTCATCCCACAACAAAGCATACTTAGGTTAACATACCTGTAAGTGTGTTAACAAGGTCACTCTCATCAACTAGACCAACTAGAGTATTCTCATGCTATTCGTGAGATAACAAGACCATCTATCCAAGGTTCTAGGCTATGATTCAAATACCACACTTAACAAGCTCACTAGCCTAAATGTTTCAACCATCCCAAGAATTAGCATCTACTAATTCAACATCTAAGACCCCGCCCCATCTTATTCATATATCATAATTATACTACCATAAATCTCAATCTAACACAAGTAAGCCTAACATACCTTGAATCCAATTACCTCATGAACCAACAATCTTTGATTTCCCTTTCGTTGAAGCTTCGTCCATGAGCCAAGTTATCAACAACATAATATATGCATTACTACGAGAATAACAACACCCATATTGCACCATTGTGCTTTGGGTAAACAACAACACCAAAAACTCCCCAAATGGGTCCCACTTATGAAAAATAAGTTTCCAAGGCCAACCCGTTGTTCAAATACCATAAATGAGTTATAACCCTCGAGAAATTTGTGTAAACAACCATATTTATGGATAAAATCAAGCCTCATGCCATATGGGGTTTTGGGTCTAATAATCAAGAAATCAACACCAAAAATTAAAGGATTCATACCTTAGATTCATAGTAAGACACGATTACACAAGCTAATCAAGCTCTCAGTTAACCCACAAAACTCACTTTAAGGGTTTTACACTCTATTGGGATTTTAGAGCTCAAGAGAGAGGCCCAAATAACTATTTCTCGGCCAAAAGAACCTTTTAAATAGACCTCGCCCAGGACCTTAGGAGCAGCGATCACGAGCACACGTTAGCCACGATTGTGGCCATCGCGATCGAACTAATCCTCACGCGATCACGGTATCTCGGTCATTGGACGATGGCTAAAACTTGGAATTTTAATTTCAAGTTTCAGCCAAGGCCTTGGGATTCATCCGGAGTCCAATATGAGCAAACGAGATATGCAACCACATAGATTTTGACATTCTGAAGAGTTGGCAAAGTTAGATTTTCCATCTGATATTTTTTTACTGAAGTTTTTACTAGATGGACATTGGAAATCGATGAAGACTTCTCACAGAGAAAATGGTTCTAACAACCAAATGAACCGCCAGGTAACCGAACTATTTGTTCCAGCAAGTCATAAATGACTTGGGGCATCCATGGGATGCTCTAATGGCGAAAATAAGTGAAAACATGAGAAATGACCTAAAGGGTCATTACAACATCCACTACTAAGGAACTTTCATCCGTGAAAGTTAATGATAAATGGAAAATACCTGAACTCTCAAACAAATAAGGATACTAGACCCGCATCTCACTCTCGGTCTCCCAAGTAGCCTCTTCCACCAGGCGATGCCTCCAGTGAACCTTTACTATAGAAATCTCTATAGTATGCAACTGTCTCACATTACTATCCAAAATAAGTATGGGCTCTTCTACAAAGGCTAACTGCTCTTCTAACTGAACTAAATCCCACCTAAGCATATGAGACAGATCAAGAATATACTTCCACAACATAAAAACATGGAAAATCGAATTAACAGCTGCAAAATCTGGAGGTAAGGCTAACTCATACACCACTTCACCCACTGCGCGGAGAATCTTAAAATGATTAATATATCGAGGGTTGATCTTACCCTTTCTTTTACACCTTATCACACCTCTCATCGGAAAAACACAAAGGAACACATGATTATCAACTCCGAAACTCAAGTCACAGAGCCTACGATCGGTATAGGACCTTTTCCTACTCTAGGCTGCTCTTAGTCTACCCTGAATCACCCTGACTCTATCCAGTGACTCCTGAAGAAAATATATACCATGAGGTCTCACCTAAGATGTCTCAAACCATCCTCTCGAAAAATGACATCTCCTACCATACAAGGCCTCATAAGGCGTTATCTCAATACTCAAATGATAACTATTATTTTAGCCGAACTCCGCCAATGCTCAGTGTTGATCCAACTGTCCTCCAAAATCCATAATACAGGCTCGGAGCATATCCTCAAGCACCTGGATAGTGCTCTTGGACTGACCATCAATCTACGGATGAAAAGTTGTAGTACCCAACTCCTTCTAAAATGCCCTCTAAAATCTCAAAGTAAATATAGAACCACAGACTAATATGATAGAAATAGGCACCCCATGCAAATGAACTATCTCTCAAGCATAAATCTGGGCTAATCTCTCAACACTGAAGGTCATCTGAATAGGAATAAAATATGCTGACTTGGTTAGACGATCCACAATAACCCAAATACTATCAGAACCACGGAGAGTACGAAGTAAACCACTAATGAAGTCCATAGTAATCCATTCCCATTTCCACTTGGGAATGGGCAATCTATGTGTCAAGTCTATTAGACACTGATGCTCGGCCTTAACTTCCTGACATCATAGGCAACGATCCATAAATTCCATCATATCTCTCTTCATCCCATCCTACCAGTAATGTTGCATCGAATATCTATATATCTTAGTTATGCCAGGATGAATGGAATATCTAGAACTGTAAGCCTCATATAGAATTGACTAAATCAAGTCATCCATCTTGGGAACACAAATACAACCCTAAAATCTTAAGATACCCTCAGAATCAATAGTGTGCCTGTCAGAGTCACCGCTTACCACCTGGTCATAAAGAAAGCATAACTTGCTATCCTCATACTGACAATCATGAATTTGCTCAAATAAGAAGGACCTCGCTTCTACAAAAGCCAAAATCCTAGGAGGATCCGAAATATCAAGGTGAACCATCAAATTGGATAAGGACTAAATATCTTATGCCCTAGGCCTATGAGAAATAGAAATACAAGCCAACCTAGCCATACTGCCTTGCGACTCAAGGCATCGGCTACCACATTCGCCTTACCTAGATGATACAAGATGGAAATATCATAGTCCTTCAACAACTTCATCCATTTGCGCTAGCGAGCATTAAGATCTCATTGGGTCATAAGGTGCCGAAGTCTATGATGATTGGTGAAGATCATACAATGCACGCCATACAAATAATGCCTCCAAATCATGAGCGTGAAAACTACCACTGCCAACTCCAAATCATGAGTGGGGTAGTTGCACCCATGCATTTTAAGCTGTCTAGAAGCATAGGCAAAAACACAACCTTGCTGCATCAAAACACAACAAAGACCAACACTAGAATTATTACAAAACATGGTTAATCCCTCACCCTCAACTGGGAGAGCCAACACCGTAGCTGAAGTAAGACAATCCTTGAGCTTTCCAAAGCTCAACACACACTCCTCGGACCATTAAAAAGGAACTTTCTTCCGATTTAACCTAGTTCTATAGGCTGAAATAGAAGCAAAACTCTAACCAAAGTATCTATAATAACCAGCCAAGCTAATGAAACTACAAACCTCAGTCGGAGACGTAGGTCTAGCCCAATCATGAATTTCTGAAATCTTAGTTGGGTCTACCATAATACCCGCCTTGGACACCACATGTCCAATAAAATACGATCTTGAGATAAAACTCACACTTTGAGAACTTAGCAAAAAGCACATGGTCCCTTAGAGTCTGGAGCACGACCCTCAAATGCTGAGCATGCTCCTCACTACTCCTCGAATACACAAGAATGTCATCAATGAACACAATAAAAAAAGAGTCTAGATAGGGTCTGAACACGCAGTTCATCAAATCCATGAATGCAGCTAGGGCATTAGTCAACCCAAAGGACATCACCAAAACCTCATAATGACAATATCGGGTCTTGACGGATGTCTTCGGGATATCCTTGGCCCGAATCCTCAACTAATGATAACCTGACCTCAAATCTATCTTAGAGAACACGGCTGCGCCCTGAAATTAGTCAAACAAATCATCAATATGAGGTATAGGATAACGATTCTTCATCATCACCTTATTAAGCTACCTATAATCAATACACATACGCATCGAACTATCTTTCTTCTTTATGAACAACACAGAAACTCCCTAAGGGGACACACTCTGTCTAATGAAACCTTTACTAAGAAGATCCTGAAGTTGAGAATTTAGCTCTTTAAGCTCAGCAGGAGCCATATGGTAAGGTGCCATGGAAATAAGTTGGGTGCCAGGCTCAAGGTTAATAGAAAACTCAATCTCACGGTCAGGAGGAATACCAGCCAGGTTGGCAGGAAGCATATCAGGAAAATCACACACAACACGAACAAAGTCAAGCGTCGGACTTTCTATGCAAATATTACATACCTAAGCAAGATAAAATCGCAACCCCTTGATATAAGACTTTTATCATAAATATAAGACGTAATACCCGTCAGCTCGTGGCTAACTGCTTCCTGCCACAGGACTTGTGGTATATCGGGCATGGTTAAGGTAACGGTCTTGGCAAAATAATCCATGACCGTATGATAGTGGGATAACCAGTCCATGTCCAGAATCATATCAAAATCCATCATATCCAGAATAATAAGATTAGCATAAGTAACAACATCACTAACTGTCACAACACAAGATCTGAATACTCGATACACTACTAAGGAATCACCCACGGGAGTAGATACGCACAGTGGCATAGATAATAAGTCACTAGTTAAGTCCAACCGTGGTGCGTAATAAGTAGATATATAAGAATAAGTGGATTCGGGATCAAACAAAGAAAGAGTCGACTTGCGGCACACCAAAATTGTACCTATCACAATAGCATCCAAAGTCTTAGCCTCAGGTCTAGCAAGTACTGCTTACAACTGACCATGCCCACCACTTGGCTAGGCACCTGACCGACCTTTTGTCTTGCCTGAGTACCATCTCGAGCACCCTGGTAACCACCCCTACGACCTCACAAACCACCTCTACTTGAGGGATAAACTACCCTAATAGGAGTAGCACCTTAGGCTGAAACAACCATCCTCATATGACTAGGGCAAAAATCTTGAGAAATAATCGAATGCCCACAACTAAAAATATAATCACGAGCAGAACCAGAACTCATAGATTCGACTGAACTGGAATAACTACCATGCCTAGCATAGCCTATAGATGAACCTTTCAAAGATCGATCACTGCCCTTGCCAGGGCTACCACTAGAACCAGACTGACCTCCGTTAGTAGTCTGAAGAGTTGTCTACACTGGTCGACTAGTCTAACTCTAAGGATGAAAAGATGGATGCGGGGGCCCAACATAAGAGGTACCACCTCTAAATTAGGAACTACTATGGATCCCACCAAATCTTCCCTAATACTTGGACCTCTTATCACGGCCCTGGCGATATATGTCTTCTATCATCTAGCATGATCAGAAACCTCAATAAAAGTCCTACCCACAGCAACTAAACTTTGAGTAGCCATCCAAATGGGAAGTCTCAACCCTGTCAAAAAGCAGCAAACTCTCTCATACTCAGTATCCAAGATAGAAGGTGCATGTCTAGCCAACTCATGGAAATAAGCCTTATACTCAGCGACTAACATAGAACCATGATCCAATCTAGAGAATTAATCTCTCAGTCAATCTCTAAGGCTACGCAGTATATACTTCTCCAAGAATATATTGGAGAATTGAGTCCATGAAAGGGGAGAAGAACCATCTGGCCTAGAACTCATAAAACCTCTCCACCAGTGTTGACCAGACAAATCCAGCTGAAATATGATGTAATCCATACCACGGTTCTCATAAGGCCTAATCCACGAAGCCTATCCTCACAAGCAGTCAAAAACTCATATGCATCCTCTCCAAGAGCACCAAAAAACCAAGGCGAAGCCAATCTCAAACACCTACCCGACATCTTTTGCTCTTCAGCAGACATAGCAAGTTGGGTTATAACTGGATAAGCAGCCCTCGACTGGACAACTGTCAGCATAGGGGGAGCCTCAACTCCAGGAGATGAAGCTGTTAGATGCACTCGTGCCCTAGTAGTCTACGAACCATCAATAATATCCAACAGTTAAACTAAATCAGCAATAAAAAGGGAATAAAACCTGGTGTATCTTGGGTTGGTCCTTAGTCCACTGTTGGCTGAGGTGGAGGAATCTCTAGCTGCCCATCCTGATCCCTAACTAGGTACACATCACGAGGCTAGGTCTCAGGACCCTCATCATGTATAGCTGAAGCACGAGTCTTGGGCATCTACGAAAGAGTAAGGTTAAGAAAACATCCTACAAACTGACTCAGACTCTTATCACGATATGAACAAAACAAGTGAAGGACTCCTAAGAATATCCCATAGCCTTCTAAAGATAGAAAAAGGACATCAACATTTTGATCTGCAGGATTCTATTAGAAACTTACTTTGCACTAACAATACCAGTGAAACCTAGGATCTGATACCAATTTATCACGACCCAATTATAGAGCCGTAATGGAACCTACTAAACCCCACCAGTAGGTAAGCCAACAGTGTAACTTAGAGCTAAGGCAATAGGTTACTTAGGTAGAAATTCCCAACAAGGGCCACAATGGAAGAACATAATAAGAAACAACAATGTTCCATAAGACAAACACTAAGGATACTAATTTCCCATGACCTAGTAATATCAGTACAAGAGCATCTACGTTTGCCAATAGAAAATACAACTTAAACTCTAAATAGTCTTATATATTCGTTTTGAATAAAAAAAGACTAAATAAGGATAGGAGGGAAAATGGGTTATTTGAAACTCCAAGAGCTCACCCTATCTCCAGAAGGTCAACACAGCACGACCTCAATTCAGCGGAAATAGCTAATACTTGGGTCTGCACCAAAGGGTACAGAAGTTTAGTATGAGTACTAAAACAATGGGTACTCAGTAGGCATCATCGGCCGACTGAGCTAGATTATGATATAAGAATGATATAAAGTAAGACAATAACTATAAGACCAGGTATAGAAGTCGAACCTGAAGCATCTCCATCATCTCTGTACAAACTAACTAACCAACTATAACAATAATACGACATCTCACATAATTATGTACCACAACCACTATACAAAATGAATAATCAATTCAGAAGCATAAAATATCATATATATATATACCCAATAACAATCATTAAGCATAAAGTAAAAGAACTTACCACGGCGTCCCATACCACTGGGAAGTACACCCAAAAGAACATAAAGTAAAGAACTTATCACGGTGTCCCATACCACCAGAGAGTGCACCAATAGATAAATTCATCAGCACATCAAGAATATGTATAAACATAACCAACTCACATTTACCAAGATTCCTATATTTCCATTAACGATCATTTACCAAGTCTCATAATCATCATCAATTACCATAATTCAACACAATAAAACAAATATAATCATAACTATAATTATATAGCCATTTAGAGATCTATGCCATTCTACTACCAAAATTATTAATTTCCACATTTTAACTAAACAATATCCACCAACTAGTATTCTAGGCATACTAACCATCAAGTAAACATACTCATTTTACGTAGGCAACTAGTTATCAAGATAACCCATTTTACTTGGTGAATTCCATAACATAAACATTTATTCAATCCAAGTATATTCACTAGGTGAATCCTTAATTCTACACGTTTTACACTTACCAATTAGTCTTAATTCAATAATTGGCATATTCTACTCCTAGTGACTATTTAGTATTAACCAGAGCCACACCACTTAACTAGTGATTAATAGAAGAGATTTATAGACAATTTTCCAAGGAAAACATCATATCCTAAGTGCACACAAGGACTTAACCATTCAATTACATAACCACAAATACACCGATATATTCATATATACTTACTATGTGTAACATCACCATAACACTAGTGTCTACTTTGGGTTTACCGGGCATCATTGTATGTCAATAACTCTTTCGAATTAACTGGGCATCATCACATCATCAATATATCCTCCGAATTCATCGGGCATCATCACATCATTAATATATTCTTTGAATTCATCAAGCATCATCACATCATCAATAAATCCTTCGAATTCACCGGGCATCATCACATCATCAATATATCCTCCGGATTCACCGATGATCAACACATTATTAATATATCCTCATGACAACAATAGATAGATACATATAGCCAAAGCAAGAACAAGTATAATCCATAATTAGTAGAATGTAAGAGAGGTAAGGAAATACATATGAAGTACTTTACCATTAATCATCACCATAATATATGAGTAGATGCATAGGAATGTATATATAAAACATATGAGCAAATGACCACTTTTCCAAGCTTTATCATGATTGTTAACAAGTCAATTATAAGTCATGGGTATGCCTTCTAGAATTCTTCTTTTACCCGCATGGTTCACAATACTAGAGCAAGAGATTCTTTTACACCAACATTAGCTTAGTCATTAAGATTGAATCATAATAAGGGTTATGGCATAATTCAAGGCTCATATAGTAAACTAGACAACTAGATACGCGATAGCATAACCGTAGGTTCAATTCATAAGACTTTTCAATGCTATCTATATCATGACAACAAGATAACCAATCAAGTATATACATTATCCCAATATCGATAATATGCATAAACCATATACTGGGTTTATCCATTGTATCACCAAAAGCATAATCTAGATGTTCAATACCTATCTAGGTCTCTAAGAAGTTCCTTAGTTCAAGCTTAAGGAGGGTCAAGTTATGCTTCTAATAATCCCCAAAAGTTCTCTTTTACAAGTATAACTTTTACTCAAAATTAGGCTAAGTTATATAATTCATGCCTTAAGGGCTTACCAATCCACACTAGTTTTATAGGAAAATTCTTCTTCAAGCATTCCTCCTAAGTCATCCCAAACACCTAAATCATCCCACAACTAATCATATTTAGGTCAACATATATTTAAGTGAGTGAACAAGGTAAGACTCATCTACTATAACAACTAGAGTATTCTTATGCTATTCATGAGATAACAAGCCCATCTATCCATGGTTCTAGGCTATGAGTCAAGTACCGCACTTAACAAATTCACTAGCCTAAATGTTTCAACCATCCCAAGCATTACCATCTACTAATTCAACATCTAAGACCCCACCCCAACTTATTAATATATCATAGTTGTACTATAATAAAGCTCAATCTAACACAAGTAAGCCTAACCTACCTTGAGTCTAATTAGCTCACTAACCAACAATTTTTACCTTTCCTTTCCTTGAAGAATTTTCCACGAGCCAATCTATCAACAACATAATGTATGCATTATTACGAGAATAACAACACCCATATTGCACTTTGTACGTTGGGTCCAAAACAACACCAAAAACCCCCTAATTGGTCCCATATTTGGAAATAAGTGAGTCCAACCCATCATTCAAATACTATGAGGATGTTATAACCCTCAAGAAATTTATACAAATAACCATATTTATGGATAAAATCAAGTCATATTCCATATGAGGTTTTGGGTCTAATAATCAAGAAATCAACACCAAAAATTAATGGATTCATACCTTAGATTCGTAGTAAGGCATGATTACACAAGCAAATCAAGCTCCCAATCAACCCACTAGACTCATTTTAAGGGTTTTACACTCTATTAGGGTTTTAGAGCTCAAGAGGGAGGCATAAATGATCAATTCTTGACAAAAAAGCCTTTTAAATAGACCTGTATTGGGCCCTCAAGAGCAGCAATTCTGGGCACATTCTAGCCACGATCATGGCCATTGTGATCGCACCATTCCTCACTTAATTGTAGTATCTCGGTCATTGGATGAAATTTGGAATTTTGTGTCAAAGTTTCAGCCAAGGCCTTGAGATTCATCTGGAGTCTAATATGAGCAAATGATATATGCAACCATATAGATCTCAACATTCCAAATGCACTGACAAAGCTGAATTTTCCATCCAATATTGTTTTATAGAAGTTTTTGCTCGGCGGCTATTAGGAATCGACGAAGACTTCTCTTTGACAAAATGGTTCTAACAGCAAAATGAACCACCAGGTAACAAAACTATCATTTCCAGTAAGTAATAAATGGCTTGGGGGAAGCCTTGGGAAAGCTCTAATGGAAAAAATAAGCAAAAACATGAGAAATGACCTGAAGGGTCATTACAAGAAACAACATGACCTAGAAAAGTAATGGCATTTAACTAGAACCCACACTTGGAATATTTAACATACAAAAACTAATTGTTAAGGGTCTACAACACTATACAGAGGTGATTTGCATGATCCTCCTCACTCTTTGAATATACCAGAATATCATCAATGAATATAATGATAAAAAAGTTGAGAAACTGACATAATTCCTAATTTATAAGATCCATAAAGGCCACCGGGGCATTAGTCAAACCAAATAACATCACCAAAAACTCACAATGACTATACCAGGTTTGCAAAGTAGTCTTAGAGATATCCACCTCTCTAATCTTCAGTTGATTATAAGCCAATTGAAAATCAATCTTAAAGAAGTACTTAGCACCCTGAAGTTGATCAAAGAGATCATCACTCCTAGGAAGAGTGTACTTATTCTTCACCATCACCTTATTCAACTAATGGTAGTCTATACACATCCAAAGGGAACCATCTTTCTTATGCACGAAAAGAACAAGAGTACCCCATAGGGAAACACTAAGGCAAATAAAACCTCTGTCAAGAAGATCTTTCAACTGCTCCTTAAGTTCTTTCAACTCTGTAAGAGCTATTATCTATGGAGGTATAGAGATAAGATGGGTATCTAGCAGACGAGTATCAGCCTCATAAACTGGCCAACTCTAGTGACCTCAAAAGATGGAGCAACAGAAGCAACACGCTCAATCTAAGAGGCCACCAACTGGTAAGAAAATAAATCGAATGGCAAAACTCAATATTAGACACATCGTCCTGGGGTATCTAGGAGGACTAGAGGGAACTAGTGGAACTCCATAAGGGCAATCAAGAGTTCGACCCCTAGACTAGATCTGTACCCCATAAGTAGGAGAATCTCCGTCCACATTATCCTAAGGCAGGACTGAAGAGTTTCTGCTAGCATCAAATCTTCTGGGATGCATGATGTTAAATGTGAATAAATATAAATTAGAGAATATTCAAGGCATTAGACTCTATAGCCCAAAATAGAACAACAAGAAAGAGAAACATTCCGAAATGTCTTGTAGCCTCTCCCTTATAATTGTGGCATGCTACACATCTACAATAGAGACTTTACTTGACACTGATTTATGGACACCTAATTAACCATGAACCTAGGCTCTGATACCAACTTTTTCATAACCCGAACCAGGGCCTAACTATGTCCCAAGTCCATCGTGTACCAGAGACTACCCCATTTTCCTAGTCAGGCAGAACACAATACACTAATAGTGGTTGAATTTTGAACATATAACAAAATAGATAAAGGTAAGCTCAAGAAGTCTAAGATACATCAACAACCAATACCCAGTCCACAGTAATCCATAAAGCCTCTATGACAAAACTAAATTAAACTAATTTCAGGATATACCCCTGCAGATAGCCAAAATAAGCCCAAACATAGGTCTATTCTAAAAAATAAACCAAGAAGTAATGATCTCCAAAAATAAGAAGGTTCACCACTTCAAGTTGACTGTTGATAACCCAGAAATCTAATCACTATGCAGGAAATGCAAAAGTGTCTCCAATTCCTATATCATGTGTGGATATGATGTATCATGGAAATATAACACTTTTAATGCTTAAAATAATGAAATTATGCATGTACTTAGGTTATTTTGGTTGATATAATATGGTTTATTGCTTGTTGTAGGTGAAATGGGTCAATAATATATTCAACTGAAATTGGAAGAAAAATACCTAAAAAAGGCCAAGACTACAGATGATATGAGTCACTACTCAAGTCATAAACAAAGCATACGACTCATAGGTTGACTCGTAATAAAAATAACAACCAAAGCCAAGTTGAAAACTTAAGTAAAGAGAAGATACGACGCAGTTATATAAGTCGTAAGATATTAATATGGATCATGTCAAGAAGTCGTCAAACGAACAGAGACCAAGGAAGCAATTCAGAGTTGAAGTCTTAGAAGAATACGAGTTGGAAGTCTGAGTACAACTCATATTGACAAACCATAAGCAGACTAATGTTCAAAGAATTGAAAGAAAGAAATCCCAGGTGGATACGAGTGAATGCCATGAGTCATATGTTAAAGGTATGACTCGTGAGCAGGAGTCATAAGAAGAATATAAAATTAAAGCCTAGAAGATCAGACACTGGAGTGGATAAAAGAGGCACAGTATGACGCGTAAGAAGACTTTACGAGTGGATGATAGTCGTACCTTGTGCCGACATTACTTTTTCTTTTCAATTTTTATTAGGATCTCTATGTTATTTTGAGATACTATAAATACCCTAGGGTTTAACTATAAATACCCTAGGGTTTATCTTTTATTAGGTTACACTCTTTAATATTATTTTACTCTCTTGGATACTCTATTACATACTTTTGCATTATTTTTGAGATTTTGGGTTATTATTCAATTAAAGACTTTGGATTATATTAATCTTATCATTGTACAATTAATTACATGAATTCTTCATTGATTATTATGGGTTCTTGCATAAACATGAATGGCTAATTTCCCTAACTAGGGTTGTGGGAACCCTGGCAGATTAGCTATGAAAAAAAAGTGGGATATTCATCTATTCTAGGGTTTATGCATGTATCTTAATCTTCTTCAAAAATAATTTTCCTCGGACTACTATAGAATCTTAAGTATAGACTGTATTTGCAAACATCATCACAAGGGAGTTTGTGATTAGGAAAAGAGGATTAAGACAGTAATTTAAGATTCCCCTCCATCTTATTATCATTTCATCTAATCAACTTGAGACTTAAAAGGTGAAAATTGAATTAAAATCATAGTCAAGGAGAAATAAGGTGACACTCTATGACTTACAAGGTAAAGGGTGAGATTTATCAACACGTTCACAAGACGATTGATAATACATATCTTGTGAACTTTACATGCAGAGCTGTAGATTAGGTGGGTTGAATATAAGAATTTTATGGAGTTCAGAAGCCAGGGGGAACACAAGCCTAGTGTTCATCTTCTATTGTTTACAACTCAAGTATTCAATATTCGATTACTAGTTACTGATAATTCCAAAATTCCACCATTTACTTTCTACACTGCTCCTGAATTATATCAAGTTAAGCAATTGTTCAACGTTTACCCTGTGGGATCAACCCCAACCTAGTTGAGTTACTATATTTGGAATCGACTGCAACATACGTCTTTTGGAGGTTAGTTTTGGGGGATATCAAATTTTTGACCCATTGTCGGGGACAATGGTTTGAGTAGTTAATTTTATTGGAGAAGTTCGTGGGTTTTATTTTCTATTTTTGATTTGGCATATGTTGATGTATGTCAAACACAAGGAGTAGAGGCAATCCCTTACTCCATTTTGATCCAAAGCCTGAAAGAATTCTTCCAACACCTAGAAGGATGTCAGTACAAGTTTATGACTATGTTCCTACTGGGGTTCAAAACCCTCCAGCTTTAACTATTGATCCCAATGTGAAACTCCTACGTGTTCCAAGTGATCCACTGAATATTTTATATTTATAGATACAATAATTAATAGCTACTACTAAGGAAGAGAGAAGAGTAGCTAAACAGGCCAGATTAGCTAAAAAGGTTAGGTTAGTTTATCAAGGAGGACTAGCCAGACCATGTCAAGTAGATGAGCATTGGGATAGAGTTCAGAGTGGCAGATCTCCAATGATGATTGTATATAAATACTTGTACCCATATAATGATGAAGAGGATATGGGTTATGTTGAACCTGCTAAGACAGGACTCATCATTCCCCCTGTGTTACCACCTAATGTGAAGTTTGATATAACTGGCGCTATGATCCAATTGTTGAATTTGAAAGACGTGCTTTCGAGATCAGCTACTGATGATGCGAACATGTATTTTGCTAATTTTACAAGTATTTTCATGTTATACACTATTTTGAGGGTGGATCAGGAAGCCTTGAGATTGAGGTTGTTCCTATTTTCATTGACAAGAGACGCATTATTATGGTTAGGGGAACTTCCAAGAGGTTCAATCATTACTTTGCATAAATTGCATAAATAGTTTCTGAATAGATTTTTCCCTACTATAAGGATGCTACGGTTGAAAGATGAAATTTATAACTTCAGACAATTACCTGTAGAATCCTTCTATAAGGAGTGGTTTAGATTCAAGAAGAAGATGAGCACAGTACCTAATCACAGAAATAGAGGGTCAAATTTGTTGGAAAACTTCTATAGATCACTGAATGTCAGTTCTAGAATAATGGAAGATATGATTTTGGGAGGTGCATTCATGCATCTTTGATGGGATGCTGGCAAGATATGCTTGATGATATTTCGATGACCGATTGAGGTTGGCATCTGAAGATGCTGAGCATGGTGCAGGTACATATGCTATTAGATCAGCTAATAACTATGGTTCTAGTCAAGATTTGATAACATAAGAAATTACACAGCTTCATTCAAATATTGGGATACTTACAAAATAATTCAAAACAATGAGTGCTGAGAAAGTGAATGGAGTTGCAGCACAAAGATCTACTTCTAGAACTTTTGAGATTGAATATAAAGAGGAAGCAAAGTATCTTGATCATAGGCTGGCGGATTTATGAGCCCAAAGACAAGGGAATCAAGGTCAGAACTATTACAATGACAGATATAGAGACAAAAGTAGAGAGACAAATGGTTATTGGTGATGGAAAGATGACTACAAGGAGAAGAGTGACAAGTATGTTCCACCAAATAGCCGAGATACTAAGTCTAGAATGGAGGTAATGTTGTCGAAACTTTTCAAAGAGCAATAAAGTCAAGAGAGTTGTCTAAAGGAGATTAAGGTAGACCTGTCTGGGCTGATTTAGAAAGTTGAGTCACATCCTACTGAAATCAAACAACTAGAGCAGCAGTATGGACAGATGTCAGCCATATTGAATCAAAGGCAACCTGGCACTCTTCCTAGTAACAAGGTTGCAAATCTAAAGAATGATGGTCAATGCCATTCCATTACCACTTGGAGTGGTAAAGCCACTATAGATCCACCTGTACCCAATATTAATGAACAAAATAATGATGATAATTCTTTTGAGGTAAGGACTAGTAGCAAGCAAGATATAGGAGAAGATAAAGCCAAAAAGCCTATTTTAAAGCCCATCTCGAGACCTCGTCCTCCTTTTTCTAGAAGGCAGAAAAAAAAACAAGAAGAGGGTTAGTATCAAAGTTTTTATCTATGTTGAAGGTGCTATCAGTCAGTATCCCACTTGTAGAGGCATTAGAGAAAATTCCAGGATATGTAATATTTATGAAAGATTTGATCTCCAAGAAGAGGTTAGTCGGTTATAAGCAAGTCAACAATATTCATCAATGCAGTGTTGTACCTATGATATTATTGGTGGAGAAGAAGGAGGATCCTAGTGTGTTCACCATACCTTGCACCATTGGATCTTTCAACTTCACAAATGCATTATGTGATTTAGGAGCTAGCATTAACCTTATGCCATTTGTAGTATTAAATAATTGGGTTTAAGAGCTTCCAAACCAACCATCATGAGACTAGTGATGGCAGAAAACACTGTGAAAAAAATAGTTGGTATTCTATATGATGTGTTGGTGAAGGTGGCTTTTCTTATCTTTCATGTTGATTTATGACATTAGACTGTGGAGTGGACTTTCAAGTCAAAAATTTTTTAGGAAGACCATTCTTGGATACAAGAAGGACGTTGATTGATTTGGAACTAGGACATCTGATGCTGAGACTCAATGATGAACAAGTGATATTTAATATATGCAAATCTGTGAAGCATCCTGATGAGTAAAGAGTGGTATTTATTATTGATGTGCATGATGAGGAGATGGATTCATTCTACGATATTAATTCAGTGACTATTTGGTATGATGCTATTTCTGGAGTCGACTATGGCATAGCAGGAATGAAGCCAATCCATGTTGAGAATGACATCAAAATCAGTCATCTCTAACTCAACTAAATCTGCTGACGTGGATTTCTAAAATATCATAACCGGGCAATTCCTGTATACCCGCCGAGCTATGATGGTTTTACCCACTGGGGTAGAGACTGAAAAGGGGTCTGCTAAAATTTTGGGACTGATTCCGAAATTACCTGCTATATATGGACTGACAAAAGACAAGGATGCACCTGGGTCTAGCAAAGCATAAACATGAACATGGAAAATATGTAGCATACCAGTAACGACATCAAGAGAATTTTCCTGATCCTGTCGGGTCTGAAGAGCATAGAGTCTATTTGGGCGTTGCCCACTAGTAGCACTGGAAGTGGCACCCTGCTGGTTCGGGTGACCGAACTGAGCTGTGGGACAATTCTGATGACCCTGAGGGCCTGGATGAGGACACTCCCTAATCCTATGGCCTGGCTTACCACAACCAAAACAGATATCACTACCGGCTCTACAAATACCTTTGTGGTTCTTACCACAAGTCTGACAAAGGGGGTTTGCTCGGGGACTGCTAACACTGCCCTGAGATTTAGAGCCTGGTTCTCTGTCTCTATTACCGTCCCTAAACTTCAGCACTGGGGCACTAGCAGAGGAAGGGGCTGGAACTATGGACTTAGGATGAAACTACGAACGATTTCCTCCCTCTGATTTGAGCTGAGCAAAATAGAAACTGCCTGCTCTTGCTCTCTTGTTCTACCTCTCCCTAGTCTTAACTTTCTTCTACTCTATCTGTTGAGCGTGGGTTATGAGCCTGTCTAAAGTTATATCACTATTCAGCATCGCAGACCTACACTCATTTACCACGCTATCATTTACCCCTGACACGAACTTACTCATCTTAGCCATGTTGTATGCAACCATATGAAGGGCATATCTGGCTAGCTGAGTAAATCTAAGAGAATACTCTCTAACTATCATATTTCCCTATCTAAGATTGATAAACTCAAGAACTTTGGCCTCTCTCAGATCTTGGGGAAAGAATTTGTCTAAGAAAGCCGTGACAAATTCTTCCCACTCAACAGGACCTGCATCCTCTAACCTTTCTGCTAACCACTGCTTATACCAAGTGTGAGCGATATCTTGAAATTGGTATGTGGCTAACTCGTAACTCTAAGAAGAATTGACTCCCATGATATCAATGACCTTCTAAACAAGGTCAACGAATTCCTGAGGATCCTCGCCTGGCTTAGACCCAAAGAAGGACGGAGGGTTGATTCGGGTGAAGTCTTGAATCCTAGCTGTTGTTGAATTGGCCACTTGGTTGGCCGGAACGACTGCTGGTCGTTCATTCTGGGAAGCTACAGAATGAGCAAAAGCGGTAAATGTGGTCCTGAACTCCGCATGAGAAACATGTTCGCCCAAAGGATCTTCAAGCTGAGGAGCTGGCTGATTTCTTCTCTTTGGAGGCATGTTTCTGAAATAAGAGAAGAGCGGATTAGACTGAGAGACTAACTTGAAATTATGCTTACTAGCACGACATGAATACAGAAGAAAGGGAACTATTCCTAAAACATCTCATAGCCTCCTGTACATAAATGTGGTGCGCAACA
This sequence comes from Capsicum pubescens, assembly GCA_030864215.1. NCBI lineage: Eukaryota > Viridiplantae > Streptophyta > Magnoliopsida > Solanales > Solanaceae > Capsicum > Capsicum pubescens. Next base: position 218,176,173 of record CM061543.1, on the reverse strand, counting down.
CACCCATGTACAATACTCTACTAGATGCATCTTTCAGACTTCCTAGGACTCTATTGAACCTTAGGCTCTGATACCAAGTTTGTAACGCCCTAATTTTTCTGAATCGGAATGCTACACGGTGCTCATGACCCCGAGGGACCACAAGCTAATCCATGACTGATATCTGTACCTGTACACTGCATATATAATGTAACAATACGGAAAACATAAACATGTAGGCCATAAGGTTCAACTGAATAAAGAATCTATCAAAACATAATGTCCATATAGGTGAAAGATACATAAAACAGCTGAAAACTGAATCAAATCTAAACATAAGTCTGAATACTGAATCTGAAAGCTAAATCTGAGCGTAAATCCAAAAGCCTCTAAGTACTTTCTGAAATAAGAAGTTGAAGGAACATGCGTCTAACTAACTCCGTAAAACTAAACTAAAGAAATAAATGAATAAATCAAATAATGTCGTCCTTGAATAATGAGGACTCTCTGCAACTCTGTATGTTGAATGTGACTGCTACTGCTGGTTTGGGACTCGTGCCTCTGAACCTATGGTGTAACATGAAAAGAAATCACCATAGCACAAATGCGTTAGTACAACTGGAGTACTGAGTATACGAGTGAGGTAGGCTAATGCAAAGGATTTACATGCATGGATAATGCTAATTGACTGACTGATATGAACGTAAGAGTACAACCATAGATACATAGTAACTGAGATCGTGAGTACGTGGTAGCTAAATCTATATGCTAATACATGACTAGAATTATAGTTCTAATAACATGAGAGACTGTGTCTGACAGTCCTGAATCTGGTAGAACTCCCTGAGTCCCGTGCTATAACTGAATTTGACTGTATCTAACAGTCCTGGTATACTGATATCTGAAGAACTATCTGAGTTTTTTTATTGAGACTGATACTAAAACAGTGAGAGGTAGTTGTTTAACCGACATGCCCTATGTATACCATTACGGCTAAGCTGGGGTCCAATCTCTACCCCAACTGGAGGGATGTCAATACCGCACCACTAGTAAGGATAGTTGTGAGTGACCCTTATCTGGAAGGTACTTAAAGTGAGAATGGTGGGACCCTAAACTTATAGGTTAAGCAACCTCATCAACCCTAATCTGACAGGCTAAGATGTCTCAACCTACGCTGGGTACGTAGTTCTGGAATACAAGGATGACTGCTAAGAATCACACCCTAAAACTAGTAGGTGAGTCCCCATCCTTGGGTTCACTCGGTGCTAACTTCTACTCCCATCTGAAGAGACTAAATATGATTCAACTGACTGTACATGGATAGATTAACTGACTTCCATTGACTGACGGAGTAGTACTATTATCTGAGAGTTAACTGAGATCATGAGATTTCTGAGGTTTTCCTGAGTCACATGACTAACTGAGTTCTATAGATTTTAGCTTGACTTATATTATCGTGACAACATGACATGGCTCTAGGCACACAGCTATGTTTTTCGGGTACAAATACCCCCAGGACTCGATAGAAGGAAACTGACACACATGACATGTCTTGATCACAAGATTTGAGTCCAGAGTTCATAATATCATAAGTAGGGGATATCATATTTCATATAGTTATTCAACATCTTAAACATTGTAGGGAATGCATGGATATATTTCATGTACATATTGTATATCTCCATTATCTTGCATGCTTCATACCACCACAATAGCAACACATGAAAAGCATGGAATTCATATTGAAGTATATAGCTAACATGAACTTGTCATTTAGACATCATAGAACCATACAAACATGAATTTCTACCATCCTAAGCATTTTATCAAACACCTTGCATGCATTCTTTAAGGCATAGGTGGGTTTCATACTTGCACCATATTAAACCACCTAAAGTTCATGGTTTTCAATTAACAAACATATATATTCCATGAGAACACCTTTAGACATCACATTGAAACTTAAACAACAATTTTCAACATGTACATACTCATATCACCACAAAAAGTTTACAAAATAATATTTAAAACATGGTTCTTAAGCTCTATGAACGGATTGGATCCATAGATGAACACTACGCATACCTTAGTGATTGAATCTTGAAAGAGATTTAATGTTTCTGAAGGTTCTTGAAGAATTCCTTAGGCTTGCTCTTGAGGAGATGATCTTGAGAGAAAACCCTAATCTTGTGGTTAAGAGTGTAAGAGAGAGTTTTTAAGATGCTTAACTGAAGAAAAATGGGAAAAATTATGCCTCTTTAGGGTTAAAAGTCATGGAAGGTGAAGGAAAACACCAAAATACCCTTATGAAATAAATTACCAGTTGCTAAAAATCATAGATGACAACATTTGTGACAAGCCATCACAAATATGGTAAGCTACCACGAATGTCGTCACTTAGGAACTAGAATTGATGGTTTCTGCCTAAGTCTGATGACCTTCGCGGTAGGACTTCACAAATGTGGTAAGCTACCACGAATGTCGTCACTTAGGAGTTGGTTTCTTCCTAAGGCTGACGACCTTCATGGTAGGGCATCACAAATGTGGTAAGCTACCACGAATGTCGTCACACAGGAGCTGGATTCTGCCTAAGGATGACGACCTTCAAGGTAGGGCATGAATGATATGCATGAAATTTCCAACTTAATGAGTCTATTCTTGAGGGTAGGTTGTATCTAGGAATGATTCCTGAAGATACTTCTTGTTCATAATTGTTGTGTGAGCCTATTTGAGCATCTTGTCTTCCTTTGTGGGTGCTAAGGCTTGTGTAGTATGCATAAATAGATATGTTGTTCGAGGACGAACAAAGCTTTAAGTGTGGGGTGGTGATATTGGGCGTATTTATATGTCTAAGCACCATAACTTACCCATGTTTTAGCTAAGTTTTGAGGATAAAATACATAATTCTTGCACTTTTAGTCTATTTTTAGTTAAGTGAGTTGACCTATGTGATTAGAATGCTTTTCAGGTACTAATGAGGAAGATTACAACACTTTGGGGACTTGTGGACAGCAAAGAAAACTTCACATAAAAAGAAAAGCAGCTTTTGGACTAAATGTGATGTATGGGAATTCCCAGGCAAACACAATATTTTTAAATAGTTAAGGATGCAGTAGCAATTTATTAGAGAAGGATGTTATTAAAAGCCTTATTGCTGAATTTTTAGAGAATTCACATTCTGTATTATTTTGAAAACAAGATAAAGCGGCTTAGCTTGAGGACGGAGAGAGAGAAATGCTTTTCTCACTTATTTTTGCTATTCATCTTTATCACCAAGATCGTTCTAAGTTTTGGTATGATGAATATTTCTATTTTGATTTCCGTTTTATTCATGAGTAGCTAAGTTTATTTGTTAGGGTTATGGAAACCTTGTAGTATACTCTCTATTGCTATGGGTTCGTGAATTTATGATGTGTAATCCACTTATATCATTACTCTCTTCATTTTGATTGAATTCTCGTGGTTGCAAACATAGGGAATATGCCATTATAGCAATAACTTGTTCGATAGAAAAGTTACTGTTTGGAAAAGAGAGTGTGACAAGAAATTAGGGTTTCCAACCTCTAGTTTACACGTTAATTCCCTAGCAGGATTAACGTCTTGGAGAGTTCGTATAATTTGTTGTACACTTTGGGTTTGAGAGAACTAAGGTGAATAAATCCTTGATGGTTGAAAAACACTTGGATTAGAATTAGAATACGCCTCTCTATAAGTGCATGCATGTATAAAATCCGTATTACCCATAGTTAATAGAGAAGTAGAAGCTACAAGGTGGACATAACCCTAACTTGTCATTCTCTGTGATCAAATATAATTACACATATCATCTCATTGTTACACTGATAATATTACTGTGAACTTAAACCAAACCCCCTTATCTTGAAACCTTCGACCAACAGTCTAATAATAATCGCAATACTTAGTGATCATAGTATTCCCTGTGGGATTCGACACCCAACCCAGTTGGGTTCTATATTTGACAGCGACCGCTTACACTTTCTAACGAGAGTTGTAATTTAGGCGTATCAAATTTTTGCGCCGTTGCCGGGGAATACGGTTGTCAACTAAGTTTGTGATAGTTAATAGACCCTTTGGTCAAAGATTCTCAAATTTTACTTTTTGTTTGTTGTTTTTGTTATGTTCAGGTTTAGTGGATTGCATGCCAAATACCTGAAGATCTAGTCAGCTATTATTACCTATAAATCCTGAACCACATCTCATTGGCAGAATGGATGCGCAACGAGACCCTAAAAGGATAGCTGCTCAACAGAAGCAGGCTAGATTAGCTGCATTGGCAGCTGCGCAAGTAAATCAACAGAATGATGATAACCCAGGTCGGGTACCAAATCCTGATGATGAGGACCTGGGTGATGATGAGTTATTAAATCCAAGGCGTGCAGATGATGTGGCTGCACCAGTAAACAGAAATGTCAACAGAGATCGTCAAGCTAGAATGAGATCCAAACGCCGAGCGATGCAAGTCTCTTTTGATGATGATGATGACGACTTGGACGGGGTTGGTGCCACAAGGGATATTATTTTTCCGCCCTTGGCACCCGGAGCCAAGTTCAATATCACTAGCACCATGATCCAGCTATTGCAACTCAAAGGGTTATTTGGTGGACTTGCAAGCGACGATTTGAATATGCATCTGATTAATTTTATCTCAACATGCAAATCATTTGACAATCCAGGGGTTGGACAGAATGCGATTCGGCTGCGCTTATTCCCATTGTCTCTATCTGAAGAGGCAACTCTATGGTTAAACGAGCTAACTCCTGACTCTATTACCAATTGGAGGCAACTGAAAGACGCTTTCCTAGAAAGATTTTTTCCGACATCCAAGAGGGCACAATTGAGAGATGAGATAAGCAATTTCAGACAGCTTCCAACTGAAGCTCTCCACGAAACATGGGAGAGGTTCAAAAAGAAGCTTACGCAGTGCCCAAATCATCAGATGACCAATGTCCACTTGATGGAAATATTATATAGGGCTTTGAACTCGGTGACTAAGCCAGTGGTAGATAATGCTGCGGGTGGGTCATTCATGGACCTAACTTTTCTTGAGGCGTCTGACATGCTAGATCGTATGACAAAGCAGAGTAAAGCTTGGCATACCAGGTATTCTGAGGTAGCAAGCTCTACTGTATCTATTGGCATAACGGTAGAACAGAGGCGCAGAGAAGAGGAACGTGACCAGGATATGGCTCACATGAAAATGCAGATAGACCTTCTTACCAAGCATTTATTATCAGGGAAGACAGAAAAGGTCAAAGTTGTTGTATCACAGGGAAGAGATGACTCCAATTCTGAGGAGGAAGCAAATTACTTGAATAATCAGGGGGGTTTCTGAGGCAATGTCCAAGGAAACCAAGGTCGGAACTATTATGAAACATTCGGATACAAGGACTGAGACCAAGGGAATTGGAAGAATAAAAATGATAGGAGCGGTTTGTATGTCCCCCCTGGAAATCGTGAAGCTGTTGCATCTAGCTCTGGGAAGATATCCATGGTGGACATGATGGCTAAGCTGTTGAAAGGAGTGGAGGAAACCAACATGGGAGTAACTGAGGTAAAAAATGATTTGTCCTCAATAAATCAATTGGTTGACTCGCATTCCACTTCAATAAAATAGCTGGAACAACAAATGCGTCAACTATCAGCAGCATTTAATCAAAGAAAAGCTGGCACTTTAACGAGTGACACTGTCCAAAATCCAAGGAAAGATGGATCATGTTTGGCTATTACAACTAGAAGTGGTAAAGTATTGGAGAATCCATCCAAGGGAAAGCCCGTGGTTGATAGTATAGAGGAGAACGTTATCGAAGAATATTGTGATGATTCTGTAGAAGTTGAAGATCAGGATGAGAATGGTCATGATACTACACCTAGAGGACAACGGTCTGAAAAGATTGATAATGGGAAGCACAATAAAAAGGAAGTGGTGGAGAAAACTCTTCCAAATCCACCACCACCTTTTCCTCAGAGACTGAAGAAGAAGGCTGATGACACCAGGTTCAGTAAATTCATGACCATGCTGAAGCAGTTGACAGTGAATGTGCCCTTAGTTGAAGCACTGGAACAGATGCCTGGATATGCTAAGTTTATGAAAGACCTGTTGACAAACAAAAAGACTGTGAGCTATGAAATGGTAGACAATCTTCATCATTGTAGTGCTATTGCTACAAGATCTATTGTCTAGAAGAAAGCTGATCCGGGAGCATTTACTGTTCCATGTACGATTGGATTGCTAAAGTTTGAAAAGGCCCTTTGTGATCTTGGGGCAAGTATCAATCTTATGCCATTGACGGTTTTCAAGAAATTGGGTTTGGGAGATCCTACGCCCACTAATATGTGGCTTCTAATGGCGGATAGATCAGTAAAAAGACCGATTGGGATGCTACATGATGTACTTGTAAAAGTTATTGATTTTATATTTCCTGCCAATTTTGTAATTCTCGATTGTGAAGTGGACTTTGAAGTACCCATAATTTTGGGTAGGCCATTCTTAGCAACTGGAAGGGTGTTAGTTGACATGGAGCTGAATGAACTGAAATTTAGGCTCAATGAGAAAGAAGTTATCTTTGAAGTATGTCGGTCTATGAAACAACAAAAAGAGATGAGTGTCTTCTCGATAGTTGATGTATTCTATGAAGATAAGCGAGATGTACCAGTTAAGGATATGTCTTTTTTGGAGACCATAGCTGGTTTGGTTAAACTTGCAAGCAAGGATGTGAGTGACTTCAAAGTGGTTGGACTAAGAATAAAGTATTGTCTTGATCCAACAAATGAGGTACAAATGGTATCATCGATGTATCTTGACGTAGTCTGAGTAGTCAAGATAATTGAGTTGTGCCGCGATGTTAAATTGGGCGTTGCATGGGAGGCAACCCATCTTTCTAATCATTTTTATTGTTTTTGATTAAGTGTAGGTGCACAAAGTACTAAGGAGAATATTAGTACCAATTTTGATTTGGAAGCGAGACATGTCAATGGTGGTAAGTTTAGGAGTGATGGGAACATTACAGGTAAGTTGGAGTGGTCAAATGTGTAAGGCTCAAGTATGATTTGCATTAGATTCGTGCCTTGAATTATGTTAATTCGACCCCAAAAGTTTCGCGGTGCGACTTTATTTTGTGACTTTCAATGAGGTCTATGGTGGTAGCGTAGGGATCGGATCGGCCCGATCCCTAAGCCCACCACTGACCTCGATGGGGGTGCGAGGGCGAAGCCCCCGCAGTATGGACCTTTTCGACCAAGAGTGCGCCATTTTTCCAATTGCCTATGCCAACATAGGCAATAGGCTAGGCGTCGCCTATGCCTACATAGGCAATAGGCTAGGCGCCACCTATGCCAATATAGGCAATAGGTTAGGCGCCGCCTATGCCATTGCCTATGCTCACTGCCTCACATAGGCAATAGGCTAGGCGCCGCCTATGCCATTGCCTATGCTCACTGCCTTACATAGGCAGTAGGCTAGGCGCCGCCTATGCCAACATAGGCGATAGGCTAGGCGCTGCATATGCCAACATAGGCAATAGGTTAGGCGCCGCCTACTTATGATTAGGCAATTCTATAGGTACCGCCTACTTATGCTTAGGCAATGCTATAGGCGCCGCCTATCAACATAATTTTTGCCCACTAACCCATTTGTGAATGGACCAACCCGACCCATGGCTCATCCTTTAAACATATTCTCTACTCTTAAATCCCACTCCAGTCTTCTTTCACCTAAGCTCCTCCCAACCCCTCCTCTCTCAAAACCCTTCTCTTGGCTCTACTAATTTTACAAGCTCCTCACCACTTTCAAAACCCAAGAACATCGACTCACTTTCTTCAATCCTTCATCTTCAAGGTAAGTGTTGTTTTCTTAATCCTTAGGTGTTTTGAATTTATGCTGTAGTTATTAATTGATCACTTGAGGATTATGAATTAAATTTTTGCCATGGCTATGTTGGGAAAGTGATGGTGTTTTGTATATCTTGATATGGTTGAAAGTGTAGGGTATGATTTTGATAAAAAAAAGTGTTTCATTGAAATAGACATGGGGAAATTGAAGTGATTGAATTGTATTGTGACTAACGTGGTGCACCATGTCAAAGTGTATGTCAGTGAAGTCTGAGTACCCGATAATAACACGAAATTAGTTGATACTAACAAATTAAGTGTGGGGTGGTGACTTCACCACCCACATATTAATTATAGTTAGTTTCATTATGTGTGGATGACATGGATGACAGGATGAATACAGGAAAAATGGCTCCAATGATGATCTCCATGCAGGTGACATGACTCCTAATGTGGATGAGAAGTACTACAATCCAGGTTCTTTATCTTGTTATTTACACTGAGGACAGTGCAGAGCTTAAGTGTGGGGTGGCTGGTTACTTTGCTACTTGTTTCGTAAGAAAATAGGACCTTCTCCTTAGTATACTTGTGGATAGGATTAGTTATTTTGTTCATTTTGTTAGTTATTTAGTCATAATTAGGTGTTTTTCTTGATGATGGATGGATGACGATCGTCTTAAGAGAAAAGTAGTCTTTCAATTACATGTAACTGCTCTTGTGGATCATAAGACATTATAACCTAAATATGTGATGGATCATTACGTTTGAAACACCTAGGCTCTAGTTGTGACTCTTTTTGTGATTGTTGGTTTAAATTGAATTCATGTAATTGTTCGGTTGAGAATCTATAATGCTCCTAATTGAGTTGACCATGTGCCATGAGTGTGTAAAACTGTTGTATATTCCTTATTGTAACTGATGCTAGAACTTTCCTGGTGTGTATGCAAAGAGAAATAAAGATTGTGAGTTTAGGAGATGATTTAGGCATTTCTTTGATAGCCATTGTTCATACCTTCTTTTGACCTACCTTTGTACATTATCTTAGATAGCCCCGTCGAGCCTTTACCTTGTTCTTTTGATTAGCCTCATATGTAGCCTAATCCGTTCTTTAATAGACCGTAATTTGATCCAAAAAACTCCTAAGCGCTTTAATGTAAAATCAATGTGAGTTAAGAGTTTGAGAATAAGAGGAAAAAGGTGAAATTGATGCCCCAAAGTCTGGTTATTGGCGTGAGCAATTGATGTGTTTGGGAGTAGCTAAAATTGTTGAAAAAGTTCAAAATTTTATCCCGGACATGTTACAATGAACCTTTTTTTGGCCCTGGTCCTTCTTGGACATTGTGCACCTCAACTAAGGCAAATTTCTTAAGTTGAGGGTGGCTATTATAAGGGTGCGTAACGTGAAAAGGGTGCCAAAAGAAAAGTTGAAAGGGTTGCATACTCCCACCATAGTGTTATTAATTAAGCTTAACGAGTTGGGGTGAAAAGCAAATTTGTGAAGATAGAAGAAGTGGAAATTGGTTGTTTGAGATTGATCTTAATTGCATAATGTAGTGTATTTAAGCGCTTAGGGAAGATAGTCACTATTTCTGGCCAAAATAGTTCCTACCCATCCTTTAGCCTGCATTACAACCCGTAAAAGACCTATTTGATCCTAATCTTAGCATTCTGATATTAGTGGAGTATTACACTAAGGGAAAGCATATGGTCATCGGTTGTAATTTGAGAATTCTTTGTGAGAGTGAGCGCAACTTGATTCTTGTGCCTATTTTGTTAGAAATTGCATAATTATGAGTGATTATGGGTAACTCTCTTGTTGTGAGGGCACATGGTTGATGAAGGTTAGGTAATTTATATGATTTTCTTGAATGATATGCATAAAATTTCCAACTTAATGAGTCTATTCTTGAGGGTAGGTTGTATCTAGGAATGATTCCTGAAGCTACTTCTTGTTCATAATTGTTGTGTGAGCCTATTTGAGCATCTTGTCTTCCTTTATGGGTGCTAAGGCTTGTGTAGTATGCATAAATAGATATGTTGTTCGAGGACGAACAAAGCTTTAAGTGTGGGGTGGTGATGTTGGGCGTATTTATACGTCTAAGCACCATAAATTACCCATGTTTTAGCTAAGTTTTGAGGATAAAATACATAATTCTTGCACTTTTAGTCTATTTTGAGTTAAGTGAGCTGACCTATGTGATTAGCATGCTTTTCAGGTACTAATGAGGAAGATTACAACACTTTGGGGACCTGTGGACAGCAAAGAAAACTTCATAAAAAGGAAAGCAGCTTTTTGATTGAATGTGATGTATGGGAACTTTTTCCCGGGCAAACACAATATTTTTAAATAGTTAAGGATGCAGTAGCAATTTATTAGAGAAGGATGTTATTAAAAGCCTTATTGCTGAATTTTTAGAGAATTCACATTCTGTATTATTTTGAAAACAAGAGAAGGTGGCTTAGCTTGAGGACAGAGAGAGAGAAACGTTTTTCTCACTTATTTTCGCTATTCATCTTTATCACCAGGATCGTTCTAAGTTTTGGTATGATGAATATTTCTATTTTGATTTCCGTTTTATTCATGAGTAGCTAAGTTTATTTGTTAGGGTTATGGAAACCTTGTAGTATACTCTCTATTGCTATGGGTTCATGAATTTATGATGTGTAATCCACTTATATCATTACTCTCTTCATTTTGATTGAATTCTCGTGGTTGTAAACATAGGGAATATGCCATTATAGCAATAACTTGTTCGATAGAAAATTTACTGTTTGGAAAAGAGAGTGTGACAAGAAATTAGGGTTTCCAACCTCTAGTTTACACGTTAATGCCCTAGCAGGATTAACGTCTTGGAGAGTTCGTATAATTTGTTGTACACTTTGGGTTCGAGAGAACTAAGGTGAATAAATCCTTGATGGTTGAAAAACACTTGTATTAGAATTAGAATACGCCTCTCTATAAGTGCTTGCATGTATAAAATCTGTATTACCCATAGTTAATAGAGAAGTAGAAGCTACAAGGTGGACATAACCCTAACTGGTCATTCTCTGTGATCAAATATAATTACACATATCATCTAATTGTTACACTGATAATATTACTGTGCACTTAAACCAAACCCCCCTTATCTTGGAACCTTCGACCAACAGTCTAATAATAATCGCAATACTTAGTGATCATAGTATTCCCTGTGGGATTCGACACCCAACCCAGTTGGGTTCTATATTTGACAGCGACCGCTTACACTTTCTAATGAGAGTTGTAATTTGGGCGTATCAGTATGGTGTCACAAATGTGGTAAGCTACCACGAATGTCGTCACACTGTTTCCAGCCTGACATGCTGGTGTAAAATAAGAATAAATCTTTGCTCCGATATCGGATTTAGGAGAAATTGGTATCGTTAGAAAGATAATTCAATTATATATCCGTTGATATGTCATGAACTCAAAAATTCCAAGTATAATGAGAGATATTCTCGTTTGAATCTTACTATGGAAATATCTTTCTCAAGAACTCGATCGGTGAGGAATGTTTTGATTCATCTGATAGCTGGGAGTTATTTGAAGCCTTAATATACATATAAACTACTCATAAAACTATAAAAGAACCATGATGTACTATGCATGAGCTTGGTACATGGCTCTAATATTGGTTTGGATTTTTTTTTGGGGTATTACAAGTAGAAAATTATCATAGGTTATTTTTTGTTTAAGTCCACTCGAGCCTAAATGCCCAACCAAATGAATTATGAATCCCTTTGTTCCAAATGTTTGATCCTTAACTAACCCAATTTTTTTTACATCGATTTCACCTGCCCGTTTCTATAATGAACCCGTATTGGCCCAAGTCCTCCTTGGACACTGTGCATCTCAACTTAGGAGAATCTCCTAGGTTGAGGGTAGCTATTATAGGGGTGAGTAGAAAAAATGAGTGTGAACAAAGAAGTGTGGAAGAAAAATGAAAAAGGAAAGGTGCGATGAAAGTAAAAGAAAACAAAAGAAAAAAGAAGAAAAAGTTGCAAGAAAATAAAAATAAAAAAAGAAAAATAAATATAGAAAAGAAAACTGCACCTGGACCATGAAATATGCTTTAAAATAAAAAGGAAGACATAAGGGCAGAAATAAAATGAAGAAAAAGTAGAAGATAAGTGGACCCCGAATAATACATAGTGTCAAGGAGGTGTAGTCACTATATAAATACCAAAAAGTTACCATACCAGCCCCCAACCTATGTTACAAGTCGAATAAAGTCCTTTAGTGATCCTATCCCGACTGTCCAAAAACTTAGGAAAAGAGCATATGGGCAAGCCTATGGTATTCTGTATGCACCAATGATACTTCTTTGTGAGCAAGAGAGTTATTTATTATATCCATGAATTAATTGATTAATCGTAACTAATAGTGAATGGGATTTCTTTGAATGTTAGCGTACATGGGTTATGTTTTTAGGTTGCCAGACTGTAGTTGGTTTGGTTTGGGCCTATGCCTAGTTGTTTGTTACTAATGTAATGCCATCATCAGATTCCTTTATGTTTATCTGTGTGCTAAATTGTTATACACAGTTTAAATCTTTTATTAGGTTACACTCTTTAACATTATTTTATTCTTGGATACTCTATTACATACTTTTGCATTACTCTTGTGATTTTGGGTTATTATTCAATTGAAGTCTTTGGATTTTATTCATCTTATCTTTGTACAATTAATTACATGAATTCTTCATTGATTATCATGGGTTTTTGAATAAACATGAGCGGCTAATTTTCCTTACTAGGGTCATAGGAACCCTGGCGGATTAGCTACGTAAAGGAAGTGGGATATCCATCTATTCTAGTGTTTATACATGTATCTTAATCTTCTTTACAATAATTAACCTCAGAGCTACTGCAGAAGCTTGGAAAAGCCTATATTTGCAAACGTCCTCTCAAGGGAGTTTGTGATTAGAAAAAGAGGATTAAGACAGTAATCTGAGATTCACGTCTATCTTATTATCACTCCATCATCTCATATAATCAACTTGAGACTCAAATGGTAAAAGTTGAACTAAAGTCATGGACAAGGAACAATAAGGCAACACCCCAAGACTCACAATGTAAAGGGTGAGATTTATCAACATGTTCACAAGACGGTTCATAATATATATCTTGTTGACTTTACATACAGAGTTGCAGAATAGGTGGGTTAAACACAAGAAGTTTATGGAGTTAAAAATTCGAGTGGAACACAAACCTAGTGTTTGTCTTCTATTATTTAGAACTCAAACATTCAGGATTCGGTTACTAGTTACTGATAATTCGAAAATTCCCCCATTTACTTTCTGTACTGCTCATGAATTACATCAAGTTAACAAATTGTTCAATATTTTCCCTTTGGGATCGACCCCAAACTAGTTGGATTACTATATTTGGCATCAACTGCAACATACTTAGTTTTTAGGTTACTTTTGGACGACATCAAATTTTGGCATCGTTGTCGGGGACAACAATTTTAGTAGTTGATTGAATTGGTGAAGTTCGCGGATTATATTTTCAATTTTTGATTTATCATATGAAGGTGTATGTCAAACACGAGGAGAAGAGGCAATACCTTACTCCCTTTTTATCTAGAGCCTCAAAGAATTCTTCAAACACTTAGAAGGATGTCAGGACAAGTTCATAATTGTATTCCAACTGGGATTCAAGACCTTCCCACTCCACCTATTTATCCCATCGTGGAACCCCCGCGTGTTTAGGTGATCCACAAAATGTAGTAGATTTAGTGATACAATAGTTAATAGTTGTTGCTAAGAAAGAGAGAAGAGCAGCCGAAGAGGCCCGATTAGCTATAGAGGTTGGGTTAGTTCAGCAAAGAGGACTAGCCAGACCATGTTAAATAGCCAAGCGCCGAGATAGAGTTCAGAGAGACAAAGCTCCATTGATTCCTGCATATCAACACTTGTACCCATATGATGATAAAGAGGATATGGGTTATGTTGAACTTACTGAGATAGGAGTCATCATTCCTCCTGTGTTGCCACTCGATGTGATGTTTGATATTACTTGTGCTATGATCCAATTATTGAATTTTAAGGGCGTGTTTTTGGGATTAGCTACTAATGATGCAAACATGCATCTTGCTAATTTTATAGGGATCCGTAGGTCATACACTATTTATAGAATGGATAAGGAAGCCTTGAGATTGAGGTTGTTTCCATTTTTATTTACAGGTGAAGCATCACTATGGTTAAGGTTAGGGTAACTTCCAAGAGGTTCAATTGCTACTTGGCATGAGTTGTATAAATAGTTTTTGGACAAATTTTTCCCTCCTATAAGGATGCTACAGTTGAAAGATGAAATTTATAACTTCGAACAGTTACTTACAGAATCCTTGTATGAGGAGTGGTTTAGATTCAAGAAGAAGCTGAGCACGGTACCTAATCATAGAATCAAAGGGTCAAATTTGTTGGAAAACTTCTATAGATCACTGAATTTCAGTTCTATAGCAATGGAAGATATAATTTCGGGAGGTGCATTCATGCGTCTTTGGTAGGATGCTGGCAGGATATGCTTGATGATATTTCGGTGACCGATTGAGGTTGGAATTTAGAAATGCTGAGCATGGTGCAGGTACATATGATATTGGATTAGCTAATAACTATGGAACTAGTCAGGATTTAGTAGCACAAGAGGTTACACAGCTTCAGACAAACATTGGGCTACTTGCAAAATAATTCATAATAATGAGTGCTGAGAAAGTGAATGGAGTTGCAACACGGGGATCTACTTCTAGAACTTTTGAGATTGAATCTGAAGAGGAAGAAAAGTATCTTGATCATTATTTGGCATATATCTGAGCCCAAGGGCAAGGGAATTGAGGTCGAAACTATTATAATGACAGATACAGAGATAGAAGTAGTGAGAGAAATAGTGATTAGCAGCGAAAAGATGACTACAAGGAGAAGAGTTACAAGTATGTTCCCCTATGTATCCAAGATATTGAGTCTATAATGGAGGCAATGTTGTCAAAACTTGTCAAAGGTCAATATAGTCAAGAGAGATGTCTTAAGAAAATTATGGCAGACCTGCACGGGCCAAATCAGAAAGTTTAGTCACATGCTATTGAAATCAAAAAACTGGAGAAGCAGTATGGCTAGATGTCGGTAACATTGAATCAATGGCAACCTATCACTCTTCCTAGCAACACGATTACAAATACAAGGAATGAAAGTCACTGCAATGCCATTACCTCTCGGAGTGGTAAAGCCATTATAGATCTGCCAATACCCAATATTGATGAACAAAAGAATGATGATGATTTTGTTAAGGTGGAGAGTAGTAGTAAGCAAGATATAGGATAAGATAAGGTCGAGGAGCCTATTCTGAAGCCCATCCCAAGATCTCGTCCTTCTTTTCTTCAAAGGCTAAAAATGAAATAAGAAAAGGGTAAGTATCTAAAGTTTTTGTCTATGTTGATAGAGCTATCAGTCAACATCCCACTTGTAGAGTCATTAGATCAAATTCTAGGATATGCAAAATTTATGAAATATTTGATTACCAAGAAGAGGTCAGTCAGTTATGAGCCAGTCGACAATATTCATCATTGCAGTAATGTAGTTACGAGATCATTAGTGAAGAAAAAAAGGATCTTGGTGCGTTCACCCTACTTTGCACCATCTAATCTTTCAACTTCACGCATGCATTATGTGATTTTGGTGTTAGATCAACCTCACGCCATTTGCAGTGTTAAAATAATTAGGGTTGGGATCTCCCAAACAAACCATGATAAGACTAGTGATGACAGACAATACTATGAAAAAGCCAGTTGGTATTTTATATGATGTGTTGGTGAAGGTGGATTCTTTTATCTTTCCTATTGATTTTATGATATTAGACTGTGAAGTTGACTTTCAAGTCCCAATAATTTTAGGAAGATGTTCTTGGCTACAGGAAGTACGTTGATTGATTTGGATCTAGGACATTGGATATTGAGACTCAATGATAAATAGGTGAAATTCAATGTATGAAAATCTATAAGGCAACTTGATGAGTTAAGAGTGGTATCTATGATTGATGTGCATGATGAGGATATGGATTCATTCTATGATGTTGATTGAATGACTATTTGGGATGATGTTTTTGATAGTATTTCTACTGAAGAGAGATTGGGTGTTGAAGCTCTAGCAGCCATAATTATGAAACTTTATAGTGATGATATCAAGGACTATGATGAGATGGTACGTGCACTCTATTGGAGCATTTCTTACACTTATACACCAAAGATGCTTGATTTGGATTTGAAGAATAGAATTACTCCACTTGCTATCCATCCATTGAAGAGCCAGCAGTCTTAGAGTTGAAAACCCCACTTCTCATTTGCGATAAATATTTTTGGGGGCCAACAATACTTTGCCGGTAATTACTACAGCAGATTTAATTGATACAGAAGTGGAAGCATTGTTATTAGTATTATAGAGGTTCAAAAGGGCCATTGGTTAGTCCATTATAGATATTGTAGGTATCTCTCCTAAGTTGTGTACTCATAAAATTCAACTTGAATAGGAGTGTATTATAAGTATAGAACATCAGCGTTGACTCAATACTCCTATGTAGGAGGTGGTGAAGAAAGAGATAATTAAGTGGTTGGATGCTAGTGTAGTGTATCATATTGCTAATAGCAAGTGGGTCAGTCCGATACAATGTGTTCCAAAGAAAGGCATGATTACTGTTGTGCCTAACGAGAAGAATGAGCTAGAGTCAATAAGACCAGTTACAGGATGGAGAGTATGCATGGATTATAGAAAATTAAATGCTTGGACTCAGAAGGACCATTTTCCCATGCCCTTCATGGACCAGATGTTGGATAGATTTGTGGGCAGAGAATGGTACTATTTTCTTGATGGGTATTCAGGCTGCAACCAAATCACTATTGTGCCTGAGGACCAAGAGAAGATCACTTTTACATACCTTATGGGACCTTTGAATTCAGACGGTTGCTATTTGGGTTATGTAACACTCTAACCATATTTTAGAGACGTATGATGTCCATCTTATCTGACATGGCAGAAGACACCATCGTAGTGTTTATGTATGATTTTTCAGTCGTTTGTGATTCTTTTGATGACCGTCTTGTTCATTTGGAAAATGTTCTTAGAATATGTGAGGAATTCAACTTGGTACTTAATTGGGAGAAGTTTCATTTCATGGTAAAAGAAGGTATTGCTCTTGGGCATAAGATTTCAAAAAAAGTCATAGGGGTTGACAGAGCCAAAATAGAGGTGATTGAGAAATTACCTCCACCAATTTATGTAAAAGGGATTCGGAGCTTCTTAAGGCATACAAGATTTTATAGGTGTTTAATCAAGGATTTCTCGAAGATTGCTAATCCTCTTTGCAAGCTTCTTGAGAAGGAGGTGAAATTTATTATTGATGATGCATGTATGAAGGCTTTTAAAAGCCTCAAATTGTGGCGACCCTAATCATTGTGTCTCTTGATTGGTCCTTGCCTTTTGAGGTTATATGTGACACGAGTCGAGTTGCCTAAGGTGTTGTCCTAGGCAAAAGAAAAGAAAAGATTCTTCATCCCATATACTATGCCAGCAAGGCATTGAACCCTTCACAAAAGAACTATACAATGACTGAACAAGGGTTATTGGCAGTGGTTTTTACCTTTGAAAGGTTTAGGTCTTACTTGATTAGGAAAAAGGTAGTAGTGCACACTGACCATGTTTCTTTGAGGTACTTAATGGTGAAAAGGGATACAAAGCCTAGTCTGATTAGGTGGTTACTATTGCTGCAAGAATTTGATTTCAAGTCAAGGACAGAAAAGGCATCGAAAACCAAGCGGCAGATTATTTGTATCGACTTGAGGTGGACGCTATGCAGAAAGTTGAGGATGGGATCGAGTTTGATGACGGCTTTCCAGATGAGCAATTATTGGCATTTTCCCAAGATTTCATTCCATGGTTTGTAGATTATGCAAATTATCTAGCCAGTGATCTAGTCCCAGAAGATCCTTCCTTCCAACAAACAAAGTAGTTTATGTATGAGGTAAGGAAATTTTTCTGGGATGATCCTTATTTATTCAGAATTTGTGCGGATGGGATTATTCGTAGATGTATACCTAAGGTGGAGATGATGAGCATACTTAAGGCTTGTCATTCTTCACCAGTTGGGGTCTAGGAGATAGCCTACAGAGTGAGTAGGACTGGCAGCTAAGGGTCTAGGAGATGCATATAGGAGCCGGTACTTTGAGATCGATGGTTAATGATGTTGAGGGAGGTTGTGATATAGACCCACCAACTGATGGACCATTGAGCACACCGGCCATAACTAGTGACACTTTTGCTGACACGGTCCCATTAACTGAAGGGACTATAGATAATGTTGGCGGGACCCGATCTGAGGACCCACATAAGGATATTGTATGAGTTGGCGCCTTGAGTGCCCAGGTATGTTCCTGATCCTGTGTACTTTATTTTTAGATGCACTGGGTACTGCATAGGTTTTAAGTAGGGGTAGGGGTGTACCAAGGTCGCCACAGGCTATACTTGCTATGTTTTGAAGCCCGTGGCCACAATCTAAAAATTTTGAAGAACTGGTATGTTTTGTGTTGTTTTTGTGTATTGTGTGCTAGAATTAGTTGAAAATAGAAGGAGAATTGTATCTGTGGCAGTTGATTTGTTTTGAATGATTATGTTGGAAACTGTCTGATTTTGAAATTATTTTGTGCTGAAATTTTTATACCCCTCCTATATTTTTGTGTTAACTATGTGATATGTGTATGTGTGTGAGACAGTTGTGAATCTGACAATGGAATTAGGATTAGGAATTGATCAACTAGGGAAGACAGTTGCATAACTGGATAAGTAGTACCTAGTAGTGTAACCCTGTGTGAGTGTGTGAGAGGTATTACTAAGTTCCCGGTGTATCAGAATCTAGAACCAGTCTGGTTTCTTTTACCTAGGTCCAGGATAGGCAGTAGGAAATAATCATAGGACATTTTTGGTTTAAGTCCACTCAAGCCTAAATGCCTACCAAAATGAATTATGAATCCCTTTGTTCCAAATATTTGAGCCTTAACTGGCCCAAATTTTTTGTTTACACCAATTTTACCTGCCCGTTTCTACAATGAACTTGTATTGGCCCTGGTACTCCTTGGACATTGTGCACCTCAACTCAGGCAAATCGCCTAAGTTGAGGGTGGATATTATAGGGGTGCATAGGAAAAACAAGTGTGAAGAATAAAGTGTGACCGAAAACTGAAAAAGGACAGGTGCGATGAAAGTAAAAGAAAACAAAAGAAAATAAAAAAAAAGTTGTAAGAAAAGGAAAAGAAAAAACAAAAAAGAAAGATAGAAAAGAAAACCACACCTGGACCATAAAATGTGCTTTAAAATAAAAAGGGAGACATAAGGGTGGAAATAAAATAAAGACAAAGTAGAAGATAAGTGGATACAAGGACCTAAACTACATTACAAGCCAAATAAATTCCTTTATTAATCCTGTCCCAACAGTCTGAAAACTAAGAAAAAGAGCATATAGGCAAGCGTATGGTATTCTGTATGCACCGGTGATACTTCTTTGTGAGCGAGAGTGTTTTTGTTATAGCTTTGAATTAATTGATTTATTGTAACTAGGAGTGAATGGAATTTCCTTGACTGTGAGTGTACATAGGTTATGTTGTTAGGTTGATAGACTATTTTGTTGATGTGGTTTGTGTTGATACCCAGTTGTCTATTACTAATGTAATTCCATCATCAAATTCCTTTGTGTTTTTCCGTTGGCTAAATTGTTTTACACAGTTTAAATCTTGAAAAGTTAAAACTAGGAAGGGAACACGATTGTTGAAAACTGAAATAAAAGTCACTGCCATAGGTATCTTGGGATCTTCCTATTAAAGCATCATGGCATTTTGATAGTTTTTAATTTTTGTTTTGCCTAAGGACACACAAACTTCTAAGTTGAGGGTGTTTATGTGTCATGGAAACACGACACTTTCGACGCTTAAAACAATGAAATTATGCTTGTACTTATGTTATTTTGGTTGATATAATGTATTTTGTTGCAGGTGAAACAGCTCAATAATACTGTTGGAGTAATATTGGAAGAAAAGGACAAAGATTGCAGATGATACAAGTCACAACATGAGTCATCAACATAGCATACAACTCATAGGTTGACTTGTAAGAACAACAAAAACCAAAGCCAAGTTAAAAAGTTAAGTACAGAGAAGATACGACTCAGTCATACGAGTCGTAAGATATTGATACAGATCATGTCAGGAAAGTCATCAAAAGAACAGAAACCAAGAAAGCAATTCAAAGTTGAAGTCTCAAAATAATACATGTTGAAAGTCTGAGTACGACTCGTATGGACAAACCATAAGAAGACTAGTGTTCAAAGGACAGAAAGGAAGAAGTCCCAGGTGGATACGAGTGAATGCCATGAGTCATATAGTCAAGGTACGACTCATGAGCAAGAGTTGTAAGAAGAACAAAAAGTTAAATCTTGGAAGATCAGGCACTGGAGTGGATACGAGAGGCACAGTACGACTCATAAGAAGACCTTATAAGTGGACGAATGAGTCGTACCTTGTGCTGACATTACTTTTCCTTTTCCATTTTTATTAGGATTTCTAGGTTATATTGAGATACTATATATACCCTAGGGTTTATCTTTATTAGGTTACACTTTTTAACATTATTTTACTATCTTGGATACTCTATTACATACTTTTGCATTATTCTTGAGATTTTGGGTTATTACTCAATTGAAGACTTTTGATTTTATTCATCTTATATTTGTGCAATTAATTACATGAATTATTCATTGATTATCATGGGTTCTTGCATAAACTTAAGCGGCTGATTTCCCTTACTAGGGTCGTGGGAACCCTGGCGGATTATCTACATAAAGGAAGTGGGATATTCATCTATTCTAAGGTATATATATGTATCTTAATTTTCTTCACAATAATTGACCTCAGAGCTACTGTAGAAGCATGAGGATAGCCTGTATTTGCAAACGTCCTCTCTTGGGAGTTTGTGATGAGAAAAAGAGGATTAAGACAGTAATTTAAGATTCACTTCTATCTTATTATCATTCTATCATCTCATCTAATCATCTTGAGACTCAAAAGGTGAAAGTTGAACTGAAGTCATAGATAAGGAGAAATAAGGCGACACCTTGGGACTCACAAGGTAAAGAATGAGATTTATCAACACATTCACTATACGATTAATAATACATATCTCGTTGACTTACATGCAGATCTACAGAATTGATAGGTTGAACACGAGAAGTTTATGGAGTTGAGAAGCCATGGGGAACACAAGCCTTGTGTTCATCTTCTATTAGTTACAACTCAAACATTCAAGATCGATTTCTACTTACTCATAATTCCAAAATTCCCCCATTTACTTTCTCCACTGCTCATGAATTACATCAAGTTAAAAAACTATTCAATGTTTTCCTTGTCGGATCGACCCCAACCTAGCTGGGTTACTATATCTGGCATCAACCGCATCATACTTATTTTGGATGTTAGTTTTGGGTACATAGGATACAACATGGATACGGTTAGCGGGTTGAGCATTAGTATATAACTCAGGGGAGGGATAAAATAATGCCATGATCAACAGTTTAAAATCATCCAAATAAAATGCACATAATCATATGCATATACATATACATAAATATAACATGTCGGGGTGAGGAACAAGGCTGAGCATGAAATTTAAAATATTAGCTTATACAATGTAGCTTGACCATTATTAAAAGGCACCCACAAGCTATATGGGCTCAGCTCTCCCTGCTTAAAGGGCTCCAATGCATGTAGCCACACAAACCAAAGAAATAATCATATGTACATTGTACCATGGGGTACTAAAAACACCCGGTCATATATCAAGGGTGATATGAACACCTGTTCAGTTAACAAGGGGGACTCAAACCACCCAATCATAAGCAAGGGGACTCGAACCCCAGGCTCTTTAAACCCCCGTGCCGGTAAATGCGATTTCCAGTATTGGTCCCTTGGGACCTCCACTTTCATGTCATAGCTACACAACTCTCTTTAAGTACAGTTAAAACATTTTTCACACATTCCCATTAATTTAAACACAATATTCCTCAAGGCATACACTGTTTGTATCGTCATACCAACTACACTTGCAAAGTAGCATCATCATGCTAGTACAATTCCATTCACTAAGGGAAAATACCCTCATTTGTTCATTAAATCAATGTGTGGGAATGCCACGACCCCCTTTTTTCATTAAATAAAACTGTTACATTTCAATAACCTTTTTATATAATGCAATGGCCCACAAAAATATTTAATGCAAATATACTCATATTCAAAATCAATTACACAAGATTGGGTTGGGGTAATACCAATTCAATTATCCACATACACAAAATTGGGGAAAACTATGAACCCCTAGTTTATTCATCATGCCCAGGAACCTCACATGCTCAAAACCATAAATTCAAACCATACATGATTCATAAAAGTCAAGGGAAAAGCAATTATTTCAATAATGTTCAATAACCCTCAACCCACATTTAAAACTCAACAATTAAATCACATGGATACAATTATAAACACATGCTTTTGATAAAATAAGACTTGGGGAAGAGTAACATACCTGAAAGCACAGAGAATTATAGAAGAAATCAACCCTTAATCCCTTAGAAAACTAACTTTAAGAAACCCCGACTTATTCTTTGAATGGGTAATTTGAGAGAGAAAAGAGAGTGTTTATGACTGATAATGGTTGGAAATAATGGACCCAAGGTGATTTATATATGTGGGGTCTAAGTTGGTAAAGAGCGAAATGTCCAAAGTTCCCTTTATTAAAAGCTAAAAAATTATTGTCAGTGACTACGGGCCACTATACTACTCATAAGGACTCACTACGACTAGTCACCACAAGTCTTAACCTAGGAAGAAACATCAAGGCCCTACACTGGTTACCTTACAGAAGACACATTACGTCTCGCAATGAGCCTATATGATTCACAATATCTAGTAGTAATCAGGATAGAACACTTGGGGTACAACGTTGGTTAGCCTACGATTTAGACTATACAAATTGTATAGATTCCTTACGACTCGTGAACCCCCAATCATAACCAAGGTAGTAACTTAGGCAATCTTCACTAGACACCCTACGATTTGGGGTCCAATGACCTGTAAAGACACCGCACGACTTGTATGGTAAGGCATAGGTTGGATAGTGAGTTTAAAACTCAAAATTTTCCAGGGGTAAAAGTCCTAGGTGTTATACTCAGTAAAAGGTAGAGTCATTGAGTTGCCTACACTTGAACATTCGAGAAGGAAAATTTTTATACTTCAACTTTATTTGCTCACTATCGAGCTAACTAAGCTTCTTTTCTATCAGATACCATCAACCTATATAATTCTCGATACTTAGATTTTTTATTAGCTCCTATATTATCTGTTATGACCTGAATTTGGATGATTTCTCTTTTTATGTCGGGAAGGTCTTGGGTGAGTTTGAGGTTATTTTGAGGCTTTAAGAGCTAATAGTTGACTCTGATCAATATATCAAAATCCAAGTGTCCGATGGAAAGATGGACCATGCCAATAGATTCGGATATCAAATTTGGGTTATTATTGGTATTGGTTCAATTTCGTGGCTATTAGATCCCATTTTGACCCTTGGTTCGAAATTAATGTAAATAGGATCCTAGGGATCAATTTTGTGATAATGACTGTTTTTCATAAATCTGATGATTTTATTGGATCCAAACAGATTTTATGATCAATCTTTACTGTTGGATCATGTCATAGGTTTCCAAATGAGTTTTGGGGTCAAAAATAAATTTTTTAAATTATTGGTGCTGGTGTAGCTGCTAATGCAGTTAGTTGACCGCTTTAGCGGTCGTTGACCATTCGACTGACCATTAAAGCGACCTTTTGACCACTTTAGTGGTATTATGACCATTTGACTAGGCCATTTTAGCAGAAAAAGTGTCTCTTTAGTGGATAAAGTGTTACTTTACTGGCCATCACTGTGTTTTAGACCAAAATCAAACTCATTTCGTATTTTTAACATTTTTGGAGCTAGGAAGCTCCAATTTTAATTATTCTTGATGCGTTTTTCTCATAAAATCATTGTCTATCAAATTATAATCCCACTTTTCCCATTTCCTTATAAATTCTATTTTATTTTATGTGATTTCTACCCAAGTTGAGAATCAAAACCTCATTTTCATAATTTTTGGGATTTGAGAGCTCAAATTTGGGCAATTTCAAAGAGATTTTCAAGATTGCTTCCATGATTAAGTTTCAAAAATCTTATACTTATTATTTATCCTTAATTTCATCTTTAAAACAACTTTAAAGTTTTGATTTCAAAATGGGGTTTGGGGATTTTTGTCGGTAAAGCTTGAAAATGGTTTTTTTTAATTTGAACCTCGTTTTGCATAAATTTTCAATTATAGAATCCTTTGAGTATAGAAAATATATTTCTAAAATAAAATTTTAATTTTACCTTTTTTATTTTTTAACTCATTTTCGGAGTTCGTTTTTGGACCCGTCATTAATATAGTCAATATGGATATCTTTGGCTTTCCTTTGATGTGTCGATATCATATTTGATAGTTTGATTGTTATTGGAGATATTTTGAAGGATTTGAGATTCTGGTTGGGAATTTGTGCAATATTTAGATTTGCGGATGTTCGACTAAGGCAAGTTGAGATGTACCTTGATTTTTTTCCAAACTGTTTATTTATTATTTGCTTGATTGTCACTATGTTATGATTTCATTTAGGTTGGTTTCCCACTTAGATGACATGACGAGCATCTCCATGAGTATCAAAGTCTTAATAATGAATTGTGAATAGATTGTAGTTAATAACTAATGTTTGGATTATTATTATTGGATGCTTAGTTTGGGGCTTTAAAACTTGTATAGCAGTCTTTATTGTGATTATTGGGGTTTAGCTAACTCTAGAAAATAATTATGTTATTACTGAAATGATAAAATGATTGAGCCTTATATAATGTCTAGAGTATAAATGAGCTCGTATTAGTTGGTGAGGTATAAGGTATGAATGAGCTAAGTTTGGGCAGTTTTGCAATATTTTGTTATCGCGATTTATATTTATTTTGTGTTGTCATGTGGAACTTATGTGAAATATCTATGGACTTGGCAATTAATTAGGTCTGTATGCAGGTGTGGGGGTTTATTCATCTATTACTATTGTTGTTACACCGTGTAGGGGGATTATGTTGTTGTTATTAGTGACTTGAGATGATATTTATTGTGTGTTTCTCATGTGGGGGATTTATTTGATATTTGGCCTTGTAGGTGCATTTTTTGCCTTGGTAGTTCACATAATGCCCGAGGGTGGGGGCTTAAAATGACATTAATGATGTCTTACATGCATGATTGTTCATATGGTACATTGCTTATATTAAATCATGGATGGTTGATAGATTTAGTGGATACTGAACTCACGTGTATATGTGATGAATGGATTCAAGATCTTCATACTAATTTGGTTGTTAGCATTACACCCTCATATCATATATATATTCATAAGATATTGGTATACTAAGGAAACACTGATTTTTGACAGAAAAAAGACTCTTTTAAAAAATCCTCTACTGTAGCCCAGGAATTGGAGATATGATATGGATATGGATATGGATATTGAGATCGAAATTGAGTATTAATAAAGTATATGGGTTGCGAACCCTCTACGGGTCCTACCTGAAATCAATACTTGGTATGTATATATGGAGGTTATGTGATAACCTCGAGCATATCACCTTATCATCATCATCATTATCATCACTACATTGTATTGCATCACTTGCCTTGCATTATCCATCTTAGTATGATTGATACTGTGTTAGTGTTTACTCATGTACTGTATTATCATTTTAGAAACTTATTTTTGATATTATATTTTGAGCATCCATTTTAGTTTGTTCCATTACTTTACATTATCTTATATGAATTTGGGGTTGACATATTATGAGACTTGAGGTAAGACTATGGATTAAGCTGAGAGATTATTAGATTGAACCTTCGATAGCATATTATTGAATCTTTATATACTCTCTCCTTATTTGGTCCCATAATTGTTGGTTGATATCATATGATTAAGCTTGAAATGTATATGTTATGTAGTGAGTCTTCTGCATAAGTGTTTCTTTTTAATTATGGATTATGAAGTGGCTAGTGTTGACTCTCCTAAGTTATAGTGCCTGCCCTATTCAGATTATGGTTGTTGATCATTGTTTTTGGTTACCCTAGTAAGATTAAAGATTATGATTTGGTGGATTGTAGATTAATTTGATATCTTGGGTAGGCGAAGTGGTGGTTCTCACTTTAACTTTGGATTAGGATTAGTTATCGACGATTCTTGCTGAGTATACGTGGATTTTTGTACTCACCCTTACTTTTCTTTTCCTTTTTTTATTTCTGCACTCTGTGCAGGTATTGGATCGAGTAGAAGTTTGTAGATCATTTCTTATTGTATTGATGTTGCGGAGATCTAGGTAGTCAGAGATGGACTTCAAGCTTACCCGAATCTCTTTCTTACTATCTTGTGTTTACTTTCGCATACAAGATATCTTACTATACTTGTTACAAATCTTATTAGAGGCTTGTATTAGTGACAACCAAATTCAGAGACGTATCGTGAATATTATTTTTTCTTTATTTTTACATTTTGAGTTTATTTCTCAGGTCTTCCTTTTTGATCAACTTTTGTCTTCTTAATTGACGAAGACATGTTGAGAAAGAGGAATCAAAAAGTCCAGCCAATTAAGTTTTAGTTTAATTAGTTTAATAATGACCAGCTTAAGAAGTTTTCTTTATTTTCTTAAACTCATATCAAGTGAAAAAAACAACCAAGTTGAGATGAAGAAAAATAGCACATTTTTATTTCTAACTGTTAGATATGATACGGGCATAAAGAGTTCAAAACCGTTTACAAAGAGCCAAGCTTGGGAATTGAAAATACTTCAAGGCTTATTTATGAGATGGACGTGTGTGAATATATTTTGATCCCCTCGAAAGGGTTTCATGTCTTGAAGTATGATCCTAGGTAAAAAGGAGAAGCATTTGAGTAATAATTATCACTTAAGGGCATTTTAGTAATTTTTATCGTGGGTCACTTTTGGGCCCATTTTTTAGTAGACTATAAATAGCTACTTATTAGGGTTATTTCATTTAGCTTATTTTTTATATTGAATGAATATTGCTCTTGAAAGAGTGTTGGTGAAACTTGTATTGAATGTTTGCTTGGAAATGGGGTTTTGAGGGTATTGAATCCCTCTTAGTCCACGTAAGAAATTGGTATTTGAATCAATTAGTTTTAATGGTTTTTGAGTTTGATACACTCATTAGTTCTTAATTTCTTATAGTTACTAATGTCAATTTACCTATCTTTAATTCCTGCATTGTTTTCGTTTGCTTCCTTAGGTAAATTTCATCTTTCGTAGCTTCTCTCGTATCATTTGGTGTTAGAGCCGAGGTTGATTTCATTCCTACGAAGTCAATCATTGGTTTGTTATCTTGAAAATCCACAAAAAAAGAAGTGTCAAACCAAAAATCCAAAAAAAGTACTATATTCCCATTTTACCCCTATGCCGAGACTTTGAGTTTTGGATTTTGTGTCTTTTGTGTGCTTCTAGTGTTAGATCCTTGTTTTCTTGCACTAATAGAGTCTAGATCTCGAATTTGAGCTTATTCCGGGTTGATTTGAGTCATCCACCATTGTTGAGCTTGAGTTGAAGAAACTTAAAGGTGGGTTCTCAAATTTGGAAGATTGTTGTTGAAATGTTTGGCTTGATCGTGTGTTAGTTGTGTTTGGGAGTTCAACGTGTGAGCTTGGATCTCGGAATTCTGTCCAATTTTGAGGTCATTTGCTTAAGGGTCAATTTTGATTGTTCTTGGTGTTCCTCATAATCTTCATATATTGTTGAAGAAGAACATTCAAAAAGTGAGTGTTTGATCCAAAAAGGAGGTGAAAGAAAGTGTAGTACTTGTTTATTCCAAAGAATACTCCAAGTCTTCAAAAGAAAAAAAGAATCTAAAAGCATCAAAAGGAAATATTCTCAAGAAAGAGACAAAGGTAGGGATGGCAATGGTGCTGTGCGGTGCGGGTTTTTTCTAAACCCGCAAGTTTTAAAACCGTACCGCACCATACCGAATCACCTTTAAACCCGCATAAACCCGCCCCACATTCATACCCGCGCATAACCGCACCACACCGCCCCATGTTTTAATTTTTTCCTTTTTTTTGAAAAAATCGTAACTCCACTGAAAATCATAATATTTTTAAATCTACAACTAGGAAATAATAACTAATTTCTATTATATCACTTTTCACTAAAATTTGTCAAAAAGTATAACGTATACAAGTAATGATCAAATAGCATATTTTTATTAAATGAATTGAGATGTTAAAAAAGCTACTATAAAATTATTTATTTGTAGTGTTATACATGTCATTTTAAGTATCATCAATTTTTAAGTAAAGAATATATATAATTTTAGGTATATTCACGAGAACAATACTAATTTTTAGCTTTTTTTAATTTAAACCCACATATACCCGCAACCCACACCGCACCGCACCATTTTAAAAAAAACTTACTTTAACTCGCCCCGCACCCGCACCACACTACATAACTTAAAATCCGCACCACCCCACATAGCTTAAAACCCACACCGCACCGCACCGTACCCGCACCGCCCCATTGCAATCCCTAGACAAAGGAGAGTACAAGGAGGGGACCACACAAAAATTCAAACTCTCTTGTGCTTGAAAGAACAATTGAAGGGTCCAATCTTTGTATTTCTTCTATCTATTCCCACCTGTAAAACCTCCAAGATGAAGATTGATTGAATACAAATTGGAAACAAGTAATCTCCAAAATGTCAACCAACATTAATGGTCATTTTGAGGCAGCCACGTCACTCAACCCGTCCAACTGCCTTAAGCTCAAATTTAGATTCTTAGATTTATTTTCTTTGATTCTTAGGTTTCTTTTCTTGATTCTAATTCTAATTAAAAACTAGCAATCACCTAATTAGTTGTGAATTAGTTTTTGAATCTGTTTCTTTTGTCGTCTTCTTTCTTTGTGCGCTTTTTTTCTTTTCAATTCGTCGTGGCTTCTTGGCTTAAGTTCGTATGAGATTTATTTGAGTCACTCAAACAAAAATCCATCCTGGACAAGAGTAGATATCATCCCTCAACTTCTCACAGGAGTATAAACCAACATTCAACACTTGTGAATCCAAGTGTGAGGCAAGCAAGGTGTGTAGAGTTGTGAGGATATTTCTTTGAGCTAACATGTTTGTTGTTTTTTTATGGTGTCTTTTCTTAGGTACCGTGACAATGGAAGGAGAAACATTGCAAACCATGGAAAATAATTCCACTAATACTATCTCGGCCTGTCTTGGAGCTATCAACCGTAGCATTAAAAGACTATAAATGGAGGTGATATCGATCAAAGGGGATATGTCGTCGATGAAAGGGGATATGTCTACTATGAGTGGAAGGTTAGATACATTGAAAGTCAAAGTAACTCCCATACCTCTACCCGTCAAAACTACCACGCTTCCCCAAGTGGAAATGCTCAAAACACTTCCGCTACCATTACCCCAGAAACCTTCCACCAAATGTTTAATCCACCAAGGCCTCCACAAAATCTCACCACCCAAACTACCACTTATCCTTAAAGACAAAATCCCATGAGACCACTTCATCCTCAACTCAATCCAATCCGATAAGAAGAACTTAGAAGCCAAACGCCCCAATCTACACCAAACCCAATTCCTCCATTCCAAGATCCACTTAACCAAAGGCCTCAACCTCCACCAAATCCAATTCCCCAATCCCAAGCTCCACTTAACCAAAACCAACCTATCCATGTAGAGGAAGATGGTAGGGAGGAACAACAAGAGGAGTATGGAGCATATGATGATGCCTAAATAATAAAAAGAGAGATGAGAGGTAGACATATGGATCAAACAGGATTTCGAGGTCAATGAGGAAGAGTTGGTACAATTCCTTATGAAAGAGAGAATGCGGGAAAACGTCCCCAAGATCAAGATATGGGAATCAATTCCATCAAATTTAGTCTTTCGACCTTCAAAGAAGAGAGTATTCCCGAAGCTTATCTCACATGGGAGTCCTCTTGTGAAAGGATATTTCATGTCAATGATCTTACCGAAGTAAGGAAGAGCAGTTATGCCATTACCCATTTTGAAGGTTATGCCAATACGTGTTGGGATTATGCCAAGAGGTTAAAAAATGTATTAAATGAGGGACAACCCCCTCCATGGTATGTATTGAAGGGACTTATGAGGCAACGGTATTTGCCAGAGAGTTATAGACATGAGCTTCTTTCCAGGTTATAAAACTTGAGACAAGGTAGCAAGAGTGTATGGTTTATTATGATGAGTTCCAATAATTAATTTTAAAGCCTCGATCACCGAGAGGAACAAGTAAACCAAGACATCATACGCTTCAAGGTTGGGTTGAATAAAGACATCTCATCATGCATGACTCTTCACAAGTTTGAGACCATAGATGGTATCTTCCAAGCGACCTTAGAAATTGAAAAGGAGATCAAAGAGAAAGCGGCTTACAAATTAAAGGGTCATCCATCAACTACTACTTGGGGTAAGAACAAAGAGTTAGCTCAATCATCCACGGGTTGGAACAAGAACAAGGATTACAAGTTCAGTGATAGAAAGCCCATAGAGAAGACCATTCCAAAGTACCCTCCAAGAAATGAAGGTAACAAGTATCCTACTTCCAATCCTAAAGGATTCCAATGCTTTAAATGTCAAGGGTGGGTACATAAGGCAAATGAATATCCCAACCAAAGAAATGTGATCCTTATGGAAGGGAAATTGTCTTATCTTAGAGAAAATATGGGATTAGAAGCAGATGAGAATGATGATAAGTCTAAAGATAAGAGCAAGTAGAAGATGAGATACAAGAGAAGGAAGATGAAGAAGATACTTGGCTGATAACACTCAACTCACTTCCATGTTTGAAGGGTGAGGTAGTCGTTGTCAATAACCCAACTCGAGTTGGGGTCAAATCCACAAGGAGCGAATTACAAATTTCAAGTCCTAAGGGTGCTCTAATTACTAAAAGGTTACCCAGAATTCTAACAAACACGAGATGTAAAATAAACCCGGGGAATTGATTTGGGATTTGTTTGTAATGATTTTTGGTTAACAACGCTCGAATATGACCCTTTTGACTTAAAATCAAAATTTGAGGAGATCTTGGGATTATGTCTACCTAAAAGTAAAAGCATGTGGGTTGATGATGGTTTAACATGAAACTTAGTTATTAACAAAAGGATGGGCTAGGTCGAAGATCATTGTGGTTAATCTTTCAATAAAACCATAATGATTTCACCAATTTGCTCTTCCGAGCACCTAACAAGTGTGCAATTCATAATCAACCAAATCCTCAATCAAGCATCCCTATTTCTGAGATGATTCTCTTGATATGATTTACACTTTAATTACACTTATTTCTAAGATTGCAAAAGGTAGTACATCATAGGCTTAATTGTCCACCATTGCCATGTCCTCCTATAACCCTCTTTCAAGGATGTTATGGGTTGCCTCATGCTCACCTTCATCCCTCTTTTAAAGATGATGAAGGGTTTATAGAGTTTAGGTTTTTCACCCATCAAACCCATTTAGAGATTTAGGGTTTTCACCCACAAATTCCAACTCATAAATTCAAGCAATGGTGAAATCCATACTCAACAACTAACAACCATGCAAACATAACAACACTCATACACACAATTACATTTTAGTTCAATATAATCCCAACACTAATTTACTTAACTACTCATGAAAAAAGTAAATAAAGATATACCATAAGGATTATCCAAAGTATTCATTCTTCACAAAATAATAAGAAATCAAGCCTCCATAATTATTTACACACTTGCCCATTAGGGTTTCTTACTTCAAATTCAAAATTGTCTATGAGGTAAGAAATACCCAAAGAAAAAAGGGTTTTTGACTATATAAGGTTTGGAATTCATATATGCAATTTTACAAAACTGCCTTAGGTCATATTCCTCCTAAACCACAATCACGCAGGTTAGACCGCGATCGCAGCTACGCAACTGTGGTTGTGATTTGCAATCGCACTATGCTGACCGTCTTGACTAACCATGATCGTAGCTTAGGGACCGCAATAGTGGTAATTGAGTCTAAACTGCTCCAGGTCTCCAGCTGCACTCCTTTTGCTTCCATTTGATCCCTTTTGAGCTCCAATCCATATCTTTTTACCTTCTCAACTATATACCTGCAAAATGTGGATATTAGTGCATTTAAATCATGATGATTTCTTATTTTCTTATACAAAACCTGGTAGTGTGCACAAATGTTTGGTGCAAATTAGTGTTAAAATCACCACTCATCAACACCCTCAACTTAAAACCTTACTTGTCTTCAAGCAACACCACCCTTTTCTATGAGACAATTTCATATGTATGCCTTTATTCTATCACCCAAAGATAATGATGACTTCAACTTGATTACTACCATAAAAAGCTCTTTGCAAATGGGCAAAATAGTTTTAACTACACCCCTTTAACATAAAATGGATTATTTGAATGATGCAATAGAATTTGTGTAGCAACCATGTAACAACTACTAACACTCTAAAAATGACTCACTTGTTGACCACAACTATATTATACTTCCTTTTATTTTATTGTGCGGAAGATGACAAAATCACTCATCTCAACTTGTTCACATGCCTCCTCATAAGAAAGAAAATTTCACAGACCTAGTTACCAATCATACAACAAGAAATTTTAGTGCAAACACTCTCTCTCACTCAAGAAATATCCGTGTTAACAAGTATCATGCCATAGGCTTGCTCCTATTTTCAATCGCCACTACAATGACCATACTTGGTTGGGAATCATAAAGAACTTTTTGAGCTTGTAATGTAGGTTTAGGGTAGGGTAAGATATCAACTTAGGACAGTAAGGCTAAACCCTCCTTGAACTTTGATGATAGGCGTATTTACACGCCTAAAGCACCTTAATTTACCCATATTTTAGCTAAGTTTTGAGAACAAAATATATAATTCATGCACTTTTAGTCCTTTTTCCTGTAAGTGAGCTAACAAACGTGATTAGCAAGTTTTCAGGTATAAACGATGAAGATTCCAGCACTTTATGGATAACTTGACGCCCAAGGAAGCTTCACGAAAGAAGGAAAGCAGCGTTTGGACGCCTATGGACTGAAAGTGATGCATGGATAACTTGTCCCGGGCAAAAACAGCATTTCTAAAGACTTTGGGGATCAGCAGTAACTTAGTAGGATTAGGATAAGGATGCAGTAACCTAGTAGGATTAGGATAAGAATGCAGTAGCCTAGTAGAAATAGGATATGGGTGTTATAAATACCCTATGTTGCTGAAGTTTTTATTATTATCTCTCTTCATTCATACAATTCATTCAACTTACTCATTTTTTTTCAATTAATTCTTCTTCCCTTCTCTTCATCTATTCGACTTTTTAATTTTCATTACAAGAGAAATGCTATTTGCAAGGAATTCACGCCACAAGCACTACCAAAGCATACTTCACGTTAGACTCTTATTTTGGTATAATGATAATGTCTATTGTGATTTCCATTGCACTCATGAATAGCTAAACTTCTCTGTTAGGGTTATGGAAGCCTTATGAGATACTATCTATTGCTATGAGTTTGTGAATTCTCGACACGTATGTTGCTTATATCATTACTCTCTTTATCTTAATTTAAATTCTTGTGGTTGCAAACATATAGAATACGCCAGTATAGCATTAACTTGTTCGAAAGAAAAGTTACATATCTGGAAAAGAGAGAATGTCAAGGAAATAGGTCTACTAAACCCTGTTTAAAAGTTAGTGTTGTAGTTGGATTAACCTCTTGGAGAATTCGTACCATTAGATACGCTTTAAGCTCGAAAGAGTTAAAGTGAAATAATCCTTGATGGTCGAAAGACGCCTGGATTTACCATAGAATACGAATCTCTGTAAGCACATGCATGTCTGAATTCCGCATAACTCATAGCCAATAGATACGTAGAACTCATAAGGTGGACATAACCCTAACTCTCAATTCTCATTGATTAAAACCTACCAAGTATTCCGTTTTTACTCTACTATTTTGTTTACATTATTTGCACGCACAAAATCCCCCTTTTATTCGCAGAACATTCATCAAAAGTCTAATAATCGTCGCTTACTTAGTGACCAAGTATTCCCTGTGGGATTCGACACCCAACCCAGTTGGGTTCTATATTTGACGACGACCGCTTACACTCTTACGAGAGCTGTAGTTTGAGCGTTATCAAAAATTGGCGTCGTTGCCGGGGAATACAGTTGTCAACTAAGTTTGTGATAATTACTAGACCCTTTGGTCAAAGATTCTCGTATTTTACTTTTAGTTGTTGTTTTTGTTTTCTGCAGGTTTTGTTCAGTGCATGCCCCATACTCGAAGTTCGGGACAACCATTACTACCCATAAACCCTAAACCGCAACTTATTGGAAGGATGGAGGCACAACGTGACATTGAAAGAAGGGTTGCTCAACAGGAGCAGGCTAGACTAGCTGCACTGGCAGCTGCTCAAGTACATCAACAGAATATTGATAACCCAGGTCGGGCAACAAATCCTGATGATGAGGACCTGGGTGATGATGAGTTACTGAATCCTAGGCGTGCAGATGAAGTGGCAGCACCCATGTAGAGGAGAGATCGCCAAGCTAGACTAAGGCCTGATCGCCAAGCTATGCAGATTCCTTTTGATGATGATGATGACGATATGGATGGAGCTGGTGCTACAGGAGCTATTATTCCTCCACTCTTGGCACCCGGAGCTAAGTTCAATATCACTAGCACCATGATTCAGTTATTGCAGCTCAACGGATTATTTGGTGGACTTGCAGGCGATGATCTGAATATGCATCTGATCAACTTCATCTCTACATGCAAGTCATTCGACAATCCAGGCGTTGGACAGAATGCAATTCGGCTGCGTTTATTTCCATTGTCTCTATCTGGGGAGGCAACTCTATGGTTGAATGGGCTAACTCCTGATTCTATTACTAATTGGAGGCAGTTGAAAGACGCTTTCCTAGAAAGATTCTTTTCGCCATCCAAGAGAGCACAGTTGAGAGATGAAATCAGCAATTTTCGACAGCTTCGAACTGAAGCTCTCCACGAAACATGGGAGAGGTTCAAGACGACGCTTATGTGGTGCCCAAACCATCATATGACCAATGTCCACTTGATGGAGATATTATACAGATCTTTGAATTCGGTGACTAAGCCAGTGGTTGATAATGCAGCAGGTGGGTCATTCATGGACCTCACTTTTATTCAGGCAAGTGATATGTTAGATCGTATGACAAAGCAAAGTAGAGCTTGGCATACCAGGGATTCTGAGGTAGCAAGCTCTACTGTATCGATTGGCATGACTGCAGAACAGAGGCGAAGAGATAAGGAACGTGATCAAGATATGGCGCACATGAAAACACAGATGGATCTTCTTACCAAGCATTTATTATCAGGGAAGACCGAAAAAGTCAAAGCAGTTGCGTCAAAAGAAAGAGACGAATCCGACTCCGAGGAACAAGCCAACTACTTGAATAATCAGGGGGGGTTTCGAGGCAATGCCTAAGGAAACCAAGGTCGGAACTATTATGATAAATCTGGATACAAGGACCGCGATCAAGGTAGTTGGAAGAATAAGACTGACAGGAGTGGTTTGTATATTCCTCCTGGAAATCATGAGGCCACGGCATCTGGTTTGGGGAAGATGTCTATGGAAGATATGATGGCAAAGCTGCTGAAAGGAGTTGAGGCAACTAATACGGAAGTGAATGAGGTGAAGAACGATTTGTCTTCAATAAATCAATTGGTTGACTCGCATTCTACTGCAATAAAGCAACTAGAGCAGCAATTGAGTCAACTTTCAGCGGCATTCAATCAAAGAAAAGCTGGAACCTTACCTAGCGACACTGTGCAAAACCCAAGAAATGGCGGATCGTGTATGGCTATTACTACCCGGAGTGGTAAAGTGTTGGAAAATCTATCCAAAGGCAAGCAGGTAGTTGATGATAGAGCAGAGAATGTTGATGAAGCAGAGTTTGAAGATGCCGTAGAAGCTGAAGTGAGTGCTCATGATGTTACACCTAGACGTCACCAGCCTGAAAAGAGTGATAATCGGAAGCAAGATAAAAAGGAAGTGGTGGAGAAAACGATTCCTCTTCCACCACCACCTTTTCCTCAGAGACTGAAGAAGAAGGCTGATGACACCAGGTTCAGTAAATTCATGACCATGTTGAAGCAGCTAACTATCAATGTTCCGTTGGTGGAGGCACTGGAACAGATGCCTGGGTATGCTAAATTCATGAAGGATCTTTTGACAAAGAAGAGGGCAGCAAGTTATGAGTTGTCGGATACTGTTCATCATTGCAGTGCAATCGCTACCAGATCACTAGTTCAGAAGAAGGCTGACCCCGGTGCTTTCACTATCCCTTGCACGATTGGATCGTTGGATTTTGCCAAGGCACTGTGCGATCTGGGTGCTAGCATCAATTTGATGCCACTATCCGTCTATAGGAAGTTGGGGTTAGGTGACCCTACACCAACCAATATGCGGCTTGTGATGGCAGATAGGTCGGTAAAATGACCTGTGGGTATCTTGAATGATGTGTTGGTAAAGGTTTCTACCTTCATCTTTCCTGCAGACTTTGTCATTTTGGATTGCGAGGTGGATTCTGAAGTTCCCATAATCTTGGGATGCCCTTTCCTCGCAACTGGAAGTGTGCTTATTGACATGAGAGATAATGAGCTTTTATTTCGAATGAATGACGAAGTGATTCATTTTGATTTGTGCAAATCGATGAAGCAGCCAAGAGATATGGATGTGTTCTCAGTAGCTGATGTTCATTATGAAGATAAGAAAGCATTATCTGTAGAGAAACAGCTTACTGTTGAGCCATGGTCTGTTGCGCTGCTGAATGTTGAGCATGAGGATGATGAAGATTATGAAGAAACTATGTGTGCTCTAACAGAAATAGGGTCCTATTCTCATACTCCTAAATAGCCGGACCTTGATCTTAAGAATCAACCGTCACCAACAGCGAAGACTTCCATTGAAGAGCCCCCAGTGCTAGAATCGAAAGAGCTCCCCAATTATCTAAGGTATGCATGCTTGGGAAGTAGAAATACACTTCCGGTGAGTGTGACGGATGATTTAAGTGAACAGCACGTAGAGGCTCTCATCTCTGCTCTGAAGAGATACAAGAGAGCTATGGGTTGGACTATTGATGATATAATTAGTATCCCTCCTGGGATATGTATGCACAAGAGTCATATCGAAGAAGATTGCATGCCTACAAGTAAGCATCAGCGTCGTCTGAATCCATTCAGAAAATGATGCCCCATCTATCTCGATGAAGTCTAAGTAATCGAGATAGCTATGTCGTGCCGCGACAATAAATCAAGCGCTTGGTGGGAGGCAACCCATCATTTTTAATTGTTTTTTTTCTTAAGATTTTTTTGAGCCACGACCAAAACTAAGGCGCTTGGTGGGAGGCAACCCATCGTTCTAATCGTATTTGTTGTTTTTTAGTAAGTGTATGTGCAAGAGGTATAAAGGAGGAGATTGGTTTCAAATTTTGATTTGGAATTATTGCATGTTGAAGGTGGTAAGTTAGGAATGAAGAAGCAAAAGGCTATGGGTTAGGCATTGCCTATGAAAATATAGGCAAAGAACAAGGCAAGGCCTATGTAAATCTAGGCCACGAACAAGGCATGGCCTATGCTATGGCCTAATATCTCGGATTCTAGAATGCCATAGCATAGGCACCGCCTATGCTCAACAATGCCATAGCATAGGCGCCGCCTATGCAAAAGTATTTTGTCTCTGAATCTAGTATGCCATGGCATAGGCGCCGCCTATGCCTAACAATGCCATAGAATAGGCGCCGCCTATGCCAAGCATAGGCAAAGCATTAGGCGCCGCCTATGGTCACTTTTGGCCTCCAAATCCAATTCCAAATGGGTCAAAACCCGACCCAAGCTTGTCCTATAAATAGAACCTTAGTCTTAGAACAAAAATGCATTGCAAATTCAACCTAAGTTCCGCCTACCTCTCCAAAATCTCTCAAAAATTTTCCTTTTGCTCTTTTACTTTGCAAGAACATCTTCCGAGGCCATCAACCAAGTAAGTACTTCTTTGTTCTTCTTTTATATTCCGTAAGTACTACACTACTACGCCTATAATGAATTGTTAAATCTTGAAGTAGTATTGGTGATTTGAATGTGATTGATTTGTTGTGATACATCTCGTTGAGTGAAAGAATACGTGTGGGTGTTCTTGATTTTGTTCCGACTTGTATTTGATTGTTATACACTGTCATACTTTTGCGGAGTCGACATGGTGAAGTTAATTGCATAATCTTCAAAATTGAATACTTGAATGTTTTAATGACTCGTTCATTGAGATAAAGATCATGATTGAATACAAGCATGAGATGTTGTGATTATTTCTATGCCATAACTTGATACGATCTCTATGTAGTAGTCTTGTTCAAAAAGTGCATTAATCCAAACATGAAAGTATGATCAAGATTACATGAAATAGAGTTGGAAAGGATAGTTAAGACGACATGAAATTATGACTGTGCTGAACATATTGTTGGAACATAACGCCTAAACGTATATCAATGAAGTCTGAGTAATCGACAATGTTCACTTAATTAGTTTGTGCCAACAAATTAAGTGTGGGGTGGTGCCACTACTATTTTTTTTGTTGAATGTATCTACCGAGATGAAGCTAACATGACTATCATTTTAATCTCAGGTACAATGGCACCAAAAGCACGCCAAGGAAAAGACAAAGCAACCACCTCACAGAAAGGCCAGAAAAGGGGAAGAAAAGAGCAAGATAAATCCTCCTCACTACAAATACCTCAACGCACTTTTGGATCAAGTGGGTACAATTTGAGGAAACTCTGAGGATGACGACTCTGATGATGATTCCGACGCAGGGGGAATGACCCCAGACATAGAAGAGGAGTCCGACTAATCAGGTTTTCCATATTTATTTTCCACTGAGGGCAGTGTGTCCCGTCTAAGTGTGGGGTGCTGGTATTCGTATGTTGTACTTCTTTGCCTATATTTATGGTCATATTTTTTTTATTTGTCGTAGATTTTGATGCATGAAATTGTTCTGATAAGCGGCATGGTGTTATGACAAGAGTTTGTGCTAGAATCATTACTATTGAGACATTTAGGCTCTAAATGTGACTCATTATGTGATAAGTGTGTGGTTTAATTCCTTCATCTTTTGGGTCAAGAGTCTGTATTGCTCCCAATAAAGTCGACCATGTGCCTTGTGTGTGTGAGGTGATAGTATATTCTGTGTTTGTGGCTGATGCTAGAACTTGCCTGGTGTGTGTAAAGTGAAATAAAGAGTGTGAGTCTAGGAGATGATTTAGGCATTTCTTTGGCAACCGATACTTGTTTACCTTCGTTTTACCTACCCGTGGACATTATCCTAGTCAACCCCTTTGAGCCTTTAGCCATTTTCTTTAACAGCCTCATATGTAGCCTAATCCATTTTTTCAAGACCATAATTTGATCCAAATTCCTAAGCGCTTTAAATTGTAAATTCATGTGACAAAATAAGAGGAAATTGGATGAGTGTGATGCGTTAGAATGTATTGGTGCTTGAATTTGTTATGAAAAAGAATTGCTATCATAGAGGTGTGTTATGAAAAGAAAAATAAAAAGAAAACTAAAAAGTTAGTTATGTTTAAAATTGAAAAACAAAAGAGGTGAGAAGGGGTGGTAGATTAAAAGAAAGTAGAAAGGTTGTTTGAAAGAAAGTGTAAATGGCATAATGTGATGTATTAAAGCGCTTAGGGAACTTAGTCACTATTTCTGGCCAAAATAGTCCTACCCGTCCTTTAGCCTACATTACAACCTGTAAAAACCTATTTGATCCTAAGCTTAGCATTCTGATATTAGTAGAGCATTACACTAAGGGCAAGCCTATGGTCATCAGTTGCAACATATGAATTCTTTGTGAGAGTGAGAGAAAGGATAATCTTATACCCATGTTCTGAAAAATGCAATATTTGAGAGTGATTATGGGTAATATCTTATGTGAGACACACATGGTTGATGAGTTTTGGGTAGTCTTGTATGATTCTTTGTGGCTTAACTTGTGGATACGAATTAACCATCATCACGAGTCTATATTAGAGGTTAAATTTTTTCTAGAAGTGATTAGAAAACTACTCTTTGTTAATAATTGTTGTGCCTGTCTTGATGAATATTTTGTGTTGTTACTGTGAAACCCTAAGTAGATGTTTATATGGACATGATATATTGTTCGAGGACGAACAAAGCTTTAAGTGTGGGGTGTTGATGATAGGCGTATTTACACTCCTAAAGCACCTTAATTTACCCATATTTTAGCTAAGTTTTGAGAACAAAATATATAATTCATGCACTTTTAGTCCTTTTTCCTGTAAGTGAGCTAACAAACGTGATTAGCAAGTTTTCAGGTATAAACGATGAAGATTCCAGCACTTTATGGATAACATGACGCCCAAGGAAGCTTCAAGAAAGAAGGAAAGCAGCGTTTGGACGCCTATGGACTGAAAGTGATGCTTGGATAACTTGTCCCGGGCAAAAACAGCATTTCTAAAGACTTTGGGGATCAGCAGTAACTTAGTAGGATTAGGATAAGGATGCAGTAACCTAGTAGGATTAGTATAAGTACGCAGTAGCCTAGTAGGAATAGGATATGGGTGTTATAAATACCCTATGTTGCTGAAGTTTTTATTATTATCTCTCTTCATTCATACAATTCATTCAACTAACTCATTCTCTTTCAATTAATTCTTCTTCCCTTCTCTTCATCTATTCGACTTTTTAATTTTCATTACAAGAGAAATGCTATTTGCAAGGAATTCACGCCACAAGCACTACCAAAGAATACTTCACGTTAGACTCTTATTTTGGTATAATGATAATGTCTATTGTGATTTCCGTTGCACTCATGAATAGCTAAACTTCTCTGTTAGGGTTATGGAAGCCTTATGAGATACTATCTATTGCTATGAGTTTGTGAATTTTCGACACGTATGTTGCTTATATCATTACTCTCTTTATCTTAATTTAAATTCTTGTGGTTGCAAACATATAGAATACGCCAGTATAGCATTAACTTGTTCGAAAGAAAAGTTACATGTCTGGAAAAGAGAGAATGTCAAGGAAATAGGTCTACTAAACCCTGTTTAAAAGTTAGTGTCGTAACTGGATTAACCTCTTGGAGAATTCGTACCATTAGAACGCTTTAAGCTCGAAAGAGTTAAAGTGAAATAATCCTTGATGGTCGAAAGACGCCTGGATTTACCATAGAATACGAATCTCTGTAAGCACATGCACGTCTGAATTCCGCATAACTCATAGCCAATAGATATGTAGAACTCATAAGGTGGACATAACCCTAACTCTCAATTCTCATTGATTAAAACCTACCAAGTATTCCGTTTTTACTCTACTATTTTGTTTACATTATTTGCATGCACAAAATCCCCCCTTTATTCGCAAAACTTTCATCAAAAGTCTAATAATTGTCGCTTACTTAGTGACCAAGTATTCCCTGTGGGATTCGACACCCAACCCAGTTGGGTTCTATATTTGACGACGACCGCTTACACTCTTACGAGAGCTGTAGTTTGAGCGTTATCAAACTTCTACATCATACTCCTTTCACTTTTTGCTATTAGGCCATTTCTTTTTCTTTACTATTTTGCCTACTTTGCCATTTCTTGGTTTTCCCAGTTTCTTCTTTCCCTCTCCTTTTGTTTGTACATAAATAATGCCTTTATTTCCTTTGTGGGATATTTTCCTATTTGTGATTGTTTTGCTTTATTATCTTACGCTTGTAGGAACTTTTTTATGATTCTATGGCCCAACTATACCTCTTTTTTTAACTTCTACCACCCCCAACTTAGGCTTTTAGCCTCAAATTTTATTCCTAAGGTCAAGGAGGGTAGGGTTAAAAAAAAAAATAGAAGGGTCACGGCTTGTAATGTGTTTGCCAAAGAAAAGTCCAAAGGCTCAAAGAGGGAGACTAGTGGTAACTCTTATGTATTGGTAGTCCTTTTAGGATAAAGTGGGATTCCAATGTCACAAGATGGCCTATGATCATTTTACCAACCAAGCACAATCAAAATTTAGCTTTGAAAGACTAAAGGGGGGAATTCTTGATGGTACAAGTACACATGAGATGAAGATAAATAAGCTCACACACATGGCATGCTAATATCGTAAAGGGGGTTAATTTTTATACCCACTCGAGACAAAAATGAAGTACCAAGTCTTTTCCTAAGTCACTTTTCGGAGTCATAATAAGAGGAAAAGTTTTGTTACAAGGTTGCTCACGTCTATGCCCTCGAATTTTTGCAAAAATTTCTGGAGAAGGAGGTTGTTTGTTTTGCATCTGCACTACACTTAATTTGCTAGACATGGAAACAACCTAAGTTATAGTCTCACATTGCAAGCTATAGAATGGGTAGACCACTCATATGGCTACTCAGACTTCGCCAATAGATATGAATGTGATCCCAAATCACTAATATTGTAGGTACTCAGACTTCCCTTTCATTTATGGCCTTGATGCCTCGGGTACTCAGACTTTCCCTGCATCCATGGCTAAAAACCCAATTATGACATTTTTCCCTTAAGAATGTCTTCACTCAGTCTATCATAGGAAAAAGATCATTAAACAGAGATAAAATAAAGTAACAAACTAAGAATATAATAACTAATTCAAGCAAATGTGGGGCACCATTAGAGTGACCAAATATTACAGACCAAATTCAAATAAGAATCATCTAAGAGAGCAAAAGAGTATGAAGAAATATCAATAATACAGGCCCAAATCAAATGAATAAAGAGACAACCCCAACTGAAAAGGTAGTAGTGTCCCCACTGCATAAATATTCAAGGTTAAAAGAGATAAGGGTGCTCCCTAAAATAGCATCAAGGGCTATTATCACTCTCAAACTCTGCATCATCATCATTCTCCTCAAGATTGGACCACTCGGCTGGGGCCTCATCACTCTCCACCCAAGAGGAAGGAAGTTGATCAAAAGGTCTTAGGACCTTATATAAGCCCTTCACCCCTTTT
This sequence comes from Capsicum pubescens, assembly GCA_030864215.1. NCBI lineage: Eukaryota > Viridiplantae > Streptophyta > Magnoliopsida > Solanales > Solanaceae > Capsicum > Capsicum pubescens. Next base: position 218,133,110 of record CM061543.1, on the reverse strand, counting down.
CACATTTTGATAAAAAATTTATCTCTCTTCTACTCTCTTGTGATAATCTTTTCATGTGTGCTTCGGAGGTCTCAGTGTGATTCTGCCAAAGAGGAGTAGAATTTTCAAGCCTAGTAATGGTAGCCTCTTGCTTTTTTTATCCTCCTTGTACTTCTCATAGTCGAGCCTGGACACATAGGAATTGTGAGTGGTGGAAGGCTCTCCCAGTCCTTGGGGAAAACTAGACAAAAGCTCTCTAATGGCCGTTATATCAACTCCAATCTCCTCAAATGTTTCGGTACTATTTGACTTATGAGACTCGGGCTCAATACATGATGACTTTTACACATCGATATTTCTCTTCTTGCCTTTTCTAGGTGCGCCCTCTCCTCGAATTCTCAAGGGGTAAATAGGGGTACCGGGACGTACCCATGTATCACTAGCATACTCCCCAACCCCCGCTCCCCTACAAAGCTCAGTAATCAAAAAGGGTAAAAAGAGGTGTGTATCACTTTTTTCTTGAAATGATCCATTTCATTGACCACAAGCTGAACAATATCCAATGAGATATCGTCTAGAATGCAAGCAACCATCTGAGCACGCAGATCTGGGACTGCTGTCATGTGGGTGCATGGTAAAACTCAGCTACAAATAATGTGGAATGATATTTGAGTCTCGGAAGTGAAGTCATTCATGGAGATGTTGATTTTAGTCTTGGCCCAAGAGACTTCCTTTTTGGGACATAGTCGTTGCACCAACCAACTCCCTGGTTTACACCCCTTTGCTTTGAGCTTACCTATGTCTACATGTTGGAGCTCATAAACATCATTGATTTGCTCCACCCCAACTCTAACCATTTTTCCCCGGATCTTAATAGTCATATTGAATGGGTTTGAGAAAGACACTTCACTGATGTTGGCATAAAATTCACGAACCCATTATTCATTTGCAATGCACGGATTTGGAGTAAAACATCACCACCCTGTGGCTTTAAGTTTGTTATGAAATGCCGGTGGTTTCTCCATCACATTCTCCAAGAAAATTCCTCTTTTGGGGAGAAGCTTTATCTACGGAAGATCACTGTAGTAGTGAGTGTGGCACTCGGGTGTCATGAATTAGATGTAATCATACTTGTCCATGAGTTTGTCCTGAAATCACTAGGCACATATTATAACATTCAATGATATTTTAACTTGCAACTGTACCACATTATTCACTGAAGCTCATTGGGATGGGTGCTTAGTAGTGCTTGGCTAAAAATCAAAAGTGCAGGATTTTTGGCATAGCAGAAAATAGGCCCCAATTATTGTGATCGCGAGCCATGACCACATTCGCATTGCCACGATCGCAGTTGCTTGACCGCAGTCGTGATATCTGAGGTCGGTTTCTTTCCAGCTCCTCATGTTAAAATTTCTTCTAACTGTTTAGGCCACTAGCATGCTTTACATTATAGATTCACATGAAGACCAATTGCACTATGCTAACAAGTGCTTGAATGTGCCCTTTAACATGCAAATATCATTATTGAAAGTTCATTTGGGCAATGTGTTAAATACTTGGTGTGTACACCTCATTTGTCTACCTTTTTCACACATTTTTGGGTACTCAAGATTTCCCCACTAGTGTGCACACCTTACTCAAGTAGAAAACAACACACCAATACCAAGTATGACAACATGGAAAACATAACATGAAGTATGGATTCATGACACCTACCGAATTTAGGATACAAGAGGGATTCAAGGATTCTATTGGAGAACTCACAAACATGGTCAGAATTTATCCCAATTAGAGAGTAAAACTTGATAGAGAGTGTGAGGGACCTGGGGAATCAATGATTTAAATAGCTGAAGTGGTTGTGACCATGGTCAAGTGACTGCGATTGTGGACATGCGGATGGCCGCAATCGCACCTATGGAACGTCATCATGATAACTGAGAGCATTTCTGCTCCCATGTTTTCCCCTGTTCAGCTCTTTTCTCAATTTACACAGATTTTACCCCTATTCAGTTTTCAATGCAAATTTTGCACACTTCCCCCTTTTCAAGGTCATCAAATGACTCCTTAGTTCTATAAATGCATGAGTTATTCATATAGAAAAACTAACATCTATGCTACAAACACATAACAAAAAGGATACAAGCCACTTTCGTGGCATTTGTGGGTTGCCTCCTGCATAGCGCCTTAGTTATTATCGTGGCACGATGTCTTCCTTCTTTAATTCTCAAGGGGGTCCTCAAATCCCTCCTCATTTACCTTCTCACTCTCAACATCCACCACAGACACCACTTGAAGCTCTGCGGTTTGCTTCTTTGTCTTGCAAATTTTGAAAAAGACCTTATCCTTTTGCACCCTAAACTTCATTTCCACCATTTCTAAATCGACAATGGCTCTTTTGGTGGATAATAAAGGACAAACAAAGATGATAGGTACCTCTTGGTCCATTTCACAATCCAATACAACGAAGTCCTCCGAAAGTGTAAACTTGTCTACTTTAACAAGGACATCAAAAAAAAATTCCACCGGTCTTTTAATCGACTGGTCTGCCATTAAGAGTTGCATAGAGGTCGGTGTAGGGGCATCCAATCCAAGCTTCTCGTAGATGACAAAAGGCATTAAGTTGATGCTGGTATTAAGGTCACATAGAGCTTTTGCAAACACATGTTTCCTTATTGTGCAAGGAATGGTGAATGCTTCGGGATCGTCTTTATTTTCCATAACCTTACTATCCATGATAGCACTACACCCATGAATGACCTCAATGGTGTCACCTTCGACAAGCTTATTTTTGGACATTAATTTTTCATTAACTTAACATATCTCGGGATCTCTTGGATTGCCTCGAGCAACGGGATGTTTATCAATGGATTGCTAAGTTTTGCCATGAACTTCCTCAATTTGTCACCTTCCTCTTTTTTATGCAATTATTGAGAGAATGGGGGAAGAACTTAGATTGTGTACCTTGCTCCACTTTGTGGCTTTTTAACCTCAACCACTTCTTCGTCACTTTTATCGATCTTTTTCTCATCATTTTCTTCTCGACTTTAAGGTAATACCTCTTTTGCTTTAGCTTTGGGCATTTTCTCACTCAAATCTCTTTTATAGGGCTCATCAAGTGTATTTCCACTCCTTGTGACAATTGCTAGAACTTGAGCATCATTCTTTGGATTAGCAATCATGTCACTAGGGAGTCCACCTCTTGGCCTACATTTAGTTGCATAGAGATTTACCTAATTTGGGTCTCCAATTGCTTGATAGAGGCGGGTTAAGAGAAGTCACCTTTTAACTCATGGACCATTTTATCTGTATTATCCACTCTATTCAATATTCTTGCTAACACATCCTCGGTCTTGAATTTTTTGGGGTCGATGACACTTGACTCCTTGGTCTTAGCTCGATCATGAAGTGTAACATAAAGGTCATAATTATGCTCCCTATCCTTCCAATCTCTATCCTGCTCGTGGTCCATCTAACCTTGATTCCCACCTTGGCTTTGATAGGTGGGGCGGGAACCCACTAAGTAGTTATCCAAATACCAGATTTCCTCATCCAACTTCTTTTCTTCTTTATCATCTTCATAAGATTTTGATGCTACTGCATTTACCGCTTTCACAGGTGCACCCATAACATGTTTTGTCAAGCATTCAAGTTGGGTCATTATTTTTGCCATGGTATCCTTCTTATCTTCATTTCACTTTCTTTGTTCATTATCAACCATGGAAGTAGCGGAAGGGATCTTGGGAACTTTGGTATCTTGGGTATGCCAACCCCGGTTTTGCTTTGACACTTTTCCTATCAATAGAAAGGCAGCATGGTGGTGCATCTTCACTATGGAGCCACCCACCGCATTATCCACCACCGTTTGTTTAATGGATCAAGGGAATGATAGAAGATCTCAAGAAGCATCTTCTCTGGGACTTCATAATTTGGGCATTGGGACAATTTTCCATTAAACCGTTCCCAAGCTTCAAACAATAGCTCTCCATTCATTTACCAAAATTCACAATCTCATCCCATTTTTGAAGAATTTTCAATGGTGGGAAGTATCTATAAAGAAACAACAAAGTAAACTTATCCCAAGATGTAATTAAGCCAGATAAAAGTGAGCGAAGCCATAAAACCTCCTCGCACGTTAGTGAGAACGAGAAGAGGGGAGCCAGATGGATTCTTGAGTAATGTGTGCTATATTGAATGGAACACACACTTCCACAAAATTCTTAATAGTAAAAGCATATGGGTTAATGATAGTTTAACATAAAACTTAGTTGTTAACTATGGGATAGGCTAGGTCAAAGATCATTATGGTTAATCTTTCAATAAAACCACAACGATTTCACCCATTGGATCTTTCGAGCACCTAACAAGTGTGCAATTCGTAATAACCCAAAACCTCAATCAAGCATGCATCTTTCTAGGATGATGCTCTTGACATTATTTACACTCCAATTACACTTACTTCGAAGATTGCAAAAGGTAGTAAACTATAGGCTTACTTGTCCACCATTGCCTTGTCCACCTATAACCTTCTTTCAAGGATGTTATGGGTTATCTCATGTTCACCTTCATCCCTCTTTCAAGGATGATGAAGGGTTTCTAGAGTTTAAGGTTTTCACCCATCAAACCCATTTGGAGATTTGGGGTTTTCACCCATAAATTCCAACTCATAAATTCAAGCAATAGTGAAATCCATACTCAACAACTAACAATCATGCAAACACAACAACACCCACACACACAATTACACTTTAGTTCAATATAATCCCAAGACTAATTTACTTAGATACTCATGAAGAAAGTAAAGAAATATATAACATAAGAATTATTTGAAGCATTCATTCCTCATAAAATGCTAAGAAATCAAGCCTCCATAATTAGTTACACACTTTCCCAATTAGGGTTTCTTACTTCAAATTCAAAATTGTCTATAAGGTAAGCAATACCCAAAGAAGAAAGGGGTTTTGCCTATATAAGATTTGGGATTCGTCTATGAAATTTTACAAAATTGCCCTGGGCCATATTTCCGCTGAACCGCAATCGTGCAGGTTCGACCGCGACTGTGGCTATGTGACCTTGGTTATGCTTTGTAATCTCACTATGCTGACCATCTTGACTGACTGTGACCACAACCTGAGGACCATGATCGTGGTAACTGAGGTTGAACTGCTCTAGGTCTCCAATTGCACTCCTTTTGCTTTCATTTAATCCCTTTTGAGCTCCAATCCATATCTTTTAACCTTCTCAAATATATACATGCAAAATATGGATATTAGTGTATTTAAATCATGATGATGTCACATTTTCTTTTACAAAACCTGGTAGTGTGCATAAATATTTTGTGAAAATGAGTGGTATAATCACCACTCATCATTGGCAAGGTGGTGAGCTTGAAGTACCTAACTTTGTCGTAAGGCGAGTCATGGTTAGTAAGGCTTAGGATGATCCGAGTCAAAGGGAGAATTTTTCCATACCAAATGTCTTATTAAAGGAGGTGTGTGCTCAATGATCATTGATAGTGGTAATTGTACTAATGTTGCTAGTGCCACCATGGTTGACTTATTGAATCTACCTACTACCAAACTGTAAGACCCTATAAATTCCTTGGCTTAATTCAGTCCTTTTATGCTTGTTTAGGGGGTCCCATACTTAGAAAATTCAAGCTAAGTTTCCAGACTTAGTTTATTTTGGCCTTCGAAAGTTCACAATCTTATTTCGCGATCTTAACATTCTTAAGTGGTGTATATTTCCATTAATTCATGATCAGGAAGGTCAATACGTGTTCTCGAGCAAGTTTTGGATTTTTTGAACTCGTTTCGACCACGTTCGAAATCCCAAAATAGGGAACGAACGCGATCTTGGTGCGCCACGTCACCAATCATATTGGTTGATATTGTTGCAGGTTGTCAGGGTCAAAGTAGTAAGGCTTGACGCGATGATGGTGCGATGCGTCGACTATCGCATCGATGTCATGACGCGCCGTGTCGCTAATAGCGTTGGTGCCTAGTTCTCAGTCATTTAAATGTCCGCATTTTTAAGGGTAAAAGGGTCAATTTCCCACCCCTATATAAGTGTAAAACACGAGATTAAGCCCTATTTCAACCATAATATAGCCACTTCTCTCAAAATCCTCTCAAGAACAAGTTAGGGTTTTCAATTGGGGATCCAAATTCAAGGAAATTCCACCGTCAATCTTCGTAGAATCAAGAACTAAGGTATGCGTAGTGTTCATTTATGGATTCCTTCCACCTATGAAGTTTATGAATCAAGTTTTAAATCATGTATTATGAATATTTTGTTGTGGGTTGATTATGTTCATAAGATTATGATGATGTGATTCCCAAGCTGGAGTCCTTATGTATTGTTCATGAAACTATGATAATTTGTGGCTTGAAATCTATAAGTTTAGTCGATTCATGGAGTTTTAAAGTGATAATTTGATAATTATACCTATGCCTTAAGCTGTGCATGCAAGGTGTTTGATAAAATGCCTAAGGAACTAGAAATTATGCATCATAACTTAATTATGACCCAAATGATAAGTGCATGCTTTACCCTTATGATCACAATGACTTCTATGATATTGTTGTGAATTATAAATGTTTTATAAAATGCTCATGAGACTAGCTGATGAAATGATGACATGTTTATATGTTTTCCCCATTCATGTAAAAGTAATGCATCTCGAGTGGTTGTTGAAATGTCTAAATGAATTAATGATAAACATATAGCCATTGTTGAGCTTTTAAGATTATGCCATGATTTACTTATTATACTATCGAGTCTTGGGGGTACTTGTACCCGACAATTTAGTTATGTGCCTAGAGCCAGTGTCAGTTTTCACGATACTCATAATCAAGCCATGACCAGTAGAACTCAGTCAGTCATGTGACTTAGGAAAATTTAGTAAATTTAGTATTTGTCCAGTAATCTCAGTGATCTCAGAAATATCAGTAATCTCTGTAATCTCAGTCAGTTATCAGATCTCAATAGTATTCAGTTCAGACCTCAGTAACTCAGTCAGCTAGCAGAACTCAGTAGCATTCTGTCATTTGACAGAATTCAATAGTATTCTATCATTTACCAGAACTTAGAGAACTCAGTCCAGTCAGTAAAAACTGTACCATCAGTAACAGCTCAGTCATGCCAAGTATGAACTAGGAAAACCAATTCAGTGTCTATTCAGTTGGGAGTAGGATTCAGTATCAAGTGAACCCAGGGATGAGGAATCACCTGTTAGCCAGTATAGGGTGTGATCCTTAGTAGCAATCCCTACATTCCAGAACTACGTAGCCAGCGTAGGTTGAGATGTACCCCTATGAGTCTAGGAACTATATACCTTCTATAATCTCAGTTTTAGATTCAATCTCAGTAGTAGAACTCAGTTTACTTCTATAGATATCAGGATTATCAGATACAATCGCTCAGCTCCGTACGAAACTCAGTTAGTTGCATCAGAATTAGGACTGTCAGATACAGTCATCCAGTTCAGTCTAGAACTCAGATAGTTTTTCAGATTCAGGACTATCAGATACAGTCACTCAGTCCAGTAAAGAACTCAGATAGTTTCTCAGTATCAGTATACTCAGTTATCAGTAATATAGTACCAGTAATCTCAGATATCGGTTACCTGTAAACTCCATAATTCATATCATCAATAGACTCAGTTATTTAGTATTCCAGTATTAGTAAACTCAGATGTCAGTACATCAGTATTCAGTATTGTCACGACCCTAATCCCAGTTTATGTATTCATGCATGTATTTCTCACGCGCTCATGTTCAAGTCATCATCCAGTTATTATTGTTCATGTATATGAACCCTTGCATTCCGCTTACCTCACTTGCATACCAGTACATTCAATCGTACTGACGCATTTGCGCTATGGTTTTTTATACCATAGGTTTAGAAGCACGAGCTCCCGAGCATCCTTAGTAGATTAGACATTCAGAAGCTAGACTAACAGTGAGTCCTCATCATTCGAGAATAGCATATTTATTTTATTACTTTATTATTTCAGTAGTTAAGAGTGAGTTGGGGACATGTCCCATTAACTCCACAGTTATCAGACAGTTTAGAGGCTTTCAGAAAACAGCATATTTCAGACAGTATATTTAAGTTTTGGGTATTGTTATACCCCATTATAGACATTATTTTATATTCAGTATTAGTTTAGTTTTGAAACTTCTGGTCTTACAGCTTATATTCTGCATATTTATAGTATACTATTCAGTGCTCAGTTACAGATATCAGTCATGGGCTAGCTAGTGGTCTTTCGGGGTCATGAGCATCGTGTAGCATTTCGGGTACCAGATTTAGGGTGTTACAAACTTGGTATCAGAGTCTAAGGTTCTACAGTGACCTAGGAAGTCTGAAAAGTTGTATTAAGTAGAGTCTTGTGCATGGGTGTGTTGTGCACCAAACTTATGGACAGGAAGCTATGAGATGTTTTAGGAACAGTTCCTTTTTTCAGTATTCATGTCGTGCCAGTAAGAATGAGCTCAAATTTAACTCCCAGTCTAATCCATTCTTCCTTTCGTTTACAGAACATGCCTCCCAAAAGGGTTAGCGAAAGGAGAATCGGTAATCAATCATCACCTCAGCCCATTCAGGTAGATCCCCTGGACGAACATATTTCTCATGCAAAATTCAGGATTGCATTAACTACTCTAGTCAATCTAGTCACAGCTCAGAATAAACAGCCAACTATTATTTCGGCCAACCCAGTGGATAATTCAGCAGCAGCCAAGATTTAAGAATTCACCCAAATAAATCCTTCCCTATTCTTCAGTTCTAAGTCTGAAGAGGATCCACAGGAGTTCCTCGACTAGGTTCAGAAAGTCACAGATATCATGGGAGTGACTTCTAGTGAGAGTGTCGAATTAGCTGCGTATTAGCTATAAGATGTAGCCCATACGTGGTTTAAGTAGTGGAAAGTAGACAGGGGTACAGATGTAAGGCCCATAGAATGGGAGGAGTTTGTTATGACCTTCTTAGATAGATTCTTTCCCCTAGAGCAGAAAGAAGAAAAAGTGTTAGAGTTCATCAATCTCAGACAAGGTAGCATGAGTGTGAAAGAATACTCTCTCAAGTTCACCCAGTTAGCCAGGTATGCTCCCCATATAGTAGCAGACAGTAGATCCAGAATGAGTAAGTTTATGTCTGGGGTGTCAGGTAGAGTGGTTAAGGAGTGCAGGACTGCGATATTGATTAAGGAGATGGACATATCAAGACTTATGGTCCATACACAAAAGATTGAAGATCAGAAACTTAAGAAGAAGAAAAGAGAGAATAAGAGAGCCAGAATATGTAGTAATAGTTTTTCTCTGCCACGGTCGCAGAGTGGTAACTGTTCTCAGCATAGTCAGAAGTTTTCAATCCCAATTCCCTCTTCAGCTAGTGCCCTAGTACCAAAGTTTAAAAATATTCGTAGGGATGGGGCGTTAGGCTCTAAATCACAGAATAGTGCAAGCATTATTTGCACTCATCCACTTTGCAAAGAGTGTGGTAAGTATCATAAGGGTGTGTGTAGAGTGGGCAGTAATGTGTGTTTCGGATGTGGCAAGTCAGGTCATAATGTCTGAGACTGTTCTAATCCTGGTCCTCGAAGTCAGCATGGTCATCTTTCATCTCAGTCCGATCGCCCGAATTAGTACGGTGCCAATTCCAACACTATCAGTGGGCAACGCCCAAATAGACTCTATGCACTTCAGTCCTGATAAGATCAGGAAAATTCTCCTGACGTAGTCACTAGTATATTGTAGATCTCTCATTTACATGTTTACACTTCTTCAGATTCAGGAGCTTCTTTTTCTTTCTTAACTCTTTACATACCAGTCAACTTTAAGGTCGGACCAGATGTTAACGGGACATTTCTCAGTCTCTACCCAGCGAGTCAGTCTATCATATCCCGACAGGTAACAGGAATTGTCCGGTTATGGTCTCTCAGAAAGCCAGGCCTTCAGGTTCTAGTAGTAATACCACTATGGGTATGAAATCAGTAAGGGAAGATGATTCCTGACCCATTCTTATCCCAATGCAAAGTTTTGTACTTCAATGATCACGATACTTACGCATGCATCACGTCATAGTTCCATGAACCCAGCTTATATTAACACTTTCCATATAATCAAATGCATTTCAAGTTCCTAGTATGAGAAATCACAGTTCACTCAGTGTTATGAATCATTTCCCATAAACACAGAAATTCCAGACTCAGGTCATGCAGCTCATGACTTATGCTATGCTCCTAATTATTAGGTAAAAAAATAGACTATGTCACGTATATCCATAGTTTAGACCCCTCGATGAATCCGTGGTATTGATGTTCTATCCCTCAGCTCTCTGTTACAGTGTCATTTAGTAATCAGTATGCAGTAAAGGACTCAGATATTCCTACAGAACCATGGCCTTCAGTTATCAGTTATTTAGCCATCAAAATTCAGCAATTCAGGACCAGTCAAATCCTCAGTTATCAGGAACCAGTATTCAGTCCCAGTTACAGTCTTAGTTATAGTTACAGTCTCAATTACCATCTTAGCTACAATCTCAATCCCAGTCCTAGTCCGATCAGATCATAAACTCAATTCACTTTTAGGATTACCTGACCATAGCATATGGCCATCAGTTATTCAGTCATTGGTATTTTAGTACCTCAGTTTACAGAATATTTCCAAATCATGTTGGATGTTTGGTCTTGCGTTCTTAAGGTAATATAGTTTTTCACTCATTCATGCTCAGTTACCTCATGTTACCCAGTCAGTCAATACCTTTTATGTATAATACTCTATAGTCTAAGTCCAGTCATTTAGGCTAAGTACAGTTCAGCCTTACAGACCAGTAGTCAGCTATCAGTCATTCAGTTAATCAGATAAGTTAGTATATTTATACATTCGTGCTCAAAACCCACGTGAATCTTTTCAGTAGTTTCACTTGCAGTGCATAAGGCTTAGTCACCTTATCTTAGATGATGTTTCATAGGCATTGTCTCCTAATAAAAGAATCCCAGCCATGTAGCAATCTCTTATTCTGATGTCCTGCTCAGATCAGGCCAAGATTTGCTTTCTCCCTTCAGTCATTAGAACTCTACAGAAAGAGTGTCATAGGAATACTCAAGTCGAGTAGAAGTTTCTAGTATGAGTTAGTTAAAAAGCCAGTAATTCAGTTTAGCAGCCAGACAGATAAGTTCAGATGGTGTGGTTTACCATCTTTCCATCTAGCCACACTATCCAGAGTCTCATGCATGTGATCATTCTAAGTTCGACTAACCAGGTAGTTACATATTCAACCCAGTTCATGTATCATATCTTAGTTTTAGATCTCAGATTTTTAGATAGAAGGTGCCTCGTGCATCGCCACAGCTTTCCTCATAGCTCAACAAAGTTAGCCCAGTATTTTCAAGGGACATAGTGCCCCAAGGGAGAGATACACTATAATTCCCTAAACCTTCATGACATAAATGTGTCGCTCTCTCTTTTTGTAATGAATCCAGTTTGGGGTAAGGGGTACTCATAAGTTAACCCTCAAACTCTGATCTCAGTCGTAAGCCATGTATTTAAGGTAATCAGTTTAGATCACGATATCTAGCTCATGTATCACATTCCAGACTTAGTTACATTCAGGTGTTTCCGCTCATACATATCTAGTAATTAATTTCAGGCTCGTTAGCATTTTTAGTTTAAGGAAACAGTCTCCCTTGAACTTATCCAATTTCACGCTCAGATTTCTATGATAAACTTGGTATCAATTACCCTTGCATATTCAGTCATGCATTCATGTGTCAGATCAGTCATGTAGTCATGCATCAAATATGCTTGTTCAATATAATATATTCAGCTTATCAGTCATGAAATAATGCATCAGATATGCATGCTCAGAATAAATCTCAGTAAATTTGTGATGTCATTCATGTATTTATGTTTCAGTTGTTCATGTTCAGCATGTATTTCAGCTTGTCATTTCCCCCATCTCAGTCAATCTTATTCGAGGATGAATGTTCCTAAGGGGGAGATATTGTAAGACCTCGCAAAATCCTACGCTTCATTTAGTCTATTTATGCTTGTTAAAGGGGTCCCATACTTAGAAAATTCAAGCTAAGTTTCCAGACTTAGTTTATTTTGGCCTTCAAAAGTTTGCAATCTCATTTCACGATCTTAACATTCTTAAGTGGTCTATATTTCCATTAATTCATGATCAGAAAGGTCAATAGGTGTTCCTGGACGAGTTTTGGATTTTTCAAAACTCGTTCAAACCACGTTCAGAATCTCAAAACAATGGACCAACGCGATCTTGGTGCGCCATATCACCAATCGTCTTGGTTGATATTATTATAGGTTGTAAGGGTCAAAGTACTGAGGCTAGATGCGATAATGGCGCGATGCATCCACTATCACGTCTAAGCCATGACGTGCCGTGTCGCTAATAGCGTTGGTGCCTAGTTCTCAGTCATTTAAATATCAGCATTTCTAAGGGCAAAAGGGTCAATTTCCCACTCCTATATAAGTCTAAAACACGGTATTAAGCCCCATTTCAACCATAATATAGCCACTTCTCTCAAAATCCTCTCAAGAACAAGTTAGCATTTTCAATTGAGGATCTAAATTTAAGGGAATTCCACTGTCAATCTTTGTAGAATCAAGAACTAAGGTATGTATAGTGTTCATTCATGGATTCCTTCTATCCATGAAGTTCAAGAATCAAGTTTTAACTCATATATTGTGAATATTTTATTATGGGTTGATTATGTTCATAAGATTATGATGATGTGATTCCCAAGCTATAATCTTTATGTGTTGTTCATGAAACTATGTTAATGTGTGGCTTGAAATCTATAAGTTAGTCGATTCATGGAGTTTTGAAATGATAATTTGATGATTTTGCCTATGCCTTAAGTTGTGCATGCAAGGTGTTTGATAAAATGACTAAGGGACTAGAAATTATGCATCATAGCTCAATTATGACCCAAATGATAAGTACATGAGACTAGTTGATAAACATGTTTATAAGCTTTCCATATTTATGTACAAGTAATGCATCTCAAGTGGTTGTTGAAATGTCTAAATGAATGAATGATAAACATGTTGCCACTGTTGAGCTTTTAAGCTTGTGCCATGATTTACTTATTATACTATCGAGTCCTGGGGGTACTTGTACCCGACAATTTAGCTGTGTTCCTAGAGCCAGTGTCCGTTTTCACGATACTCATAGTCAACCCATGATTAGTAGAACTCAGTCAGTCGTGAGATTCAGGAAAATTCATTAAATTTAGTATTTGTCCAATAATCTCAGTGATCTCAGTAATCTCTTGGCCATATCCCTTGATCAATTCATGGGCCACTATCACATTATACAAGATACTTCTTTCTTCAATAAATGCAGATTGTGAATGACTCACTAACACATCTACCGTAGGCTTTAATTTTGCAGTAAGGATTTTAGCAATGATCTTATACAAAGTAGTGCAGCATGTTATTGGCCTATACTCCTTCACAAAATTAGGGCTATCTACTTTAGGGACAAGTGTAACAGTTGCACAGTTTATACTCTTTAACAGCTTCCCATTTTCAAAAAATTGTATTACTGCTTTAATAACCTCTTATCCTACTACTGACCACTGACTCTTAAAGAACTCTATTGGGAATCTATCAATACCTGGTGCTTTTTCATAGGGTAGATGTTGAACTATCTGCCAGATCTCTTGGTCTGTCACTTCTTGCATTAATTATTGTTGTTGTTCCATATTCAGGCAAGGACCATCTCTTTCTATGTCAATATTGATACAAGGTATTTCAGTTGTTGTAATCCCTAATAGTTACTAAAAGAATTGAGTGAATTTCTACTGGATTTGGGGTGGTTCTATAATTATTCTTCCTTGCTCAGTGCATACAGAGCCAATCCTGTTTATTGCTTGTCTTTGTTTTAAGTGAGCATGAAAAAAATTTGAGTTGGAATCTCCATGTGCTATACAAGTTGCCCTGGATTTCTATCTCAAAACCTATTCATTTATCCAGTCCCACTTTTGGAGTTGAGCAAGAACTAATCTCTCTTGTTGAATTAAGTCTATATCAAATAGATTAGTACTCAATTTTGCTTGCAATTGTTGTAATTATAATCTCATCTCTTGTATCTTCTGTTCCAATGAGGATAGCTATTTATTAAGTGTCTTAGCTGTAACTCCAATCTTCAATAACTTCTGCCACACTGAGTACATTGCATGCCCCTAAGTATTCTGACTCCAGACTTCTTTCACTATATTCTGGAAGTTGTCTTGGTATAATAGGATATTTAGCAGTCTGAAAGGTCTTTTAGTAATCTGTATCAGGACTTCTGTGTTGACAGTAATTGGTGAATAATCTGAGCATCTTGGTTTTCTGAACACTGCCTCTAGGGCCCCATACTGCATAAACCAGGATGCATTGCTTAGTATCCAATCAATCCTGTTGTATATTCTATCAGTAGTTTCCCTTCTATTGCACCAAGTGTAGTCATACCCTCATTTACGTAGCAAGCTGCTCTATACAATCCTGGAAGTCCTGTATGTCAGTTTGTTGGATAGGGGCTCCATTGAGTCTGTCAGTCACAGAGAGTCCTATATTGAAATCACCTAGTATTACCCAAGGTTCATTTATATTCTGATGAATTTCTCTCAGTTGCTCCCATGTTTCTTTCCTTTCTCCACAGGTGTTGTAACCATAGACAAAAGTCATAAATCTAGAAAACCAAGAGACTTTGTTTTCCACATAGTAGTGCACCATTTGTGAAGTAGCTAGTTCAATTATTTCCTTCACCTATTGATGTTTCCAGCATATCCATATTATTCCTGTCTGATCCACATTATAATCAGCAGTACATGTCCATTCCTTACCCAACAGCTTTGTAATGGTATCTTTCTTTTTACTCTTTATTTTTGTTTCTAAACAACCTAGTAAGTCAATTTTATTGTGACTCAGAAAGATTTTTAACTCCTTATGCTTAAAGGGATGATTCAACCCTCTTATATTCCAGGAATAAAAGATCATATTGGAGCATTAGAGGGCTGCCCAGAACCCTCATTGACCCCCAACAAACTGAGTCTACATGCCTCATGTATATCTATATCCTCTTGTCTCCTATCTATGTTGTCATCCTGATCTGCCATTTTATCCTGTATGATCTGCATTTGCTCTTTCCCTTTGGTCCTTCTTGAAATATATTCATTATTGTTATCAGCTAGAGGGCCTTTATTTTGTGTATTTATTGAGATAGACTTTTCTAACCATTGTGTAGGACCCTTAGTCTTCTCCATTGCTGGTGCTGGTTTAGTAGTTTCAGAGGATTGTTTTACTACTTTCTTTAAAGGGTATTTATATGTTTCATGTCCTAGAGCCATACAATCTTGGCAGTACTCTGGCCACCAATCATAATCCAAGTCTTACTTCCTAACATTTCCATCAGGCTCTTCAATCAGCAAGTGCTCAGGTAGTGGTTGTGTGATATCCATTTATATTAGCATTCTAGCATAAGAAATTGTGCCCTCTCCAACAGTGAGTCCATCAGTGCATACTAGTTTACCTAAGTAGCTTGCAATTCTACTTAGTTTTTTAATAGCCCAGTACTGAATTGGGAGATTGGGGAGGACAACCCATAGTGGCACTTGTTTTAGAGACTCTTTACTCCTCTGAAATTTTGGTATCTATGGTTTCAGCGCAGATGCTCTATAGTCATATATGTATGGCCCATTACTTTTGCTCTATCATCTTCATTCTCAAACCAAAATATGAAATATCCATCATCACGTAGGAACACTCTGGGTATTGTCACAAAATTCCAGAATGTGTACACAAAGTGTAACATCTGTTTAAACGATGGATTCTTCCCCACAACATACCCTATTAATGCACAGTCCCATTTTCTTTGTTTCTTTTCTACTTCATTTAGATTCAATTTAACCATTTTCACCCCATTCTTCATTACAGGAGGAAAGTATTAAAGTTGTTTACCCATCATCGGAAGCTTGCTTTGCGGTGACTCAGGTGGTTTGGAGCTTGCCAAAAAAGTTAGCTTCATCATCGCCTGTGTTGAGCCCTCTCAATCAATAGCATTTTCAGGTAGTGATTTGGTGGTATGGATGGTTTGGGGGTTTTATAACGGAGCATTCGTCAAGCCTTTTGAACTACTGCCAGATCTCAATACCCATTCAGCTAGTTGAATTGTAGGTAGTGGCTGAGGAACCCCTATTTCCGGCGTAACTATTCTCGCTTCAGAACCCCTGCTAGTCTCTTTTTCTCTTTCATCTAGTTGAACTATAGTGTATTGAGAATCCCCCAAAGCTAGAGTTACTGACTTCCCATTTGATATTGTTTATTGTATCCTTACTTTCGACGGTACTTTAGGTGTCGTAGTGTTAGTGAGCTTCGCCTTTGTCTGCCGTTTCTGGGCTATTTTTGATGTTGGAGTACGTTATATAACATCGCTAAACGTGTGTCCTTGTAACGTGTACCCTTCATCCAAAGTGTTAGAGTTCATCAATCTCAGACAAGGTAGCATGAGTGTGAAAGAATACTCCCTCAAGTTTACCCAGTTAGCCAGGTATGCTCCCAATGTAGTAGCAGACAGTAAATCAAGAATGAGCAAGTTTGTGTCTGGGGTTTCAGGTAGAGTGGTTAAGGAGTGCAGGACTGCGATGTTGATTAAGAAGATGGACATATCTAGACTTATGGTCCATTCACAATAGATTGAAGAGTAGAAACTTAAAAAGAAGAAAAAAGAGAATAAGAGAGCCAGAACAGGTAGTTATAGTTTTTCTCAGCCAAGGTCGCAGGGTGGTAACCGTTCTCAGCATAGTCAGAAGTTTTCAGTCCCAGTTCCATCTTCAGCTAGTGCCCCAGTACCACAGTTCAGAAATGACTGTAGAGATGGGGCTCCAAGATCTAAATCATAGAATAGTGCATGCATTATTCGCACTCATCCACTTTGCGAAGAGTGTGGTAAGTATCATAAGGGTATGTGTAGAGCGAGCAGTAATGTGTGTTTCAGATGTGGCGAGTCAGGTCACAAGGTTTGAGACTATCCTAAGCCCGATCCTCAAAGTCAGCATGGTCGTCCTTCAGCTTAGTCCGGTCGCTCGAATCAGCAAGGTGCCAATTCCAGTGCTATCAGTGGGCAACACCCAAACAGACTCTATGCACTTCAGTCCCGACAAGATCAGGAAAGTTCTCCTGACGTAGTCACTAGTATGTTGTAGATCTCTTATTTATATGTTTACACTTTTACAGATTTAGGAGAATCTTTTTCTTTTATAACTCTTTACATCCCAGTCAACTTTAAGGTTAGACCAGCTATTAACGGGACCTATCTCAGGTTCCATCCAGCGGGTCAGTCTATCATAGCCCGATAGGTATACAGGAGTTGTCTAGTTATGGTCCCTCAGAAATCCAGGCCTTTAGGTTCTAGTAGTAATACCAATATGGGTAGGAAATCAGTAAGGGGAGATGATTCCCAACCTATTCCTATCCCAATGCGATGTTTTGTACTTCAACGATCATGCTACTTACGCATGCATCACGTCATAATTTCGTAAACCCAGCTTATATTCATACTTTTCATAGAATCATGTGCATTTCAAGTTCCTAGTATGAGGAATCCCAGTTCACTCAGTGTTACGAATCATGTCCCATGAACACAGAAATTCCTGATTAGGTCATGCAGCTCATGACTCATGCTACGCTCCTAATAATCAGTTAAAAAATTAGACTATGTCACGTATATCCACAGTTTAGACTCCTCGATGAATCTGTAGTGTTGATGTTTCGTCCCTCAGCCCTCAGTTACAACATTATTCAGTAATCAGTATTCAGTAAAGGACTCAGATATTCCTACAGAGCCATGGCCTTCAGTTATCAGTTATTTAGCTATCAAAATTTAGCACTTCAGTACCAGTCAAACCCTCAGTTATCAGTAAATACTATTTAGTCCTAGTTATAGTCTTAGTTATAGTTACAGTATCAATTACCATCTTAGCTACAATCTCAGTCCCAATCCTAGTCCGGTCAGATCATAAACTCAGTTCTCTTTCAGGATTACCTGACCATAGAATATGGCCATCAGTTATTCAGTCATTGGTATTTTAGTACCTCAGTTTACAGAATGTTTCCAAATCATATAGGATGTTTGGTCTTGCGTTCTTAAGGTAATACAGTTTTTCACTCATTCATGCTCAGTTACCTCGCGTTACCCTATCAGTCATTACCTTTTATGTATAATACATTATAGTCTAAGTCCAGTCTTTCAGTCTAAGTACAGTTCATCCTTACAGACCCCGTAGTAAGCTATCAGTCGTTCAGTTAATCAGATATGTTAGTATATTTATGCATTCATGCTCAGCATCCACGTGAATCTTTTCAGCAATCTCAGTTGCAGTGCATAAGGCTTAGTCACATTATATTTGATGATGTTTTATAGGCCTTGTCTCCTAATAAAAGAATCCCAGCCATGTAGCGATCTCCAATTCTGATGTCCTGCTCAGATCAAGCCAAGATTCGCTTTCTCCCTTCATTTACTAGAACTCTACAGAAAGAGTGTCATAGGAACGCTCCAGTTGAGTAGAAGTTTCCAGTATAAGTTAGTTAAGCCGCCAGTAATTCAGTTTAGCAGCCAGATAGACAAGTTCAGATGGTGTGGTTTCCTATCTTTCCATTTAGTCTCACTATCCAGAGTCTCTTGAATGTTATCATTCTAAGATGGACTAACCAGGTTGTTGCGTATTCAACCCAGTTTATGTATCATGTCTTAGTTTTAGATCTCAGATATTTAGATAGAAGGTTTCTTGTGCATCGCCACAGCTTTCCTCATAGCTCAGTAAAGTCAGCCCAGTATTTTCAAGGGACATAGTGCCCCAGGAGGGAGATACACTATAATTCCACAAACCTTCATGACATAAACGTGTTGCTCTCTCTCTTTTGGTAATGAATCCAGTTTGGGGTAAGGGGTACTCATGAGTTGGCCCTCAGACTCTGATCTCAGTCGTAAGCCAATATTTAAGGTACTCAGTTCAGATCACGATATCCAGCTCATGTATCACGTTTCAGACTCAGTTACATTCACGTGTTTCCGCTCATGCATATCTAATAATTAATTTTAGGCTCGTTAGTATTTTTAGTTTAAGGAAACAGTCTCCCTTGAACTTATCCAGTTTCATGCTCAGATTTCTATGATAAACTTGGGATCAATTACCCTTGCATATTCAGTCATGCATTCATGTGTCAGATCAGTCATGCATCAGATATTCATGTTTAATATAATATATTCATATTATTAGTCATGAAATCATGCATCGGATATACATGCTCAGAATAAATATCAATAAATCAGTGATGTCAGTCATGTACTCATGTTTCAGCTGTTTATGTTCAGCATGTATTTCATCTTATCATTTCCACCATCTCAGTCAGTCTCATTCGAGGATGAATGTTCCCAAGGGGGAGATATTATAAGACCCCACAAAATCTTAAGCTTAATTCAGTCCATTTATGCTTGTTGAGGGGGTCCCATACTTAGAAAATTCAAGCTAAGCTTCCAGACTTAGTTTATTTTGGCCTTCGAAAGTTCGAAATCTCATTTCACGATCTTAACATTTTTAAGTGGTCTATATTTCCATTAATTCATGATCAGGAAGGTCAATAGGTGTTCCCGAACAAGTTTTGGATTTTTTGGAACTCGTTTAGACCACGTTTGGAATCCCAAAATAGTGGACCAATGCGATCTTGGCGCGCCGCGTCACCAATCGGGTTGGTTGATATTGTTGCAGGTTACCAGGGTCAAAGTACTGAGGCTCGACGCGATGATGGCGCGACACGATGACTATCCCGTCGATGCCATGACGCGCCGTGTCGCTAATAACGTCGGTGCCCAGTTCTCAGTCATTTAAATGTCCGTGTTTTTAAGGGAAAAAGGGTCAATTTTCCACCCCTATATAAGTCTAAAACACGGGATTAAGCCCCATTTCAACCATAATATAGCCACTTCTCTCAAAATCCTTTCAAGAACAAGTTAGGGTTTTTAATTGGAGATCCAAATTCAAGGGAATTCCACCGTCAATCTTCATAGAATCAAGAACTAAAGTATGTATAGTGTTTATTCATGGATTCCTTCCATCCATGAAGTTTAAGAATTAAGTTTTAAATAATGTATTGTGAATATTTTGTTGTGGGTTGATTATGTTCATGAGATTATGATGATGTGATTCCTAAGCTGGAATCTTTATGTGTTGTTCATGAAACTATGTTAATGTGTGTCTTGAAATCTATAAGTTTAGTCGATTAATGGAGTTTTGAAGTGATAATTTGATGATTATGCCTATACCTTAAGTTATGCATGCAAGGTGTTTGATAAAATGCCTAAGGACTAGAAATTATGCATCATAGCTCAATTGTGACCCAAATGATAAGTGCATGTTTTACCCTTATGATCATAATGACTTCTATGATATTGTTGTGCTTTATAAATGTTTTATAAAATGCTCATGAAACTAGTTGATGAAATTATGAAATGTTTATATGTTTTCCCCATTCATGTACAAGTAATGCATCTCAAGTGGTTGTTGAAATGTCTAAATGAGTGAATGGTAAACATGTAGCCACTGTTGAGTTTTTAAGCTTGTGCCATGATTTACTTATTATACTATCAAGTCCTGGGGGTACTTATACTCGACAATTTAGCTATGTGCCTAGAGCTAGTGTCAGTTTTCACGATACTCACACTCAAGCCATGATCAATAGAACTCAATCAGTCATGTAACTTAGGAAAATTCAGTAAATTCAGTATTTGTCCAGTAATCTCAGTGATCTCAGTAATCTCAATGATCTGAGTAATCTCAGTAATCTCAGTAATCTCAGTAATCTCTGTAATCTCTGTAATCTCATTCAATTATCAGATATTTGTAGCATTCAGTTCAGACCTTAGTAACTCAGTCAACTAGCAGAACCCAGTAGCATTTTGTCAGTTGACAGAATTCAGTAGTATTCTATCATTCAACGAAACTCAGTGAACTCAGTTCAGTCAATACAACCTGTACCATCAGTAACAGCTCAGTCATGCCTAGTGTGAACTAGGAAAACTAGTTCAGTATTTTTTCAGTTGGGAGTAGGATTCAACATTGAGTGAACCCAAGGATGAGGACTCACCTGTTATCCAGTAGAGTATTTGATCCTTAGTAGCAATCCCTACGTTCCAGAACTACATAGCCAGCGTAGGTTGAGATGTACCCCTACGAGTCTAGTGACTATACATCTCCTTTGAGTTTTCCTTACAGGAGGGGTTGACAGAAGAGCACCCTGTCAGAGAGGATTTACTCACAGCTTATATTTACCCGTGGCACGGTACTGACACCCTTCCAGCTGGGGTTATAGGTTGGAACCTACCAGTTCAGATTCCAAGCATGTCGGTTAGATAATTACCTCCTACAGTCTCAGTTTCAAATTCAGTCTTAGTAATAGAACTCAGTTCACTTCTACAGATATCAGGACTGTCAGATATATTCGCTCAACTTCGTACAGAACTCAGTTAGTTCCATCAGAATCAGGACTATTAGATACAGTCATCCAGTTCAGTCTAGAACTCAGATAGTTCTTTAGATTCAGGACTGTCAGATACAGTCACTCAGTCCAGTAAAGAGCTCAGATAGTTTCTCAGTATCTGTATAATCAGTTATCAGTAATATAGTACCAGTAATCTCAGATATCGATTACCTGTAAACTCCATAATTCATGTCATCAATAGACTCAGTTATTCAGTATACCAGTATTAGTAAACTTAGATGTCAGTACATCAGTATTCAGTATTATCATGACCCCAGTCCCAGTTTATGTATTCGTGCATGTATTTCTCACGCGCCTATGTCAAGTCATCAGGCAGTTATTATTTTTCTTGCATATGAACCCTTGCATTCCGCTTACCTCACTTGCATACTAGTACATTCAATCGTACTGGCGCATTTGCACTATGGTGTTTTATACCATAGGTTTAGAAGCACAAGCTCCCGAGCATCCTTAGTAGATCAGATGTTCAGCAGCCAGACTAACAGTGAATCCTCATCATCCGAGGATAGCATGATTATTTTATTACTTTATTATTTTAGTAGTTCAGAGTTAGTTGGGGGCATATCCCATCAACTCCACAGTTATCAGATAGTTTAGAGGTTTTCAAACTAAAGCATGTTTCAGATAGTTTATTTCAGTTTTGGGTATTGTTATACCCCATTACAGATATTGTTTTATATTCAGTATTAGTTTAATTTTGAATCTTATCTCCTTACAACTTATATTCTGCATATTTACAGTATATTATTCAGTGCTCAGTTGCAGATATCAGTCATGGGTTAGCTTGTGGTCCTTCTGGGTCATGAGCACCATGTAGCATTCTGGGTACCAGATTCGGGGCATTACACACACATACAAGTCCTTACAAACTCCAATGATTGAATGAATATGGAGAGTCTAAAGTAACTCGGCAAGTTGTTATTCGATTTAAGGTGGGGAATTACCAAGATGAGGTGATTTATGATATAATCCCCATACAAGTTTGTCACTTATTGTTAGGAAGGCCGTGATAATATGATTAGTCTACTAAGCCTGATATAAGAACCAATCGATATTCTCTTGAACTAAATGGATGAAAGTTTACACTCCATTCTCTCTCACCATCACAAGTGAATGAAGTCCATCAATAATTGAGGGAGCTAAAGGAGAAAGAAAAGAAGAAGAGGAAAGAGAAAGCCGAGGGGAGAGGAGGGGAGGTGAGGTGAAGAAGAAGAGGAAGCAATACAATCAAAGAAAAGGGAGCCTATAGTGTTGTGGTGTAGGAAGAAGGATCTCTTCAAGAGCATGATGACAGAACACACATGCTTCTCTTAGCCCATGTTTTTAATATTTACCCCTCTACTTCTTCTATACCCTATTTTATCTCCTTTGTTTTATAGGATTTTAAAGATGTGTTCCTAAAGGAACTTGTACAAAGGTTACCCCCACTTTGGAGAATCGATCATCAAATAGACTTCATGTCGAGCTCTCAATTTCCTAACAAACCAGCATACCGAAGTAACCCTATAGATACCAAAAAACTTCAAAAACAAGTTGAGGAACTCCTCAGCAAGGAATACATCAAGAAAAGCATGAGTCAATATGTAGTCCTAATATTGCTGGTGCTAAAAAATATGGGGCATGACGCATGTGTATGGACTTTCGAGCCATCAATAAGCTCACGGTAAAGTATCACCACCCCATTCCCCGATTGGATGATATGCTTGATAAATTGAATGGCTCATGTGTATTTTCAAAGATTGATCTTAGGAGAGGATATCACCAAATAAGAATGCAATTGGGTGATGAATGAAAGACCGCCTTCAATACCAAGTTGGTCTCTATGAATGGATGGCCATGCCATTCGGCCTCACCAATGCTCCTATTACTTTCATGCGGTTGATCAATCATGTGATGAAACCATTCATTGGGAAGTTTTTTATGTTGTACTTTGATGATGTCCTAGTTTATAGCAAATCCCTTGAAGAGCATGTTTTACATTTGCAAAATGTGTTTGAAGTCCTTAGAAAGGAGAAGTTGTATGCTAATCTTGAAAAATACTCTTTTGGTGTGAATGAAGTTATGTTTTTGGGATTTTTTGTAAGCTCAAGAGGAGTAGAGGTGGATGAATCTAATATAAACTCTATAAATAATTGGCCAACTCAAAAATCCATTACTGAAGTACGAAGCTTCCATGGGTTAGCTAGTTTTTATAGGCAGTTTGTCAAAAAATTTAGTACCATCATCGCTCCTTTGAACGAGGTCATCCGAAAGGAAAAACCTTTCAAATGGGGTGAAGAGCAATCCAAGGCATTTGAAACCTTAAAAGCTATGCTTATTTTTGCCCCTTTATTGCAATTACCTAATTTTGATAAGATGTTTGAAATTGAATTTGATGCAAGTAAAGTAGGAATAGGTGTCGTCTTAATGCAAGATCTTAAACCTCCTATTTTAGTGAGAAGCTCAAGGGCGCGGATCTAACTATTCCACTTATGATCTAGAGTTATATGCCTTGATTCGAGCCTTAGGTAATTGGCAACATTACTTGTGGCCCAAAGAATTTGTGATCCAAACGGACCATAAATCCTTGAAACATCTTAGGGCCCAGGTAAGATAAACAAATAGCATGCAAAATGGATAGAGTTCCTATAAACCTTCCCTTATGTTATTCAATACAAAAAGGGAAAGAAAAATGTGGTTGTCGATGCATATCTAGGAAACATGTGCTTATTTCTACATTGTCTTTCAAATTAATGGGATTTGAGAGTCTTAAGATGATCTATCCCAAGGACCCCATATTTTCCCCTATCTTTTGAGAATGTGAGAAGTGGGGTAGGGAAAAATGGATCAAGGTTGGGGTTTCCACTCTCTGTTCCAAGTTTGATGGGTATTTGTTCAAAGAAAGAAGGTTGTATGTGCCTTCTAGTTCTTGGAAAAAATTATTTGTGAGAAAGGCATATGATGGTGGTTTGATGGGACACTTTGGGGTTCAAAAGACCCTCGGGATCCTAGAGAAACAATTCCATTGGCCCAAGATGCGCAATGATATCGCTAGGATTTGTGGCCAATGCATGAATTGTAAGAGTGCCAAATCACGCCTCCTCTCCCAAGGGTTGTATACCCCATTGCCTACTCCCCTACGCCTATGGCTTGACATCTCTATGGCCTTTGTTTTGGGATTTCCAAGGAAAAAGAGAGGTAGGGATAGCATTTTTATGGTGGTTAACCGGTTCTCAAAGATGGCCCACTCCATCCCATGTTCTAAGAGTGAGGATGCATCTAGTGTAGCCTCATTGTTTCTTGAGCATGCTGTTAAATTACATGGGATCCCTCTAACCATTGTTAGTAATAGAGACTCTAAGTTCCTTAGTCACTTTTGGAAGTCGATATGGGGTAGGCTTGGTACGAAATTCCTATTCTCAATTTCTTGCCACCTATAAACCGATGGCCAAACGGAAGTAGTAAATAGCTACCTGGGTTCTATGCTATGATCCATGGTTAAAGGTAAGATGAATTTTTGGGAGGATTACCTACCCCTAGTCTTGTTTGCTTATAATCGTGTTATCCATTTGACTACTGGTATGACCCCCTTTGAGTGTGTGTATGGCCTAAATCCCCTTACCTCTTTAGATATAACACCTTTGTCTAGTGATCTTGTGTTGAGTTTAGATGGAAATAAAAGAGCAGAATCCATAAAGAAGTTGCAATAAAAGGTGAGACTCTTCCTTGAGAAGAGAAACAAAGAAGTTGCTAAGAGGTCCAACAAGGGGTGAAGAAGGCTTGTGCTAGAACCGGGTGACTGGGTGTGGGTACACCTTAGGAAGGATTAGTTTCCAACACAAAGAAAGGAAAAGTTGATATCGAGGGGTGATGGCCCCTTTTAATTGCTTGAAAGGATAAATAATAATGCATATAAGATCGATCTTCCTCCGAAATACCAAGTGCACAACACATTCAATGTGTATGACTTTTCACTCATTGACACCATTGAGGGTGATAGAGCCGCGAATTTGAGGTCAAATTCCTTTCAAGATGGAGAGGATGATACGGGCTTAAAGAGTTCAAAACCGTTTACAAGGAGCCAAGCTCGGAAATTGCAAATACTTCAAGGCTTATTTATGAAGATGGATGTGTGTGAATATGTTTTGAGCCCCTCCAAAGGGTTTCACGTCTTGAAGTATGATCCCGGGTAAAAAGGACAAGCATTTGAGTAATAATTGTCACTTAAGGGTATTTTAGTAATTTCGATCATGGGTCACTTTTGGGTCCATTTTGTAGTAGACTATAAATAGCTATTTGTTAGGGTTATTTCCTTTAGCTTGTTTTTGATATTGAATGAATATTGCTCTTGCAAGAGTGTTGGTGAAACTTGTATTGAATGTTTGTTTAGAAACGGGGGTTTTGAGGGTATTGAATCCCTCTTGGTCCACGTAAGAAATTGGTGTTTGAATCTATTAGTTTTAAGGATTTTTGAGTTTGATACACTCATTAGTTCTTAATTCCTTATAGTTTGTTATGTCAATTTACCTATCTTTAATTCTTGCATTGTTTTCATTTGCTTTCTTAGGTAGATTTCACCTTTCGTAGCTTCTCTCGTATCAAGATATGCCAAACTATAATTGTGATCCAATGCTTTCTAATATGTAAATGTTTGTAAAAGAAACTTCTTTCTAGCATTCTAAAGTTTTTCTTCCCTCTCCTCTAATAAATCAGATTACTCAATAAGCTTTATAGATAGCAACCTATTTAAACCTAATTAGTGCAGAGCCTTTAATCCCAATTAGTGCAAAGCTATATTGGTGCTGAGAATTGCTACCAATCAGAAAAAGAAATTTTTTAGAGAAAATAATAGCTAAGCACAACATTAATACATGAAAACAGTCCATGGTACACTCACCTTCCCTTCTATGGAATTCAAAAAATAGCATTTATTGATAAACAATAAACGCCTCATCAACATCAGCTGCACTCCTTTAATTTTCCTCAATAAATAGTCCTCCCTAAGTCAAACTCC
The DNA here is from genome assembly GCA_030864215.1 of Capsicum pubescens. Classification (NCBI taxonomy): domain Eukaryota; kingdom Viridiplantae; phylum Streptophyta; class Magnoliopsida; order Solanales; family Solanaceae; genus Capsicum; species Capsicum pubescens. The sequence continues at coordinate 218,106,572 of CM061543.1, read as the reverse complement.
TAGCAACTATTTTTTTTCTTCTTCTTTCTTCTTGCGAAAGCCGATGATTGCTCTCTTTAATTCAATTTCACATCACGATTACTATTCGCTTCATCTTCTCAATTCTATTTTCATCTCAGTAAGTGGACATCCACTTTTCTATCAAACTAATTTTGGGCTCTTCTTTAACCAAAATAGATTATTTAAAAAATTCAAAAAAAAAGTAACCTAATTTTTCACAAGGCATAGAAGGGAAGAAAAAAGAAACTTTTTCTATTTCAAATTTCTTCATGAGCATACAGAAACTTATTGAATGATCACAATCAATCAAAATGTTAATTACTACATAGAAAAGAAAAGTGATACTGCATAACAAACAATATATCCAATACCACAATCAATCAAAATGGTAATTATTGCATAAAAAAAAGTGATACTGCATAACAAATAATATATCCAATACAAATATTATATTTTTATTTACAAGGAGGAGAAAGGAGGAATTCTAGTAATGGTCCCAAATTAACATCACACAATGAAGGTTTAATACATAGACAACCTTCAAACTTTTCAGAAAATTTCGTAAACACTCAAACTACTGTTTGTTTTAATTGAGCATCTTTCGGTTCAACAACAACGACAGCATAATCAGTGATATCCCATAAGTGGATTTTGTGAGATAAAGTGTTGGTAGACCTTACCCTTATCTCATAGAGATAGAGAAGTTATTTTTGGAGGACCCTCAGATCAAGTAAATCGACTCAAAAAGGTATGAAAAGTTAAAACGACAGTTAAGAAAGTATAGCAACTAACAAAGAAATAGTAACAACAATAATTCTTAGATGGATAACCCCCATATATATTTGCATACAGTGATCTCAAATTCTCAATATAATAAAATTATCAACAAACTAGAAGGAACAAATAAAAAACCCAATAAAAGATGATGAAAAGGAGTAAAGGAACCAACTCTTACACAATATAAACATCATCTAAGTGAGATCATCAAAAATAAAACTTATCTTTTTCAATAAGCAGCCAGTGAGATCATAAAAAATAAAAGTACCCTTTTTTGTAAGCTGCAAACACAGCAAATTAGATCAACTCTTACACAATATAAACAACATTCAAATGAGCTAATCAAATATAAAATATGTCATTTCACTACACAATAAGAAAATAATAAAAGATAATATAAAAGCAGCAAAATGAATCAACTTATATACAAAATAAGCAACACTCAAGTGAAATAATCAAAAATAAAAATACTGTTTTCAGTAAGAAGCATAAGACTCTAAGAAACTTAATAATAGCAACAAAAATGAATCAACTTTCAGATAATATAAAATTTATCCGTTTCAGAAAGAAATTCAATAAAAAATTATATAAATTAATAAGCTTTTTCACAATATAAACAACGTCCAAATGAAATAATCTAAAATAAAACATATCCTTTTAAGTAAACAACGAAAAACTCCAAATAATCAATCAAAGATGATACAAAAAGCAAAAAGAATCAATTTTTGCACAATATAAACAACACCTAAGTGAAATAATAAAAAATAAAATATACCCTTTTCAGTAAACAATAAAAAGAAACTCCAAAAAAACTCTAGCAAATATATCATTTAGATAGATTTTAATTGATTTAGACTTTACTCAGAGTAGATGCACGTATCTTATATTGATTGAATTATTTTTTACATTTTTTGCCCTAGTTTCAATCATTTTCTGATTTGCACCAATAAAACTAAAACAATATATCCATCCAAATTCAAAAGCGAAAGTGAAAAAATGAAGAACGAAAATTAAATCTCAAAATTAGAAGAATAAAAGCAAAGGAAAAAAGAGGGAAAATGAAGAGTTTAGCTTGAGCATGCAGTAGAGGCTGGTTGGTGAAGAAAGAAGAAAGCTACTCCTTTGTTTATCCAGTATTAAATTAAATGGAGATTATACTTGAATTAAAAGTGTATGGAAAGAGATTTGATGAGCCAATGAAGTTAGAAGTGTGTGGAAAGAGATTTGATGAGACAATGAAGAAGCTAAGGCATGGAAGCCACATATATGGTTGTACCCAAATGTGGAAAAGAAAAAACAACTAAACTGACAAAAATGTCCTTAACTAATGCAAATGACCTCGGTAGATTCATTTCCATCTAATGTTGTCTTGATTTGACTCATGTAACTAAATTAAAGATGAACACAATTTTATAATTTTTAAAACTAATAGAATTTGCAAAGTGGATAAAAATTTGAAGATGAAGTAACAATTGAAGGAAAAACATATTAACATTCAAACTGTATAAATCAAATCTAAATAAAGAGAAAGAGAAGAAAGAAGTGGATACCTTGCAATTAGAACATAAGTTGGAGAAGAATTACAACAATGTGTTGGAGAAGAATGACAATTTTGAATGGATAATATCTATTTTTTCCTACTATACATGAGAAAGATATTATAAGAAGAATTAAAAGGCAGGGGATAGACCATGTATAGTAGAAAAGTGGATGCATGTATAGTAGAAAAGTGGATGCACATGCACGTGAAAAAATAAAATTAAAGTGATAAATATACCCTCAATCAACATAAAATTTACAATAAATAGGTATGTTGATACCTTTGAGCTCCTACCAACACTTTTACTATAACAGAAAAACTCATTCAACAGGCTAATATAGCCAATTCTTCCATACTTGATGAATGGTAAGCCCTAAAACTACTATCTTATCACACTCTTGAGTAAAAAATATCCCCCTAAGTATGGGTAGGTGTTAGGTATTCGATTTAAAAAATTTAAAGTTCGAAGCTGATTATTTCATAATCGGTATTTGAGAGTAGATACCACATACTATATTTTTAAATATCAATTCGATAATTTGATAAATTAAACTTCGATTCGGCACGGTATTAAAGTTGGAGATGTACAAACTACATTTAAACTTCAAAGAGTATATTTAATAGAAACCTATTTAGTATTTTTTTATACTTTTTACGATTATATTACTAAGATCCAAGAGATTCTTTGGGATGACTAATACTATTATCTATCGGGTTAGTTAGACATATATATGTGTGTCTGTTTGTGTGTATGTATATATACATTAAATAATTCGGTATTTGATAATATCGAATGTTAAACGATATTAATATCTTATACCAAACTTAATCTCGAATATCGAAGTATTGAAATTTTAACTCTCAAATATCATATCAAATACTGAATTATCGAGTAGCAACTATCAATTTTTTTTATTCGGTTCGATAATTCGATTTTCGATATTTTATGCCCAGTCCTATTCCTAAAACTTTGTTTGGATGGTGGTTTGTCATGAATTCATAATGTATGGTGTATGGTATGATATTATACTGTACAATATAGTATAATACAATATTTAGATGGACTGTATCGTTCACTGCTTTTTAATAACAGTTTTATTGTTTGGTTTGACGTTATGGTATTGTATCATAATTGATAAATTTACGAAAATGTCTTTAAGTATTATAAATGTTATGTTAATCAATAATTGCTAATAAAATAATTTTCTTCCTGCTAAATTATGCCATGTATATATATTAAGTTGTTAAATTCATGTAAATTTTAACAAAATTAATACAAGAGTAGATCAAAATAAATGTAATTAGATTCACTTTTTATAATAACAAATTTCATTTTCTTTTGTTGTTTTGAAACGTGACCACCAACGACAAGTACAAAGTTTGAATGCATCTTTTTGTGCATGCTACGGGTGTGTTCGGTATGGTCCATACCAAAAAAGTTTTTAGGAAAATAAATTATTTCTTACTTATTTTCTTGTGTTCTTTACGCGAAAATATTTGTTTATATTTAACACAAAATAATGAGAACGAATAAGATAAGAGGAATACAGTGAGAAAAAATATGAACTTTTTATTCAAAAAAATATTTGGGGGTGGGGGATCGAGGATAGGGGGTAGGGGTGGGGTAAATTTTTTTTTTTGAATTTTTTTAAAATTAAATTGAAAAATATGTTTTATGGTTGGGTGCATTGGGGGGCGGGCGGGCTGGTAGAAGGTGGTGGTGGGGTAAGAATTTACTTTTAAAATATTTTAAAAAATAAAAAATGATTCAGGAGATGGACTGGTAAGTGAGGTCGGGGTAGAGCTGGGATAAGAAAAAAATTTGACTTTTTTCTTAGAAAGCAAATTTTTTAAAAAAAATGGGATGGAGGTTTGGTAAGAGGTAAGGTTGGGGGTCAGGATAGGGGTGGAATAAGAAAAATATTTAAAAAAGAAATTTTAAAAATATTTTTTTTTGGGCGGGGCGGGGGAGGATGGAGGGGAGGGGTGGCTCGTGAGGTAGGAGGAGAGGTAGGACTTAGGAGATAAGTTAAATAATATAAGGCAAAATGTAAAATAGGATTATATGAAATTAAATAAGGATATGAAAAAAAAACAATGTGATACCATTTGTTACATAAAGTAAACATTTTCATAATTACCAAACCATAACATTAATTCATATCATACTATATATTTTAAAAAACAATCAAAATAAACATGTTTCTCTTAGTAACCATGCCCTATCGTACCATCAAAAACCACTGTCCACCGTCCAAAAATAGGGACCTTGAATTAAAAGGGACAAACAAGTTTTTCAATTAAGTAAGGGTCATTCAAGTTTTAAAAATCTATATATATTATAAAGTAGAGGACAAAGCACTATAATTAACCAAGTGGCACCATAAAATCTTGCCAAGTGTATAGATTTAGGACAATACTTATAATATTTAATAAAAATTTTAAATTAAAAGATTAGAAATATTTGAATTTGAAAGTATTAGGGTTTTTTTTTAAAATTATTATTAACTTGAAATTAGAAACTGAAGAGTTATAAATGAACTCTTGCTTAGCATTTGCAATAGCTACGGTAACAACAACAACAATAACAATATCTATTTACAATTATAATTAGGTATATATTTAAATAAATATTGATTTATAGTGTCGACCCAAACCCCCTACTTTCAATTATTTTAAAGTTGTTAATAGAATTCATATTTTCAAATTGTAATTATCTTTTATAAAAGAAAAATATTTTTTTAACAAACAAATAAAGGAAAGAAGATAAAAGAAACAGAATAGAAAAAAATTTAAACAAACTCTATATATAATAATAATAATAATAACAACAACAACAACAACAACAACAACAACAACAACAACAATAATAATATTTTAAAAAATGACCTACACGACACTTACCCCTTATGTGATAAAGTTTACTATTGAATTTGAATTGAAAATCAACTTTGTTACTTTTCCTTTTTAATAGCATATTTTGGTGGCTGGTAAATTATAATCCTCTTTAGGCTCCTTCTTATTAGCAATTATAAGATTTTGCTCCTTTATTTTCTAAATTTATATTTATCCAAATCAATATCCTAATCAATTAATTTTTTGAATTCAAATTCAAATTTAAATAAATTTGAGTTGAATAAATTTCTAACTGCTTAACTTCTCCCATATATACTTCTATAATAATATATATTGCTAAGCTTTCTCCTCCTTTTTTAGTTATTTTATATTGATCATCAACTTTCTTCATGGATTAATTTACTCCATTCTTCATATTCTTCACTTTTTAGTTTTTTATTTTGTTTTAACATTTTTAATTTTTATATGCAGATGAGTGATGATGAATTGCATGCTAATCTATTTTTATATTATATCCAAGCCTAAATTTAAGTAAGTAATATTCTAAAGCAAACATACTCGATTATATAAATCAAAACTATTCACTAAAAATTTTAGTCAGATTGATAAGTCTGTGGTGGTGATGGTGGTGTGAATTTAAAAATTTGATGTAGTGGATTGATGGGGTGGGATTTTTTTTTTGGGGGGGGGGGGGGGGAGAGGAAATGTTAACAATCTAATGTCTTTATATTGTTAATAATAATAAAGAAAAATATGAAACATAACTTTTTAATTATAATTACATAATTATTTTTCTATAAAGATTTAGTTAGAGGGAGGGGGTTGGGGGTAGAAAAAAAATTTATTTTTATTTTTTAAAAATTGTATTTGTAGGGGGGTTGAAGGTGAAGGTCGGTGGGGAGGAAGGAGATATTAACAATCTAGTTTTTTGAAATTATGAATAGTATAATTAAAAAAAATATAAAATATAAATTTATTTTTAAAATTATATTATTATTTTTTATATATATATTTGGTTAGAGGTTTGGGATTGGATGGGGAAGGGTGGGGGTGAGGGAGGTAGATGCGTGTGATGGTGGGAGGGGGTAGTTTTTATTTTAATTTTTTTTTAAAATTGAGGAAGCAGGAGGGGTGTGGAAATGAAGGTGAGGTAGGGGTAGTTTTGTTTTTGTTTTTTTACATTTCATTGAGAAATAATGTGAAATAATTTTACCATATTTAAACGAGGCATTCTAATATAAAATAATTAGAAATAATTTTTAATATTATTCATACATCACACGAGTACGTATACTAGTTAGGTATAGAGGACAATTTTTTTTTTAGTTTTTTTCGAACATTTTTGCTTCAACAACTTTGATAGTTGTTCGTCAACTTTGTAAAGTTGTTCGATAAATTTGTAAAGTTATTCGATAAATATGTAAAATTGTTCAACAATATTGATGATTATTGAGATAACTAATATAACTGTCGAATAATTATTTTAATTATTTAAATAAATTTATTTTTTTAACTTAATAATATTATAAAATCTATATATCTCTTTTTTTTAATTAAAGACTTGGAAGGTCCATCGCTTTTTTTTCTCATCCAAAAAGTGAGAATACTGAATATCATCGAACGGTAAACATTAAATTAATCAATCGCACCTATTGCCCATCCATCGACCCTTATAAAAACTGAAACCCTAAATACAGCCTCTTCCTCTTTCCTCTCCTGCTGCTTCTGCGTCTAACTGTCCCAAGCCCTTTTCAGCAGGAGACCCATTCCCCTCACACCCTACTCATACAAGCAAAGCCACAAAATTTATCATGCCTGCCCTTGTTGTAACTGATGAAACAATGGCCTCCGAAGTATCCAAAGACCACAAAAAGAAAATGAAGAAGTCCCCCAAAACTGATGTTGAAACTCCCAAAACCAAAGAAAAAAAGCCTAAAAAATCCAAGACTGATTCTTTGTCCTCTGATTCAGAGGAAGTAAAAAATAGCAAGAAGAAAGATAAAAAGCGAAAAGCTTTGGACTTGGATGATCAGAAGAGTGATACGAGCTCAGAGATATGCGAGCCGGTAGAATTAAAGAAGAATAAAAAGGCTAAATTGAATGAGGAAGAAGAAGAGAATAAAGTGGTGGCGGATCCAAATGCTTTGTCTAATTTTAGGATTTCAAAGCCTTTAAGAGAGGCTTTGAATTCTAAAGGAATAGAAACACTTTTTCCTATTCAAGCTATGACTTTTAATGATATTCTTGATGGCTCTGATTTGGTTGGTCGAGCCCGTACTGGCCAGGTATCAATTTCAGCTCCTTCATTGTATCATATGCATATTTAATTTTAAATGACTAGGGCATATTTTCTATTGCTGTTGTTATGGTCTGTTTAGTTTCTGGTATTTTGGCATAATGAATTTTACAGCTTGTTTTAATTTGTCGTTGCCGTTTCTTTTCTCATTTTTAGTGTTCACTTATTATTTCGTAATCCTATTTTATGCTTTACCATACCTTTTTATGGTAGCTCTATCCCATACCCTACTTTTCTTGTAGGTTTATCCTTCGAATTGTGTTGTTGATATGTGATATTATGTAACGATGGAAAATGATACAATCTATCCAAATGTTTTTTTTAAAAAAATAAAAGATTTTATTACCAAAAGAGCAAGGTGAGTACAAATGATTAGTATGCCCTGGACAGCCCACAGTTCAACTACTACTGAACAGCTCTACAACATTACACTATGGATAATAATCAAGTTGGGCTAGATGAGCTGTCAACTTAATCTGCATACTACCCCTCATATGCACTTCTTGAACAACGTTTGAAAATTCTCAAGTTTCTTTCCTGCCACACTGCATACACACATGCTGCCAATGTCATTACGATATATAGTTGCTCTAGCTTGCTTTCCTTTAAAATGATGTACAACCCAAGCTACCTCATCACTCCCTGACATAGCCCCTCTATCAATGTGCATCCAGGCCTGGAGTTTCTCCCATATAGCAGCAGTGAAAGGGCATTGAAAGAATAAACGCTCATTGCTATCAGTACCTGCACTGCACAACACACAATTAATCTCATCCACTATCCCCCATGTGGCTAGCCTCTCCTTTGTTTGCAACCTCTCTGTTAGTGCTAGATAGAAAATAAAGTTCCACTTTGGGGTAGCAACATTGTTACAAACTAATCGTCTCCACTCCACTTTTGGGAAATCACCTCTTAGCTGCATATAAACCTTTTGTTATAGAGAACACTGGCCAATTCCCAATATCCACCTCTGTCCATCCTATCTTCTCAAAGTACTTTTCAGGATCTTCAACACCATCCAAGGAAGCCTGCCTTGGTTGAATGCCCCAAATTGGCTCCTGTTGCCCATAATACATGTGCACCCATTGGATCCACATTTTGTCTTCTTTCTGACTTGAGCTCCATAACAATTTACAAATTGCTTTATTCCATCTAGAGATGTCTAGAAAATTCAATCCCCCAGCAACTTTAGGCCAACTCAATGTCTCCCAAGCTATCAAAGCTTTCCTTGATGTATCTACCCCTCCTGACCAAAGAAATTTCCGGCAGATTGATTCAGTACATTGCACCACCTTCTCTGGCATCATGAAAATCTGAAACCAAAATATTTTGATAGAGAACATCACACTCTTTATCACTTGAACTCCTCCGGCATATGATATGAATCTAGAGGTCCAACTCTGAATTCTACCCACTATCTTTTCAAGTAAGGCTTGGAACTGCACAATAGAGGTTCTTTTAGAACTAAAGGGCACCCTAAGATATTTAATAGGCAGATTACCCTGCGCAATGCCTAACAACTGTAGAATCTCCTGTTGTATGTCTTGCTTTACTCCACCAAAAAACTGTGAGCTCTTCTCCTCATTTGCTTGAAGACCTGAAGCATGTGAAAAGGCTGTGAATTGTTCAAACACCTACTGCACTGATTTAGTATCACCTCTACAAAACAGCAACAATTCACCTGCATAGCTCAATTGGATCACATTCATCTGTACACATTTTGGATGGTACTTAAACATAGTATTCTGTTTAAGCTGTTTTAACAGTCTGGTTAGGTACTCCATTGATAGGACAAACAGACATGGGGAGAGTGGTTCTCTCTGTCAGGCAATCCTTTGCTTGCATTGAAGGGAGTACTAGGATGCCATTGATAATATAGTGTGGGAAACAGTTCTTCAGTTCTTACACACTGCATAATCCATCCCCTAAATTGTGTAGGAAACTGCAAGTAATCAAACACCTGCTCTAAGTAATCCCACTCAAATGAATCATAAGCTTTCCTCGTATCCAATTTCAGCATACGTCTTGGGGATCTATCCAAATGTTGTATTCTATTAAAACTATACAATATGATACGATGCGATACATTATGAAACAATATGTAGCAAGCACCCAAATAGAGTGTTAGAGGATATCAAATGTTTATTCATTCATGAGAAAATTGGATCCTCATAAATTGCCAGCCAACAGATAGGCGTTTTTCTTACCATGATGTCCATTAGGAAGAGACCTAGAGTCCCTAAATTGCTTATAAAGGTTATTTGGTCTACTTGCTGTTAGAGATGCACAGGGTTCCCTTTGATGAAGCTTACTTTCGGATTGTGATAAAGTTTCTTTTGTTTCTTTATTGTCTTATATGTCGGTTACCCTTTTGAAGAAAAGTTTATGTATGATTTATGAGCTGCCTGTTTCCTATTATATATTATTCATTCATCAAGAGTTTAAGCTAAATGGAAAGAGTGAATTTCAGTCCTCATGTGATGAATGTTAATGGTATATTGATTTTCCTATTGCATTTGCATCTGCCAGGAACTTCATGATACTGCTTCTGACTATTTTGGTTAACTAGATTGTAAAGAGGAGATATGACTTGACGTCAATTTGTGCTTCTGCATTTGCAGGGTAAAACGTTGGCCTTTGTATTGCCCATATTGGAGTCCCTAACAAATGGTCCTACTAAAGCATTGCGAAAAACAGGTTATGGGAAGGCTCCTAGTGTTCTGGTGCTTTTACCTACTAGGGAATTGGCACTCCAGGTATATATCATACCTTATCTAGATGGTTGCTTCACTGACTGTAAACCTATGGGTTCTCGTTTTCTCGCAAGTAGCAGCTCGTTAATTTGTTAATTGCAGGTGTTCGCTGACTTTGACGTTTATGGCCGGGCTCTTGGGCTCACTTCATGCTGTTTGTATGGGAATTCCCCCATGGGAGCACAGCAGGTTCAACTAAAAAGAGGAGTTGATATTGTAGTGGGTACTCCTGGAAGAATTAAGGTAGGGTTTGGTGATTTACAAGTTGAATTTCATTCACTTTTATGGAGTGAAAACTAACTGCTTCAAAATTTGCTGCAGGACCACATTGAAAGGGGAAATATTGATTTGAAGTTTTTACAGTTCCGTGTTCTTGATGAAGTCGATGAAATGTTAAAAATTGGTTTTGTAGATGATGTCGAATTTATTTTAGGTATGCTATGAGTCGAAACCTTCTTGCTACAGATTGTTCTGGTTTTACCCCTCCATATCTGCATTATGCTGTTACAGATGTTGGATGAAATTCTCTGACAGCTGAAATTTGCCAGTGCAGTACTGTTCTGTTGAGGGATTTTCTATTTAATGGTTATTGACACTGTTATACTTTTTCTGTATGTTTTCTTCCTTCTGTTATTCAAAGGCAAGGTCGAAGATGCAAGCCAAGTTCAAACAGTTCTTTTCAGTGCCACTTTGCCAGACTGGGTTAAGCATGTACGTTAGTTTATCTTTTGTGTTTGAAATCATAATACAGTTTCAGTACTGGGGAATGTTTCATGCAGTTTTAGTTTAATATCAGTTCTAATTTTCTCTATCCCAAGGGTTGTTAAACAAACCACCTTATAGTTGGGGATTAGGGGTGTTAGGATACAACTGCTGTGCTGTCTGAGCTTGCACTTCTCTAAACATGTTTTTGGTTCCAGATTGCTGCTAAGTTTCTGAAACCAGATAAGAAAATTGCTGACCTTGTTGGTAATGAGAAAATGAAGGCCAGTAAAAATGTGAGGCATATTATTATTCCATGCTCTAGTTCTGCAAGACCTCAGCTGATTCCTGATATCATTCGGTGCTACAGCAGGTTAGTCGCTTCTCGTTTTCCAGTGTCTTCTATTTAAAGCATGACAATGAACCTCTGAAATGTTTATTAATTTGTTCCATGAAAAATTAGTGGAGGCCGCACAATTATTTTTACCGAGACAAGGGCGTTATCTTCAGAGCTAGCTGGCTTGTTGCCTGGGGCAAGTGCTTTGCATGGGGAGATACAGCAAAACCAGCGTGAGGTAGAATTTTTCTGAAATACATGCTTCATTTTATTGCTCTCTCTTCATCTTACCGACTTCTTTTTGTGTTCTTCCCCTTCTGTTCAGAGGAGTAGCAATTCCTTACACTGTTGATTGTACAAATTTGAAATCTGCATTATTTGTCATCAACCTTCCAGACTCCTTAAATAATTGATAACTATGGTGCGAGCCTTCTTTGAGTGTCATAGTAACTGTATCTGATTTTCGCATGTTATTAGGCTACACTTAAAGGATTCAGATCAGGCAAATTCATGACATTAGTGGCCACAAATGTGGCAGCCCGTGGATTGGATATTGATGATGTTCAGTTAATAATCCAGGTATATTACCGTTTTCATGTTCCCTGTTTGATTCTTAGACTTAAAGTGGTATTTGAGTGCTGATTGTGATGATATTTTTGTTCGTAAAGTGTGAAGCCACGAGTGATGTTGAAGCATACATTCATCGATCTGGAAGAACTGGAAGGGCAGGTGAGTTTCTGATGTCAGAATTGCTTTCATTAGCTTACATAAATTAGGGAGTATTCTTCCTAGCTTTATTTTTCTGTCACATTCCAGGGAAGAGTGGTGTTGCTGTAATGCTGTATGATCCAAGGAAGTCCAACATTTCTAGAATTGAAAGAGAATCTGGTGTGAAGTTTGAGCATTTATCTGCTCCTCAGCCAGCTGATGTTGCTAAAGCGGCTGGGAAAGAAGCTGCTGATATAATTGCGGATATTTCCGATAGGTATGGTTTTCATTTGTGCCTGGTAAATTTCAAATGTATCATTTCATTAATTTTCATTTCAACTCTCTATAGTGTCATACCCGCATTTAAGGCTGCTGCAGAGGAGCTTCTGAATACGTCTGACCTATCACCAGCAGAGTTGCTTGCAAAAGCTCTTGCCAAGGCTGCTGTATGTTTCTGTTGTCCTTATTTATTCTCTGGGAGGCAAACCTGATCTTGGTTGTTGACTAACTTGTGTATTTCTTTCCAGGGCTATTCAGAGATCAAGACTCGGTCGCTTCTTACTTCTATGGAGAACTGTGTTACACTGCTTCTTGAGTGTGGGAGACCCATCTTCTCACCTTCGTGAGTATTTAAAATTTGAAGTATATTGTTTCTCAACTTACAGCTAATGTGTAAATACGAATTGTGCACTTCAATGCCTCAAATTGCGGGTGTGTTTGGTAGGAAGGAAAACGTTTTCTTGGAAAACAAGTGGTTGGTTTCTTGTTTTCTTGTGTTTGGTACATAAGCAAAAATATTATCCTAAAAAAAGTATGAACCATGAAGGTTATCAAAAAGAAAAATATGAACCGTTAAGGTTATTAAAAAAAGTATGAATCATGAATGTTCATACTTTCACATCAGTATTTCCACCCATTTATGTAAAAATAGCTACAAAATGAAGTTGATTCAGGATTTTCACTAAATAGATTCATGAACGAGGAAGTTTCTCATTGTCCACAATTGGAAGTAGTGAATTACATTACAGGTTGACTGCATCTTGCATCAGAAATTTCGTTGTGCTAAGCAGTGCTCTTAATTTACATTAAACCTAAATTCCGTCAATGAATTTAGCTTATGGGCCTATGGTTGTTTTTTCACGAGACACAGGATGAAGCTGATTGCTATAGCAGAGCCTTGTAAACCTTATAAACTGTTGTCATATTCAGTCCAGTGATTTTGATCTTTCTTACTTTCATATCATCGGCAGCTTTGTCTATAGTGTGTTGAGGAGGTTCCTGCCTGAGGAGAAGGTTGAATCAATCAATGGTCTTACTTTGACAGCCGATGGAAAGGGGGCAGTTTTTGATGTATGTGCTGATCACTTGGATGAATTTCTCGCAGGTACATTTCTCCATTTTTCTGCCAGACGAATTCCATGGACATATCTGATATCACATTATAATCACCCAACAGTTGTAATATAATATTTTCTTATGCTATTTTCATTCGTTAGAGTTGTTAGATTCAGCATTTTTCTTTTGGGGACTGTTGTAGCTTTTCTAATCTCCTCCCTTATTGTCTTCTCTTTTCCTTGTGGGTTTTAGGCCAAAAAACTGCACATGGGGTAAAGTTAGAGGTAGTGGAAGCCCTGCCTCCTTTGCAAGAAAGAGAGAAGCCAAGAGGTGGAAGATTTGGAGGTGGTGGTCGTGGTGGCTTCTCTAATAGAAGAGGCGGAGGTGGCTTTTCTGGAGGAAGAGGGGGAAGAGGTAATAGCAACTTTGGTCGCAGATGGTAATGAATGCTGACGCTATTTTCCACAGTTGACAATACAAGAGTTGGTCCAGCTGCTTTCAAAATTTTGGTATAGCGCCGAAAATGTATTGGATTTCATTAAGGTTTCTTATGCATTTGTTGCTAATTTATGTAGGTTTGTCCTTCCTGTACCATGCTTCATTCTGCTTTTCACTAGTTGGCTTTCTTGTTAGGGAAAAGAATTGGTAGTATTCTGGGTGTTGCTATATGTTTGGTTTAAGACATTTCAAGTTATTGTTTATTTTGTATGGTATCATTACATAAATCAGATGCAACTGAAAATTTTTGGATGAAAAGTTCTATGATGATGCGCTGAATTTGGATTTGTATTTATCAGTCCAAATAGAAGGAAATCAGTCTTAACATTTTTGCATTACAGCCAAGTTGGCTCCTTCACTCCAAAAGAAGCCCCCCCCCCCCCCCCCCCCCTCTTTAAAAAAAAACAAAAATCGAAAGGAGTGAAGTGGCAAACCTGAAAATGGACTTGGGCAAACCTGAAAATGGACTTGAACCAACTTGGCAGAAAATTTCCATCTGGTTATCTGACAATTGAAACTGTGTAGTCATAGAAATCCCAATTTTGTCACATCCGTCAAACATGAGAATCACTAAAATGATTTGCATAATACATAAATGTGTCTTTTAGCTTGATTTCATTCGCATGAGATTGCCACTTAGATCCCACATGCGTGTTACGTAGGATGCGTGTGTCTTATTTAATTTTATGCAAATTTAAATGTAGACTTATTTACACTCATAATTTAAATGTAAACTAAGTAAAAAGTCAAGTTTATGTATTACGCCAAAATGGCCTCTGCCATTGATTTGTTTACGTTTGTTTTTCTTCCTTTATTATGTTCTCTGTTTTGTCATAACTATTTTCATCGTACATGTACAAAAGAAAAATGATCCAATTTAAATTTTGAAAAGGAAATTTGAAAAAGACCATACGGGTCTAACAATCTAGAGAGACATAACACAAATGGAGCCAATCCATCCCTAAGATTACATCAAAATCTAACATATCTAGCTCTATCAGATCCACCAATGTTTCCCTACTATAGAAAGATACCACACAACCCCTATAAACTTTTCTAGCCACAACAAAGTCACCCACCGGGGTAGACACAGAAAAGAAATCAGAAATACACTCAGGACCGAAACCAAAATGAATAGTCACATAAGGTGTCATATAAGAAAGAGTAGACCCCGAGTTAAGCAAGCAATATACATCACGGTAAAAGAGTTGTAATGTACTAGTGACAACATCAGGAGAAGCTTTAGATTCCTGACGGGTAGCAAGAGCATACAGACAATTTCAACCAGTATTGGAGCCAAAAATAGCACCTTTAGTGCACGAGCTGAAGAAGTAGCAACAGGGACCTTATTAGATCTAGAAGCGACCTTTGAAGGACAATCTCATTACATATGGCCAAGCTGACTGCACTTAAAACACTTATTCCTCTCCTCATCACATACCCCATGATGCACCTGCCCACAGAAATGACAAGGGGAATAAGACGGGACTGACTGAGCTCTACTGAATTGAGACTGGGCACCCTGTGCCTTAAATCCACTAATGCTCTGAAAGACAGTCACCGAACGACTTAGGATATGGAGCACTAGACGTAGAATAATAATCGAATTTTCCCCACTTCTTCTTAGACCACTGCCTGTCATCTCTACCACTACTCTGATGACCTCCACCCTGCTCAAAATACCTGAATTTCTTACTCTGCCTTTCCTCTATCTCAGCTTGCTTTTTATTTTCCTCATCAACCTATTGCATATATAACACAGGCCTAGAGATATCCATATCCTTGTTCAACAAGGATGTCTTACACTCCAAAACCAAATCAAGGGGCAAGATTGAAGCAAACTTCCTCATCCTCTCCCTCATAGAATAAATCAACTCTGGAGCATAACGAGATAGCTGATGAAACTTCAAGGCATATTCTTTCACAGTCATTCTGCCTTGTTTCAAATTCACGAACTCTTCGGCCTTCGCCTCCCTCAAATCCTGAGGAAAGAAGTGACCCCAAAAAGTACTAGAAAAGTCATCCCATTTAACTGGCTCGGCATCAACTCCCCTCATATGCTCTCACTCCTCATACCCCTAATATGCCACATCCTTCAGCTGGTATGTGGTAAACTCAACACCCTCAGAGTTAGAAACATACATAACTCTGAAGATCTTTTCAATCTCATCAATGAAATTTTAAGGATCCTCCCCAGCCTTCGAATCAGTGAAAGTCAGAGGACTCGACATCATAAACTGGCCAATTCTAGTGACCTCAAAAGATGGAGCAACAGAAGCGGCACACTCAGTCTGAGAGTCCACCAACTGGGTAAGCAAGTGGATCAACTAGCAAAACTCAGCATTAGACACATCGACCTGAGGTGTTCGGGGAGGGCTATAGGAACCGATGGAACTCCACAAGGGCAATCAGGAGTTGGACCTCTGGATTGGGTTTGTACCCTATGAGCAGGATGAGTTCCGTTCACGTTGTACTCAAGTGGGGTAGAGGAGTTTCCACAAACATCAGATCTTCTTGGAGGCATGATCTAAAATGCGAACAAATGGGAATTAGAGGAGATTCAAGACCATAGACTCTATAGCCTGAAATAAAACAACAAGAAAGGGGAAACCTTTTTAAATATCTCGTAGCCTCTCCCTTATAAGTGTGGCATGCTACACACCCATAAATGAGACTCTACTTGACACAACTTTGTGGACATCCAATTGACCATGAACCTAGGCTCTCATACTAACTTTGTCACGACCCAAACCAGGGCCTGACCGTGATGGGCATCCCAAGTTTGTCGTGGATCGAAGACTACCCCTGTTTGTGCCTAGTCAAATAGAACAATATACACTAGTAGAGGTTGAACATTGAACATATAACAAGATAGAGTAATCAAACTCAAGAAATCTAAGTTATATCTATAACCAATACCAATACCCAATCAACAATAATCCACAAAGCCTCTATGACAAAACATAATCAAACCAATGTTGGGATATGCACCCAATGATAGCCAAAATAAGTCCAAAGAAAATTCTATGATAGAACATAAACCAAGAAGTAATGGCCTTCCGAAATAAGGAGGTTCACTACTTCAAGTTGACTATTGACAATCGAAAAATCCTATCATTGCGTAGGAAAAGTAGAAGTGTCTTTATTTCCTACTTCACATGGGGATACAACGTCCGGAGATGGTAAGCGGGTTGAGCAATAGCATGTATCTCAGGGATAAGGATAAACTAATGACAATTCAAAATCCAGTTCAACTCAATGTACATGTTCACATACATGCATGTATATATATACTTATATAAAATTCTAGTATAGGGAACAAGGATTAGCATGAACCTTAAAACATTAGCCCGGACTGTGTAGCTCAACCATCATAAGAAGGCACCCACGAGCTATATGGGTCCAGTTTTTCTCCAGCTGAAAGGTCCAAGTGCGTGTAGGTGTACGAACAAAAGAATAATCATATGTACATATGTAACATAGGGTACTCGAACCTCCCGATCATCTATCAAGGATGACTTAAGCATTCAGTAATTTAACATGGGGGAATAGAACCACCTAGTCATTTAATAAGGAGGACTCAAAGCACCCGATCATATAGACCACCTATGCCGACAAATGCAGTTTCTAGTATTGGTTCCTTGATATCTCCACTTTCACGGCCCAACTACACAACCCTCTTTTAAGCCCAATTAAAACACTTTTCAAACAGTCCCATTCATTGAACCACAATACACCTTAAGGTATACACTGTTGGTATCGTCATACCAACTACACTTGCAAGGTAAAATTATCATGCCATAACAATTCCATTCACTTAGGGAAAACAACTCCCTTTGTTCATTAATACAAGGTGGGGGAACACCAACCCCCTTTGTTTATTAAATCAAACCATCATGTTCCAATAACTTCTTTATATTATGCAATTGCTCCAAAAGTAGTTCAATGCAATCATACTCATACTCAAAACCAAATTCACAATGTTGGGTTAGGGTTTTTACAAATTCAATTGTCAATATTCATAAAATTAGGGGAAATCACAATCCCTTAGTTTATTCACCATGCCTATACACCCCACAAGTTTAAAACCATTAATAAAGCATAAACGATGCATAATAAATCATGGGAAACTAAGTTAAGAAACATTCATTCCAAAACCTTCAACCCATATCAAAACCCACGTTTAAATCCACATAAACAACCATAAAATTTAACGTTTTAATTAAAACAAATTTAAGGGTAGAGTCACATGCCTTAATCACTAAGAAATTTGAAGAAGGAATCACCCTTGGAAGCTCTACTTTCATACTTTAAGAAACCCTAAGTGTTTTTTCTTGAGAGAATTGAGCGAGTTTAAAAAGCTATTTTTGAGTTGTTTGGAGTGATAATGATACCCTAAAGGGGTTTTAAGTCGTGGGTTATTATTTGGGAAAAGGAGAAATGTCCAAAGTGCCATTAATAAAAAGACTGAAAAACTATCGCCATCTGACTATGAGTCATGCCCTATGACTCATATTCAGACCTTACGACTCGTGAGGTCAAATCGAAAACAAGAAAGAAACATTGGCCACCTTTATTGGTTTGGTTACGAGAGCCACTATACGACTCATAATGAGACTTGATGACTCGCTGGGTGCTAATAGTGACCAACACAGAGACTTAGCCAAACATACTGGTTGGGCTACAATTAGAGTTCTACGACCCGTAATGACTCCTTATGACTCGTAGGGAGAGTCATAGTATGGGCAGTGAGTTTTAAAAACTCAAGAATTCGAGGGGCAAAATGATACGAACCGATCGGGAGCCTTGTCGTAATAGGCGTCCCAAGTCTGATCGGGATCGGAGACCACCCCCATTACCCAACCCAACCTCCAATCGTCTACCCTGAGTTGGCTGAATTTCAAACATATAACAAGATAGCATAACTGGGCAAGGATTGAATTTAGGATAGGTCTATTCCTAGACCAACCCTACCAAGGGCCATAAACCAAACCACCAAGCCAAGCCAATACCGTACCAAGGGACATAAACCAGGCCATAACCAAATGAGTTCCAAAAGATAATATGATTAATCCCAAAATGAAAGAGGATGGAACAACCAACAATATCGTCAATCGGTATCATCCCCAATACCAATACCAATGCTAAGGCTGACACTAATATCGACCCCGCCCATAACAATCTATAGTAGTACCACAAAGCCTCTAACTAAAAGAATACCAAAATCTGGTTAGGACATGCTCCCAACTATAGCCAAAACCAATATCTATAAATAAGTCAAAGTATGAAGCAACATCCATGAAAGGGTGCCTTCTGAATAGATGGAATTCACCACTTCAATCCAAATGTTGACCCCAAAGTCTAAATCGCTAAGCAGGAGAAGTGGAACGGTCGGTTCCTGCATCGCGTGGGGATACAACGCCCAAAGATGGGTTAGAGGTTAAATGCTAGCATGAACTCAGAATAAGGATAAAATAATGCCATTTATAAAACCAAGTAAAAACCATCCATATGCACACAACCATACATATATATATAACCATGCCGAAAAAGGGGACTAGGTTTATCATGCCATTAAAACCTTTACCTGGGTTGTGCAGCTTTGCCATCTTGAACCACCCACGGGCTATATAGGTTCAGCTCCCCCTACTGAAAAGGCCCCAGTGCGTGAAGCCGCACGACCAGGGAAGAAAACCTGGGATGACTAGGACATCTCCCAAAAATATATAGTGTGACATCATGCACACGGTCACTAGGATCAAACCTCGCATCAACAAATATGAGTTTCTAGTTTAGATCTCCCCGGGACCTCTACCTTCACGGCTTTGATACATATCCCTCCTTTAAGCCTAATTAAAACCATTTTCCATCCAAAGCATTATTCCATTATTATTAACTGAGACTATTAGTAGTGGTATCATCATACCAACAATAACTTGCAAGTATTGTCCTTAGCCAATCCTTAGGGGATTTCCATGTACCCCACATGATTTCTAATTAACCAAAACCATGGCCACCAAGGCCTTTCCAATCCATTTAAAACCATTTAAACCATTCATATCATTTAGGGTTCCATTACCAAGTTTAAACCATGCATAAGTTCCATTGAAAAACCAATATTATAGTGAAAATATTGTTAAAGGCATTTTATCAAACACATTGGGGTCATTACCAAAGATCCATTCCTATCCAACCAATTATCCAAAACCACCATTAATGCATATAAAAGCATAATAAAATATGGAAAAACCAAAACCAAGCATTTATAACCAAAACCCCCAAATCATATTTGAAAACCCCAAATATACAACAATCAAATCATAAAAACATTGTATAGAACCATGCCTTTAGTTGGAACTAACAATGAGGGAATAGAACATGCCTTAAACCAAGATGATGATGGAGAGAAATCACCAAGACAAGCTCCAATTTACTCCTTAAGATGAAACCCTACCTTCCTTTGCCCAAGAACTCTAGAGAAGATTTAAGAGTGTTTTCTAAGTGTTTAAGAATAGAGTAATAGGGAAAATAACCTTTACAGTGAAATATAAGTTGCGAGACCTTATTAGGATAAGTGAGTAAATGTCCAGATTTCCCTTACTTAAACTGCATTAAATTCCCATCATAGGGTATGACTGACCCTTACGAGTCGTACCCAACCTGTAGGAGTGGTACCCATCTCTCGTACTTTAGGATTTCCTCCTTGGACCCAACACTGTCCAAGGTACGACACACCTAAACCCAAGTCGTATTCAAGTGTACAATAGGTACCCATAAATTGTACCCCTGGTAGGATAGAATCCAAGAGGTTTGAACACTGACCACCATACGAGTCTTGGGTATAACTCGTACCCTGTCTTACAACTCATAATGAGCCACTCATACTCAAATCCAACTTAAGTTACTAAGTCTAAGATTAAGATAAGGAAAACCCAAACCAAATTATCTGTATTCAACCATATGAGTCGTACCATTCAAGTCGTACCCATTTAGTGACCAAAATCTATCCCACCAATCAACACTAGTCAGCATATGAATGGACTATACCATTCATACCCCAACATACGACTCGTACCCATAAGTCATATTGGGTCCAGAGACCAGAATTTTAGGAAATTTTCCAAGGTCCAAAAACTAGGGTGTTTCAGTATCCCCCACTAAGAACATTCATCCCCAAATGATGGACAAGGTAGGGGTAACCACACACACGAGTCATTTGCATAATCTATTTTCCAATATTTAACTAAGTTTGAAAATAAAGAGGCAAAGATATTAATCTTTCCTTTAAGAAACTCAAAAAATAAAGATGTCTTGAAGACACATACCTTCCGCACAAATCCAGGAGCAGAAAACAGATGCGGATACTTGGATTTCATGTCCTCCTTCGCTTCCAATGTAGCTTCTTCCACATTATGGTTCCACCTCAGAACCTTAACCGAAGACACATCCTTGATTGGGAACTGATGAACCTACCTATCCAAGATCTCTACCAGGACCCCTTTATTAGATAGAAAGCCCGAGATACCCAACCCCTCCAAAGGAACAATCGAAGAAAGATCACCAAGACATTTCCTCAACATGGAGACATGAAATACCGGGTAAACAGAGTTCAAACTAGAAGGCAACTCCAATTCATAAGCAATATTTCCAACCCTCCATAAAACCACATATGGACCAATATACTGGGGACTAAGCTTACCCTTTTTTTTCAAACCGTATTAATCTTTTCATGGGAGTTACCTTGAGAAACACCTTATCCCCAACCTCAAACTCCAAGTCTCTACGCCTTACATCTGCATAGGAATTTTGGCAACTTTGGGAAGCCTTAAGACTTTCCTGAATCACTTTCACCTTTTCCATAGCCTGGTAGACCAAATCCAGACCGAACATATCCGTCTTACCAAGCTTAAACTAACCAATAGGAGATCTACACCTCCTACCATACATTGCCTCAAAAGGGGCCATGCCAATACTAGAATGATAGCTATTGTTGTAAGCAAACTCTACCAAAGGTAGATGCTCAACCCAACTGCCACTATAATCAGCCACACATACCCAAAACATATCCTCCATCCGTCTGAGGATGAAAAACAGTACCCAAAATTACCTTATTACCTAATCCCTTTTGAAAAGACCACCAGAAATGAGATAAAACTGCGTACCATGATCAGAGATAATAGAAATAGGTACACCATGCAACTTTACAATGTCCTGAAGATATAACTTCGTATAATCCTTCACTGAGAAAGTAGTCTTCACTAGCATAAAGTGAGCAGACTTTTTCTTCCTATCCATGATGACCCAAATCAAATCATATTAGTTTGAGACCGAGGAAGACCGATAACAAAATCCATATTGATTACCTCTTATTTCCATTCAGGCAAAATAATCTCTTGATACAACCTACCAGGTCTCATGTGCTCAACTTTAACTTGTTGACATACCAAGCACTTGGCCACACAATCAACTATGTTTCTTTTTATACCATTCCACCAATACATCTCCTTGAGATCATGATACATTTTTGTTAAGCTGGGATGTACAACGTAGCGCGATTCCTACGCCTTACCCAAGATCTTTTATCGCAACCTATCTATATCAGGAACACACAACCTTCCATGGTATCGTAAAGTACCATCGCCATTGATCTCTAACACTATTACCTTCTGCATACCCACATAACTCTTGATTTTTAATAAGATAGGATCTAGAAGATGATTCTCTTTAATCTCTGCACCAAGAGATGATCGAACCACTTTCTGTACCATCACCCTACCACCCTCGAAGTCCAAAAGACAAAATCTAAGATTTGCTAAGCGGTGAATATCTTTCACCAAATACTGCTTTTCTTCCTCTATATAAGCCAAAACTCCCCACGTATAACTTGCTAAGAGCATCAACAACTATATTAGCCTTACCTAGGTGATAGTGAAGACTCAAGTCATAGTCTTTGAAAAGCTCCAACCATCTCCTTTGCCTGAGATTTAGCTCCTTCTGAGTGAACACATACTGTAGACTCTTATGATCAGAAAAGATGTCTACATGTACTCCATACAAATAATACCGCCAAATTTTCAAAGCAAAAACCACTGCCAACAGCTCTAAATCATGAGTAGGATAATTCCTCTCATGCACTTTCAACTGCCTAGAAGCATAGGCAATTACTTTCTCATGCTGCATCAAGACACAACCAAGTCCACCCTAGATGCATCACAATAAACCACAAACCTCTCACTACCCTCAGGCAATGTCAAAATCAAATCCAAAGTTAGCTTATCTTTCAAGTTCTCGAAACTCCCGTCACAAGCATCCGATCAAGAAAACTTCACCTTTTTCTGAGTTAACTTAGTCAACAAAGCAACTATCATCGAAAAGCTCTCCACAAATCGCTGATAATACCCAACCAAACCCAAGAAGCTTCGAATGTCGGTTGGAGTCATGGGTCAAGGACACCTTTTAACCACGACCACTTTTTGTGGATCCACCATGATGATCCTCTCGCTAGAAATAATATGACTAAGAAAAGTCACAACGTTTAACCAAAACTTAAACTTGGAGAACTTGGCATACAACTGTTGTTCCTTTAAGGTCTGTAATATCACATGGAGATGATTAGCATCATCCACCTCACTTTTGGAATAAACCAGAATGTCATAATTAAACACAATGACGAAGAGATCTAAGAATTTCCTGAAAACCCTATTTATCAAGTCCATAAATGCCGCTAGGGTATTCGTTAAACCAAATGACATCACCAAGAATTTAAAGTGCCCATACCGAGTACGAAAATCCATCTTAGGGATATCCTCCTCCCTGATCTTAAGCTGGTGATACCCAGACCAAAGATTTATCTTAGAAAAGAACTTGACACCTTGCAACTAATTAAATAAGTCATCTATCCTTGAAAGAGGATACTTGTTATTGATTGTTACCTTATTCAACTGTCGATAGTTAATGCACATCCGAAGGGAACCATCCTTCTTGCGCACGAACAAAATTGGTGCACCCCATAGGGATACACTAGAACGAATAAACCACTAATCTAGAAGATCCTTAAGTTGCTCCTTAAGTTCCTTCAACTCAGCTGGAGCTATTCTATATGAAGGAATAGATATTGGACGAGTGTCTAGAACCAAATTAATACCAAACTCTATTTCCCTATCCAAAGGAAAACTAGGAAAATCATCCAAAAAGACTTTAGGAAACTCATTTACCACCGAAACTGACTGTAAGGAAGGACCTTCCAAGTTAGAATCTTTAAGCTGGACCAAGTGATAAAGAAAACCTTTAGAGATTAACCTTCGAGCTCTAAGATAAGAAATAAACCTCCCCCTAGGAGTTAGAGAACCACCCTCTCACTCTATAATCGGTTCACCAAGGAACCTAAAGATAACCTTACGAGTCCGACAATCTAAGGACATGTAACAAAAGTGTAACCAATCCATCCCTAGAATAAATTCAAAATCCACCATATTAAGTTCAAACAAATCCACCAAAGCCTGCTGGCCACCAACAGATACCACACACCTCCTATAGATTTTTTTAGCAATAACCGAGTCATCTATCGGGGTAGAAAGAGAAAAAGAATCCAAAACAACCTCAAGATCAAAACCAATACATATAGCCATAAATAGGGTCACATAAGAAAGAGTGGACCCCGGATCAAGCAGACAATACACATCACGAGAAAAGAGTTGTAATATACTAGTAACGACATCAGGTGATGCCTCAGATTCCTGTTGAGATGCAATAGCATACAACCTATTCTGGCCAGTGTAGTACCAGAAGCAAGGGCAGACATCGAAGTCGCACCACTAGGCGCATGAGCAGAAAATGAAGCAACTTAAGCTTTGATCGCTCCCGAAGCTCCCTTACCAGCCAGATAATTTTTGAGCATATGGCCTAGATGGCAATATTTAAAACACTTTTCCCTTCCTTCATCATAATAACCCCGATAAAGATGACCAAAAAAACAACAAAGAGGGCATGAAGAAACCGACTGACCTCCACTCGCCTGAGATTGGGCACCCTGTGCCTAGAATATATCACCACCCTACTGACGCCTATCACTTGGCTGCCTTAGGTAAGGAGTGCTAGAAGAAGAGAAGGAACCAAAACTCCCCCACTTTCTTTTTGAACATATACCTCTATCCCGACTACCTTTTGACTGAGAAACTCCCTGATTAGAAAACCTGCTCCTCTTACACTACTTATTTCTGAACTCTGCCTTTTTTCTCTTCTCATCCTCCACCTGCTGCATATGGACAACTAACCTCGAAATGTACATATCCTTGATCAGAAAAGCAGTCTTGCTTTCCAAGATCAAATCCCAAGATAGACCAGAAATAAACTTTCTTATCCTCGCTCTCATGCGAGCCACCAAATCAGGAGCATACCTTGACAATTGATGAAATTTGAAGGCATATTCCTTGACAGACATTCTCCCTTGCTTAAGATTCACAAACTCCTCCATCTTTGCTTTTCTCAACTCTTAAGAAAAGAAATGATCCAGAAAATTACCAGAAAAGGCATTCGATAAGGATGACTTCTCCACATCACCTCTATCCTTATCCCACTCTTCATACCACTGTTATGCAATATATTTGAACTGATAAGATGCAAAGTTTACACCTTCCACATTAGTAGCCTGCATCACCTTCTCAATCTCATCTAAGAAACCCTGAGGATCCTCTTCTACCTTCATACCAATAAAAGTAGGAGAATTCAATTTCATAAACTGACCAACCCTTTTGGCCTCAATAGACAACCCACCAGTCGTATCTCGCTTAGCCTGAGCAGTAACCAATTGAGAAATAGTATGAATAGCTTGCCAAAATTCCACATTAGTCACCTCACCCTGAGGAGGACTAGTAGCGATCGAAGGAACTCCAGAATTATCAGGGCTAGGACCCTGAGATCAAAGACGAACTCCAGATATAGGACGTACCCCGTCAACATTGTCCCCGATGGGACTGAAGAGTTTTTTTGTGTTCCATATCATCGAGGCATGATTTGAAAAGTGAACAACCAAGGATTAGAGAAGAATTCCAAGACTTAGACTACAAGATTGAAAATAGAATACCAAGAAAGTGAAATATTCCTAATTTCCTTGTATCTTCTCTCTTATAGGTGTGGTGCGCTACTCATCTTTAAAAGAAACTCTGCCAGACACGACTTTGTGGACTCTAAATTGACAATGAATCTAAAGCTCTGATACCAACTTGACATGACTTGATTGGGGGACTTATCGTAATAGCTATCCCAAGTTCGACCGGGAACGGAGACCACCCCCGTTACCCAACTCAACCTTCAGTCGTCTTCCCTGAGTTTGTAGAATTTTGAACATATAACAAGATAGCGTAACTGGACTGGCTTTGGGATAGGTCTATTCCTAGACCAACCCTACCAAGTCATCCCATCCACCAAACCATACCAAACAAACCACAAAGTAAAACCAATACCGTACCAAGGGCCATAACCAAATGAGTTCCAAAAGATAAAATTATTAATCCCAAAATAAAAGAGGATGGAACAACCAACAATATCATCAACCGATATCAGCCCCAATACCAATAACAATGCTAAGGCTAACACCAATACCGACCTCCGCCCATTCCAACCCATAGTAGTACCACAAAGCCTCTAACCAAAAGAACACCGAAATTCGGTTAGGACATGCCCCTAGCCATAGCCTCTAACCAAAAGAACACCAAAATTTGGTTAGGACATGCCCCTAACCATAGCCAAAACCAATATCCATAAATAAGTCAAAGTATGAAATAATATCCATGAAATGGAGCCTTTCAAATAGATGGAAGCTCACCACTTCAATCCAAATACTGACCCTAAAGTCTGAATCGCTAAGCAGGAGGAGTAAAACGGCCGGTTCCTACATCGCGTGGGAATACAGCTCCCGAAGATGGGTTAGCGGGTGAATGCTATCATGAACTCAGGATAAGTATAAAATAATGGTATTTATAAAACCAAGTAAAACCCAACCATATGCACCCAACCATACATATATTTATGACCATGACGAGAAAGGGGACCGCATTTATCATGCCATTAAAACCTTTACCTGGGATGTGTAGCTTTGCTGTCCTAAACCACCCATGGGCTATATGGATTCATCTCCCCCTACTGAAAGGGCCCCAGTGCGTGAAGCCGCACGACTGGGGAAGAAAACTTGAGATAACTAGTACATCCCCCAAAATATATATAGTGAGACATCATGGACATGGTCCCTAGGACCAAGCCTCACATTGACAAATATGAGTTTCAAGTTTAGATCCCCCCGGGACCTTCACCTTCCACGGCTTTGCTACACAATTTATTTAAGCCCAATTAAAACCATTTTCCATCCAAACTATTATTCCATTATTATTAAACGAGGCTAATAGAAGTGGTATCGGCATGCCAATAATAACTTACAAGTATCGTACTTAGCTAATCTTTAGGGGATTTCCATGTACCCCACATAATTTTCAATTAACCAAAACTATGGCCATGAAGGCCTTTATAATCCATTTAAAACCATTTAAACCATTCATATCATTTAGGGTTCCATTAACAAGTTTAAACCATACATAAGTTCCATTGAAAAACCAATATTATAGTGAAAACATTGTTAAAGGCATTTTATCAAACATATTGGGGGCATAGTATTTCCAAAACCAAAGTCCATTATCAAAGACCCATTACCATGCAACCAATTATCCTAAGCCACCATTAATGCATATAAAAGGATAATTAAAATATGGGAAAACCAAAACCAAGCATTTATAACCAAAACCCCCAAATCATATTTGAAAACCCAAAATAATACAACATTCAAATCATAAAAATATTATATAAAACCATGCCTTTAGTTGGAACTAACAATGAGGGAAGATAACATGACTTAAACCAAGATGATGATGGAGAGAAATCCCCACAACAAGCCCCAATTCATTCCTTAAGATGAAACCCTAGCTTCCTTTGTCCAAGAACTCTAGAGAGGATTTAAGAGTGTTTTCCAAGTGTTTAATAATAGAATAATAGGGCAAATAACCTCCCAAGTGCAATATAAGTCGTGGGACCTTATTAGGATAAATGGGTAAATGTCCATATTGCCCTTACTTAAACTACATTAAGTTTCCATCATAGGGTACGACTGACCTTTACGAGTCGTACCCAACCTGTACGAGTAGTACCCATATTTCGTACCCTAGGCTTTCCCTCTTAAACCCAACACTTTCCAAGGTAATACGTACCTAAACCTAGGTCATATTCAAGTGTACGAATAACCGTACCCCTGGCAGGATAAAATCTAGGAGGTTTGAACACCGACCACCATACGAGTCTTGGGTATGACTCGTACCCGTCTTACGGTTCATGGTGAGCCACTCGTACTCAAATCCAAATTAAGTTACCAAGTCTAAGATTAAGCTAAGGAAAACCCAAACCAAACAATCCGTATCCAACCATATGACGCGTATCATTCAAGTCGTACCCATTCCAGTGACCAAAATCCATCCCAACAACCAACACTGGTCAGCATACGACTGAGCCATACCATTCATACCCCAACATACAACACATACCCATGAGTCGTATTGGGTCCATAGACCATAATTTTAAGAAATTTTCTAAGGTCCAGAAACTAGAATGTTTCGCAAAAATTTGGGGTGTTTCACATAAACACATAGTTCATGCAAAGGATGATTAAAATTAATTAGAAATACCTTTTGAAGCGTGAGCAGATATGTTTAAGTGAATCCTCTTCTAATCTGCAGCCTTCTGTAGTAATCCTAAATTAATAGTCAAACTCTCATAATACTTGGGTTGGAAAGTACTAAATAGACAACTTATTCTTAGGCTAGGAAAATCCCTATTTATAGAGATACTCTTCCATTCCAAGGAGAAAACAAAAATACACGTCTGTTTCTACTTACACAAGAAAAAGACGGTGATTTCTCCTTTCCCATAGAAAATAGGATCTCGAGTTCTAGTTTGATATGGGTATTGTAGGAACCACCGAATCAATTACTGAGGCTCCCTATTATGGAAATAATTCAAATTATAAATTTGAATTATTCTTACCATAATAAGTTACAAATCATTTTACTAAAAATTCGTAATTGCACTTCTTTATTTTTATTAAGAAATCTCCCATTAAACATTTAAGTAATTCTCTATGTTAAGATTACAGAAACTAATCAACAAATTAAATTACTAATGAATTTAATATACTGATTAATTTCCTTTAAAGCAATGCTTAACTTATTTCACATTTCGGATTCATAAATCTACCGACTGGGATTACACATGAAAACCTATAAGCTTCTCATAAAAAGCACAACATCAATCTCTATATCGAGACATGAATTTTATCAACTAACATATTATTTCGCCAATATACATTATTATCATCCAATCTACCAGGAATATTGACCTATCTTAGAATTTCACCTTTTAATAAATTAGAACGATAAATAATAGATACAGATCATAATAATTATATCAAGGTTGAGAATATAACTACGTTTAATAGTTTTAGAGAATATGTTTTTATCAGTCAATCTAAAATAACTATCTCTACTCGGTCTTGTTCAATACATACAAAATGCACTAACAAGAGAAGTTAGAACTATACCATTCTCGTAATCAAGATAAATTATATTTAATCTCATGCTGCAATAATTCTGCATGGTTTGTCTAAATTTCCATCTAGAATTGTGAACTATAACTTATAAGAATCAATGATGTAATCTTTTGTGTATAAGTTAAACTCTATAAACCAAATCAACTACTAAATAAACTGAGGACACATATATGATAGTGTTCTATTTAATGTAACAATTTATTGAATTGAATAAATAAATAATCATTCAATAAATAATACTACATCAAAACAAATGGTTTATAGTATATCCTAACAATCTTCTATTTAAACTTATAATTATGAACTCACAACTATAACACCTAATCCTTCTACATGTCTTTCAAAAGGAGTCTGTGGTAAAGCTTTCATAAAAAGGTCTGTCAGGTTGTTTTTTGATGGAATCTTCACAATCACTACATCTTCTCTTTGCATTATGTCTTGAATTAAATGATATTTACGCTCAATATGTTTTTGACTTCTTATGTCTTCGTGGTTTCTTTGAATTTATAATCGCACCACTATTGTCACAATAAACAGTAAGTAACACTTCTATCATAGGAACAAATGCCATGTCTTTAAGAACATTTTTGAACCATACTGTTTTCTTAGCTGCCTCAAAGACTACTACATATTCAAATTTCATGGTGGAATCAGTAACACTTTGCTTGATGCTCCTTCAAACAATGAATGCACCTCCCAAAGTAAACATATTTCCTGAAGTCGACTTCCTAGAGTCCTTGTCAGACTAAAAATCTAAGTTTGTGTACCCTATGGGAACCAACTCATTCGAATGGAAAACTAGCATGTAATCCTTAGGTCTTTTCAGGTTCTTGATTATATGCTTAATTATTTTCCAGTGCTCTCTTCTAGGTAATAAAATACGCTAACCATGCCTATGATAAAACAAATATTAATTCTAGTGCACAACATTGCATACATAAGGGTTCCTACAGTTGATGCATAAGGAACTACCTTTATATTTTCTATCTCATCATATGTCTTAGGATGTTGATCCTTATAAATAGAAATTTCATGTCTAAATGGAATAAATCCTTTCTTGGAATCATGCACGTTGAACCTGGTAAGAATTATATCAATATAAAGAGCTTGAGATAAGCCTAACATACTTTTATTGCAATCACATACAACCTTGATCTAAAGAATGTGAGCAGTCAGATTATCTCAAATCTTTTATATCAAAATTACTAGATAACCATTCCTTAACTGAATTCAACAAGCCCACATTATTTTCTATGAGTAGGATATCAGCTGCATATGATACTAAAAACACCACTTTGTTCTCATTCCACTTTTTGTACACACAAGACTCATCGAGACATTGCTCAAAATCAAAAGTCTTAATCGCATTGTCAAAACTAGTGCTCTATGACTTAGATGCTTGGTTTAATCTATAAATGAATCTCTTAAGCTTGCATAACATGGTTTCTTTTCCCTTTTCAATGAAACCATCTGTCTACCGCATAAAAATGCTCTCATCAAGACATCCAGTAAGTAAGTTGTCTTGAAATCCATTTCTTAAATTTCATAATCATAATGAACAGCAATGGATAAGTGAATTCTAATAGGCTTAAGCATAGCTAATACAAAAAGATTTCTTCATAATCTATCCCTTCTTTTTGAGTAAAACCTTTTACAACAAGCCTCGCTTTGCAAGTTTCCACTTTTTCATCTACTCCTCCATTTTTATTATAGATCCACTTGCATCCAATGAGTTTAACTCCATATACTAGTGTTTATTCAAGATCCATACTTTATTAGAGTACATGGCCTCCATTTCTTATTCATAATAATAATTTATTTGTCTGCATATTTAGCCTATAGTGCTTCATCGTAATTCATGGGCTTGGTATTCAACTCTTCAGGTATTCTATCATAAAACTCTCCTAAGAGTACATACCTAGATTATTTTCTTATATATATTACACTACGATGAGGCACTTCAGTTGTAAGTGTCGGTATAGCGGCAAATGCACCATTATGATCTTGTGGTTGAATCACATCATTTGATGAATTTTGAGTCTCTATATTATCATCATCACCTTGTGGAGTTGGGAAATCAATGACTTTTTTCTCTAGTGTACCCTCACAACTTCGATGTAATAAATTTTCAGGAACTTGTACTTATTGAATTGTATGTCTATTAACATCTCTCTCTCTGCTAAAATGTAATGGTATGTTAACTCTGACATCTGGAGTTTGGGTTTGATTTTTATTATCGTCATTAGGTTGATTTGTTACCTCTCTACTTAGTTCCCATAAAACTAATTTACTCTGGGGTTGTGGTTTGTTATAAAATTCTTTTTAAGAAACTTGGAGTTGACACTTACAATGACCTTCTTTTCTGTAGGATTGAAAAATATACCATATTTCGTTTCTTAAGGGCACCCAATAAAAACACATACTTAGATCTAGGCTCCAACTCTTCTGCCTTCTCTTTCAGCACATGTGCTAGACATGTCCAAATTCAGACATATTTCTGACTAGATTTATGCCCATTTCACAGTTCTATGGGTGCCTATAATGCCCCGAGTCTGTACCCTAGATACTACATGGTGATCATAATCCCGAAGGACCATAAGCTAACCCATGACTGGTACTTGCTGTAATAATTGTGTAATAGATACTGTAAATATGCAAAAATTGGCAAAACTTGCCATAAGGTTCAATACTGTAAATATTACTGAATATGGTATCACAATACCAAAACTGAACATCAATACCTGAAAACTGAACAACTGTCTGAACATACTCTAGTCTGAAAAAACCTCAAACTGTCTGAACTGTGGAGTTGATGGGATAGGCCCCCCCAAACTAACTCCATCTACTAAAATAAAACTGAAGTACTATAAATAAGAAGTATGTCCTCGAACTATGAGGACTCACTACTACTCTGAAAGCTGATAATATGAACTGCTAAGGGTGCTCTGGAGCCCGTGCATCTAAACCTATGATATAAGACATCATAGCGCAAAGAAAAGCACGTGTCAGTACTTTGAATGAACTGGTATGCTTAGTAAGGTAGGCTGATATGAATGGGTTCATATGCATGCACAATAATAACTAAATAACATGAGTATGACTGAGTAAGAGTACATGCATGAATACATAGACTTTAACTGGGATAGTACTAATACTAAGTATTGAATCGGAATACTGATAACCGATATCTGAGTTTACGAATACTGTATTACTAATTATCTGAATGACTGTATCTGATAGTTCTGAATACTGTGGAACCATACTGTGTTTCGTACTGAGCTGAGTGACTATGTCTGATAGTCCTGAATCTGTAGAACTGGACTGAGTTCTATTCTGAGACTGAGACTGGAATTGAGACTGTGGGAGGTAATTATCTAACCGACATGCCCTTTCTCTAGCTGATTTGGGGTCTAACCTGTAACCTCAATTGGAAGGGTGTCAATACCGTGCCACTGGTAAGGACAAACTGTGAGTTTTCCCTCTCTGATAGAAAGCTCTTTCGTCAACCCTCGCTGGTAGGAAAACTCAAATGAGATATATCAACCCTACTCTCATAGGGAGATATCTCAACCTACACTGGCTACGTAGTTCTAGAATGCAAGGATTTCTCCTAAGGATTTCACCCTCTACTGGCAGGTGAGTCCCCATCCTTGGATTCACTCAGTGCTGAATCTTACTCCCAGCTGAATAGACTGTACTAGGTTGGACTGAACGGTTACAGAGATTACTGTTTAGCTTAACTGAACTAAGTTCACTGAGTTCCGTTGACTAGCGGAATACTACTGAATTCTGTTAGCTGACTGAGTTTACCGAGGTATGAACTGGATACTGAATTAGACTGGACTAATATGGATTCTACTGAGTTTTCCTGAGCTCTGTAACTGACTGAGAGTACTACTGATCGTGTTGTGACTGATACTATTTTATGACTCACCATGACTCTAGGTAATCAGCTAAATTGTTGGGTACATGTACCGCCAGGACTCGATCGCATAAATTAAGAGACATGGCATAACATGAAACATGTAAACTATGAACTTGATCATCATTCATTCATTGAGGCATTTTGACAAACACTTGCATGATATAACTTGCACATAAGACATCTTGACATGATTTCATTCTCTTAATAGTTAACATGGACAATTTATCAAGCACTTGGTGAGCATAGTATATGCACATAGTATTGAACAACAAGTGAACATCATAATTCATCTCTAATTTCACAAGTCAAGGGTTTATCATGGATTCACATGAATCTGCACACATAATGATCAATTTCACATCAGATACATATATATAATCATGAATTAGGAACTTAATCCAAATAGCAATCATGGATACACTTTAATTCCAACTATGGAAATCATAAAATCAATTACTTGAAGTTCAAAAGAGATTCTTGGACTCCAAGGATAGAAGGAACCC
This sequence comes from Capsicum pubescens, assembly GCA_030864215.1. Lineage (NCBI taxonomy): Eukaryota > Viridiplantae > Streptophyta > Magnoliopsida > Solanales > Solanaceae > Capsicum > Capsicum pubescens. Next base: position 218,072,699 of record CM061543.1, on the reverse strand, counting down.
TTGGATGAACACTTTACATACCTTTGTTGAAGAATTTCTGAAAGTTTATGGTTGAATCTTGAGTTCTTGATTTGAAAGTGGATCTTCTAGGGTTTTGTTCTTGAGCAAATTTGATAAAGAATGAATATATTTTCTCTATAAGGAGTTTATTTTTGTGTTTTGGGGGATGAGAATCGAGGGAAAAAGACCTAAATACCCCCAAGAATGCGGTCTTTTAATGACTGAAAACTGGGTTACCGGCGCGCAGGTCTATGTGGCACGTCGATGGCATCGACGCGATAGCCAACGCGTTATGCCATGTTCACATCGATTCACTGGAATTGGACGCTGGTAGCTGGGGAAAATAGTAATCAATGGGATAGTCGACACAGCGTGCCAAGATCGCATTGGTTCACGGTTTTTGGATTCCAAAGGGGCTTTAAACGAAGTTTGAAAAATCCAAAACTTATTCGGAAATACCTATGGACATTCCCGATCATGAATCAACCTAAATATCAATATTTAATGGACGTAAAGGTCGCGGAATAATACTACCAACCTTCGTAGGTTAAAATGACAATACGTCTGAGTACTTAGCTAAAATTTTCTAAGTCTAGGACCCCTAGACAAGCTTAAAGTACTGAATTAAGCTAAGGATTTTTGCGGGGTCTTACAGTGCCACAGGTACTGACTTGAAAGGAACTAAGTTCAAAATATTATTTGCAGTTTCAAGTTCATAATCCCAAAACGAAGAAGGCAAATTAGAGTAATAGATCTAACCATTTCTAAAGGAGTCCTGGTTTTTCTTTATACTGCATCATTCTATTTTTGAGTTCTAGGTGCAGACATTTGAAATATAATTTCTTGATTTAATAAGTGTCTAATAAACTCATTGGAGAGGTATTCACCAGCATGATCAAATCGTAGGGACTTGATACATTTCTCATGTTGTTTCCATGTTTGTCTTAAATTCTTTGAATTTTTCAAAGCAATCAGACTTACGGAGCAATAAATAAACATATATGTATTTTAAGTAATCATCAATAAAAATCACAAAATACTCATAACCACCTCTAGCTTGAACATTCATTGGGCCACACAAATCATAATGAATTCACTCTAATTTAACATTTGCTCTTTTTCCTTTTGAGGGAAAAGAGTTTTTAGTCATTTTTACTTCCAAACAGGATTCACGTGTTGGTAGTGCCTTCACTTTCAATGAACCTAAAGGTCCATTTCAAACCAAACTCGAAATTCTGTCTAGATTTATGTAACATAGACGCAAATATAAAAAATAAGTCTCATTAAATTTAGAAGAACATTTTCTTTTACTTGAAAGGTTAACTCAATGGTTTGTTATAGTTCGGGAGAGACATTAATAATAAAATAATCATCAATCAATGTATCAACAGAGATAAAAAATATTTATTATAGCTAATAATACAACTGTTAGCAGAAAAAATTAACATCATAACCATATCATAAAGCTCTAGAAATTGAAATTAAATTTCTTCTAACAACAGGTGCATATAATACGTCTTCTAAAATTAAAACTCTACCATTACCAAATGAAATAATAATATTTTCTATGATAAAGCTGGAGCTATTGAACCATCAACCTGCAAAATACTAACTTCACCTCTATTTAGCATGTGCGTTTCTTGAAACTCCTGCAAAGTAGTGCAAATGTCATCAGTGACTCCTGAATCTACACACTATGATGTGGTAGAAACAACAGCTAAACATGTTTCAATAACAAGTGAAAGTAAATCTAGCTTGTTTTTCTGCTTGACTAGGAAAACTGGATAATGTTTCTTTTAATGGGCTAACATCTTACAATGAAAATACTTGCCGTTAGGCTTTTTCACGCCGTCAGTTAGAGCTACAACTTTCTTAGCATTGTGCATATTTTTCTTCTTCTTTTCACCTTTCGATTTAGCAATAGAACTTTTCTCAACAAAATTATGACTCTCAAGTTTATTATGACTCAAAATAATGCTAAAGGAGGTAAAAGAAGACATATTGAATTTGAGGTTGAAAAATATTAAAACAGATCAACAACACAGTCATATAAACATTGAATGCTTAAATTCAAACTCATCATAGACATATATATTCATGCATCTCAAATAGCTAATCGAGGAAATTGGAGAACTACTCATGCAATACACATATATAATGACTGATTATTCACTCCATAAACTTTTACAGACCTAACTCAGTTGGAGAGTATACTATTAGCTTAAGTGAAAACCTAACTCTAGTTACATTGATCTAATCATATATTACTCAGTTTAGAAAAATTAATATAGATAATCAAACTAACAATTAAATACATAATGGCTTGTATTAAATTCACGATAAGGAGAAAGGTCTAAGCCAAAACATAAATGTAATACTTTATTGTTATTTAATTGCTATAATCATGGGAATGAAACCTTATAACCAATTGAATTTTTCTTTTCAAAATTTTTATATTATATATGCCTACCAATTTCATATTAAAAAAGATTTCATAAATAGTTCACTGTATAGGCATATTTGCCCATATAATATAAAACCTTTTTAATAAATAGTAGTAAAAAAAAATTCAAGAATCAAAATCATTGGTTCACTAGGATTACTATCGTTATACGTGAAAATAGAACTCCCAACCTTAAATATAATTTCACTTTCTTTTCTTATATTAACGGAAAAAAGACATAAATAACACTTCAGATAAAATTATTGACACGAAAATGACCATTGAATTTTAATTTCATTTTCTAGCCATTTGTTGGCTGCTTTATAAAATACTGATACAAATTTAATACATATCTTATACATATATGTATTCTATACAATAACGATACTATTTCTATATGCATCTTATACATAAATATATTTCTTATAAAATGATGATACAAATTCTATGCACATCATATTAAAGAAAGGGCATATTCTATATAACAATGACACAATTTTTACCCATAAATTTGCAACTCTATTTTTTTATGAACTGTATCAGTATGGTGTATGAACTATATTAATATGATACATGAATTATATTTGAACTACCTGGGCCAAAACGACCAAAATTATGAAATGACCATAATATGAAATTTGTTTGGGCCGACTGGCCATAAATGTCAAATGACCCAAACATGGGCCATTTGTTTTGTAAAAGGTCAGTGCATGTCCTTTTTCCTATACTAACTAGGAGGTATGTGACCCGTGTTAGCACGGGCCCAACATGAAGAACATTTTTGGATTAACTATTGTGATTTATAATACTTTTTACGTAATTCAAATAATCTATCTCAATTTATGTGGTATTGATACAAATTTTGAGATTTAACTATTTTTTTTTACATATTTTTAAATATTTTAAATTATTAATTATTGTGATTTAATACTTTTTCTTCTGTCCCAATTTATGCGACAATGATAAAATTTAGAGAGTCAACCAAAATTTTTATGTTTTTTTAATTATTTTAAGTTGTTAATTATCATGATTTATAATACTTTTACGTAATTCTCAAATATATAATATATTAAAAAGGAAAGTAAATCAAACAAATATAAAAAAAATATCTAAGTAGGCAACACAAGCAAATATGTCAATCTGCTATATGCTTATCATCCTTTATAAGTGAGATAATAAATCACAAATGTCAATTTAAGTGACACAATATTTAGATGACCATAATAACTAATTAGAGGTGATATAGTAAAATTACGATTGAAGCAACGAAATAGACATGTCTTAAATGACTTACAACGATTAATTAGAAGTGATATAGCAAAATTACTATAAAAAATATTTGTGAAAAAAATTTAAGTGGGCCTCATATAAGATGCCAACTTAATTTAAAACATCAAGAATTAATTATCATTTTATGTCTATTTTATCCTTTCTATTAAATTTATTAATTCTTTAATACTTAGATGACTCATAATAATTAATTAAGAGTGGTAATTAGTAAAATTACGGTTGAAGCAGCTGAAATAGAAATGTTATAAATGTCTATTTTTATTTTTTTTTAATTAAAGATATTAATTTTTTAATACATAAATAATTTTATAATAATTAATTAGTGTGATATAGTAAAATTACGGTTAAAACAACTGAAACAGACATGTCATAGATGTGCATTTCTTTTTTTTTAATTAAATATATATTAATTTTCTAATACATAAATAATTTATAATAATTAATTAAAGGGTATATAGTAAAATCAAGGAAGCAAACATAAATGACTTGTAATAATTAATTAAGGGTGATATAATAAAATTATGGGATATATCATAAATTTCTATTTCTTTTTTTTCTAATTAAATATTATTAATTTTATAGTATATAAATGACTTATAATAATTAATTAGAGGTAATATAGTAAAATCACGAAAACAGCAGGTCGAAACCACTACTTCTATATTATAGAGAAAAAAAAATATTCGAATGGGCTTCCCTTTTTAAAAAAATCAATTTTACTTAGGAAAAAATCTTACTGCCTCGATCCGTTCACGTGAAACGATAAAACCACCCAACATTAATTTTCTTTTCAAAGGGAAGAAGAGCCGCATACAGTTGTTTCAAGAAAACAAATATTATCTTCTGCCCTGTTCTCATGGAACAACAAGAACTAACCCAAAAACATTAAAAAATATTCTTCAAAATTTCTTGTTTCGTCCATAATGTTTTCCTCCTTATTAATTTTTTTTTTTCAAGCATTACTTGAAAAAAAAGGAAAAACTTCTCTCCATTTAGCAAAAGCATCTGTCGCCAAAAGCTTTACATGTACTTCTTAATGTTGATTCAACAAAATAAACAAGGAAACATGGTGGTTTTAATCCAATGCAAAGTAGATTGATTATCAATTCATGACTGATATCGATCTAATTTACAGGTAAATTTTCACATGAATCATACAAATCAGACAACTTCAAGGGTCACATGCTTTGTTCTATTGGCGGTAAATTATCAACCATGAATATAATTGCACATACATATATAACATGTTATCTATTTAGATGTAAGCAATACTCGTGATGCCAATTGTTAAAAAATAGTACACAACGGAAGCATATTAGAATATATTAGAATCATACTGCTTACATGAATTATAAATAATTAACATAAACACATAATTCACATACAGAATGCTTAAAATTAATCATGAATACCATCATGAATACCTTTTGAAGCGTGATCACATGTCTTGAAGTGAATCCGTCTTCGAATCTGTAGTCTTCTAAAGTGATCCCAAATTCACAGTCGAAACCATTAACATATAATTTTGATGATTTAAAAGAATTTAAAATGCATATAGAAGAATAATTAGAAAAACAATATATACAAAAAAGTAATAGTAAACATAATAGCCCAGCAGGAAAAGTAGCTGGATTACCATGCTAATAGTGACCGACGAACATGTTATTTAAGAATGATCTAGTATATAGTAATCTAAGTATTTATTTCCTAGTAAAGTTACCGCGCCTAATCCGCACCCCCCTACAATTGGTATCAGAGTCTTGTTATTTAAAAAATACGGAAGTCGTATATATATGGATTTACTTAATCCATATATTAATTATGATTTATTTGATAAAACTAGATTTAGATATTCCCCAAAATATTATTTAAATGAATAACATACAAAAATATAAAGAACTAAAGCAAATAATAACTGAAAAACGTAAAGAATTAAAAATAAGGATAGAAAGACTACAATATAACATAATTGTCGGAGTTAGTAAAAACTCAATAAATGCACAAAAAGAAGAAATATCAAATTTAGAATCAACAATAGATAGTCTAGAATATACATACCAACATAATCTATTAACAATTAAATAAAAAATGAACAAAGAAGAATTTCTAATAGACGAAAAAACATATGAAAATCACGAAGGATTAAAAATAAAAATAGTATTTTCTAATTTAGGTAAAAGGTATAAGAAAATAGGTGAACATTTATATTTAATGTTAGAAAAAAAAGAATTAAAATTAGAAGATAAATTGACAGCTATGGTGAGAATAGAAAAAGAAAACGAAGAAATAGATAGAAAAAAAAAAAAAAAACTACAGTAGAAATACAAAAAATAGAAGAAACTAAAAATAGTAGGATTGCTGAATTAGAAAAAGAACTACAAATGCTAAAAGATCTGTATGAAAAAAGACAGAAAGAAAAAGAAGAAAAAGATAAAGAACAAAAATTATTAAATGAGATAAATCAATTTAAAGAAAAATTAGAAATAAACAATAAAGAAATAGAAACAAAGGAATTAGAAATTAATACAATAGATGTTGAAGAAACAGATAATTATGATTCGGAAGATAGTGAAATATATACAAAAATCTTAACAAATACAAAAAATTTAGGAATCAATGGAAAACAAGAAGTAATTAAAGAAGAAAACTTAGAAAATATAAACACGGAAATAAACACTCTTGATAAAAAAGAAGATGAAAATATAATACCTAGAACATCAGAAATAAGAAAACCTACATATTATAAGAATAAGTTTAAAAGATATAATTTAAAGAATGAATATGACAAATGGACACCAAAACAAATAGTTAATAAAAATTATAACTTTTTAGACTTAGATTGTGTAATAGATACAGAAAAAACAATACAATTATGGATAGGATATATGACAAAACAATTATTAGATAATAATGTAAATGTAATAGATGCACCAGAATATATAGAAAGAACACTAATAGGAACAGTGAAATTATAGTTTTTAAATCTAACTGAAAATAGTAAAAGAGTATTAAGAACTGACAAACCCGCAGAAGGAATATCATCAACAACTACAACTAAATTAACACCTATAGAATTATTAAAAAAATATAAAAGACGAATTTAGTAGCATGACAACAACAGAAGAAGAAGAAAATGAAGAGAAAGAAACAAATAGGAATTTAATGTTAAAATTAGCAATATGTAATATGTGCTACATAGATGAATATACTTACGCATTTAAAGAATATTATTATAAAGGAGCATATAATACAGAAGAAAGTAAAGAAATAAGAAAATTATATTTTAGTAAATTACCTGAATCATTTAGTTCAAAAATAATAAAAAATTGGGATGAAGCAAAAATAGTAGATACTCTAGGAGCAAGAACAAATTTTTTACAACAATGGTATAGAAATCTATGTGAAAAATATAGAGAAGAAATAAAAATGGAAAAAACATTAATAAGAAATTTAGCATGTTGCAAAGATAAAATAGCACCTCAATTTGAATGCGAAAAAAGATATTATAAGAAAAGAAAAAGGCATAAGAAATATAAGAAATACAAAAAATCAAAATATAAGTATAAGAAACCAAGAAAAAGATATTATGTAAAAAATTATAAACATAAAAGACCATATAGGAAAAAGAAATCTATAAAAGAATGTACTTGTTATAATTGCGGAAAATTAGGACATTTAGCTAGAGATTGTAAATTACCTAAAAACCCAAAAAATAAACAAATATCAGAAATAAAAATAGAAAATACAGAATATATGCAGATAGATTATATAGATTACGAATTAGAAAGTGAAGACAGTATATATGAAATTTCAGAGAATGAAACAGATAATGAAATAGAAGATAATGAAATAGATAGTGAATTAGACGAATTAAATGACTGAAGAAGATATACAACTAAACCAAATGACTAAAGAAGATATAAAAATAATAACAAATGAAGAATATTTAAATGACGAAGGAACAAATCAAAAAATAATATTTGATAACAATGTATTTGATGAAATAAAAGGAAAAGAGTTAGACTTAAGTGTAGAAAAAATATTTAAAATTCCAACAATAAAAAATATATTTACTAGGAAAAAGGAAGAATTTATGTAGTAAGCCAAAAAGAACATGTAATAGACTGCAAATATGCAAAAGGTAAAGCTAGTATACCACTAGTAACAAAGAGGATAATAAATAAAGAAATAAACGATATAAAAAGTAGAGACCCTATAAAACATGTACACCTTGGAGGTACAGAGATATTGATAAAAACATGTTTTAGAGAAGGAATAGATAAACCAATAGAACTATATTTAGCAGATGATAGGATTATAAGACCTATAGAAAAAAGAATAATAACTGTCATAAAAGGAAATTTAATATACCAAAAATTTAAATTTATAATAAGTGCAAATTATTCAGTAGCAATAACAGATAAAAATATAGATAAATCATTAGTATTATATTGGAAAATATCAGGAATAGAACTAACCCCAGGAAGTAAAATATTTACAACAAGATGTAAAAATCTATATGTATTAACTACAAAACACAAAATAACAGGAAAAAATAAAATTAATAAAATACAAATAGAAAGTCCTTTTGAACAATTCGTAAAAACAATTGATAATAATGATTATAGTTACAAAAATATAGACATAGAAGAAGATTTAGAAATAATAACTGATAGAATAAGTACAACAAAAAGAATAGCTTATGAAAAACCAGAATCATCAAGTTCATCAAAAAGAACAAGTTATGAAACAAGTTCAATAGTTAATTTAAATCAATATTACATAACAGGAACAATAAATGAAAAGGAATATTTAATACTCTTAAATACAGGACAAGAAGAAAATTATATAGCAAAATATCTAGTAAAAAATGAGAAAATAAAATCTGATAATAATATATGCCCAGATCTACCAAGAAGCTTAATAAACACTAAAAATATAATAGAAAAATAAATAACAATAGGAGTTAGAAAATGAAAATAGAATTTGAAATGAAGGAAGAAATGCAAAAAGCAAACATAATATTAGGAATTAAATGACTAGAACAAGTAAAACCATACAATATAGAACATACACAATTATCTATAATATATAATAGAGAAAGATTATTCCTAAGAAGAGCTTTAACATGATATGAAAATATATGTATTAATGAAGATAGTAGTAGAAAGATATTACAGTAGATATTATACGCCTATGATAGATACAAGAGCAGAAGCTAATTTATGTAGATATAATTGTTTACCAGAAAGTAAATGGGACAAATTAAAAACACCAATAATAGTTAAAGGATTTAATAACGAAGGAAACTTAATTACTTATAAAGCTAAGAATGTAAAAACACAAGTATGAGATAAAATATTAATAATAGAAGAAATCTATAATTATGAGCTAACATCAAAAGATATACTCTTAGGAATGCCGTTTTTAGATAAATTATACCCACATATAATAACTAGAACAGATTGGTGGTTTACAACACCATGTAAACAGAAAGTAAGAGAAAAAAGAGTTATTAATAAGATAAGAAAGAAAACTGATTGGATAAAAGGAAGTGAAAAAATTACACAAAAATTAGAAAATATAAAAAATACTAAAGATACAATAGAACTGATCGTATTTTCAATAAATAAAAAAGAAATAACTATATTTTCAATAAATAGGATAGAAATAATTAAGAAAAAATTAGAACAATTATATAGTGAAAATCCATTAAAAGGATGGAAAAAATATAAAATCACTATAAAAATTGAATTAATAGATAAAAATAGTATAATAACCCAGAAACCATTAACATATAATTTTGATGATTTAAATAAATTTAAAATGCATATAGAAGAATTATTAGAAAAACAATATATACAAAAAAGTAATAGTAAACATAATAGCCCAGCATTTATAGTAAAAAAACACAGTGAACAAAAAAGAGGAAAAAGTAGGATGGTTATTGATTATAGAAATTTAAATGCAAAAACAATGACTTATAATTACCCAATACCAAACAAGATATTAAAAATAAGGCAAATACAAGGATATAATTATTTTAGTAAATTTGATTGTAAATCAGAATTTTACCATTTAAAGTTAGAAGAAGAATCTAAGGAATTAACCGCATTTACAGTATCATAAGGATTTTATGAATGGAATGTACTACCGTTCGGATATAAAAATGCACCAGGTAGATATCAACATTTTATGGATAGTTATTTTAAACAATTACCTAATTGTATAGTATACATAGATGATATACTATTATATACAAAAATTAAAGAAGAACATTTAAAATTATTAGAATAGTTTACAGATATAATAGAAAAATCAGGAATAAGTTTAAGTGAGAAGAAAGCAGAAATTATGAAAAATCAGATAGAATTTTTAGGAATACAAATAGATAAAAGTGGAGTCAAAATGCAACAACATATAGTCTAAAAAATAATAAATTTAGAAGAAGAATTAGATACAAAAAAGAAATTACAATCATTTTTAGGATTAGTAAACCAAGTAAGAGAATATATTCCAAAATTAGCAGAAAACTTAAAACCATTACAAAAAAAATTAAAAAAGGATGTAGAATATAAATATAATGAAGAAGACAAAAAACAGGTAAAGAAAATAAAATTACTTTGTAAAGAGTTACCAAAATTACAATTTTCAGATGAAAATAAAAAATTTACATATATAGTAGAAGCTGATGCAAATGAATATAGTTATGGAGGAGTACTCAAATATAGGTATGAAGAAGAAAAATTAGAACATCATTGTAGATATTATTCAGGAACGTTTAACGAAACAGAAATAAATAGAAAAGAATTATGTTCTTTATATAAATGTTTAATAGCATTTGAACCATATATCGTGTATAACAAGTTTATTGTTAGAACAGATAATACACAGGTATGATGATGGCTAACAAGAAAAATACAAAATTCAGTTACGACAAAGAAAATTCGAAGACTAGTATTAAATATACTGAATTTTACATTTACAATTGAATGATCAATACTAACAAAAATATTATTGCAGATTGCTTATCAAGACAAAGCTACTCAAACTGATTTACCAATGGAAGAGGCTGATGCCAAAGATACGCAGACTGATTTATTGCTCCAAATGTTTAAACAAATGGAGTTATTACAAGAATGAGTTATTACACTAACTACTGAAGTTACAAATGTAAAAGTGCAAGTCGAGCACTATAAAAAATAAGATACTGTGCAGGAAGAGCACATTAAAAAACTAGACCTAGAAGGTGACGATGAGAAACACCTTAAAACTCAAATTACTGACGAAACTTCAATTACAGTTGCAGGCACATCTAAAGGGAAAAATATAGTCACTCAAAATAGACCTGTAACCTCAGCCAAGTATTTTCAAAACCATATACACCAAATATACAAAATTTAGAAGTATTTGCACCTCCCCAGATACATACCTATTCTGAATCACTTAACCAAGAAAAACAGACATACAATTATTCTTCTCGTAAATACATTGACAACATACACACCTTACAAATCTTATTAAATACCAAATCTATTCAAAGTGAAGAGCTAACCGCACAACAAAAAGGATATATTACCCAGAAATGCAAAAATTATAATAAACTTATTGCTTTACCAGGTACAAGCCCAAATTTTATTAAATCATGTTACTATTATGGATTATTATCTACGGTTTACACAACCAATGGAGAAGAGTTAGCAGGAATCCCAAAAATTCATAAAGAATTTATGACTTACAAGAGAATTACCAACGGACAATTATTCTATGTTCGATTTTATTCCGCACCAGTAGAAATATTATTTGACAAAATTAAACAGACTATTAATGTGGTCAAAATGGGTATGACCAGAGATTATATTATTCCGGAAGAAATATGTGAACAGACCGATATACCAAAAACGCAGATACCAACATTTTACCGCAACAAAAGAGTTATTAGAATAAGTAATATATTATCAGAGTTACTTAATAATTATTTAAATAAAAAACCAGTTTGGATATATAATTCAAGGAACCAAACATTAATTTATTCAACTTGCAAAGAAGTTAGAGACCATGACATGGAAGAACTTAGAAAATGGGGATTAACACTCCTCAGACCAGAAGAACAACCATTAACAAGATCTATCAGTAAGGGAATTATTTTAGAAGAAGCTATGGATCAATTTTGTGAAAAAGTTGGCCAAAAATACAAAGACCACATATACAGCAGATGTAGTGGCAAACACAACTTTATTCTAGACGTGATGCTACACTGATAAGAAGATAGAAAAATAGCAGATACAACAAAAAAGAGATAACTACGGAGCGAAATAATGGAGAAGACAAGCTATTAAATTGTGAAAGTGACATGTAGATAACTTTCACATTTTTCTTTACGTAAATTGTAAAAATTTGTATAGAAAAAGTCTTAGGTATTAACAATTTTTTGTCTTTTAGTAGTTTAAGATAATGACTTTTTTGTTAGATAGCTATAGCCTATAGCCTAGCCTTTTTGACATTTTTGTTAAAGTTTTTTAGTCTTTACAAAATAGACACGTGCATGTAAAGTTTGTTTACAACTTCAGCCTATAAATAAACGAGTATTTGCTCAGATGAAGGGTAAGCCTTCATGCGTTGAAGCAAAAACTCTCTCTCTTGTCCACAACAAATATTTTGCTTATTTATTTAAAAATAGGTATATTTCAATGGAAAAATTTATGGAGGAACAAAACTTAGGATTATCAAACTTACCAGAACAGGTATATTTATTCAGTATTATGAATAGCTAAATTCATAATTCCTAACAATCATGATATAATAAGATAAGTTCATGTTAGTTACATTATAGTAGAATTATTCGAAGAATAGCATGTTAAGAAGTTTATTAGCAAAGTGGAAACGGAGAAAAATTCCTAAGAACTATGCTATCCTAAAGGTGAAACCAATAAGGCAAGAAGCCGTGGTGGGGAGTAGCCAGAGTTGAGGCGCTGTTTAAGGGAAAAGTATCTGGATTACCATGCTAATAGTGACCGACGAACATGTTATTTAAGAATGATCTAGTATATAGTAATCTAATATGATCATATTTTGTTATGTGTATGATTGAAGGGAATATTTTGAAAATAACAATTTTATGAAAAATGAATAATTATTTATCTGACGAAATGGTAGATAAATTTAAAATACTTATTTTGTATTCACTTAAGGATATAAAAGTAGTAGATATAAGAAAATTATATTAGAAAAAACATTTGGTAAATATTATATGACTAGAATAAATTACATACCATGCCTACCTAACTACCCTTACAAATACTTACCATGATAAATTACATATATCTAGAATTTTGGGGAAAAAATATGAGAAACATACAGTTAGTAGAAAAACAGATGAAAGTAAATTTAGACAAATACATGAAAACTAAAGATATAAAATATATAGAATTTCTTAATGAAAATATGCAAGAACTACTTAGACTAAAACAAACAACTGAAAGATATTATGAAAAAACATTTAATCAAGCTTAAATGACAGATGATATTACAATACTTGTTTTATATATACTTAGAGATATAGAAATCATAGACATAAAGAAAATAATATGGGAAAAATTACAAGATTATGAAGAGGAAGAATTATTAAACAGTATAGAAAACTTACTCATATATTATGAACATCAATACTATTTAGATTCAGATGGATATTATACAGACTAAAAATGTCAGAATATATTAAGAAAATTAGAGAAAACCAAGAAGACCTACATAAAGAAATTGATTATAGAAAACAAATTAGAGAAATAATGGAAAATCTAATAGAAAAATTAAAATGGATAGACGAAACCTTGAAAAATTTAGAACAAAGCAAGGATAACAGTTTAGATAGTTTAAAAAATTCATTAAGAATAGAACAAGAAAAAATAACAAGTAGTATAAATAACCTCAAACAAGATATTAAATATAGTACAAGTAGAATAGATTATTATACATTTACTTTAGAAGAATAAAATGATAAACTACGAATATCTAAAATACTGGAAACAAGAAATAGAAGAAATAAGATTAATAGAAAACCTTATAAAAACGAATTTAATTGAATATTTTAAAACAAAAGATATAGAATATTTAGAATATCTTAAAAATAATATAGAAGACTTACAAAAACTAAGAGAAAAAAGTAAAGAATATTATAGCAAAGTATTTAATCAACTACCATTTAATCACCCCCCAAAATATGAATATCAGTAAAATTGAATATATTAATGAAATATATGAAAATAAAAAATACAATAACGAAGAAAAACAGTTAATGAATATTACTACAAAGCATTTAACAATTACATAAATTAATGGATACATCTTACGAAAAGGATAAATTCTTAAAAGAAATCGAAACCCAACTATATAGTTTATACCAAGAATACAAAAGATTATATAGTACTAACGAGGATCCTAGAACACTAGATAATTTAATTACGATATATCTAATTTAGAATATGAATTAATAAAGCACCTTAAGTCAAGAAGATAAAAATGAAAAATATTTCAATCGATAATATTCACAAAATACATTATATAAAAATAAATACTTATTACCCAATAACTATTTATTTCCTAGTAAAGTTACCGCGCCTAATCCGCACCCCCTACAATTGGTATCAGAGACTTGTTATTTAAAAAATACGGAAGTCGTATATATATGGATTTACTTGATCCATATATTAATTATGATTTATTTGATAATTAATAAGATAAGAACGAAAACTGATTGGATAAAAGGAAGTGAAAAAATTACACAAAAATTAGAAAATATAAAAAATACTGAAGATACAATAGAACTGGTCGTATTTTCAATAAATAAAAAAGAAATAACTATATTTTCAATAAATAAGATAGAAATAATTAAGAAAAAATTAGAACAATTATATAGTGAAGATCCATTAAAAGGATGGGAAAAACATAAAACCACTATAAAAATTGAATTAATAGATAAAAATAGTATAATAACCCTGTAGAGGGTGCGGATTAGGCACGGTAACTTTACTAGGAAATAAATAGTTATTGGGTAATAAGTATTTAATATTATATAATGTATTTTGTGAATATTATCGATTGAAATATTTTTCATTTTTATCTTCTTGACTTAAGGTGTTTTATTAATTCATATTCTAAATTAGATATTATCGTAATTAAATTATCTAGTGTTATAGGATCCTCGTTAGTACTATGTAATCTTTTGTATTCTTGGTATAAACTATATAGTTGGGTTTCGATTTCTTTTAAGGATTTATCCTTTTCGTAAGATGTATCCATTAATTTATGTAATTGTTAAATGTTTTGTAGTAATATTCATTAACTGTTTTTCTTCGTTCTTGTATTTTTTATTTTCATATATTTTATTAATATATTCAATTTTACTGATATTCATATTTTTTTGGGGGGGGGGGGGGGTGATTAAATGGTAGTTGATTAAATGCTTTGCTATAATATTCTTTAGTTTTTTCTCTTAGTTTTTGTAAGTCTTCTATATTATTTTTAAGATATTCTAAATATTCTATATCTTTTGTTTTAAAATATTCAATTAAATTCGTTTTTATAAGGTTTTCTGTTAATCTTATTTCTTCCATTTCTTATTTCCAGTATTTTAGATATTCGTAGTTTATCATTTTATTCTTCTAAAGTAAATGTATAATAATCTATTCTACTTGTACTATATTTAATATCTTGTTTGAGGTTATTTACACTAGTTATTTTTTCTTGTTCTATTCTTAATGAATTTTTTAAACTATCTAAACTTTTATCCTTGCTTTTTTCAAGGTTTCGTCTATCCATTTTAATTTTTCTATTAGATTTTCCATTATTTCTCTAATTTGTTTCTATAATCAATTTCTTTATGTAGGTCTTCTTGGTTTTCTCTAATTTTCTTAATATATTCTTACATTTTAGTCTGTATAATATCCATCTGAATCTAAATAGTATTGATGTTCATAATATATGAGTAAGTTTTCTATACTGTTTAATAATTCTTCCTCTTCATAATCTTGTAATTTTTCCATATTATTTTCTTTATGTCTATGATTTCTATATCTCTAAATATATAAAACAAATATTTTAATATCATCTGTCATTTAAGCTTGATTAAATGTTTTTTCATAATATCTTTCAGTTGTTTGTTTTAGTCTAAGTAGTTCTTGCATATTTTCATTAAGAAATTCTATATATTTTATATCTTTAGTTTCCATGTATTTGTCTAAATTTACTTTCATCTGTTTTTCTAGTAACTGTATGTTTCTCATATTTTTTCCCCAAAATTCTAGATATATGTAATTTATCATAGTAAGTATTTGTAAGAGTAGTTAGGTAGGCATGGTATGTAATTTATTCTAGTCATATAATATTTACCAAATGCTTTTTCTAATATGATTTTTCTTATATCTACTACTTTTATATCTTTAAGTGAATACAAAATAAGTATTTTAAATTTATCTACCATTTCGTTAGATAAATAATTATTCATTTTTCATAAAATTGCTATTTTCAAAATATTCCCTTCAATCATACACATAACAAAATATGATCATATTAGATTACTATGTACTAGATCATTCTTAAATAACATGTTCGTCGGTCACTATTAGAATGGTAATCCAAATACTTTTCCCTTAAACAACGCCTCAACTCTGGCTACTCCCCACCACGGCTTCTTGCCTTATTGGTTTCACCTTTAGGATGACATAGTTCTTAGGAATTTTTCTCCGTTTCCACTTTGCTAATAAACTTCTTAACATGCTATTCTTCGAATAATTCTACTATAAAGTAACTAACATGAACTTATCTTATTATATCATGATTGTTAGGAATTATGAATTTAGCTATTCATAATACTGAATAAATATACCTGTTCTGGTAAGTTTGATAATCCTAAGTTTTGTTCCTCCATAGATTTTTCTATTGTAATATACATGTTTTTAAATAAATAAGCAAAATATTTGTTGTGGACAAGAGAGAGTTTTTTCTTCAACGCATGAAGGCTTACCCTTCATCTGAGCTAATGCTCGTTTATTTATAGGCTGAAGTTGTAAACAAACTTTACATGCACGTGTCTATTTTTTAAAGACTAAAAAACTTTAACAAAAATGTCAAAAAGGCTAGGCTATAGGCTATAGCTATCTAACAAAAAAGTCTTTATCTTAAACTACTAAAAGACAAAAAATTGTTAATACCTAAGACTTTTTCTATACAAATTTTTACAATTTACGTAAAGGAAATTGTGAAAGTTATCTACATGTCACTTTCACAATTTAATAGCTTGTCTTCTCCATTATTTCGCTCCGTAGTTATCTCTTTTTTGTTGTATCTGCTGTTTTTCTATCTTCTTATCAGTGTAGCATCACATCTGGAATAAAGTTGTGCTTTCCACTACATCTGCTGCATATGTGGTCTTTGTATTTTTGGTCAACGTTTTCACAAAATTGATCCATAGCTTCTTCTGAAATAATTCCCTTACTGATAGATCTTGTTAATGGTTGTTCTTCTGGTCTGAGAAGTGTTAATCCCCATTTTCTAAGTTCTTCCATGTCATGGTCTCTAACTTCTTTGCAAGTTGAATAAATCAATGCTTGGTTCCTTGAATTATATATCCAAACTGGCTTTTTATTTAAATAATTATTAAGTAACTCTGATAATATATTGCTTATTCCAATAACTCTTTTGTTGCGGTAAAATGCTGGTATCTATGGTTTTGGTATCTCGGTCTGTTCACATATTTCTTTCGGAATAATATAATCTCTGGTCATACCCATTTTGACCACATTAATAGTCTGTTTAATTTCGTCAAATAATATTTCTGCTGGTGCAGAATAAAATCAAATATAGAATAATTGTCCGTTGGTAATTTTCTTGTAAGTCATAAATTCTTTATGAATTTCTGGGATTCCTGCTAACTCTTCTCCATCGGTTGTGTAAACCGTAGCTAATAATCCATAATAGTAACATGATTTAATAAAATTTGGGCTTGTACCTGGTAAGGCAATAAGTTTATTATAATTTTGGCATTTCTAGATAATATATCCTTTTTGTTGTGCGGCTAGCTCTTCACTTTGAATAGGTTTAGTATTTAATAAGGTTTGTAAGGTGTGTATGTTGTCAATATATGGTTTTACTTGTTCTAGCCATTTAATTCCTAATATTATGTCTGCTTTTTGCATTTCTTCCTTTATTTCAAATTCTATCTTCTTTTTTCTAACTCCTATTGTTATTTTTTTTCCTGCTATATTTTTAGTGTTTATTAAGATTCTTGGTAGATCTGGGTATATATTATTATCAGATTTTATTTCCTCATTTTCTACTAGATATTTTGCTATATAATTTTCTTCTTGTCCTGTATTTAAGAGTATTAAATATTCCTTTTCATTTATTGTTCCTGTTATGTAATATTGATTTAAATTAACTATTGAACTTGTTTCATAACTTGTTCTTTTTGATGAACTTGATGATTCTGTTTTTTCATAAGCTATTCTTTTTGTTGTACTTATTCTATCAGTTATTATTTCTAAATATTCGTCTATGTCTATATTTTTGTAACTATAATCATTATTATCAATTGTTTTACGAATTGTTCAAAAGGACTTTCTATTTGTATTTTATTAATTTTATTTTTTCCTGTTATTTTGTGTTTTGTAGTTAATACATATAGATTTTTACATCTTGCTGTAAATATTTTACTTCCTGGGGTTAGTTCTATTCCTGATATTTTCCAATATAATACTAATGATTTATCTATATTTTTATCTGTTACTGCTACTGAATAATTTGCACTTATTATAAATTTAAATTTTTGGTATATTAAATTTCCTTTTATGGCAGTTATTATACTTTTTTCTATAGGTCTTATAATCCTATCATCTGCTAAATATAGTTCTATTGGTGTATCTATTCCTTCTCTAAAACATGATTTTATCAATATCTCTGTACCTCCAAGATGTACATATTTTATTGGGTCTCTACTTTTTATATCGTTTATTTCTTTATTTATTATCCCCTTTGTTACTAGTGGTATACTAGCTTTACCTTTTGCATATCTGCAGTCTATTACATATTCTTTTTGGCTTACTACATAAATTCTTCCTTTTTCCTAGTAAATATATTTTTTATTGTTGGTATTTTAAATATTTTTTTCTACACTTAACTCTTTTCCTTTTATTTCATCAAATACATTGTTATCAAATATTATTTTTTGATCTGTTCCTTCGTCATTTAAATATTCTTCTTTTGTTATTATTTTTATATCTTCTTCAGTCATTTGGTTTATTTGTATATCTTCTTCAGTCATTTAATTCGTCTAATTCACTATCTATTTCATTATCTGTTTCATTCTCTGAAATTTCATATATACTGTCTTCACTTTCTAATTCGTAATCATATAATCTATCTGCATATATTCTGTATTTTCTATTTTTATTTCTGATATTTGTTTATTTTTTGGGTTTTTAGGTAATTTACAATCTCTAGTTAAATGTCCTAATTTTCCGCAATTATAACAAGTACATTCCTTTATAGATTTCTTTTTCCTATATGGTCTTTTATGTTTATAATCTTTTTACATAATATCTTTTTCTTGGTTTCTTATACTTATATTTTGATTTTTTGTATTTCTTATATTTCTTATGCCTTTTTTTTTCTTATAATATCTTTCTTTGCATCCAAATTGAGGTGCTATTTTATCTTTGCAACATGCTAAATTTCTTATTAATGTTTTTTCCATTTTTATTTCTTCTCTATATTTTTCACATAGATTTCTATACCATTGTTGTAAAAATTTTGTTCTTGCTCTTAGAGTATCTACTATTTTTGCTTCATCCCAACTTTTTATTATTTTTGAACTAAATGATTCAGGTAATTTACTAAAATATAATTTTTTTATTTCTTTACTTTCTTCTGTATTATATGCTCCTTTATAATAATATTCTTTAAATGCGCAAATATATTCATCTATGTAGCACATATTACATATTGCTAATTTTAACATTAAATTCCTATTTGTATCTTTCTCTTCATTTTGTTCTTCTTCTGTTGTTGTCATGCTACTAAATTCGTCTTTTATAGCTGTTTCATATTTTTTTAATAATTCTATAGGTGTTAATTTAGTTGTAGTTGTTGATGATGTTCCTTCTGTGGGTTTGTCAGTTCTTAATACTCTTTTACTATTTTCAGTTAGATTTAAAAACCATAATTTCACTGTTCCTATTAGTGTTTTTTCTATATATTCTGGTGCATCTATTATATTTATATTATTATCTAATAATTGTTTTGTCATATATCCTATCCATAATTGTATTGTTTTTTCTGTATCTATTACACAATCTAAGTCTAAAAAGTTATAATTTTTATTAACTATTTGTTTTGGTGTCCATTTGTCATATTCATTCTTTCGATTATTTCTTTTAAACTTATTCTTATAATATGTAAGTTTTCTTATTTCTGATGTTCTAGGTATTATATTTTCATCTTCTTTTTTATCAAGAGTGTTTATTTCCGTGTTTATATTTTCTAAGTTTTCTTCATTAATTACTTCTTGTTTTCCATTGATTCCTAAATTTTTTGTATTTGTTAAGATTTTTGTATATGTTTCACTATCTTCCGAATCATAATTATCTGTTTCTTCAACATCTATTGTATTAATTTCTAATTCCTTTGTTTCTATTTCTTTATTGTTTATTTCTAATTTTTCTTTAAATTGATTTATCTCATTTAATAATTTTTGTTCTTTATCTTTTTCTTCTTTTTCTTTCTGTCTTTTTTCATACAGATCTTTTAGCATTTGTACTTCTTTTTCTAATTCAGCAATCCTACTATTTTTAGTTTCTTCTATTTTTTGTATTTCTACTGTAGTTTGTTGTTTTATTTTTTCTATTTCCTTTTTTCTAACCATTTCTTCGTTTTCTTTTTCTATTCTCACCATAGCTGTCAATTTATCTTCTAATTTTAATTCTTCTTTTTCTAACATTAAATATAAATGTTCACCTATTTTCTTATACCTTCTACCTAAATTAGAAAATACTATTTTTATTTTTAATCTTTCGTGATTTTCATATGTTTTTTCGTCTATTAGAAATTCTTCTTTGTTCATTTTTTATTTAATTGTTAATAGATTATGTTGGTATGTATATTCTAGACTATCTATTGTTGATTCTAAATTTGATATTTCTTTTTTTGTGCATTTATTGAGTTTTTACTAACTCCGACAATTATGTTATATTGTAGTCTTTCTATCCTTATTTTTAATTCTTTACGTTTTTCAGATATTATTTGCTTTAGTTCTTTATATTTTTGTACGTTATTCATTTAAATAATATTTTGGGGAATATCTAAATCTAGTTTTATCAAATAAATCATAATTAATATATGGATCACTGAAGACGACGACTTTTCCTTTTCTCATAGAAAATAGGATTCCGAGTTCTAGTTTACTAAGAGCACTGTAGGAACCAAAAAATTAATTACTGAGGCTCCCTATATGAAAATAATTCAAATTACAAATTTAAATTATTCTTACTATAATAAATTACAAAGCATTTCACTAAAAATTTATAATTGCACTCCTTTATAATTATTTTGAAATTCCCCATTAAACATATTTATAATTTTCCATGTTAATTATTACAATACTAACAATAAATTAAATTACTGACAAATTTAATATAATGATTAATTTCCTTTAGAGAAATGCTTAACTTATTTCACATGTCGGATTCATAAATCAACCCACCAAGTTTACACATGAAAACTTATAAGCTTCTCATAAAAGGCGTACCATCAATCTCTATACCGAGACATGGATTCTATCAACTAACTTATATTTCACCAATATACATTATTATCATTCAATCTACCAGAAATATTGACCCATCTCAGAATCTCACCTTTTAATAAGACAATCTAAAATAACTATCTCTATTCGGTCTTGTTCAATACATACAAAATGTACTAGCACGAAAAGTTAGAACTATACCATTCTCGTAATCAAGATAAATTATATTTACTCTCGTGCTATAATCATTCTGATAGTTTATCCAAACTTTCATCTACGATTGTGAACTATAACTTTAACTTATAAGAATCAACAATGTAATCTTTTGTGTCTAAGCTAAACTTTGTATACCAAATCATCTAGTATATAAGTTGAGAACATATATGACAATGATCTAATTTTTTGTGTCTAAGCTAAACTTTCTATACCAAATCATCTAGTATATAAGTTGAGGATATATATGACAATGATCTAATTTATGCAACAATTTATTACATTGAATAAATAAATAAATAAATAA
The DNA here is from genome assembly GCA_030864215.1 of Capsicum pubescens. Taxonomy (NCBI): domain Eukaryota; kingdom Viridiplantae; phylum Streptophyta; class Magnoliopsida; order Solanales; family Solanaceae; genus Capsicum; species Capsicum pubescens. The sequence goes on along the minus strand of CM061543.1, from coordinate 218,050,652 downwards.
ATAATCATTCAATAAATAATACTGCCTCAAACACATAATTTATAATATATCCTAACACCTTTCCCCTTGTTCTCAACGGATTTCTGCTTCCCCGTTTCCTACCATCATTGCCTTTTTGTGTTATGTGGCAAACCGCCAGGATTTCTTCTATGAAACAAAGTTTCAAGGAACGTCTTACACATATTTCAACACTTGTTGTCTATGTCGTGCTACATACGTATTCAATATTAATACTTGAAAATTTTACATTATGTATAATTTTATTATTTAATTAAAATCTTCATTTATTTAGTTGATAAATTCTTAGTTAGACATATATTATTATATTTAGATTAATAAAATTTGTATAAAAATATTTTAAGTTGTTAATATGACATTCATTTCGAGAGTCAATCAATTTTTTTATATATATTTTGAAATATTTACAATTGTTAATTATTGTGATTTATATTACTTTTCACATAGTAATTATCAAATACCTAATAAAATATTTTTAATTATTGTGATTTATTAATTTTTTCTGTATTACAATTTAAGTGGCACAATGCTTAGATGATCATAATAATTAATTAGAGATGACATAATAAATTCACGATTGAAGTAGAGAAGCAAACATGTCTTAAATGACTTATAATAACTAACTAGAGCTGATATAACACAATTACTATTAAAAATACTTGTGAATTTTTTTTAGTGGGCCTTATATAAGACGTCAAGTTAATTTAATAGTAAATATTATTAATTTTTTAATACTTAAATGACTTATAATAATTAATTAGGACTGATATAGTAAAATTATGCTTGAAGAAGCTGAAGCAGACATGCCATAAATATCTATTTTACTTTTTTATTAAGTATTATTAATTTTTCTAATATATAAATGAAATATAATAATTAATTAGGGGTGATATAGTGTCACGATCCGAACCAGGGCCTGGCCGTGACGGGTATTCCAAGTCCACCGGGGACTGAAGACCACCCCTTTCCACCTAACCAAATAAAATAATATCCCCAATGTCGGATGAATTCCAAACATATAACAAGATAGAACAAGATAGGATTAAAGAATAAAAGATAAGTCTATGATCGATAACCAGTAACCGACCAAAACAACCGATCAACATCACTCAGGTCCATATTAATCCAACAAAGCCTTCTAACAAAAGAACCAAAACCCAGTCTTGATCGGGACATGTCCCCGACTCTGACAGATGACAATGATAATGATAATGTTAATAATAATGAAAATTATCAACTCAAATCTAAAAATAAAAACTGATGAAATGCCTAAGCCTTCTGGAGAATGGAAGCTCACCACTACACCACAACGAACCGAAGAACTGAGTCGATCCACCTAACTTTGAGCAGAAAAAGTAGAGTATCTACGGTACCTGTATCGCATGAATATACAATGTCGGGAGACGGTTAGCGGTTATAGCGCTAGCATGTAACTCAGGGATAGGGGATAAAATATATGTCATAAACATATATATATATATCATGTGTTGGGGTAGGGAACAAGGCTTAGCACACACTTTAAAATTTTAGCCTGGATTATGTAGCTCAACCGTCATAACATAAGAAGGCACCCACGGGTTATATGAGCCCAGCTCTCCCCCAGTTGGTATGGACCCAGTGTATGCGATCGCACGAACCAAAGGGTATACATATGCACTGTGGGGGACTCGAACCTCCCGGTATATCAAGGTGACACAAGTACCAAATCATGTAATATAATGTGGGGGACTCGAACCTCTCAATCATATGATAATAACAAAGGGGACTCGAACTACCCGATCATTTAGCCCCTCGCGTCGACAACTCCGGTTTCTAGTGTTGGCCCCTCGGGACCTCCACTTTCATGATTCAACTACACAACCCACATTAAATCCCAATTAAAATAATTATCACACATTTCCGCTCATTAAACCATGACACATATTTAGGCATATATCAATGAACCATGACACATATTTAGGCATACATTATTGGTATCGTCATACCAACTGCACTTACAAGGTAACATCAATCATGATAAACCAATTATCATCACTTGGGGGAATTCACAACCACCTTGGTTCAATTCAAAAATCATTATGCTTCATTAGTTTTTCACCCTTGGTAATAGTTCAAGAGTAGTTCAATATGCATACTTTCCATATTCAAAAATCAATTTCACAATATGGAGCTGAGGTCATAACCACTTCAAAAGTCACAAGTTTGGAAAAATCACAATCCCTTAGTTTATTTACTATACCAATGCATCTAATTGATTTTAAAACCACCATTTAAATGTAACCCATGCAGGGACAAACATAAAACATCACATAACAATTAATCAATGCCCTCAATCCATGTTTCAAAACCAACTTCAATACCATATGAACAACACTTTAAAACATATCCGTTTAACAATTTAGAAATTAGAGAAGAGTGATATGACTGAAATATCCAAGTTTATGGATAGAATTCAACCCTTGAGCCCTTGAATGACCTACTTATTGAAACCCCTAAGCATGGCTATTTGAGAGGCTTGAGAGAGATTTGAAAGTATTTGAGTATGTTATGAATGAGAAATACCCCCCTTAAGTGCTTTATGAACGTGGAGTTTTAATTGGGTGAGAAGGGAATTGTCTAAAGTGCCCTCAATTTAAAAAGTGAAATTTAGTCATCAATGACTACGGGTCATTATACGGCTCGTAGAGACTCATTACAACTCATTACCATGAGTCATAGCTAAGAAAGTTTTCAGGGCACCCACACAATATTGACCCTATGACTAAACTGATCCGACTTGTAATGGGACCCTACGACTTATAGGGTCCAGTCGTAGTCAACACAGAGCCTATTTGGGGTAAACACTGGACATCCTATGATTTGCACCTAATGACTCGTAACGATTCCTTACGACTCTTAGTGAGCCACTCATACTCAGAGAAGAACTTTGTCACACACACTTACTGTTTAGGTTATAATTCAAGTCCAACGACTCGTCAAAACACCCTAGGACTCATAGGGTAAGTCGTAATTAGGACAGTGAGGATAAAATTTCAAAAATTTTCAAGGACCAAAAACCCGAGGTGTTACATACTCTACCCTTAGGATCGTTCGTCCTCGAATGATAGGACATGGCATTTATTAATAGGATTTGACTCTAACATAACCACACTTACCTTTAACAAAGACAGAAAACAAAGATGTTAAAGAATACACATATCTCCAGCACGATTACCCCAAGCGGAGAACAAGAACGGATACTTGGACTTCATGTCCTCCTCGGCTTCCCACATAGCTTCCTCCACTTTTTGGTTCCTCCAAAGAACCTTCACTGATGGCACATTCTTGGTCCGTACCCGATGGACTTACCGATCCAAAATTTTAATCGGGACTTTCTCATAGGACAAAAAATCCAAAATACCCACCTCCTCTAAAGGAACAACCATCGAAGGTTCACCCATGTACTTTCTCAACATCAAAACATGAAACACCGATGAATGAAGCTCAAACTAGAAGGCAACTCTAATTCATCTGCAACATTACCAACCCTCTTCAAAATCAAGTACGGACCAACATAATAGGGTCTACGTTTCCCCTTCTTACCAAACCAAACCACATCACTTTCTTCATGGAAGATACCTTCAATAACACCCAATCACTAACATTGAACTCCAATTACCTTTGCCTCACATTCGCGTAGGACTTTTGTCGACTTTGGGCGTCTTTAAGTCTATCCCAAATCACCTTTACCTTCTCTATGGATTGTGAACCAAATCGGGGCCAAAGAACTTATTTTCACCAACCTCAAACCACCCAATATGAGACCTACACCTCCTACCATATAAGGCCTCAAACGAGGCCATACCAATGCTATAGTGATAACTTTTGTTATAGGAAAATTCTATGAGAGGCAAGTGGTCAACCCAACTATCACCATAATCAATTACACAAGCCCGAAGCATATCTTCCAAGACCTAAATTATCCTATCCACTTGCCCATCCCTCCGCAGGAGAAAAGCGATACTAAGGGTTACCTTAGTCCCCAAACCTCGCTGGAACGACCCTAAAAAATGAGATGAGAACTGAGTACCCTAAGCAGATATATTGGAAACTGGAGTACCATACAACTTCATGACCTCCTAAATGAACAACTTGGCATAATACTCAGAAGAGAAATTAGTCCTCACTGGCAAAAAGTGAGCAGACTTAGTCATCCTATCCATAATGACCCAAATTGAATAAAATTGCTGGCGAGACTGCGGAAAATCGGTAATAAAATCTATATTAATTATCTCCTATTTCCACACTGGAAGCTCAATCTCTTGAATCAACCCATCAGGCCTCAAGTTCTCCTCCTTCACTTGCTGACACACCATGCAGTTAGGCAAAAAATTAGCCACGTCCCTCTTCATATTATTCCACCAATAAGTCTCCTTAAGATCATGATAAATTTTCATCGAACTAGGATGAATATTATAACGTGATTCATTAGCTTCATCCAAAATTCTTTCTCGCAACCCATTGATATCGGGATTGTACAACCTCCCTTGGTACCTCAAGATACCATCACTACCAATCTCTAAAACCACCCCCTTCTGCCTACCCACATCATTCTTGATGTGCATCAAGATAGGATCCAACATCTGTTTCTCCTTTACCTCAACACCAAGAGATGACTTCGCCACCTCTTGAACAATCAGACCACCATTTTCAGAGTTCAAAAAACGAATGTTAAAATTAGCCAAACGATGAATATCTTTTACTAAACTATGATTCTCCTTATCTACATGATAAGTTTCCCATGGAAAACCTGCTAAGAGCATCACCAACCACGTTAGGTTTACCTAGATGATAGCGAAGGCTCATGTTATAGTCCTTGAGCAACTCAAACCACCTCTTTTGCCTGAGATTTAGCTCCTTCTGAGTGAACACGTATTGAAAACTCTTATGATCAGAATAAATAACAACATGGATCACATACAAATAATGCCACTAGATTTTTATTGCAAATACCACAACTAATAATTCCAAATTTTTAGTCGAATAATTCTTCTCATGAACTTTCAACTGTCTAAAAGCATACACAACCACCTTGCCATGCTGCATCAACACACAACCCAGTTCCACCCAGGATGTATCACAATATACAACAAAACTATCAGTGCCCTCAAGTAGAGTCAATACCAGAGTCGAAGTCAACTTATCCTTTAGCTTCTCGAAACTACTCTCACAAGCATTAGACCATAAGAATTTCACCTGTTCTAAGTCAACTTAGTTAATGGGGCAGCAATAGTAGAGAAACTTTCCACAAACCTTTTATAATAGCCGACTAAACCCAAGAAGCTCCGAATATCAGTTGGAGTCCTGGTTCTAGGCCATTTCTTAACCACCGCGACTTTTTATGGATCCACCATGATCCCTTCACTAGAAACAACATGACCCAGATAAGTCACAATATTTAACCAGAATTCACACTTAGAAAATTTGGCATACAACCGCTGATCTTTAAGGGTTTGCAACATAAGGTGAAGGTGATCGGCATGATCTGCCTCATTCTTTGAATACACTAAAATATCATCGATAAACACAAGTATAAATAAATCCAAGAACTGACAAAAAACCTAATTCATAAGATCCATGAATGCTATCGGGGCATTGGTCAAACCAAAAGACATCACAAATAATTCAAAATAACTATAACAGGTTTGGAAAGCAGTATTAGGGATATCTACCTCACTAATATTCAATTTATGGTAACACGATCGAAGATCAATCTTAGAAAAAAACTTGACACCCTGAAGCTGATCGAACAAATCATCAATCCTTAGAAGGGGATGCTTATTCTTCACAATTACCTTATTCAATTGGTGGTAATCAATACACATCTGAAAAGACCCATCCTTCGTATGCAAGAATAAAAAAGAGTGCCTCATGGAGATCATACTAGGGTGGATAAAACCATTATCTAGAAGATCTTTCAATTGCTCCTTGAGTTTTTTCAACTCAACCGGAGCCATTCTATAAGGTGGGATAGAAATAGGCCGAGTGTTCAAAAAAAGATTAATCTAAAAATCAATTTCCCTATTGGGAGGAACACAGAGAAGATCATTAAGGAATACCTCAGGAAATTCACAAACCATAGGGACAGTCTGCAAAAAAGGACCTCTGGATCTAGAATCCTTAACATGAACTAAGTGATAGAGGCATAATTTAGAAACCAATTTCTGGGATCTAAGATTGAAATAAACCTTTCCTTAGGTACTAGGGAACTACCTTTCCATTTAATCACTGGTTCATTAGTGAAATAGAAACTGACCCTTCCGGTCCGACACTCAAGAGTCGGATAGCACGAATGCAACCAATCCATCCCCAAAATCACATCAAAGTTTAACATGTCCAACTCTCTCCAGTTTACCAAGGTCTCTCTACCATAGACCGACATCACATGACCCCTGTAGACCCTTTTAACCACAATAAAGTCATCCATCTTAGTGGACAGAGAAAAGGGGTTTAAAATACATTCAGGATCAAAACCAAAATGGATAGCCACATATTGGGTCACATAAGAGTAGGTAGGCCCAAGATCAAGTAGATAATATACATCACTAGAGAAAAGTTTGAGCATACCAGTAACAACACAGGGGGACGCCTCAGGATCCTGGCGAGTGGGAAAAGCATACAAACGGTTTCGTCCAGTGCCGAAGCCAAAAGGAGAAGTAGCACCTTTTGGTGCAAGAGCTGATGAAGTAGTAAAAGGAATCTTATTTTCCCAGAAGCAACCTTAGAAGGACAATCCCTCTACATATGACCAATTTGACCACATTAAAGCACTTGTTCCTCCCTTCTTCACAAACACCACGGTGCACCTGACCACAAAATTTATAAGAAGGATATGATGGTGTTGACTGAGCCCCAATAGCCTGAGTGAGATAACCCAACTTAGGGCCTTATCGTAATGGGCGTCCCAAGTCTAACCAGGATCGGAGACCACCCCCGTTACCCAACTCAACCTTCAGCCGCCTACCCTAGGTTGGATGAATTTCAAACATATAACAAGATAGTGTAACTATCTAGATTACAAACTCTAGGATAGGTCTATTACTGAGACCGACCCAACCGAGTTCGACCGTCCCATACCAACCGTCCAACCATACCAAGCCAAACCAAACCATAGATCCAACCATAACCAAATAAGTTTCATTGATAATTAAATAATTCCAAAATAAAATACAATGGAACAGTGAGAGATTTTGTTTAATGAGGTTAGCCCTAATACCAATGCTAATACTAAGGCCAACACCAATACCGATCCCGCCCATTCCAACCCATAGTAGTTCCATAAAAACCTCTAACCAAAAGAATACAAATATCTGGTTGGGACATGCCCCCAACCATAGCCAAAACCAATATCCATAAATAATCCAGAGTATGAAATAACATCCATGAAATGGAGCATTCCAAATAGATGAAAGCTCACCACTTTAATCCAACAGCTGTTCCAGAATATTCGAATGCTAAGCAAGAGGAGTAGAACGGTCGATTCCTACACCGCATAGGGATACAACGCCCGAAGATGGGCTAGTGGGTGAACGCTAGCATGAACTCAGGATAAGGATAAAATAATGCCATTTATAAAATCAAGTAAAAACCATCCATATGTACACAACCATACACACACACACACATAGATATATAACCATGTTGGGAAAGGGGACTGAGTTTGGCATGACATTAAAACCTTTACCTGGGTTATGTAGCTTTTCCATCCTAACCACCTATGGGCTATATGGGTTTAGCTCCCCCTGCTGAAATGGCTTCAGTGCGTGAAGTCGCACAACTAGGGAAGGAAACTTGGGATGACTGGTACATCCCCCAAAATATAAAGTGTGACATCATGTACACGGTCACTAAGAACAAACCTCACATCGACAAATATGAGTTTCCAATTTAGATTCCCTCTGGACCTCTATCTTTCACAGCTTTGCTACACATCCCTCCTTTAAGCCCAATTAAAACCATTTTCCAACCAAACCATTATACCATTATTATGAACCAAGGCTATTAGTAGTGGTATCGTCATACCAAAAATAACTTGCAATTATTGTCCTTAGCCAATCCTTAGGGGATTTCCATGTACCCCATATGATTTCCAATTAACCAAAACCATGGCCACCAAGGCCTTTCCAATCCATTCAAAGCCATTTAAACCATTAATATCATTTAGGGTTCCATTACCAAGTTTAAACCATGCATAAGTTTCATTGAAAAAACAATATTATAGTGAAATCATTGTTATAGATATTTTATCAAACACGTTGGGGGCATAGTATTTCCAAAATCAAAGTCCATTACCAAGAACCATTCCCACGCAACCAATTATCCAAAACCACCATTAATGAATATAAAAGCATAATTAAAATATGAGAAATCCATAACCAAGCATTTATAACTAAAACCCCCAAATTATATTTGAAAACCCAAAATCATACAATATTTCAATCATAAAAATATTGTATAAAATCATGCCTTTAGTTAGAACTAACAATGAGGGAAGAGAACATTCCTTAAACCAATATAATGAAGGAGAGAAATCACCAAGACAAGCCCAATTTACTCCTTAAGATGAAACCTTACCTTTCTTTTCCCAATAGGGCAAATAACCTTCCAAGTGCAATATAAGTCGTGGTACCTTATTAGGATAAGTGGGGAAATGTCCAAATTTCCCTCACTTAAACTATATTAAATTCTCATCATAGGGTATGACTGACCCTTAACAGTCATACCCATCCCATACGAGTGGTACCCACCTCACATACCCTAGGCTTTTTTTCTTGGACCTAACATCATCCAAGGTACGACATACCTAAACCCAAGTCGTATTTAAGTGTATGACTAGTACCCATAAACTGTACCCCTGGTAGAATAGAATCTAGGAGGTTTGAACACAGACCACCATACGAGTCTTGGGTATGACTTGTACCCTGGCTTACGGTTTATAGTGAGCCACTCGTACTTAGATCCAACTTAAGTTACCAAGTCTAAGGTTAAGTGAAGGAACCAAATGACCTGTATCAACCAGTACGACTTGTACCACCAAGTCATACCCATTTCAGTAATATAACGACCCAATTTTCTAGAACCGGAATATCACACGGTGCTCATGATCTTGAAGGACCATAAGCTAACCCTCTACTGATATCTATACCTGAGCACTGCATAATATATGTAATAAATGCAAAAAACTGGCAAAAACTGGCCATAAGGTTCAAAACGTCTAGAATACTCAAAATTGAAAACTGATACATCTGCCCAAAAAACCTCTAAACTATCATAACTGTGGAGTTGATGGGACATGTCCCCAATTAACTTCGTCTACTAAAAATAAACTAAATCTGATATGATAATAAAATAAGGATCATCCTCGAATGAAGAGGACTCACGGCTACGTCTACTGCTGCTGACTGGGACTGAGCTGCTAGGGGTACTCTGGATCTCTTGCCTTTGAACCTATGGTGTCAAATAAAACACCATAGCGTAAATGCATCAATATGGGAATGTACTGAGTATAAAGATGAGGTAAGGCTAAATGCAAGAGCTTATGCATGAACAATTACTTAACTGAATAATCATGAGAATACTGAATGAGGACATATGCATGAATACACAAACCATAACTGAAAACATTACAACTCAAAATACTGAAACTCAGATACTGCTTTACTGTCATCTGAACTCACTACTAATACTGAGATACTGAATAACTAAATCTTCTGATATCGATAACTGAGTATTAAAGTTGAGATCAGTCCTATCTTGTGAGTGATCTCGAAAAATGATGATACTGAAGTTGATTAACTGAATCTACTCATATCAATGACTAAAAGCTGAGCTTACTACTCTCGGCTGACTGAATCTGAGATCAAACCTCTCTAACGGATGATCCCTGAATCTACTATCAATGATAAGAAAAGATTATGTCTGAGATCCAACCTATCTAGCGGAATATCTCTAAATTTGATAATGAGAATACTCAACTGAATCTAAGAACGAGATCAGGCCTATCTAATGGGTGATCTCTGAATCTGATAATGAGATTACTCAACTAAATCTGAGAATGAGATCAAGCCTATCTAACGGGTGATCTCTGAATCTGATAATGAGATTACTCAACTGAATCTGAGAATGAGATCAGGCCTATCTAACAGGTAATATCTGAATCTGATAATGAGATTACTCAATTGAATATGAGAACGAGATCAGGCCTATGTAACGGGTGATCTCTGAATCTGATAATAAGATTACTCAACTGAATAACTTTATGAGGGACCATGCCTTTAGAGAAGATTTAAGACCTTAGACTCTATAGCGCAAAATAGAACAATAAGAAAGGGAAACATTCCTAAATGCCTTGTAGCCCCTCTCTTATAAGGGTGGCATGCTACACACACATAAAATAGACTCTACTTGACATGACTTTATGGACACCCAATGACACCAAACCTAAGATCTGATACCATCTTTGTCATGACCCGAAACAGGGCTTGGCCATGATGGGTATATCAAGTACATCGAGTATCGAAGACCACCCATTTGCACCTAACCAAACAACATAATATCCCCAATGTTAGATGAATTCTAAACATATAAAAAGATAGCACAAGATAAGTTTAAAGAATAGAAAAAAAGTCTATGAGCAATAACCAGTAACCAGACAAAATAATTAATCAACATCACCCAAGTCCACAGTAATCCAACAAAGCCTACAAAAGAACCAAAATCAAGTCTAGGTCAGGACATATCTCGACTTTGACAGATGACAATAACAATGATAATGTTAATGATAATGAAAACTATCAACTCAATTCTAAGAATGTTAACTGATAAAATGCCTAAGCCTTCCGAAGAATGGAAGCTCACCACTTCACCACAACAAACCGATGAACCAAGCTGATATACCTAACTCTATGCAAGAAAATTAGAGGTATCTACAGTACCTGCATCATGTGGGGGATATAACGTCCAAAGTCAGTTAACGATTGGAGCGCTAGCATGTAAATCAGGGATAGGGGATAAAATAATTCCATGAACATTAATTCAAAACCAGTCCAAAATCTAATATACATAATCATATGCAATTACATAAATATATACATACACATATCACGTGCTGGGTAGGGAACAAGGCTTAGCATTACTTTAAAACTTTAGCCTGGATTGTGTAGCTCATCCTTCATATTATAAGAAGGCACCCATGGGCAATATGGTCTCAACTCTCCCTCAGCTGGCAGGGCCCAGTGCGTGTGGCTGCATGAACAAGAGGGTATACATATGCTCTATTAGGGACTCGAACCTCCCGGTATATCAAGGTGACATAAGTACCAAATTATGTAATATAATGTGGGGGGACTTAAACCTCCCAATCATATGATAATAATAAGAAGGATCGAACCACCCAGTCATTTAGACCCTCGCATCGCTAATCGCGGTTTTCAGTGTTGGATCCTCGGGACCTCCAATTTCATGACTCAGCTACAAAACCCTTATTAAAGCCCTATTAAAATAATTATCACATATTCCCATTCATTGAACCATGACACATATTTAGGCATACATCATTGGTATCGTCATACCAACTACACTTGTAAGGTAACATCAATCATGCCAAACCAATTATCATCACTTGGGGGATTTTACAAACCCATTGGTTCAAATAAAAAATCATTATGCTTCATTAGTTTTCCATGTTTGGTAATAGTTCAAGAGTAGTTGAATATGCATACTTTTTAAATTCAAAAACCAATTTCACAATATGGGGCTGAGGCCATAACCACTTCAAAAGTCACAAGTTTGGGGAAATATAATACCTTAGTTTATTCACCATACCCATTTATCCAATTGATTTTAAAACCATCATTTAAATGTAACCCATGCAGGGACAAACATAAAACATCACATAAACAATAATTATTCAAGACCCTCAGCCCATGTTTCAATACCAATCTCAATACCATATGAACACACTTTAAGACATATTTTTTTAATAATTTAGCAATTAGGGAATAGTGACATGCCTAAAATATCCAAGTTTGTGGAGACAATTCAACCCTTGAGACCTTGGATGACCTACTTCTTGGAAACCCTAACTATGGCTACTTGGGAGTTTTGAGAGAGTTTTTGAAGTGTTTGAGCATGTTATGAATGAGAAATAACCCCCTTAAGTACATATGAATGTGGGGTTTTAATTGGGTGAGAAGGGAATTGTCCAAAGTGTCGTTAATTTTAAAACTAAAAATTAGTCGGTAGTGACTACAAGTCACTATACTACTCGTAGAGACTCATTATGACTTATTATCATGATTCGTAGCCAAGAAAGTTTCCAGGACACCAACAAAATATTGAACCTATGACTTAAATGATCCGATTCATAATGGGACCCTACGACTCGTAGGGTTCAGTCGTAGTTAACACAAAACCAATTTACGATAAACACTGGACATCCTACAATTTGCACTCAATGACTCATAATGAGTCTGTCATGATGCGACAATATTCCCTAGTCGTGACAACGGTGATTACAAGTGACTACAAGATAACCCATGAGTTGGTACCTGCTATGAGCACTAAACAAAGTAACAATAGTACATGTGTGCAGAAAATAGTCTGCTGAATGTAATACTAATCTGAATACTAAAAATATGGTTTAACCACAAGTCAAAAATATCTGATAAAGTACTAAAATCTAACTGTCAATTTAAAATAACCGATAATACTGAAAAGATTGATAAACTAACTAAGTGTTTATTTGACTGTCTGCTTATATGATTGTTAAAAATCCTCTTACTGACTGGCTGAGGAGTTGATGGGACAAGCCCCCAACTAACTCAAACTAATTGAAAATACAAAACTACTGAAATAACTAAAATAATCAATCCTTCCCTTGATGGATGAGGACTCACCACTACTGTTGCTGGGTACGCTTGACTGTCTAAGTGCAGTCAGGAAACTGAGCGACGAACCCATGATATGAGACATCATAGCACAAAGAAGAGTATGCAGTCAGAACTTTGAATTTACTGGTATATGAGATGAGGTCTGGCTGAAATGCATGGAGTACTGTGCACATTAGATAAGGACTAACTGAACAACATGAAATAACTGAGCATGAATGCATGGAAACTATAATATCTAAGAATGCAAGACCAAGCATATACATATTTCTAAAATAATCTATAATCTAAAAGACTAAAATTTGTATAACTGAATAACTATAAATCTGTATGCTTTGGTCAAGAAAACCTTAACTGAATATACACTGAATATGGTACTGAGGTTGTAGGAAGTATCATGTAACCGACATGCCCTAATCTGAGCTAATTAAGGTCCAACCTGTAACCCCAGTTGGAAGGGTGTTAGTACCATGCCACGGGTACTAACACTGGCTGTGTGGATCCACTAATCTGAAGTCCCGAAGGACTAGAGAGTCAGTCCTAAACTAGTGGGTGACTCCTAAGAGAGTGTTCGTCCTGAACTGGAGGGTGACATCTCATAGTGCTACGCTTTTTACATAATTCTGGAACTTAGGAACGGCTACGAAGGACTAGTCCTATCTAGCGGGTAAGACCCCATCCCTAGGTTCACTCGGTGCTAAATCCTACTCCCAACTGAACTTACACTGTTACTAAACTGAACTAAGTTTAACTGAATATTATTTATGAAAATGCTCATTCTGATTATAATAACTGATTAAATAGGAATATTCATGGTTTATCTGTATCATACTTAAAAATTTGATAATCATGTAAAACACGTAGGTATCGAGTATTCATAACCCACCAGAACTGAATGGTCATTAAAACATGACATTTAAGCTTAAGCTGTGATATTGAATCATGGTTCAACTAAAAAACATGGGTATTTCATCAAACATGTAAAAAGCATGGACTTGTACATGGGAGTATTTTAAATGTGAGAATACAACTACATGAAGTTCACTTGGCTAAAACATGGAAACTGAAATTCATATCATGAGGAATTCAAAATCTTGCATGGGATCATACATGGACTGAATTACATTTAAATCACCATGGAAACATGAATTAAACCTATTTTAAGCAATACAAAATACAATAATGATACAAAATTCAATCTTTAATAGAAAAGGGATTTTTTCGGGCTCCATGGGTGAAAGGAACCCATGGATGAACACCCCACATACCTTAAGCTTTTAACTTGAATCAAAACACCAATATTGATGCTTTATTGACAGTTCTTAAACTTGGGGAACTTGAACTCTTGATTCCTTGGGGATAAAAGAATTGAATTTGTATTCTTGGGGAAAGAGAATGGCTTTCTTGGAAGGAAAATTGGAGAAGAAGGGTAAAATTATGCCCCAACTGATGACCAATTCGTGTTATAAATGATTGGATTGAGGGATAAACGACCCAATTTCCCCTCTGTCATTTAAATTCAAAAATGGACAATCACACTTACCGCGATGCGGTCTTATCACTGTAGTGTATTTCCCTCACCGCGACACGATCTATATGATGATGGGAATAATACCATGATGCTGTCTTATTGTGATAACCTTCTGGTTTTGTGATCTAAAAATGACTCAAACCTTGTCTGAAAATCCAAAACTTCTCTAAGACATGCTTCTTACATCCCTGAACATGAATTAGCCCCAAAACCAACATCTCGGGGTCGGGAAGACCAAGTTAAAAATCCTTCAAGTTTAAAATCCATAAAAATGACTAAGTCCCCAACACTTAGTGAAATTTTCAGGCCTTAATCCCTTTATGTATGCAACTAGAGGCTGAACTGAGCTGATAATAGTACAGGGTATTACAATATCTTTCCCTTGGGAATATTCATCCTCGAATGAGACTGGTTAGACTGAGAGTACTAAACTAAGGTAACTGAGATCACATACTGAACATACATGGCTAGATACATAATTACATAGCTGACTTTGAAACATGAGACGTGAACCAAACTGATGTTGTGAATGCATGAAATGACATAAAAATAGTTATATAGCTGGAACAGAGAATGGAAAAAAGTCAATCTAAGGAAAACTGCTACCTCAAGCTGAGTCTGAGTTTGTGGAGAAAAGATGAGGGTACTTGGTATACATATCAGCTTCTGCTTCCCAAGTCGCCCCTCTCAATAGGCTGATTCCGCCATCGAAATTTAACCCAGGGAACTTCTTTGTTGCTTAGTATACGAATCTGACTATCAAGAATCTCAACTGGGACTTCATCGTAGAAAAGACTATCCTGAACATTGGTGCTTTCTAAAGGAACAACAACAGCTGAATCACCAATACATTTTCTTAACAAAGAAACATGAAACACCGGATGCACTGAAGCCAAATCTGCAGGCAACTCTAGCTCATAAGCTACCTTCCCAAAATAGCTCAAAATTCTATAAGGACCAACATATTGGGGACTGAGTTTTTCTTTATTACCAAATCTCTTCACTCCCTTCATGGGAGAGATTTTCAAATAGACTAAATCACCAATATAAAACTTAAGGTCTCTCCTCCTCACATCTGCATAAGATTTTTGACAGCTTTGGGCTGTCTTCGGCCACTCCCTAATCAATTGAACTTTCTCCATCGCGTCAAACACTGAATCCAGCCCTAACAATGAAGTCTCACCTACCTCAAATAAACCAATAGGATATTTATATCTTCTTTAATATAGAGCCTCAAAGGGAACCATATGAATACTGGAGTGATAACTGTTATTGTATGCAAACTCAATCAAAGGTAAGTAGTCATCCCAACTTTCTTTAAAATCAATAACACATGCTCTCAACATGTCATCTAAGGTCTGAATGGTCCTTTCTACCTAACCATCTATCTGAGGATGAAAAACTGTACTGCAATGAACTTGGGTACCAAGACCTTTCTGAAAAGCCTTCCAAAAGTGTGAGGTAAACTAAGTACCTCTATCTGATATGATAAACAATGAAACTCCAGAAAACTTAACCAACTCTCTAATATAAATCCTGGCATAATCCTTAGCTAAGAACGAAGTATGAACTGGCAAGAAATGAGTTGATTTAGTCATTCTATCTACAATGACCCATATCGAATCAATGCTAACGAGGTGTATGAGGCAATCCTATCACAAAGTTCATATTTACCAGTTTACACTTCCAAGTGGGGATACTGAACTCTTGTAATGTACCATTAGGCCTTTAGTGCTCAACTTTAACTTGCTGACAATTTGAACACTTAGCCACAAAATCTGCAATATCCTTCTTCATACAATTCCAATAATAGATTTCCCGCAAGTCACGATATATATTAGTGGCTCCTAAATGAATGGAATATTATGCACCATGTACTTCCACAAAAATCAGCTGCCTCAAACCATCGATACATAGAACACATAACCTGCCCTAACAATGAAGTACACCATCTCCCCCTTGGGATAAAATCTTTACTTTCTGATATCTAAATATTTCCTTCAACCTAACCAAACTGGGATCCCTATCTTTCTTTTGGCAAAACCAATGAATATTCTGAACCATTCTGAAGCTATATACTACCCTCAACTGAATCAACCAACAGAACACCTAATCTAGAAAACTGATAAACCTCCCTAACTAACTTCTTCTTATCATTCTCAACATGAGCAACACTACCCATAAATAATCTACTAAGGGCATCTACCACTATATTGGCCTTGTTCGGATGTTACAAAACACTTATGTTATAATATTTTAACAACTCTAACCACCTTCTATGACAAAGATTCAAGTTTTTCTATGAGAACACATACTGTAAACTTTTGTAATTCATGAATACATCAACATGAACTCCATAAAGATAATGCCTTAAAATTTTCAAGGCAAAAACAACAACTGCCAACTCAAGATCATAGGTAGGGTAATTTTTCATGGGGTTTAAGCTGTCTAGAGGCATAGGATATGACCTTACCTCTCTGCATTAATACACAAGCAAGACCAACCCTGAAAGTATCACAGTAAACTACAAACCCATCTGAACCATTTGACTAAGTCAATAATGGCTGAAGTGAGTCGAGTCTTCAACTCCTGAAAACTCTTCTCGCGAGAATCTGACCACTGGAATTTTACTTTATTTTGAGTCAATTGAGACATGAGGGATGCAATAGAAGAGAACCCTTCAACAAACCATGTGTAATAGCCAACCAAACCCAAGAAACTCCTAATATCTGAAGGAGATATGGGTCTGGGATAGTTTCTCACTACTTTAGTCTTTTAAGGGTCAACTTGAATGCCACCACAAAAGACAATATGCTAAGGAAAGCTACTGATCTTAGACAAAACTCGCACTTTCTTAAATTGGAAAACAACTGATGGGCTCTAAGGGTCTGCAATAAAATTCTCAGATGGTCTACATGATCATTCTCACTACAGGAATATACAAGACTATCATCAATGAAGGCTATGATAAACTTGTCCAAGTACTTCTTGAACACTCTGTTCATTAAGTCCATGAAAGCTGTAGGGGAATTCGTTAGTCCAAAATACATAACTAGGAATTAGAAATAGCCATATCAAGTTTTGAAATATGTCTTTAGAATTTCACATTCCTTAACTCTAAGGTGATAATAGACGGATCTGAGGTTTATCTTAGAGAAATAACTGGCACCCTAAAGTTGGTTGAACAAGTCATCAATCTTGGGGAGTGGATACTTATTCTTGATTGTGACCTTGTTTAACTGATGGTAATCAATGCATATTCTGAGAGAACTGTCTTTCTTACGCAAGAAAAAGATTGGAGCACTCCATGGGGAATCACTGGGCCGGATGAATCCCTTATCTAAGAGATTTTTCAACTGTTCTTTCAATTCCCTTGCTTAGTTGGAGCCATTATATAGGGTGGAATAGAGATAGGCTAGGTATCTAGAAGGAGATCTATTCTGAAGTCAATTTCCCTTTCAGAAGGAAATCCAGGGGGGTCTTCAGGGAATACATCAGGAAATTCCCTTACTACTGAAAT
Source organism: Capsicum pubescens (assembly GCA_030864215.1). Classification (NCBI taxonomy): domain Eukaryota; kingdom Viridiplantae; phylum Streptophyta; class Magnoliopsida; order Solanales; family Solanaceae; genus Capsicum; species Capsicum pubescens. The sequence goes on along the minus strand of CM061543.1, from coordinate 218,032,657 downwards.
TGACTCAAGACTTGGAGTCTCAAAACTAGAGTCATTGACTCGAACAAGATGGTAAACACACCCATTAGATATCATTTTTCTTACCTTAAGATAAGAAACAATCTGACCCCTAAGATCTGAAGTACTACCCCTCCATTCAATGACTGGTTTATTGGGGAGCTGAAACTAAACGACACTATTTCTGCAATCAACTGAGGCATAACATGAGTTGAGCTAATCCATGTTGAGAATGACATCAAATTAAGTCATCTCTAACTCCACAAGATCAACTGAGGTAATTTTTTGAGATATTGTAACTAAGCAAATTCTGTATACCCATCTGGCTATGATAGATTTATCCACTGGGGTAGACACTAAGAAAAGTTCTACAAAAGATTCAGGACTGATATCAAATTGACTGCTATATAAGGAGTTACAAAATAAAGAAAAGCTCTGGGGTTTAATAAAATATAAACATAAAGATGAAAGACCTGTAACGTACTTGTAACTACATCAGGAGAACTTTCCTAATCATGACGGGTCTGAAGTGCATACAACCTGTTCTAGCGCAGCCCACTGGTTGCACTGGAGATGGCACCCTTCTGAGTCGGGCGACCTACTAGAGCTGATGACAAATTGGACTGGCCTTGTTGGCACAGATCCTTTTCCCTCTGAGCAACTACTGGAAACTTCCTGACCCTGTAGCCTAATTTACCATATCCAAAACATACATCGCTACCAGCCTTACACTTACCCTAATGATTCCTACCATATTTTTCACAAAGCGGATTGGTGTGACCATTATTTACACTACCCTAGGACTTAGAGCTTGGTGACCTATCCCTACTATCTTGCCTGAACTTAGGAACTAGCATACTATCTGAAGATGGAGATAGGGATAAACACTTTTGATGGAATTGAGAATGGTTACCACCTTCTAACCTTGGTTGAGAAAAGTTAAAACTACCTATTTTATTTCTCTTATTCTCTCTCTTTTTCTCCTTAAGCTTCTCTTCCTTAATCCATTGAGCATAAACCATATGTCTAGATAAGTTTATCTTCTTATCCAACATAGTAGTCCTATAATCCTTAACCACACTATCAGTTATACCACACACGAACTTACTCATTATAGACCTATTATCTGCAACCATATTAGGAGCATGCCTCGTCAACTGAGTGAACTTGAGCGAGTACTCCTTCACACTCGTATTAGCTTTCTTCAAATTGATGAACTCCTGCACCTAATATTCTCTAAAATCTAATGGAAATAATCTGTATAAGAAAGCTGTGGCAAACTCTTCCCACTCAACAACCCTACATCAACACCACAGTCCTCCTTTTACTACTTAAACCAGGTGTGGGCTATATTCTATAACTGATATGAAACCAACTCTACACTCTCACTTGAGGTGACACCCATGATATCAGTCACTTTATGAACCATATCAAGAAATTCTTGTGGATCCTCTTCAGACTTGGATCCTGAAAATGAAGAGGGATTCATTCAGGTGAAATCCTGAATCCTAGCTGTAGCTATATTTGCCAGTGGGTTGGTTGGGGCAATAGCTCACTGTTTATTCTAAGCCACTACTGAATAAGCTAAGGTAATAAAAGCAACTCTGAACTTGGCATGATATACATGCTCATTCAGGGGATCTTTCTAAATAGACGGAGGTGCGAGTTGGTCCCCATCCCTTCTCCCATTCTTTCTTTTGGGAGGCATGGTCTGTAAATGTTATAAAGGATGAGTCAGAAAGAGAGTTTAAATAGAGCTCATGCTTATCTGTATGACATGAATACTAAAAGAAGGAAAACCTTTCTAAAGTATTTTGTAGCCTCTTGTCTATAAGTGTGGCGCACTTCACACCCATGTATAAGACTCTACTTAATGCAAATTTCAAACACCTTAGGACATTGTAAGACCTTAGGCTCTAATACCAAATTTTGTCATGACCCGAGGATATCCTCTAGTCATGACAATAGTGCTTACGGTCACAAATGACCACAAACTGGTACCTGCTTTGAGCACTGAATAAAGTAATAATAATACACGTGTATGGAAAATAGTCTGCGAAATGTAATACTAATCTGAATACTAAAAATATGGTTCTACCACAAGTCTGAAACATCTGATGAAGTACCAAAATCTAACTACCAATTTAAAATAACTAATAATAATGAAAAGATTGATAAACTAAATAAGTGTCTAACTGACTATCTGCTTGTCTGATTATCTGAAAAGCCTTTAACTTACTGACTTAGAAGTTGATGGGACAATACCCCAACTAACTCTAACTGAATGAAAATACGAAACTACTAAAATAACTGAAATAATCAATCCTGCCCTCGATGGCTGAGGACTTACCATTACTACTGCTGGGTACGCTGAACTATCTAACCATGGTTAGGAAACTGAGCATCCAAACCTATGATATGAGACATTATAGAACAAAGAAAAGTATGCAGTCAGTACTTTAAATGTACTGGTATATGAGATAAGGTTTGGCTAAAATACATGGGGTACTATGCACATAAGATAAGGACTAACTGAACAACATGAAATAACTGAGCATGAATGCATAAGAGCTATAATATCTGAGAATGCAAGACTAAGCATATACATATTTATAAAATAATCAGTAATCTGAAAGACTGAAATCTGTACAACTAAATAACTTTAAATCTATAGACTTTGGTCAAGCAGACTTGAACTAAATATACACTGAATACGGTACTGAGATTGTGGGAGGTATCATGTAACCGACATGCACCAATCTAAGATAATTGGGGTCCAACCTATAAACCCATTTAGAAGGGTGTTAGTATCGTGCCATAGTTACTAACACTAGCTATGTGGATCCACTAATCTGAAGTACCGAAGGACTAGAGAGTCTGTCTTAAACTGGTGGGTGACCCCTAAGAGAGTGTCAGTCCTAAACTGGAGGGTGATATGTCATTGTCCTATGCTGGCTATGTAGTTATAGAACTTAGGTACTGCTACTAAGGACCCAATCCTAACTGGTGGGTGAGCCTCCATTCCTAGGTTTGCTTGGTGCTAAATCCTACTCCCAACTAAACTGACAGTGGTACTGAACTGAACTATGTTAAACTGACTATTATTTATGATAATACTCATTCTGATCATAATAACTGAGAAAATAGGAATATTCATCGTTTATCTATATCATACTTGAAAATCTGATAATCATGTAAAAGGAGTAGGTATCGGGTATTCATAACCCACCAGTACTGAATGATCATTAAAACATGACATTTAAGCTTAAATTGTGATATTGAATCATGGTTTAACTAAAAAACATAGGAATTTCATCAAACATGTATAAAGCATGGACTTGTACATGGGAATATATTAAACAAGAGAATTCAACAAAATGAAGTTCACTTGGCTAAAACATGGAAACTGAAATTCATAGCATGAGGAATTCAAAATCTTGCATGGGATCATACATGGACTAAATTGCATTTAAATTGCCATTGAAACATGAATTAAACCCATCTTAAGAAACACAAAATGCAATAATGATAGAAAATTCAATCTTTAATTGAAAAAGGGTTTTTTGGGGCTCCATGGGTGAAAGGAACCAATGGTTGAACATACCGCATACCTTAAGCTTTTAAATTGAATGAGAAAAACCAATATTGATGATTTATTGAAGGTTCTTAAACTTGGGGAACTTGAATTCTTGATTTCTTGGGGATAAAGAAATTGAATTTGTGCGTGTGTCCAGGAGACCAAGTGGGTAGGGTCTACGACTAGGGATGTAGATGGATATAAGCTATGGTAATTGAGGAGTGAGAGGTATATAAATGGAGTAGTCATCTTAGTAGATGAATAACTTAGAGGGCAAGTAGTAGAGGTTAAGAGGATCAACGATAGGTTGATGACTATTAAGTTGGTCAGTTGGGGGTTTAATCTGAATGTGTGGAGTGTTTATGCGCCGCAGGTGGGCTTGGACGGTGAGGAGAAAAAGTGGTTTTGGAAGGCTTTGGATGAGGTGGTAAGAGGCATGCCTAGCTCTGAGAAGATTGTTGTAGCAGGAGATTTCAACGGACATATCCGGGTATTACCAGGAGGCTATGGCGATGTGTATGGTGGTTATGGTTTTGGGGAAAGAAATAAAGAGGGAGTTGCTCTATTGGATTTTGCGAGGGCCTTTGTGATGGTGGTAGTAAATCTTAGATTTCCAAAGAAGAAGGATCACCTGTCACCTTCCGAAGCACAATAGCCAAGACTCAGATTGACTTTCTACTGCTTAGGAAGGGGGATAGGGTGCTGTGTAAGAATTATAAGGTCATTTCGAGTGAGAACCCTTTGACCCAACACAAGCTTCTGGCGATGGACTTGGGTTTAAAGAAGGATAAAAAGAGAAGGAGCGAGAAGGGTTGACCTAGAATAAAGTGGGATGGCTTGACGCTGGTGAGTGCACTAGAGATAAGGAAGAAAGTGGCGGAGATAGAGGTGTGGGAGTGTAAGGGAACGTGTATGGTATATGGTATAGGGCATCTAGGTGCATCAAGGATATTACTAGAGAGGTGTTGGGTGTCTTGAGGGGCCAGACTGGTCAGCGTCAGGAGGAGTGGGGGTGGATAAAGAAGTAAAGAAAAAAGTAGAGACAAAGAAGGGAGAGTATGCTAAGTTGGTTGAGAGTACGGATGAAGAGGATAAGCGGGTAAATAAAGAGAAGTACAAGTTAGCTAGAAAAGAGTCTAAGTTAGCAGTTATGGCTGCTAAGATGGCAATATTTAAGAGCTTGTATGTGGGGTTAGAGGAGAGAGACGGGAAAAAGGTTGTATAGGCTTGATAAGGCTAGAGAGAGAAAGGATCTTGACCTTGATCAAGTGAAGTGAATTAAGGGGGAGGATGGTAGTGTGCTAGTGGAGGATGTTCATATTAAGAGAAGATAGCAGTCATATTTTCATAGACACTTGAATGATGAGAGGGACAGAGACATTGTATTAGAAGAGTTGGAGCACTCATAGTGGTGTCATGATTTCATCTATTGTAGGTGTTTTAAGGTAGAGGAGGTCAGCGAGGCTATTTGCAGGATGCGAAGGGGTAGGGAGACAGGGTCTGACAAGATTTCTATGGATTTTTGGAAGTTTACTGGCAAGGCTGGTTTAAGGTGGTTGACCAAATTGTTTAACGACATTTTCATGACTACAAAAATACCTGAGTCTTGGAGATGGAGTACCATGATTCCTTTATATAAAAACAAGGGTGACATCCAGAGTTGCAACAAGTATAAGGGTATTAATTTGTTGAGTCACACTATAAAGATTTGGGAGAGAGTGGTCTAGTAGAGGTTGAGAAGGATAGTGTCTATTTTGGAGAATTAGTTTGGATTTATGCCCGGTCGCTTGACGACGGAGACAATTCACCTGGTGCAGAGACTGGTGGAGCAGTATAGGGAAAAAAAGAAGGATCTTCACATGGTGTTTATCGACTTGGAGAAAACATGCGACAAAGTTCCTAGGGATGTTCTTTGGAGATGCTTGGAGATGAGTGGGGTACCGGTGGCATACATCATATCAATTAAGGACATGTATGATAGATCTAAGACTCAAGCGAGTATGGAGAGAGGAGATTCAAAGCATTTCCCTATCTTGACAGGGTTGCATCAGGGATCGACTCTTAGCCCATTTATGTTTGCATTGTGATTGATGTGTTGACGCAGAGTATTCAAGGAGAGGTGCCTTGGTGTATGCTTTTTGTAGATGATGTAGTATTGATTGATGAGACGTGGGGAGGTGTGAATGATAAATTGGAGGTTTGGAGACAAACCCTTGAGTCGAAAGGGTTCAGGTTGAGTAAGAGCAAGACAGAGTACATGGAATGCAAGTTTAGTGACTTGAGGCAGGAGGACGAGGTGGTAGTTAGGTTGGATTCCCAGATTGTTTGTTAGAGGGATAGTTTTAAGTATCTCAGGTCCATAATTCAGGGGAATGACGAGATTAATGAGAATATATCCCACCGTATAAGGGTAGGATGGATGAAGTGGAGGCTTGCCTCAGAAGTGTTGTGTGATAAGAAGGTGCCGCCCAAACTTAAAGGCAAATTTTACAGAATGGCAGTTCGGCCGGCTATGCTATATGGAGCAGAGTGTTGGCCAGTGAAGAACTCCCATATCAAAAAATTGAAGGTGGCGAAAATACGGATGTTGCATTGGATGTATGGGATTACTAGGAGTAATAGGGTTAGGAATGAGACTATCTGGGAGAAGGTTGGAGTGGCTTCAGTGGAGGACAAGATGTGGGAAGTTCGGTTGAGAGGGTTCGGGCATGTGATGAGGAGGGGCACGAATACCTCAGTTCGTAGGTATAAGAGGCTTACTTTTGATGGTTTCAGGCAGGGTAGGCCGAAGAAATATTGGAAAGAGGTAATTAGACATGACATAGAGTAGTTACATCTTACTGAGGACATAACCCTAGATAAGAAGGTTTGGAGAACACTAATTAGGATAAAAGGCTAGTGCATGTGGGTGGGTCATAGTTAGTAGTTAGGAGAGCTTTAGGGTGGGGGGTATAAGGGTGGGGGTGCCTTTGGTTCGTTAGTATAGGGTATTCTTGTGTGGGTGTCCTATTTCTGTTATTCCATCTTGTTTTATGCTTTATTATGAATTTGTTTATTATTCTTTGTCTTGAGATGGGGGTCTATCAAAAAACAGCCTTTCTACCTCTCCGGAGGTAGTGGTATGGACTGCATACAGTTTACCCTTCCTAGACCCTACTGTGTGGGAATACACTGGGTTTGTTGTTGTTGTTATTGTAAAGGAGTTGAATTTGTGTTCTTGGGCAAAGGGAATGGCTTTATTGTGATGAAAATTAGAGAAGAAGGGAAAAATTATGCCATAACTGATGCCTAAGTCGTGTTATGAATGATTGGGTTGAGGGGGAAAAGACCCAATTGCCCCTCTATCATTTAAATTCAAAAGTGGAGGTAAAACGCTTACCACGATGCGGTCTTATCACGGTAGTGCATTTCCCTCACCGCGACGCGATCTGCATGACTACGGGAATAACACCACGATGCGGGCTTATTGCAATAACCTTCTAGTTTCGTGATCCAAAAATGATCCAAACCCTGTCTGAAAAATACAAAAATTCTTCGAGACATGCTCGTTATATCCCTAAACAAGAATTATCCCAAAACCAACATCTCAGGTTAGGGAAGACTAATTTAAAACTCTTCCAAGTTTAGAAGCCTTAAAAATGACTAAGTCCCCAACACTTAGTGAAATTTTCAGCCTTAAGCCCCTTATGCATGTAACTAGAAGCTGACTTGAGCTAAGAATAGTATGGGGTATTACAGAGTCCTTACAACTCTTAGTGATCCAGTCGTACTTAGAGCATAACTTATTCACACAGTTACTATTTAGGTTATGATTCTAGTTCAACGACTTGTCTAGACACCCTACGACTCGTAGGGTAAGTCGTAGTCAAGACAATGAGGATAGAATTTTGAAAATTTTCAAGGAACAAAAATCCAGGGTGTTACATATATTAAAATCAAGGAGAAAATAAGTGAAAGGTCACCAAGAAGGGATATCGACGGTGTGGAGTCTGCTTGAGCAGCTTCACTACCACTTCTTATATAGGATAAAATTTGAAATATAGTAAGGAATAATCTTCCTCCTTTTTAATTTGTTTGGTTTAAATTTGACACAAAATTTAATAAAATAAATAAAGACTTTTAAATTTTATAGTTTTAAATTAAGATATGTAAAATATATTAACATATAATTTTGTGGTTTTAAATTAAGATGGTATGTAGATTGCACCAAAATATTATTTGATCTTTTTGTCTTAAATATGTCATGTTTAAAGTTTAAATTAAAGAGTTGCCAAAAAAATTCTTCTTAAAATGGATTATATAAAAAAGTAACAAAGCAAATTGAAACGGAGGGAGAATGAAAGTAGAGAAAATTGAAGGAAAGGTGTCTTTTAAGTCTTGAATGAAGGATTGGTGACATTGACCAACAGATAGGGTCAAACATCATTAGGAAACTTGATTAAGTTAATTGTGGACTTGATTAATATTTTTAAAACTTTCTAATCTTTTCAAAAATACAAATCAACCCAACCCACACCCCTCTTCAATCCAAATCAACCACTCTTTTCTTTCTCTCGACAGCTTCTCTCAACTCTCTCCCAACCAATAGTTCTGCAATTTTTTTTTCCTTTAACCCCTGAAGACTTCTACCTCCGCCGACAAATAGTTGGGCTTCGAGTTCCCCTCTTTTCTCCCTTCAACCCCCGACGACAAATAGTTGGGCTTCGAGTTCCCCTATTCAATTCAATCAACCTGTCTCTTATCCCTCTCTCGACAGCTTCTCTCAACTTTCTCCCAACCAACTGTTCTGCAAATTTCTCATTTCAATCCTCGGCGACTTTAACATCCGACTACAAAAAATTGGGCTTCGAGTTCCTTTTAAAATTCAACCTTCAATCGACGTGACAACCTTGCTCTCTGTCCACAACAACTTTGAATTCTTCATCGTTCCTTTTCTTCTTTCACAGGTAAAAATTTATGGCCTTTTTAGTTTTGAATAAAACAAGGAACTTGAGACAACTTCTCTTATAGTATTGGTTAACAATTTCAATATTTATTGGACTAATTTGAAATGCGGTCTGAAATGGCCTTTTTATTGTTTGTGTTTATAAAAACAAAATGACAATTTGGTTTGATTTGTTTTGTTCTTGTTCTTGGTAAAAATGGTGAAATTGCTGTTTTTTGTTGAACAAAATCGTGCTACTATTTTTTGTTTCCTCCAACAGATTACCCATCTGGTGCAACATATTAACCATCTGATGTAACAAATTTATTATATGATGCAACAGATCAACCATTTGATGCACCAGAGGAACCATCATATTACAATTCTGATGCAACAAATTAATAATCTGATGCAATAGATTAACTATTTGTGCAACAACTTTACCATATGTTGCAACATATTAAGCATCGGATAAAAAAATCTGATGCAACTAATTAACCATCTGGTGCAATGGAAGAACCATCAGATTAATGATCTGATGCAACAGATGAACCTCCTGTTGGATAAAATCCTATTAACTCTTCCTACAAAAAATATCCAAGACTCAATTTTTTCAACTAATTATTCATCTGTTGCGATAGACGACCCTATGTTGGAAGAAATCTAAACAATATTAACCGTTGATAACTGTTCCAACAGATCACTCATGTGTTGCAACAGATGTGTGACCTGTTGCACAGACCATTCATCTTTCTCAACAGATGAGAGATATGATTTGTATTGTCACAACAGATTACTCAGCCGTTGCTGCAGGTTAGTTAACTGCCCTGACAGATCACTCATATGTTGCAACAAATATGTGATCTATTGCACAAACCATTCATCTTTCTCAATAGATGAGTGATATATTTTGTATAATCACAACAGATTATTTAAATGTTTCAATAGATCACTCATATATTGCAATAGATGATGTCACACCAGTTGTGTGATCTGTTGAACAAACCATTCATCTATCTTAAAAAATGAGTGATATGTTTTGTATTGTTGCAACAGATTACTCATCCGCTACAACAGTTTGGTTATATACTGCAACAGATATACTACCTGGTGCAACAGATCGGTGATCTATTGCAACTGTTATTTTACTGTTTTGCTTGTTTGATTTACTGTTATCCTTTTTTAATGATGCATTAATCAACAATAATATATTATTTTATATTTCTGCTAATTTTAGATAATATGGTTCCCAAAAGAATAGAAACCGAATCAAGTCTAAGTAAAGGAACAAGAGAAGCAGCTAGGCCACATCCACCACTCTATGAGCTTGCTTTACAAACGTTATCTCAATCGAGAGCAGAATATGATGAACATGGGGAGAAGGGATATTTCAAAAGAGATAATGCAGATGCTAATAGCCCTTCCACCGAAGAGCTGGTCAAAGCCTCCAACATTGATCGTTATCCTGTGAGAATGCAGTGCGATGGTGCCGCAGATTTAACGGGTGATTTCATGGTTAAGTCATCCATGGGAAAATCTTTTGACGCCTTCAAAAAAATACTTTGAGAAAAAAAATTGGATGCTAATTTCAGGGACAGCTGCTTGAGAAAATATCTTGATTTGCCGGAGGACAACAATGCTCGTTTCCAAATAAAAATGGTATATGAACTTCTCAAGCGTAGGTTTATGTATGAAAACAAAATAAAATGGATGAGGTGTGGATAAATTACTATGGCATGCCTGTTTGTTTTGGTTGGAAGGAGTTTGCCATAGTTACTGGACTAAAATATTATCCTCCTTCTCAAGTTATACCTATTCTAACCCAAAAAAGGCAAAGACAAGACGTGTGATCGTGATGACCTGGTGTCTATTGTTGGTCCAAGCTTCAAAAAAAAAAAATTGATAGAAGCGTTGAAAGGTAAAGAACTTTCAAAGAAGCACAAGCAGTCATTGTTCTTGGTTTGGTTTGTACATAATATTCTTTGGGTGAGAGACGTTAACAACAACATAAGCCTCGCTTTAATAAAGCTCTCTGAGGATCTTGATGCGTTTAACAGCTATCCTTGGAGGTATGAAAGCTTCAAAATGACTGTCAAATATTTGTTGACTCCGTTAGCGCCAAAGACAGTCAACTTATATGGCTTTTCATGGGCTTTCATGGTAAATGTTTCTTTCTTCTATTATGATATCATTTATTTTTTTTCGTTCAATAATAGTTTTTATTTATTGACATTATTTTATAGGATTAGGTGTTTGAAGCCATTCCTTATTTGAGACAACAAGTGAACTACCAGGAAGGAGTTTCCTGTCAAAAAATCTTGAGATGGTTGTTGGCCAAAACTGATAAAAATGTAAAATTTCTTGATCTCTTCAACCCCCCGATGGATGCAGTAAGTACATTATAATTAATATTTTCTTTTAATTAATGATTGTTTTTGAATGATCTAATCATCATTCTAATATATGTAATGATTTATGTTAGATTGTGCATCCGTCGCTAGTTTCGACCAATCGAGAGTTAAAGATGCCATTTTTTCTTACTTTACGGTCTGTGCAAACTTTATCAGATCCTACGGTCATCGACATAATAAAAATGGAATTGTTTGGAGCAACAACCATTACAAGAAAGACAATTTTGGAGGGTGGGCTTGTTGTTGTTGATGGTCTTAGTGGTGATGGAGCTGTTGGTGGTGGTAGTGGTGCTGTTGTTGGTGCTAATGATGCTCCTTTTATAGTAATTAAAGAAAACCATTATGAGTATGATCATACTGGTTATACAGATTTTGCCTCTCCCAGCGAATATTCTGCATGCAAATGTCAAGACTGCAGGGCGAAACATGATGTAGTGATTAATGCTATTAATGCATTAACTACTTCTGTAAAGGAATTGACATCTAAGAGGGGTCTCATTCCATCAAAGAGAATTTTATTTCCATCTGCTCCATTAGAGATTAGGGTTAAGAGGAGAAGGAGAGTGATTTCTAGGGCATTATCAAGCATCCAAAAAAGCAAAATTGCAACTCTTCTATCTGTGTGTTGCACTGAGCAACGTACAATGTCCAAAAGAGAGCAGCACGAGATGAAGAAGGTGAATATATTATATGTCTTCCAACTGACAAAACAAACAGACACATATCTGTTTCAACAGATGACACATCTGCTGAAAATTATCAAACAGATATATACATCTGTTGCAACAGTTGACTAACTAGTTGCACCAGATAAACATATGTCTCGTCTATTTTAGAAAATCAAACAGCTCTTCGTACCACTTTTATTTGTACCAACAGACAACCTATCTGCTGCAACAGATGATTCATATATTGTAACGGATGGTTCATCCATTGGAAAATTATCACACAAGGTCTTTCTCACATAGAAATTCCCAACAGTTGATTCATTGTTGCAACAAAAATATAATCTGTTTGGGACAATTTAAAATGGGAGGAAGACCTGTTTGATTTGACAGAAGAGATGAATTATCCTTTTTCGTTTTGTTGTATCTCCGTGATTAGCATTAACCAATTCTGGCTTTCCAGGTGGATGTAGAAGAAGCTACTACTGAACAACATTGACAATATTCTACTATTTTTATGGAAATACGGAGAACAGAAAGCGTAGAAACCGTACGTAAGCGACAATAAAGATCCACGACGAGCAAAGCCGAATTTCATCGCACCAGATGAAGAACAACTTATCCATACTGAGTAGATCCTTATAGCTTGAGCCTGTCAAAGCAATCCTTGGTAGTATACTTAAATTATTGTTGATGTATTTGTTGAGATCTGTACCCATAACAATTTTTTTACATTTCATTTATTCGTTGACTTATTTCAGCTAATTTATGAAGGCTTCGATTTATTTTATTTTGTCTATGAATTTTATTTATTCCTTAGCTTTGAACTTATTAATTGAAAAGGAATACTAGATTCAAATATTGCAATAGATAATGTATCTATTGCAACAGACAACACATCTATTGGAAAAATCAAACATATTTAGACATATGTTGCAACAGGTAGGTGATCTGTTGGAATTTATCAAACAGGTCTTTCCACTGTTGCAACAGATGAACTTTAGATAAAAATATCGAGATAATACAACAGATGACCAACCTATTGCAACAGATAAATTATATGTCAGAACAGGTAGGATAACTATTACAACGGATGGAGAATCTGTTGCGTTATAAAAATTCAACTTTCGTTGGACATATTAAATTGCCACTACGTGTAAAAAGATTAAAGTGAATTGAATTGAAATAAAAAAGGCGCAACCCATCGACAGTGTTCAGTTCAAACACCTAAAATAAAATAGGCATCAAGTAGACAGTGTTCATTTTAAACACGAAAAATAAAATAGGCTCCAAATGTGTCAGTGTCAAGTCTGACACATTTTCCTGACTTGCCGTCACTTGGCCCCCAGCGGTCATTTCCCCCCATTGTCTTATATATTCATCTTCCTCCAAAAATTTAATCCTAAATTCCCAAATCTTCTTCTTCATCACTATCTTCTTTTATCTATCCAAATTCTTCAAATTATTTCTTTCATTTTTTCCAACTGAGCTTGACAATGTCAGCGCATCTTCCACTATTTTTTGTGATAAAGATTTTTAATATTGTAAGTGCGGTCATGAAGATCTGTTAAAGACTTCTTGGACTCAAAAAAATCCGGATCGTAGGTTTTTTACTTGTAAGATTTCAAAGGTAATCTATTTTTTATTTAATTAGTTGATTAATTATTGACTTGTAATTATTTTGTAATTGTGTTCTCTTTTTTATAGAAATTGGGTGGATGCGATTACCTTGATTGATATGAAGAACGAAAACCTTCACAAGTAAATCGTGTAATCTGAGGTTTGTTGAACAAAGTCAAGGCTTCTGAAGAGAAACAAAATCGAGCAAGAAGATACTACATTATTGTCATTATTGCTACTGGTTTGGTATTGTTGGGCATATGGATATTAAAGCCTAATTGCTGAAATTTTCATGGTGGTGTGTGTATTTGCTACTGGTTTGGTGTTGTCGAGCACATAGATATTCAAGCGTAACTGTTGAAAAATATCAAAAAGATTTAGGCATATGTTGTAAAATTTAGGTCATCTGTTAAAAATTATCAAACAGGTCTTCCCACTGTTGCAACAGATTAGACTTAGATTATTAGATTATTCATAGAAATAACATCGGCGTAATGCAATAGATGACCAACCTATTACAACAGATAAACTATCTGCCAGAAGGGATTAAATATATTTTACAAAAGATTGACAATCTAATCTATTGCATTGTAAAAAACTCAACTTTCATCATAAAAAAATTATTGCCACTACACGTACATGTAATAAAAGTGAAGGGTGACTTGAAATTAAAAATTTCTATTTCACAGGATCTTCTATATACACAGGCTTCAACCGTTCAGTTAGTACCCCATAAGCCCAGACCTCTTGCAAGTTTGCCACAACATTATCGCACAGAAAAGTCATTGGCTCGGCCATTTCTGTGCCGTTCAGCAAACATTTGATGTGTGCAAGAGCGTGTGAGCAGCTCGCTTTAGCGGCATCATCTTTTGGAAGGATCATTCCCTTGTTTCGACCTTCAAAATCCCATGATTTCTTCATAAACACTTCTTTTGGTAAATGATTCATCAGTTTACTCTCCCTCAACAAGATGGGCAATAGCACCATCAGTGGCTCCACAAGGAGAAAAATATCGAAATCATCGATGAGAGGTATGTTGAAGTCATAAACATTGATCTTTCCCTCCTCAAGTAGTATCTCAACATCCTGATAATGCATGTTGTTCACACTAATGACTGCAAGAATCCTTTTTGCCTCGGTCCAGCTCTTGCCGTGTGGATTTGGCCTGTCCCCTCTAACACATTTTATCATTTCTTCTTCATCCAAGACCAACGTAGGAACTAGGAAATCAAGTCCCACGCTAAGGGATGATGCTTCTCCATTGAGTTGATCGTACCTATCCTTGAGCGTCTTGCAGAAGTCGAGGTCCATTATCCTATCGATAGCGTCAAAAGCTTCTCGGTACGTTAATTGCCTTTTCCCCCCGAGTTACAGAATTATGTCAATATATTATGAGATAAGAAGTCAATTTTTAAGTAGGTTAGTAGTTGTAAAGATGTAACGGATGGTCCATCTGTTGCATAGGGTTCTCTGAATCATTCTTGTCCTTGAATGACATTCTAATAAAAAAGCCGGTCCCATCGTCTTAAAGATTTTCAGATTGTGTCGATTGAGAAAAACTGCACATCGTATTGGTCGTATCTATGAGTGTAGGTGTTTGATCATCATCTGGAATATTCATGTCTAGATCATCCAACCTATCATCAAAGAATTCTTCTTCTTCTTCTTCTTCTTCTTCTTCTTCTACGTTCTGGTGATCATTCTCTCTCCTTTTTTCAACCATGTACACCCTTAACACCGGCCTGCTTGAATCACTTAAATAAGAATGCAGCCGAACTTGATCGGTTATCTTGAAAGGCAGTACCCTCTGATTTTCAAAGGAGCTGTGCATGTAGCTGATGGACAATTCTTCCGGTTGACAATTTAGTCCACAAAAGCTGTTGATTAAGTTCACAAAATCATCATACAAAACATTACTTTGGACTGTCATGACTATCGTCTCTAGTATTTCACCCTCCTTCCAACTCCATACATATCGATTGCTTTTCTCGACCTATTGACCATGAAAATCCACCACTATTGTTATTAATCCCTCCATTAGTGGTACCTAAATAAAGTCATTTATTAAAAAAAGTTGATAGTGATTTCATAGTGCCATGAATGAATTCCAACAGATGTGTTATCTGTTGTAACAGGTAAGTGATGAGTCACAACATATTCTTACCTATTGGGATTTATGTTATGATCCTGAATATCTGTTGTAATAGATGAAGCACCTGTTGGAATTGATGTTACAACTAAATCACCTTTGTAGCTGATTCTAACAGATGAGTGACAGTTGTAATAGATAATTAACCTGTTGCGACAGATGACTTACCTATTTCAATATGTTATTAATCTGTAGTAACCTATGTTGGAATCGTGTTCAGGTTCTGTTGCAACAGGTAAATAATCTGTTGCAACAGATATGTCAAATGTTGCAACAGATTACCCATTTATTTAAACATGAATCCAATATATCAGTCTTCCATTGAAAAAGATGTCTCGTCTATCACAATAGATGATTTATCTGTTTAAACAGATGGATCTTATGTTGAATTCATGATTGGGTTCTATCCATTGTTGGAAAACAACAACACAATAGCAGTTACTCAGATGACAAATTCAACTAAAAATCATAATTTAACTTACCAACGTCTCCTATGAAGTAATGTCAAAGTGGAAAGTGATATTAGAAACAAAATTTGACCTAAGAAATTGGTCACATAGTAGCAGTAGCGGTAACAACAACAACAACAAATGGTCAATAAGAACAAGATGAAGATGAAAATGAAGTAGAAGATGATGATAATGAAGCAGAAGATGATGAATGAAGCAGCAGAAACAATGAACAACAAAAATCGCTAAGAGAGAGAAAACAACAATGTGTGAGAAGAGAGAGAAAGTCGCCTTTTTTCCCTCCATTTTCCGTTATATAGGCTAACACTTGGATCAAAGTGTAAATTTTAAAACTTGTGGGTTATTTTTAAACTTTCTCAACTTTCTTAATCCATAATAAAGTAATTGTCACCTCCACCTAATAATTAAGACTTGTGTCACCTACACCTCATTTTAAAACTCTTTTGTCACCTGTGACCCAAACCCCCATGAAAGTACAAAAGATATCTCTCAACTTTTTTGGCCAAACACATATAACTATCCTTAAATTTGTCCAAAAATTTCATTTAGACACTTAAAATTGGTCATTTTTAAATTAAATATAATATTATACATAACTTTATTTCTATTAGACACAACAGACTGACTTGACATTCTATAAATGTCACGAGTGTAATTAATTATATGACGTGGAAAATAATCTTTCAAATATTAAAAAATTATTCCAAATATTAAAAGTATTATTCCACATACAATACTTCACTCATCCATATATGGAATAATTATTTTAATGTGTGAAATATTATTTTTCACTTCATACAATTCATTACACGTCATACAATGAATTTCATTTTCTTTAGTTAGTTAATGAAAAATTAAATATTATTCCGCATATGCGACTTCACTCATCCATATGTGGAAATAATATTTTAATATGTGGAGTATTATTTTCCACATAATACAATTAATTTCACGCATGTTATTTATGGAATGTCATGTTAACTTGTTGTGCCTAGTTAAAATAAAGTTATGTATAGTATTATGTTCAATTAGAATATAGCTTAAATTAAGTATTTATATGAATTTTTTGGACAAATTTGAAGGCCTACATATGTGTTTGGCCAACTATTTTAAAAAAAAGTTCTTTTGGTGCCTAGTTACCAAACAAGCATTGGACACATGTCCTGATTTTAATTACTGTCTAATATGGTTCTTTTTTCTTTTTTTTTTTTGCTTTCCAAATTGGTGAGGATGAGCACAAATTGGATGAGGAAAGAAAGAAGAGAACATAAGATGCCAAAAATAGGTAAACAAAAAGGAAAAGTTACACATCATAGATGAAATAAGTCCTTAATTACATGATATGATTAAGGTTTTAAATAATTACCCTGCATAGTTATTTATTAGTTTTAAAACAGTTTTTTTGTGGACCCCCTTATACAAATTTTATAATTTATACACAGTGTATATAGATAATTGAACACTTTTATCATGCAATTTATTTTTTCACACTCTCTATCTTAGCTAATTAATTATTTTTGCGGCAGCCATATAGACGATTCTTCTAGATTTTTCTTTATGCAATTTTTTCTCACAAATCAATCGGATATTCTCTTCCCTAAATATCCGCTATTTGTTACTGAAGATTTTTGGAGTAATTTATCATCTCTAAACATCTATTTGGATATGAATTGAAGATTGGTTTTGCAATTAATATCAGTTTTTTAGTCTATATAATTTTTTTTTCTTTTTGTGTGTATTTTTATAAATTTTCATATATGAGCCACTACATTTCTTCAATTTTCCTCTATTCTGAAGTGTCAAATACTGTTTCAAGTAGTTGATTACTTGATTTAGATGGATGAATAAACACCTTTTAGGAGATTGACAAGAGGTAATAAATTTGTAGCTCCGATTAGCGGCAACAATCCGATGTTTGATTTAAGAGTTTCTCAATTATATAGTTACAATGCAGGATTTGTAGTGGAGTTGGAAGAGGACAAGTTAAGAGTACAATCACGTATCAAAAATTTTCATGACCATGTGTGAGACCTCGTAAAATTTCAATGAAATTACTTTTGACCCCGCACCTGTGTAATATTGATTTTGGACTTAAATTATGTTAAGGTATGTTTAAAGGGAGTTTTAAAAAAGTTTTAGAATTTTCGAAAGGGGTTCAGGGTCATTTTGCGATCCAAGATCATAAGCCTCCATGATAGTGGCATGCCACAAATGATAACCTCTGCAATAAGGGTGTGGCACGGAGGCTACCTCTGCGATAGCAGCGTGCCACACCGCTATATAAATTTCATTCAGTTTTTATTTTTTTCACTTAGGGTGAGGATCGTTTGGTCTTTTTACCTCTTACGCGACTTTATAACATTAAAGTGACCATTTTTCTTCAGTTTTGAAAGATCAAAATCATTTGTTTTCTTCTTTAACTCAAAACTCAAGAAAAGTTCAGGATTTTACAAGGATTCAGTATTCAAGTTCCAAACTTTGAATTCTCTTCGAATTATTCTATATTTTAGGTATTTTTCTCTTTCCTTAACTTGAATTTTATATTGTAGTATTAAATTATTGAATATTCATGTAATTTGAATTGATGGATTTGAAATTAAGTTGAGGGCGTTTGGTTGTTTTTACTTGTCCCATGTTTGAAATGGATTATTGATGTTTTAATTGATGGTTTTGGAACTGAATTGGTGCATTATTTTACTGGTTGGAATTGGGGACATGGGTTTTCCCAATTTGATAGAATTTTGGCTTGATAATGGCATTAACTTGAACTCACTTTATAATCTTGGTTTTATTTATGGATAATTTCATAGTTTAACTTGCCTTTTGAAAATATTAGATTGCATTAAAGGATAAATAGATAACAATCATTTTTGAAGGCCTTGGTGGTCATAGTTTTGGATTTTAAATGAAACTTTAGAGTCAAATGGTTATATGGATTTGTTTGACATAAATGGAATAACTTGCAAACATATTGGTATGATGTATGCCAAGTTGGTAAATCCCTTAATGAAAGACTCTTGGATTAATAGTTGGATTATGTGCAACTATTTTAATTTGGGCTTAAAGAAGATTGTGTAGCTCATCGTGAAGGTGTAGGTCCCAGGGGGATCAACACTAAAAACCACGTTTGCTGGTGTTGGGGGTCCATCCAACCGTGTACTTAGTGCACACAATATATATATATATATATATATATATGTATGAGAGGAAATCTTTGAGTCATATCAAAAGGGAACAACTCACCCCTAACTCGTAATCTTCACTCGTGAAAAAAAAAGTTTTCTTGGTTTGAGGTTTCACTCTAAACGGTTGAGTAGTATATGATTCGTATACATTGGTTACGACCAATAGGAGACCATGTCGTATAGTAGACAATGTGTTACCCTCATGAACTGATCAAGGTACAAAAGGGGAGGGAAAAGTGGGTACAAGTCGTGACCAAGGGTACGACTCAAGTCTCTAGTCGTACCTAACTCAGAGACACAAAAAAATTTGTTGTCTTCTCAATGGTTCAAGCCTAGGTGTTTCAATTTTCCCCTACTTGGATCATGTGTCCTCGAATGAGGAGTGAGGCAAGCATAAACACAAGTTAACACATCAACTTCCATCAACCTACTCTTACACAAGTTAGAAACAAGCACACAACAAGGATACAACACCACATATCATGATCATCATAAATCTAGGACAAAATTTTTGCTCAAAACCAAAACTTTTGCAAGGCCATATTCTTGGGTATTTCATTCTCCCCCACTTAGGATCATTCGTCCGCGAATGATGGGTAAGGCAAACATGAACACAAGTTAACATATCGTCACATATCAAACAACCTTTAAACAAGTTAACAAGCATTCGACAAGGATATAACACACATCATGCTCATTATCAATCAACCATTCATTTCATCAACTTTGGGGATCAACCCATGGTCTAACAAGGTATACATCAATTCAAGGCATGGGGACTTTACCCCATTATCTAAACATGACATGATTCAACCTCCACATTGGAGACTTTACCCCATTTTCTATCAAAGCCATAAATCAATTTCACATATTGGAGACTTTACTCTGTTGTCTATCAAATACATAATTGAATGCAAGGAAATTAACACATACCTCCATCATAAGTCTCAGAATGGAAAACAAATACGGATACTTGGACTTCATGTCCTCTTCCGCTTCCCACGTACCTTTCTTGGACTTTTGGTTCCTCCATAGAACCCTCACCGAAGCCACTTCTTTTTTTTGCAACCATCGAACTTGCCGATCCAAGATCCCCACTGGGATCTCATCACAAGACAAAGAACCCAAAATACCAACGCCCCCAAGGGGAAATAATCAACTAAGGATCACCTACGTATCTTCAAAACATGGAGACATGGAAAATCAGGGGAAATAGAGTCTGATCTAGAATGCACTCTAACTCATAGGCAACATTGCCAACCCCTTTCAAGACATGGATAGGGACAAGCATAATGGGGACTAAGATCACCTTTTTCCGTATCATTTTCCTTATGGGAGACACCCTCAAGATTACACAACCACCAACATGCCACGCGTCCACATAGGACTTTTGCCGACTTTGAGCTGTTTTCAACCAAAACTCAAACTAGGTGAACTTGGTATATAAATGATGATCCTTCAAAATTTGCAACACAACACGGAGGTGATCTACATGATCTACCTTACTCTTAGAATAAACTAAGTTATCATCAATAATGACAATGATAACCATGTCTAAGAACGGACGGATGGCCCTATTCGATAGGTCCATGAATGTCATCGACGCATGGGTCAACCCAAAGGACATGACAAGAAACTCATTAGCCATGGGAACGGATTCTAGAGAAAGCATCGTCCGGGTTAGAATCTTTAACTCAGATAAAATGATACAAACACCCCCTAGAAAACAACTTTGGGGATTTGAGGTAAGAATTGAACCTCCCCTTAGGTTCTAAGGATCTATCTTCCCACACAAAGACCGGCTCATTAGGGAATTGGAACGTGACCCTACGGGTTCGACAATCTAAAGAAGCATAAAAAGAGTGCAACCAATCCTCCCCCAAGATGACATTAAACCAACCATATCTAACTCTATAAAGTCAACAAGAGTGTCTCTACCACCCACAGATATGACACCCCTTCCCCTCTAGACCCCTTTGAACAACAACAGTCTCCTACTAGGGTAGGAATAGAAAAAGGAACCGATAGACCCTAGGGACTAAAATCAAGGTACAGATCTACATACGGGGTAAGATAAGAAAGAGAAGACCCTGGATCAAGAAATAATACACATCACGAGAGAAAATTTTCAACGTACCCATATTAGCATTAGCAGAAGCCTCGAGATCTCGAGGGATAGTAAGTGCATTGGCACGATCCCGACCAATGCCGAAGTTAGAAGCGATACCTCTTGGTCTAAAAACTAGAGTAGTGGTAGCCGACATCCTTTTTGCCCATGCAGCAATCCTTATAGGACACTCCCATTACACATGACCCACTTGACCATATATAAAATACTGACCCTTTCCTTTCTCGCAACAACCACAGTGTAATCGACCACAAAATCGACAATAGGGATAAGTGAATAAGGTTGGGCTCACTGACCTGATGCTGGGAACCTTGTGCCCCATGAGCATCCCAAATCTGAATATGCCCACCTCCCGGTTAGGGAGAACTAGTTGCGAAATGGAAACTAGGACCCACTTAATACTTTCTCCTAGACCACTTCCTACCAACCTGAGCCAACTGAGCAATGAGGCGATGAAACCTTGCATTTTGAGCTAACTAAGGATATGTGTCACCCCCAATAGAAGGGTTAGTGAGAACAGATGGAAATCCACGATGATAGTCAGATTTCATGACCCTTGACCGGGCCTGGATCCCAGAAGTTGAACAAACTTTATCCATGTTGCCCCTAGTGGGGACAAAAGAGCTTGCTGGAACGTCAGATCTTCTTGGATACATGATTTAAAAGATGATCAAGAAGAAATCAGAAGAATCTAAGACCTTACACCCTACATAGATTGAGATTGAAACACAAGAAAGGGAAACATTTCCTAAGATATCTCTTAGCCCCTCTTTTATAAGTGTGTTGCGTTTCACACCCATACAAAAACTCTACTTGACACGATACTGTGAACTCCCAACTGACCATGAAACTGGGCTCAGATACCAACTTGACACGACCTAAACTTTGGACCATGTCATATGGACACCTCAAGCTCACATGAACTGGAGGTCACCCCGATGACCCAACCTAATCATCTCATCGTACCATAAGAGTTGGATAAAATCCAATTCATAAGTCAAAAAGCATAAACAATATGGTAAGTCAATATTAGATTCATAATAATAACTACGCCCAAGTTCACAATTGTTCACAGTACCTCTATACAAAACTGAAGTCAATAAATGCATGTGTCAGGATAAGCCCCCAACAATAGCCAAAACCAGTCTAAATGAGACTAAGTCTAAAGATAGAAGACTAAGAAGTGAATGTCTTCCGAGGTATGGAAGTTTACCACTTTGAGTCAATGCACGATCCACTTTGAACTCCTACTCACTGCGTAGAAGAAGAAGATGACACTTCGGCCCCTATGTCGCATGAGGACATAACGTCCGGAGATGATTAGCGGTTGGAGTGCTATCATGTAACCTAAGGATAAGGATAAAATAACATCATCATTCAATAACAAGTCCATATATCATATTCAATCATAATCATATACTTATCCTTCCATATAGGTATTTCAGGTGCAATATTTA
This sequence comes from Capsicum pubescens, assembly GCA_030864215.1. Taxonomy (NCBI): domain Eukaryota; kingdom Viridiplantae; phylum Streptophyta; class Magnoliopsida; order Solanales; family Solanaceae; genus Capsicum; species Capsicum pubescens. The sequence goes on along the minus strand of CM061543.1, from coordinate 218,010,074 downwards.
AGAGACCAAGGCTCAACAACATTCTTGAACATATACTCATATACATAGATATACATAATATGATCATATTATTCCATAAAGGGAACAAAACTTAGCATACATTCTCAAATCATTAAATCATGAGACATTAAGTAGAGGACACTAACATCTACACATACGGTCAAACCGTTCTCATTGGGCTTAGAGCTTTAACACATTCACATATCATTAGACTAGGTACCCCAACCATGGTTACGCTCATAAATCAAGGTACTATAACCACACACTTATCTATTGAAGCAAGGACTCTATCCATACACACACAATCAATTAGACATGGAACTCTATTTATATGCTAACATATTTACCTAGGCATGGAACTCTAATTGCATGCTAACGCATTAACTTAGGCATGGAACTCTAACCGCATGCTCCCATATTCAATTGGGCATGGAACTCTAATCACATGCTCCCACATTCAATTGACCATGGAACTTTAATCACATGTCATACTTTCAATCATTCTTGGAACTTTAATCACATTCCATTTCATGACGTGAGGTATTTTAATCCTCAAGAGATCTCTTTAAGAAAGGGACTCCAATCACAAGCTATTAGAAGAGAGAATTTAACCATAAGTCATTAGACAAAGGACTCCAACCACAAGTCATTAGACAAGGAACTCCAACCACAAGTTATTTCATAAGGCAAGGGAATTTAGCCACAAGCCATCACATTACCATCACTAGTCGACATTTAAACTCTTAAACCATTAATCCATACATTAACCTCCATACAATCTATACCATACTTAAGGAATTTGGCTCACTTAGAAAATTCAATACTATACAAGAAAACATGGTCTTCATGGGAGCCTTCATTGCTCAACTAACTCAATGGGTCAATGCCTTAACTCATTTCATCATACAATTCAAATTATGGACATCAAGACCCACACGGGACCATAAGTCTTCATAGAAATATTCATTGATTAAACACTTTACTAGACCAATAGCTCAATTCAAATCATCATTTATTTTAATCGGCGGTCATCAAAACCCTTACTAAGGGTGCTCATGTATTAATCCTTACATGAAAGTCTAGGACTATTAGGCTGATAAAGATTTTACGATTGCATTTAAGCATGAATTGTTTGATTAAGTTGATATTGGTCCCATAATAGTTTCATTACTGAATGTTGTACTAGGAGAAGTTTGCTGGTAGAGTATAGTTAGTCATTCATCATTAGTATTTTCGTACTACACTTTAGTCCACACACAATTTCAAGTTCAACCTTAGGGAATTGAACCCATTTCTTAGCTATCAAATCAACATGGTCATAGTTTCACAAATTACATGGCTAACAACATAAACAAAATATCAATTATCAACCATTTTCTCTTACAGGGCCATCACCCCATTTAAAGTCATAAGCTAGTCTATTACATGGGTAGCAAGGTTCCTATCATCCAATTACCTAGCATTCACAATCATTATAACTCAATACATGGCTAACAAAGCCTTTACCAACCATCTACAAGTATTCACGCTCATTTAGTCATCATCATGACTCATTCATGTTCACTAATTCCATAGATACACATTTAACATTCACAAACTATTTAACCACTTAATCACTTCAATAGACTAAGTGCCTGATACAATTCATCATCAATTACATTTAAGGTTACCAAGACCCACATAACCATTCACATTTCATTAGAAAGCTTATGCCCCATCCTCACCACATGTAGGCTCAACACACATATTAAGGTCGTTGTCATGATTAGGGTTTTAACGCCTTATTAGTCATTAACCCAAAAACATCATAAATTTCACCATACATGACTCACAATATCTTTACCACGTCACTTATCAATCATTTATGCTTATTAGGCCATTGCCCTAGTTCATAACATCACAACATGTGACTAGATAATTCAGTTAGACATTTTCACAAATACTTTATGTGCATACCATCAACAAGGCCATTTCCATGGTATTTATTATCAATGCTAGGGTTAGTGAAGACCCTCATGTTAATCCATATACAAAAAGTACCCACATATTCAATACATTATCAATATCACATATAAACATAAGTCTAAGCCAGATTCAATATCATTCATCATTAGGCAACACAACCCTTTCCATTTGATTTCAAACCACCATGTACACTTACATTTCCAAGTGTAAAATACATGGGTTTAGATATATTTAAAGAGGGAAAGATATATATGCCTTAAGAAACTTGAATAGACATGAAACTTGACTCTTCCTTGACACTAGATGAGATCCCTTGAAACCCTAGCCTCCAATCTTGCTCCAAGAACCCTTTAGAGTGTTTTGAGTCTTGTAAATAAAGACTTAGGAGGCTACAATGCCTTACATAGTGAAGGTAATTAGGTTTTAAGGCAAGGAAAATGACCACAAAGCCCTTAATAAAAATCTAGAAAGTGAACTCATGCAGGGGTATGACTCTCCTATACGGTTCCCTTAGCAATCGTACCCTAGGGTACGAGTGGTACCCTAACTCATACCCTAGGCTTTTCATAGGTCACCATACTATTGTGGGTACGAGTGGAGACCTTTGATTCATATCCAAAGAGTACGATTCACCCCTAACTCATAAGCTTCACTCATAAAAAAAATAGTCCGTTTGGTTTGAGTTTTCACTATATACGATTAAGTAGTATACAACTCGTATGCATTGGTTACGACCAAGGAAAGACCATGTCGTATAGTGGACAGTGTATTACCCTCATGGAATGATCAAGGTACAAAAGAGGAGTACAAGGTGGGATCTATTTATGAACAAGGGTACAACTCAAGTCTCTAGTCGTACCCAATTCAGAGACATAAAAAAGTTATTGTTTTCTCAACGGTTCAAGCCTAGGTGTTTCAATTCTCCCCCACTTGGATCATGCATCCTCGAATGAGTGGAGAGGTATGCATAAACACAAGTTAACACATCAACATAAATCAACCAACCCTTACACAAGTTATAAACAAGCACACAACAAAAATGCAACACAACACATATCATGATCATCATAAATCCGGGCTGAAATTTTTGCTGAAAACCAAAATTTTTGCAAGGCCACATTCTTGGGTATTTCAATATGCATGATTTTCTAGGTATTGAGTGTTCATAACCCACTAGCACAGAATAATACAATGGAACATGATAAGTATAAAACTGACCATAGTATGGAATTCATGAATTGTACTCATTGTTTCAATAACTGATCATGTTATGGATAAGTGAAATTATCAAACATATGGAAACACAACATATGGAAACACAATTCTCATGGGAAATCATGTTTTCATGGTTCATAACTAGAACAACTAAGATAAAGTTAATAAATTTCATATTTGACTTGGTACCCAATTAAAAGGAGAAAGGGTTTGTACTTGTAAATTAAAAAAGTTCTTAGGACTCAATGTGTGAAAAGGACCCACTGATGAAATACCACATACTTAAAGGCAAACTCCTTGGGGGAATTTCTTAGGATTGAAATTGAACTTGAAAAACCCGGGTTGCTTTTGGGGAGAAGAGAAAATTGCCTATCTTAATACCTCTGGGTGGAAATATGATTAAATCATGGATTTGGGGGATCTTGGTCTTTTATACCACTATTTGGAAAGCCCAACGTGGGTTTGGATTTTAAAAGAGTGGGAAAAAACTTAAAAGTCCTTGAAAAATCATGTATAAATTTTGCTCGCAATCGTTACGAATCACCCCACGACTCATTCCGACTGGTCAAGAGTTGTGGTCTGAGTCATAACCTGAAATCCTGAGGTCTTAGGTTCCTTTTGTTATGACTATGACTCCCCACCCAATGACTCATCACGACTGATCACGAGTCATTAGGTAAAGTCGTAGTCTAAGATTTGGTTTTTTGCTATACACTGTTGTGATAACGAGTCTCTCCTAATGACTCGTTGTCACTGGTGATGGGTCGTAGGGTAGGGTCTTTATCACTGGGATTAGAACTAATGATCCTTATTTTTGTAACGATCACTCTTTGTAATGACTCGTTACATTTGGTAACAGATCATCACGTGAGTCGTAGCCACTGGCAGCTGGCTGATACTTAAGGAAAAATTTGCATAATTTTTTTCCACGATAACGGATTAAGGCAAGACTTGTGGCACTGAAAAACTAAATTACTGGCCCATCTTTTGAGGGGTCTAGAGCTTGAAAACTTGGAGGTATTAAAGTACAAATCTTGAGTTGATTTATGCATGATACGAAATAATCTCAATTAGATGTTACACTTTATGTAGTGAGATCTCCCATAGAAAATCTTGGTTTAGGTATTTTATTAAGTAGTAATATGGATAATACATTGAAAGCTTTTTGTGATTCTGATTGGGCCTCTTGTGCAGTTACAAGAAAGTCAGTAATAGGATATTGCATGAAGTTAGGACAATCTCTAATTTCATGGAAATTAAAAAAATAAGAATCCATCTCCAGAAGCATAGTAGAAGCTGAATATATGAGCAAGGCTTCTGCTCTGGCAGAAATTGTATGGATAGTGAGGCTTTTGGAGGAAATGAACATGAAAGTGAAGGAGCTAGTGGATTTATTTTGTGACAATAAAGTAACCATAGAGATAGATGAAAATCTCACATTTCATGAGAGGACTAAACACATAGAGATAGATTATCACTTTGTGAGAAAAAACAAGAGGGACTGATCAATGCAGTGCATATTACAAGAACTAAACAAGAATTTGATATACTGACTAAGGCCTCATTTGTTTTCACTTAATGGAGGTCAGGATCTGAATGATTAGACTTCAGATTATTAAGTGCATTTGTTTTAATTAAGATTTTGGGTCTTAATAGGTCTGGATAGGTCTTCATCATTCAGATGTGGAACTAAGTCTTAATCATTAAAAGGTATTCTTGTGTTGGGTAATATTCACCCTCACTCTATCCATAATCATCAGTCACCACCACTAACCACCTCTACCATCACCATCATTGTAAACCACCACCTAGCCATCAACCACTACTATCACCAACCACCTCTACCATTACAACTACCATTTATAATCATAATTTCTACTAACCACTATTTTCAGCTCCTACCATATCTACCACCTCCATTATTTTAATTATACTGTCGCTATAACCACCACCAACACCAATGCCAATGCCAACACCACTAGCATCAACCACTATCGATCAATCCCAACTACTAACCAACTCATCTATCATAACTAGCACTACCGCTAACTACCACTAACACATCATCAGCATCCACACATCCTTCAGCCATCACTACCACTACCACCACCATTGTCACAGGTCTCACCACCTCTACTACCACTTCAACCACCATCATCGCTAAGTATATCTCTACTAATAATCATCTCCACTATCACAGATAACAGTATCTGCAACTACCACCAACACATCGTTAAACATAATGCATTCATTTTTAAGCTATTACAATCAACACCTCAAACTACTAATATCAACCAACTTCACATCACTACCACCACCACTACCAATCACCACCATCATAACAGTCACTACAATACCAAACATCTCGACCATCACAAACTATCACCACCAATATTACTAATCACTAACAATAATCATTACCACCACCACCACCACCATTACAAACCATCTCCATTATCACTAACAAATATAAATATTTTTTTTAATCAAATAATAATTTGATTGTATTAAATCAAATATTTTTCTAATATATAATTATTTTTTATTTGAATTATATATGCAAATATATAAATTTTGCATATTCAGATATTGAAAAAAAAAATATAGTCTTAACCATTTACTTTTTTAGATCTAAGACAACATCTTAGTTATTCAGATATGCACTCAGATTCAGACGTATGAATCTTAATAAAACAAATGCAGCCCAAGGCATTAGTAGGACAACAACATAGTTATTTGATAAACAAGTTGAGGTCGTTCGATATGTTTCAAACCTCAACTTGAGGGTAAGTGTTGAGAGTGAGCTGATGAATGAGCTGGCAGCTGGCAGTTGGTTGATGTTGTTACAAGTAGTTATAACTAACTTAAGAGCTAGTGGAGTGATTAGCACAATAAAGTAGTTAGTTAGACATTTTCAATACTAGAGTCAGTTAGCCAAGTGTATACATATCTTAGCTCTTAGCTTTTTTGTACACAGTTATGGTGATGAGAATTAGTTTCTTTCTCTCAATTTAGTCTCTATTCCTCTAGCTCTCTTTTTGTCATTATCAGTGTAGTTTTTAATAATGGTTTTTCCATAGTAGAATTAGTGTGGATGCCACTCATGATGAGTCGGGTCATGACATAATCTTTGTCTTGTTTCTTAATAATGAGAAGAATTAATTGATCACACGTCTTTGAAGATCTCATGATGAAATATTTGAGGACAGTGAACTGCTCCAATAGCCTCTATGTCAATCAAAAACTGACGAATACATTGGGTATCTCCTAAGTAGCCTTTAATTTATTAGGTTCCACCTTGATCCCTAGATTTGATATGAAAAAACCTAGAAAATTCTAGGACCTAACCCAGAAAGCACACTTTTAGTGATTTAGCTTCATATTATGCCTCCTCAATATGTCAAAGGTTTCTCAGAGGTGTTGTAGGTGGTCCTTTATTTCTAAGGATTTTACTTGCATATCGTTAATGTAAACCTCCATTGTCCTACCTATCTATTTCTCAAACATCTTATTCGCCAAACTTTATTGTCCTACCTATCTGTTTCTCGAACATCTTATTCACTACTGTAGGGATGGCAATGGGGCGGTGCGGGGACGATGTGGTGCGGGTTTTAAAATTTAAGCTATGTGGGGTGGTGCGGGTTTTAAGTTATGCAGTGCGGTGCGGGTTAAAGTAAATTTTTTGTTAAATGGTGCGGTGCAGTGCGGGTTGTGGGTATATGCGGGTTTTAATTTAAAAAAGCTAAAAAATAGTATTGTTCTCGTGAATATACCTAAAATTATATGTATTCTTTACTTAAAATTTTATGATACTTAAAACGACATGTATAATATTACAAATAAATAATTTTTTAGTAGCTTTTTTAACATCTCTATTCATTTTAATAAAAATATGATATTTGATCATTACTTGTACACGTTATACTTTTTGATAATTTTTTAGTGAAAAGTGATATAATAGAAATGAGCTATTATTTCCTAGTTGTAGATTTGAAAATATTATGATTTTCAATGGAGTTACAAATTTTTCAAAAAAAAGGAAAAAATAAAAATATGGGTGGTACGGTGCGGTGCGATTATATGTGGGTATGAATATGGGGCGGATTTATGAGGGTTTAAAGGTAATGCGGTGCGGTGAGATGCGATTTTAAAACTTATGGGTTTAGAAAAAACCCACACCGCACCGCACCATTGCCATCCCTATTCACCAGTCGTTAATACGTTGCTCCTATATTCTTTAAGACAAAATACATTACATTGTAATAATATGTGTTGTAGTTAGTGACAAAAAAAGTTCTCTTGGTCTTCTGGGTCCATCCAATCGGGCTATACCTAGAATATGCATCGAGAAATCCTATTTTTATGTGACCGACCAAGGGATTGATGTTCAAGATTAGGAAAAAGTTCTTTGGACATGTTTTATTTAAATACTTTAAGTCAATGCACGTCGCAGCAAATTAATTAAGGGTGACAAAAAAGTTTTAAAATTATAAAAGAGTACACAAGTCTTAAATATTGAGTAGAGGTGACAATTTTAAGATTAATGTTAATGACATTAATTTTAAGACCCTCAAGCTTTATTATTTACACTAAGATTCCTACACCATATTTACACAAATATCCCTACACCATCACCACCACTCCTCCTCCAAACCCTTTTTGTTGCCGCCGCCGCCGCCGCCACCGCCACCTCCTCTTCCGCTACTATCACTATCACTACCATTCCCACCTCTTGCAGATTCACCATTATTTCCTCCCTCTACATAACTATCGTCTATTTTTCTTCTTTCTCCTCCACCACCGTCCCTATCAACACCGCAACAAAATGTCATCTTCTCATTCGGCGTCACCACCATCACCACCATCTTCCTTTTTACCATAAATATCACTTTTTTGTGGGCTCCTCCTCCAACCACATCTTTTTCAGAAATTAAGTAAGTATCAAATTTGTTATAGCAACAGTCGAAGTTGCTGCAACAACTTCGATAATTATTGTAACACAACAACTAATAGTAGTTGTTGTAGTAATTACCGTAACTGTTATAGCAACTATGGTAGTTGTTGAAGCAATTCTCGTAGTTACTGAATTTGCTGAATTATTTTTTTATTCATTTTTAAAAGAAATCAAAAAAATTCTTTTCAAACTTCTCAATTTTATTTTTTAAAAAATAGTCCATGAAGATAAAAAGGGGAAGAAGAACGAAATGAAAAGAGAGCGAAAAAAAGAAGAAGAGAAAATGGAAGAAAATCTAAAGAGAGAAAAAATAAGAAGAAAAAGGTGGGGAGAAAGAAACTTGGAGAGAGAGAAAAAAAAAAGAAAGATTGAAAGACAAGAAAATGAGGGAAATTCAAAAATTTAAAATTTGGAGTTGGAGGATTTTTTAAAAAATTTAAAAGTTTTTAAAAATTATACTTTACACCCTAATTAACTTAATCAAAATTTAAATAAAGCTTTGACCTTAGCTGGTCAAAGTTATCACCATTTTTTATTTAAAAACTTTTTTGTCACCTCCCTCCTAATTTCTCAACTAACTCTATTTTTAGGTACCACTACCATATTTGACAACTATTTTAGGTACCATACTTCCTTAATTAACCCTATATTTGGTAGATGAGTTACCATTTCTTCCCAAACATGTTCATCTTTTTGAAATGGGTCATTTTGTTTGGATCACAAGAGTGAAACCTGGGCCTTCCACAGCTTATGTATAGCTATCTCTGGAGTGAAACTTGTAATGTTAATATAGTACTAAGAAAAATAATTAGCGTTAGCTTTTAAAAGGCTAATAAGTGCTTTCTTGATCTTGGGGTTCAACCTCGTGTGTAGTTATACCTTTCTCCCTGGAAACACATGAAAAGGGTTACTAGGTGAGCTCATTTGTTACCAACTGGGTTGTGCCTCTCTCATCCATGACATAACAAGCTCTAGGTGTATCATACCACCTATGTCCTTTCTCGACAATCTAGGCATTCCCTCCTCCGTTTAACTATAAAGGAAGAAATTTAGTTTTTGTAATTAATATTAGGTGTTTGGGTTCTCCTTGGCTAACAAAATGGCATACAATTCTATGAGTGACAGCAAGTCCATCTTGATCTGTTTTAACCCCGAAGGTGTTGGAAATTTTAACACCTTTTGGTATGTGGAGGACACATACTTCATGGCATAAATCCAGATACTTCCAAGGATAATGTTTTATCCTATTTACTCCTTAAGGATGTCGAACTGAGTGGTTTTTACCATTCATTCGGTGTAGGTGGTTAGCCTTATCTCTCCCTCTGAGTAGTCTCACTTGCCATGTTGAATTTGGCCAGCACTTTAGTGGTTGGGACTATTTTCTTTATCAACTCCATCTGTTCGAGAACCCTTTTATGCTTGATATTCATCAAGTTTCCTGGATCAATCAATAATATGCTTCATATTGTAATTAGTAAGATCCAACGATAACAACAAAACATCATTATGTCGCTCTTCCAAATAATCCAGATCCACTCGTTGAAGACAATTACCTCAAAAAATGGAACTTCATCCTCCCTCTTTCTTTTTCTATAGTTGACTGATAGTTTTTCCTTTTTCATGATCGTCACTGCTATTTTGTTGATTTTTTCCCAATTGAGAATCATGTTTACCTCAACATGGTTGATGATGACTAGATTCACCTTTTAACCTTTGCTCTACTACTGGAGCCCTGGTTGTTCCCCCAATAACTGATGCTTCATAGTCACAATGGCAGTACTTTCCATGTTGCCTCCTATAATTCTTGTACCACTCAGGCCAACTGAAGCATGAAGAGCTAAAGCTGCTGCTTTCCCCTAATTTTGGTGGCCCCAAAATTTTATAACGTGTATATATTATATTTTTTGTCTCAATTTATGTGATTGTGTTTGAATTTTGAGAATTAAATGAGTTATTTTTTTTTGTAATAAATAATTTTATTGTAAAATTGTAATGATTCTAGATACACTACTTAAAAAAAAAAAAGGAAAACCGACCACATTTGCGACAAAAAAAAGACCAAAACGCGTGGACGGAAAAAGCGTGGTAGCTTTTTTAAAACCAGCCATGTGTGGTCGGGTTTTTTTTTAAAATATATTTATATTTAAAATTCAATATTATTTAAAAAAAAGATTTTTTAAAATAAAAATAAATTTTAATAACCGACCACAAGTGGTCAGTTTTTTATTTAAATTAAATAATTAATTTATAAAAAAACCGACCACATGTCGATTTTATTTAAATTAATTAATTAATTTATAAGAAACCGACCACATGTGGTCGGTTTTTTATTTAATAATTTATTTAATAAAATAATTTTAATTAATTATAGTAAACCGACCACATGTGGTCGATTTTTTGTTAAATTTTCCAGAAAGCCGACCAGTGGTCGGTTCTTCTGTGTGGTCGGTTTTTCTGGTAATTTTGTAAAATAAAATAACAGCATATAGCTATGCTACATTCCATTGTACAATACAGCCAACCCACCAATCATTTAATATATAATCAAGCACCATAAGAATACAAACATTAAAAATCAAATTATTTACAAAATATATGGAGGTTCCAAATTCAAACTACAAAACATACAAAAGACAAAATCAAAACACAAGTTCATAGTTCAAGTACCTAAATTCAAAACAAAAGTCACTAATTCATAATTCAAGTAACTACACTTAAACATTTCAAGTCACTAATTCACTTCACAAGTTACCAAACTAAACTAAATTCAAAATGAAAAGTTCACATTTCAAGTACCTACACTTAAACATTTCAAGTCACAAATTCACTTCACAAGTTACCAAACTAAACTAAATTGATGAAAAGTTCACATTTCAAGTACATACACCTAAACATTTTCAAGTCACTAAGTCACTTCACAAGTTACCAAACTAAACTTTATTCAAAATGAAAAGTTCACGTTTCAAGTACCTATACCTAAACATTTTCAAGTGACTAATTCACTTCACAAGTTACCAAACTAAACTTAATTCAAAATGAAAAATTCACATTTCAAGTACCTACTCCTAAATATTTTCAAGTCACTGATTCACTTCACGAGTTACCAAACTAAACTTAATTCAAAATGAAAAGTTCACATTTCAAGTACCTACCCTTAAACATTTTCAAGTCACTAATTCACTTCTCAAGTGACCACACTTTCCTAAAATCAAAACACAAGTTCACATTTCAAGTACCTAAATTCAAACAAAGTCTCTAATTCATAATTCAAGTAACTACACTTAAACATTTCAAGTCACTAATTCACTTAACAAGTTACCAAACTAAATTAAATTAAAAATGAAAAGTTCACATTTCAAGTACCTACACTTAAACATTTTCAAGTCACTAACTCACTTCTCAAGAGACCACACTTAACTATATTCAAAACACAAGTCCACCTTTCAAGTAACTACACTTAAACATTTTCGACTCACTAATTCACTTCTCAAGTGACCACACTTAACTAAATACAAAACACAATTCCACATTTCAAGTACCTACACTTAAATATTTTCAAGTCACTTATTCACTTCTCAAGTGACCACACTTAACTAAATTCAAAACACAAGTTCATATTTCAAGTACCTATACTTAAACATTTTTGACTCCCTAACTCACTTCTCTAGCAACCACACTTAACTATATTCAAAACACAAGTCCACCTTTCAAGTAATTACACTTAAATATTTTTGACTCACTAATTCACTTCTTAAATGACCATACTTAACTAAATTCAAAACACAAGTCCACATTTCAAGTACCTGCACTTAAATATTTTCAAGTCACTAACTCACTTCTCAAGTGACCACACTTAACTAAATTCAAAAGACAAGTCCACATTTCAAGTACCTACACATAAACATTTTCGACTCCCTAACTCACTTCTCTAGTGACCACACTTAACTATATTTAAAACACAAGTCCACCTTTCAAGTACCTACACTTAAAACATTTTCTACTCACTAATTTACTTCTCAAATGACCACGCTTAACTAAATACAAAACACAAGTCCACATTTCAATTACCTACACTTAAACATTTTCAAGTCACTTATTCACTTCTTTAGTGATCACACTTAACTATATTCAAAACACAATTTCACCTTTCAAGTACCTACACTTAAAAATTTTTGACTCACTAATTCACTTCTCAAGTGACCACACACTTAACTAAATTCAAAACACAAGTCCATATTTCAAGTACCTACACTTAAACATTTTCAAGTCACTTATTCACTTCTCAAGTGACCACACTTAACTAAATTCAAAACATAAGTCCACATTTCAAGTACCTACACTTAAATATTTTCGACTTCCTAACTCACTTCTCTAGTGACCACACTTAACTATATTCAAAACACAAGTCCACCTTTCATGTAACTACACTTAACCATTTTTGACTCACTAATTCACTTCTCAAATGACCACACTTAACTAAATTCGAAACACAAGTCCACATTTCAAGTACCTACACTTAAACATTTTCAAGTCACTAACTCACTTATCAAGTTACCACACTTAACTAAATTCAAAACACAAGTCTCCATTTCAAGTACCTACACTTAAACATTTTCGACTCCCTAACTCACTTCTTTAGTGACCGCACTTAACTATATTCAAAACACAAGTTCACCTTTCAAGTAACTACACTTAAACATTATTGACTCACTAATTAAATTCTCAAATGACCACACTTAATTAAATTCAAAGCACAAGTCCACATTTCAAGTACCTACACTTAAATATTTTCAAGTCACTTATTCACTTCTCTAGTAACCACACTTAACTACATTCAAAACACAAGTTCACCTTTCAAGTAACTACACTTAAATATTTTCGACTCATTAATTCACTTCTCAAGTGACCAAACTTCAGTAAATTCTACACATTCATGACAATTTATATGTCAAAAGTCAAAATTTTATTTACCTATTAACTTTTTACGTCTAAAAACTAATATTACTTCCTATATTGTGTAACTCTCTCATTACAACATTCTATATGACATCTTAAAAGGATATTTTGATACTTTATTATAAAAGAAAGACTAAACAGTACATCAACCATATAATATTCAACTTGATCAAAACATACAAAACATACAGTAATTATGCATTCAAAAATCAATCATGTACCCATTATAAAGGAAAAGGATCGATGATATACAATCAAGCCCATGAATTTATCAAAGTTAGCGAATAAAATTAATCCAGCAAAATAAGATAGCAAGCTTTAGAGAGAAATCAGTCTCAATACTTAGAAAAATCTAGGGTTAACTCACAAAAATTAGGCATTTTTGCATATATTAATAAGATGATATAGAAAACATGAAATTGAAAGAATTATTTCAAAATTCATAGCCACATTTCATGAATTTTAAATCTTAAAATCAGGCAGAGCACACAAACAAAGAAGAGGAAAAAAGAAAAGAAATGAAATCCAACTTATAAAAAAAATTAAACTCGGGCGTGACCGGTATCGGTCATGGCTGGATCGTCATGGGAAGGTGACTGGCGGTGGTTTGCTACATGGATTAAAAAAGGCGGTGTTGGATGGCGTGAGATTTTGACGGCTAGTTGTCCATCTATTGATGGAGCAACGATAATTTTTGTTAGCCATGGTGGAGATCGGGTCGAGGGAGGCACCGATGGGCTAGTGAGAGAGAATGAAGAGGCGGTTTTCTGGTGGCATAGTTTTCCCTCGATGGTGGAAGCAGTGGCACGCTGGAGTCGGGTAGTAGAGGAGACGACGACGACGGCAGTTGGCCGCGGCTATTGGTGCAACTCTCTGATGGCTGGGAGGAAATTGATGAAGAGGAATATGAAGGTAGAGAGAGGAAATTGTAGAGAGAGGAGGAGGGAGATGGATCTTTTTGTCTAATGGGATTAGGGTATATTTTTGGTATTTTAAAAAGGAAAGAGTTGAAGAATTATTCTCAGCCCTTAAATCAGTTTGATCCATGGCTGAGATTTAAAGTAATAAGATATTTAAAATTAGGCCACAATTGAATTAAAGAGTTGAAATTAAATTCTAGTGGGCAAAATTTAGGCTAAAATTGTCATAGATTGGGTTCAAACAATGGCTAGAATTTAAATAAAATTGAGAAAATAATTGAATTGACTTAGGACTGTTATTTTAATAACTGCAACTGTAATAATAAAAATAATTATGAGTGTGCATGTTTACAAAACATAATAAAATATTATATTTTAATTGATAAATCATAAAAAATGGTGTTAAAATAATTTGTTTATATTTTCGGTTGGATTATTGGTTAATTAGATTTAGTTATCTAGCTTTTAATTACTGCATACATCACTACACGAGATATACGGGTATATACATATATTCGATTGGCTATCATGCTTCCAAATATGTACTATATACATCGATCACATACACTATTTTATTACCCCATAATATACATTGGTTAGTTTATCTTATGTTATTATAAATTCAACAGTATACTATATATCACCTTGATCGATCGCATGATATCAGTATATTCAATACATAACTAGATATATTTTGTTATCTTTAATTTTGACTACGTATTACGTACATCACTACTGTAATACCCCGTACTTTTCCTAGAAAATTTCATCCCAAAAATGTATAGTATTAGCTTCTAAATTGAATGATGATTATTCTATGAGGAATTTTCACGATTTTCACTTTTTGTCATGTGGAAAATTCAATAAGATTTTAATCGCTATATGATTCGCTTAAATCCGATAACCGGGTAAGAAGTTATGACTATTTCAAGTTCTTGTCATAAAACAGCGCCATATTAGTTAATGGCACACCGCGCCACAAGAGGAAATGGTATTTGGCAAATTCCAGTAGGGGTCTGCGATTATGGCGCGTCGCGCTAGGGCCCAAATTCAGAATTGTCCTTTTCCAGTGTCTTAGTGCGATTTCCACCGCATCGCGCCAAGGTTCCAGGTCGTAAAAGAAGGGACAACGTGATGGATCCACGTCGTTCCATCCCTCAGTTTCCCAATTGTCAAATTCCAGTGACACAGCGCAATAGCACCGCGTCGCGCCAGTGGTTCAATTTGAGAAATTTTTACTGAAATTACAAGATGTGTCCAGGGTTAAAAGGCTTAATTTCCCACCCCTATTTAATACCTTTAACATATGATTCAGCCACTTTTCACCCAAAATATACTCTCTTCTCTCAAGTTTCTCTCAAGAACAAGCTAGGGTTTTAATAGAAGATCTAATTTCAAGAAAGTTTCACCGTCAATCTTCACGAAACCACGAACTAAGGTATGCGTAGTGTTCATTCATGGACTCCTTTCATCCATGAAGCCCAAGAATCTCTTTTCTAAGTTTAAGTTTATGGATTTCTGTATGAATTCCATGTTGGGTGATTAATTTCATGTGGACTTGATTTGTATAGATGTATATTCATGTAAACCTATGAATAAACCCTAGAATGATGAAATTAGCGATGAATCATGATGATTAATTATTGTATAATATTTTCTACATGTGCTATGCCTACCATGTGTTTGATTAAATACCTAGATGAAGGAACAATGCTCAACTAGTATGATATTATGAAATCCCCATGTATGTACAAGTTATGCCTATCACATGTTTTGATGGAATGTTTCTACAAATGTATTATGGATTATGATGCTAGTTATATGTTCAAGTAAGTTATGCTTGGTCAGTTTCCTTTCATCGAGTCTCGGGGGTACTTATACTCGAAATATTAGCTGTGTGCTTAGAGCCATGTCATGTTTTCATGATACTCTCAGTTAAGCCATGATCCTTAGACTTCAGACAGTTTTATGACTCAGGAAATCTCCATGAACTCATGAACTAAGTCAGTTGTCAGATATCAGTAGTATTCCATCAGTCAACGGAATTCAGTAACTTAGTCCATGTTCATTTCAGTAAATCATGTTTAGTGTCCATTCAGATGGGAGTATAAATTAGCATTGAGTGAACCCAAGGATGGGGACACACACTATCAGATGAGGGTGTGATCCTTAGAAGTCATCCTTGTATTTCAGAACTATGTATCCAACATAGATTGAGACATCAACACTGTCGATGAGGGTTGATGAGTTGGATAAGCACTGTCAGATAAGGGCCCCACTATTCTCGTACAGGGGATACTATCAGATGAGGGTCTCCCATAGCTTGTCCTTATCGGTGGAGCGGTATTGACAACCTTCCAATTAGGGTTACAAATTGGACCCTAACTCAGCCATAATGGCATATCAGGGGCATGTCGGTTAGATAACTACTTCCCACAGTTTCATGTTACAGAATCAGGACTTTCAGATACAGTCAACTCAGATACAGTACGGAACTCAGATAGTTCCATCAAATTCTGTATTGTTAGATACAGTCAACTTAGATACAGTATGGAACTTAGATATTTCCATCAGATTCAGGACTGTCAGATATAGTCAACTCAGATATAGTATGGAAACTCAGATAGTTCCATCAGATGCAGGACTGTCAGATATGGTCACTCATGTTATCAGTTATATTCAAATTCATTAATCATGTTACCTCAGTATTAGTGTCAGTTGTTATGTCTCATGCATGTATTCTCATGCTCATGATAGTTAGTCAGTTATTATCATTGTTCATGCATATGAACCCCATACATTTAGCCTACCTCATATGCTTACCAGTACATTCAAAGTACTGACACATTTGCACTATGGTGTCTTATACTATAGGTTCAGAGACACGAGCTCCAGATCAGCAGTAGATTCCAGTTCTAGCAGTCAGAGTTAGAAGTGAGTCCTCATTATTCGAGGATATAATTATTCCCTATTATCTCATTAATTAGTTTATTAGTTGGAGTTAGTTGGGGGCATGTACCATCAGCTCTTTACTCAGATAATTCAGTCAGTTAGAGGCTTTCTAGACTATCATGTTTCAGAATTTAGTATTTTCAGTTTTGTTTTGGGTATTTTATTACCCCACACAGATATTATATCATTCAGACTATGTTTAGTAGTGAACCTTATGGCCTTTCAGTGCATGTTTCTGCATTATTATGTTATAATATGCAGTGTACAGGTATATATATCAGTCCTGGGTTAGCTTGTGATCCTTCGGGGTCATGAGCATCGTGTAGCATTCCGGTTCAGCAAATCGGGGCATTACAAACTTGGTATTAGAGCCTAAGGTTCAATAGAGTCCTAGGAAGTCTGAAAGATACATCTAGTAAAGTCTTGCATATGGGTGTGTTGCATGCCACATTTATGTACAGGAGGTTATAAGATGTTTTAGGAATAGTTTCCCCTCTTTCAGTATTCATGTCGTGCCAGTGAGCATAATCACAAGTCAATATCTCAGTCTAATCCTCTTCTTCTCTTTATTTTAGAATATGCCTCCTAAGAGAAGAAATCAGTTAGCCCCTCAGTCCGAAGAACCTTTGGGAGATCATGTTTCTCATACAGAGTTCAGGACCGCATTTACCAATCTTGCTCAGTCAGTAGATGCCTATAATGAGCGACCAACTGTTGTTTCGGCCAACCCAGTGGCTAACTCAGCTACAGCTAGGATTCGGGACTTCACTCGAATGAATCCTCCATCCTTCCATGGGTCTAAAGTAGATGAAGACCCTCAGAAATTCGTTGATCAAGTTCAGAAAGTGACAGACATCATGGGGGTGACTACTATTGAGATTGCTGAGTTAGCCGCATACCAGTTGCAGGATGTGGTTCATACTTGGTTCAAATAGTGGAAGTCAGAAAGCCCAGATGATGCAGGTCCTATAGAGTGGGAGGAGTTTATCACTGCATTCTTAGACAGATTCTTTCCCCAAGAGCTTAGAGAGGCTAAGGTGCTAGAATTCATCAACCTCAGGCAGGGAAATATGACGGTGAAAGAGTATTCTCTAAAGTTTACTCAATTAGCCAGATATACCTGATAACGCTCAATCTACAGCTCTCGTTTGAGTGTAAAGCGGTCGTTAGCAAATATAGAACCCAACCTGGGTTGGGTGTCGATCCCACAGGGAATAGCTTGGCCAACAAGTAAAATTACTAAACTTTTGGTGCAAGTCTCGTAAGAAGGGGGGATTCTTGTTTTGCAAGTAATGTAAACAAAAGCTGAAAATAATAAAGTAAAAAGAGAGAGATTGTTACGTTGGTTGTAAACAATGAGAATTGAAGTGTTGGGGTTATGTCCACCTTCTGAGGTATACGTCTCTATTGGCTATGAGTGTGTAGAATTCTGACATGCAATTGCTTATAGAGGATTGTAGTCGATGGTAAATCCAAGCGTCTCTCGACCTAAACAAGGACTATTTCACTTTAACTCTCTCGAGCTTAAAGCGTATCTAACGGTACGAATTCTCCAAGAGGTTAGTCCAGTTACGGCACCAGCTTTTTAATAGGAAAGGGTGTCCTACTACCTTGACATTATCTCTTTTCCAGACAAATAACTTTTCTCTCGAACAAGTTAAATATTAGACTGGCGTATTCTTGTGTTTGCAACCGCAAAGAATGTAGATTAAGATGAAGAGAATAATGATATAAGCAATATACGTGCCTCAAACTCACAAACTCACAGCAATAGATAGTATCTCATACGGCTTCCATAACCCCAACAGAGAAGTTTAGTTACCCATGAATGCGAAGGAGATCACGATTGACATTGTTGTTATACCACAAGATTGAGTAATTTCGTGTAGCTTAGGTGGTAGGCGTGAGGCGTGAATTCCTAGGCAAAGTAACGATTCTCTTGTTGTGGAATTTAAGAATGGAAGAGTAGAAGAAGAAAAATAGAATTAATGGAAAGATTAGAAGAGTTGTAGAGTAATAGAATTGAATTGTAAGATGAGAAGTTATAAAATCCCTAGCATGATAGGGTATTTATAATACTCATATCCTAATCCTACTAGATAAATAAAATATCTAACCAAATCCTACTAGGCTAATGTAATACTTAACCCAATTGTACTAGGTTAATGTAACATTATCATAATCCAAATAAACTAATGAAATACATAACCCAATTGTACTAGGTTAATGTATCATTGTCCAAATCCAACTAAGTTACTGCAGATCCCCAAAGTCTTCAGAAATGCTGTTTTAGCCCGGGACAGATTTTCCATGCAGCAGTTTTGGTCCTTAGGCGTGTAAACTCCCTTCCCTTCCTTCGTGAGCTTTCTTTTGCGTCAAGTAAGCCATAAAATGCTGAATTCTGCATCATTTATACCTGAAACTTTACTAATCATGTTCGTTAGCTCATTTACAGGAAAAAGGACTAAAAGTGCATGAAATATATAATTTGTTCTCAAAACTAGGCTAAAATATGGGCAAAATATATTGATATAGGCGTGTAAATTCGCCTATCATCAACACCCCACACTTGAAGCTTTGTTCGTCCTCGAACGAAATACCATGTCCTTCTAAACATCAACTTAGGGTTTCACAGCAACAACACAAAACATTTGTCCAGACAGGCACAACAATTATCAACAAAGAGTAGCTTTTCGATTATAGGTAGAAACAATTTAACCTCTATCATAGACTCGTGATGGTGATCAACTCGCATGAAAACGTTAAGGTACAAGGAATCATATATAACTACCCAAAACTCATCAACCATGTGTGTCTCACACTATAGTACCCATAATCACTCACAAGTATAGCATATTTTTCAAACATGGGTATCAAAATATCCTTGCTCTCGCTCTCACAAAGAATTCATATGAAGCAAATGATGACCATAGGATTTCCCTTAATGTAATACTCTACTAAATGTCAGAATGCTAAGCTTAGGATCAAGTAGGTCTTTTGATGGTTGTAATGTAGGCTAAGGGACGGGTAGGACTATTTTGGCCAGGAATAGTGACTAAGTTCCTAAGCGCTTTAATACATCACTTTGTATCATTAACACTTTTCTTTCAAACAACCTTTCTACTTTCTTTTATTCTACCACTCTTTTTCTCCTCTTTTGTTTTTTTTCAATTTCAAACATAACTAACTTTTCAGTTTTCCTTTCCTTTTTCTTTTGATAACATACCTCTTATGATAGCACTTTCTTTTTCATAACTCATTCAAGCACCAATGCATTCTAAAGCATCATACTCACCCAATTTCCTCTTATTTTGTCACATGACTTTTTCACTTTAAAGCACTTAGGAATTTGGATCAAATTATGGTCTTGAAAAAAATGGATTAGGCTTACATACAAGGTTGTCAAAGAAATAGGCTAAAGGCTCAAAAGGGTTTAACTAGGATGATGTCCATGGGTAGGTAAAACTGAAGGTAAACAAATATGGGTTGCCAAAGAAATGCCTAAATCATATCCTAAACTTACACTCCTTATTTTCGCTTTGCATACATACCAGGCAAGTTCTAGCATCAGCCACAATCATAGAATATACGATTATCTCACACACACAGGGCACATGGTCGACTTGCTTGGAAGTAATATAGACTCTCAACCCAACAAGTGAAGGAATTGAACCATATAATATCACATAATGAGTCACAACTAGAGCCTAAACGTCTCAATAGTCACAATTGTAGCACATACTCTTGTTATAATCTCATGCTGCCTATCAAAATAATTTCATGCGAAGCTAGAAAAAATGAAAAAAAACGAAACAAAAACAAAGCAAGCAAACATAGATGCGAGTAGAGAAGTATAGCATTCAATACCACCACCCCACACTTAGTCGGGACACTGTCCTCAGTGGAAAATAAATACGAAGAACCTGGTCAGTCGGACTCGTCCTCAGTGTAGGGGGTCATACCCTTTGCATCGGAATCATCATTAGAGTCGTCATTCTCAGAAGTTACTCATAAGTATCCCACTTAATTCCAAGAGTGAGTCGAGGTATTTGCAGCGAGGAGGGTTCTCCTTGCTCTTTTCGGCCTCTTTTCTTGCCCTTTTGGGAAGTGGTAGCCTTCTCCTTGCCTTGCCTCGCTTTAGGTGCCATTGTACCTGAGACTAGAAATTGTGTTAATGGCAGCACAATCTCAGTTGATACAATCTATAAACAAGCAGTAGGGGTACCAACTCACACTTAGTTTTGTTGACACAAATCAGTGAAGTGAAAGTGGTCGATTGCTCAGATTTCGTTGACATACGTTTAAGGATTGTATTCCGGCAAGAAAATCAGCAATGCATCACTTACATGCAGCCATTGGACTACTTTCATGGTAGATATAGAAACACTACTACATAGGGGTTACCACATGGAATCGTTATTCTTACAACAATCACAACCTCCTAAGTCGGTAGGCACTATAAGTCTTATCCCGATGGCCGGGATAGTCTAACATGTAAGTATCCAAACAACAATCTTAAGCAATATTCATGGCCATAGCAATTCCGCAGATATCATAACAATGCTATCGAAACAAAATTCAAGTCGGAAACAAGTCAAGATTTTCCTACGTATATGTTCACTCACATGATTTTGCAACAACAATCCAAACACATGAACATCACCAACAATCTTATATAATTTAGCAATTCATAATAGCCATAGCAACGTAGTACTTACGAGAAATAAATGAAGAATAAGAGAGTACTTACTTGCTTGAAACTTGTGGAGATGGTTTTGTGAATTGGAAGAGCAAAAGAAGAAAATTTTGAGAAGATTTGGAAGAGTATGCGGCGCCTTTAGGGTATTTTCTATTGTGGTTGTGTTATAAAACTAAGTCCCCTTTATATAGTAAGAGTATGGGTCGGGTTATGACCCATTTACAATCGGTTTTGGAGACAAAAATCCTACATTTGCGGCGCATAATACTCGGCATATCAATGACATATGCGGCGCATTGTCTATGGCATAATGGGATATATGCGCCGCATAGTCTATGGCATTTGTAGACATATGCGCCGCATAGTCTATGGCATATGAGATACTGAGACCAAATGCCATAGCATAGGCGGCGCATAGTCAAAAGCATACCTAGGAATAGGCGGCGCATAGTGTATAGCACACTAGATTCCGAGACCTTAGGCTATAGGATAGGTTGTGCATCGTTCGTGGCCTAGTTTTACCAAGGCCTAGCCTTCCTCGAAGCCTATTTTGGCGTGAGAAAGGCTCAATCCATAGCCTTATGCATCACCCTTCCTAACTTACCAACTTTACCATACAATGCGTCCAAATCGTCAATTGAAATCAATCTCCTCGTTGACTACTTCTTGCACCTATATTCGCTCAAACAAATGAAAACGATTAGTACGATGGGTTGCCTCCCACCAAGCGCCTTAGTTTTGGTCGTGGCACGACTCTTATTTTTGGATTTTCATTATCAAAAGCAAAACAAGTAAAAAAAGAACGATAAAACGATAAAACGATGGGTTGCCTCCCATCTAGCGCCTTTTTTATTGTCGTGGCTTGACATAGTTACCTCGAGTACTTAGACTTCGTCGAGATAGATGGTGGATCGTTTTCTGAATGGATTCAGACGACAATGAGGCTTACTTGTAGGAGGGATACCAATTATATCATCAATAGTCCAACCTATAGCTCTCATGTATCTCTTCAGAGCAGAGATGAGAGCGTCTACGTGCTGTTTACTTAAATCATCCGCACTCACCGGAAGTATCTTTATACTTTCCAAGAACACATACCTTAGATAATCGGGGAGCTCTTTCGATTCTAGCATTGGTGGCTCTTCAAGGGAAGTCTTCGCTGGTGGTGTGGGTCGATTTTGGAGATCAAGGTCCAGCTTCTTGGGAGCATAGCGATATGTCCCTCATCCTGATAGATCACCAATAGCTTCTTTGCAATTTTCAGCATCCTTACTCTCTCCATTCATGAGCACAACCGCCAAAGGGTTAGCAATAATTTGCTCTTCTTTAAGTAATTCTTTCGGATCATCATCAGCCACCGAAAATACACTTGGATCTTTGGGTTGCTTCATTGATTTGCAAACATCAAAGCGAACCACTTCATCATTTATTCGGAATGAAAGCTCGTTAGCTCTCAAATCAATGAGCACACTTCCTGTAGCAAGGAAAAGGCGTCCCAAGATTATAGGAACCTCTGAGTCCGCTTCACAATCCAAAATAACAAAGTCTGCTGGAAAGATGAATAAAGAAACCTTTACCAAGACATCACATAGGATACCAACAGGTCGTTTTACCGACCTATCCGTCATGACGAGCCTCATGTTGGTTGGAGTAGGATCACCCAACCCCAACTTTTTATAGATAGATAATGGCATCAAATTGATGCTGGCTCCTAAATCACATAATGCTTTGGCAAAATCCAAAGGTCCAACGGTGCAAGGAATATTGAAAGCTCCGGGGTTGGCCTTCTTCTAAACTATCGATCGGGTAGCAATTGCACTACAATGATGCACATCATCCTTCAGCTCATAACTTGCTGCCCTCTTCTTAGTCAAAAGATCTTTCATAAACTTCGCATACCCAGGCATTTGTTCAAGTGCCTCTACCAATGGAACATTAATGGTCAACTGCTTCAACATAGTCATAAATTTGTTGAACTTAGTGTCATCCGCCACCTTCTTCAATCTTTGGGGAAAATGTGGTGGTGGGTATGGAAGTGTTCTCTCCATGGATTTCTTCTCCTCTTGCTTCCGTTTTTCCATTTTTTCAGGCTGCACATCACTGGGCGTGACATCCTTGACGTCAGGACTGGTTGTTGCGGCATCTTCTCCTTTTGCGTTATCATCCATGTCCACAACTTCGTCAACCACTTGCTTGCCTTTTGCTGAAGGTTCCAGCACCTTACCACTTCTGGTAGTGATGGCCATGCATGACCCATCATTCCTTGGGTTTTGCACAGTATCGCTAGGTAAAGTACCAGCCTTTCTTTGATTGAGTGTTGCTGACAGTTGGCTCAATTGCTGCTCTATTTGCTTGATTGAAGTGGAATGAGAATCAACTAGTTGTTTCATGGAGGACAAATCATTAATTACCTCAGTATATAGTAGTTGATTTTGGAATCAGTCCTGAAATTCTAGCAAAGCCCTTCTCAGTCTCTACCAATCATCATAGCCCAGCGGGTATACAAGAACTGCCCGGTTATGATGTTTCAGAAAGTCACTTCAGCAGACTTAGTCGAATTAGAGATGACTAATTTTGATATCATTCTCAGCATGGATTAGCTTCATTCCTGCTATGCTACAGTCGACTAAAGAAATAGAATAGTCCAATTTTAGTATCCAAATAAACCCGTCCTTGAGTGAAAGGGTAGTGTATCCGCTTTCAGAGGTCAGCTTATTTCCTACCTTCGGGCAAGGAAAATGATATCTAAAATATGTGTCTAAAATTTTGTTTGAGTTAAGGACACTAGTTCCAAAACTCCAAGCCTTGAATCAGTACCAGTAGTGAATAAATATTCAGATGTCTTTCTCGAAGATCTTCCAGGAATTCCTTCCGAAAGGAAAATAGACTTCGGCATTGATCTTCTTCCAAATACTTAACCTATCTATATTCCGCCATATAGAATGACACCAGTAGAACTCAGAGAACTAAAAGAACAGTTGTAGGATATCTTAGATAAGGGATTCATCAGACCCACCTCTTCCCAGAATCGATGACTTGTTTGACCAACTTCAGGGTGCCAGCTATTTCTCTAAGATAGACCTTAGATCCGGCTATCATCAACTTAGAGTTAGAGAAAGTGATGTTCCAAAAATAGCTTTTCATACTTGGTATGGTCACTTTGAATTCTTAGTCATTTCATTTGTTCTTACCAATGTCCTAGTAGATTTCATGGACTTGATGAACCGTGTGTTCAATCAGTACTTGGACATGTTTGTCATAGTCTTCATAGATGATATTCTGGTTTATTCCCGCAGTGAGTGTGATCATGCAGATCATCTCAGAAAAGTACTTCAGACTTTCAGAGATCATCAGCTATTCACCAAATTTAGTAAGTGCAAATTTTTGGCTAAGGTCAGTAGCATTCCTTGTTCACATTATTTTCGGTGATGGCATTAGAGTTGATCCTCAAAAGAATGAAGTAGTAAAAAACTGGCCAAGACCTGTCTGTCCATCAGATATTAGGAGTTTCTTGGGTTTGGTTGGCTATTACAGATGGTTTATTGAGGGATTTTCATCTATTGCATCCCCTATGTCCAGATTGATTCAGAAGAAAGTCAAGTTTCAGTGGTAAAACCCTTGCGAGAAGAGTTTTCAGGAGTTGAAGACTCGACTTACCTCATCCCCAGTCTTAGCTCTTTCAGATGGATTCGTGGTGTATTGTGATGCATCCAGAGTAGGTTTGGGTTGTGTCCTCATGCAACATGGTAAGTTCATAGCCTACACCTCCAGACAACTTAAACCCCATGAGAGGAATTATCCTACTCATGATCTTAAGTTAGCAGCCGTAGACTTTGCATTGAAGATTTGGAGGCATTATCTCTACGAAGTTCATGTAGATGTCTTCACAGATCACAAGAGTCTTCAGTATGTGTTTTCTCAAAAAGATCTCAATCTTCGTCAGAGAAGGTGGTTAGAGCTCTTGAAAGACTACGACATGGGTGTCCTCTATCATTCGGGCAAGGCCAACGTATTGGCCGATGTTCTCAGTAGGCTATCCATGGGTAGTGTTTCTCATGTTGAGGACAGTAAGAAGAAGTTAGCTCAGGAAGTCTATCAGTTTTCCAGACTGGGCGTTCTCTTAGTCGATACAGATGAGGGTGATATATGGGTTCAGAGTAGTTCAGAATCATCTCTAGTTTCTGAGGTGAAAGAAAAGCAAGATAGACATCCCAGCCTTGTCAAGTTGAAAGAGTCAGTTCAGGATCAGAAAGTAGCAATTTTCTCCCAAGGGGGAGATGGTGTTTTGTATTGTCAGGTTCGTCTCTGTGTTCTAGGTGTAGATGACTTAAGGTAGTGAATTCTTGCAGAAGCGCATGGTGCGTGCTACTCTATTCATCAAGGGGCCACAAAGATGTACCGCGACTTGCGGGAAATCTATTGGTGGAGTAGGATAAAGCGAGACATTGCAGAGTTTATGGTTAAGTGCTCTACATGTCAGCACGTTAAGATAGAGCATCAAAAGCCTAGTGGGCCCATGCAGGAGTTCAGTATTCCTACTTGGAAGTGGGAAGTTGTGAACATGGACTTCATGATGGGTTTGCCTCGAACTCGTCATCATCATGATTCAGTCTGGGTCATTGTAGACAGAATGACAAAATCAGCTCATTTTCTTCAAGTTCATATCTCTTATTCGGCAAGGATTACGCCAAGATCAACATTAAGGAGCTGGTCAAATTGTACGGTGTTCCATTGTCCATTATCTCAGACAGAGGTACCCAGTTTATCTCTCATTTCTAGAAAGCATTCCAAAAGGGTCTTAGTACCCAAGTTCATCTCAGTATAGACTTTTATCCTCAGACAGATGGTCAAGTATAAAGGACCATTCAGACGTTAGAAGATATGCTAAGGGCGTGTCCAATCGATTTCAAGGAAAGTTGGGATGACCACTTGCCTTTGATTGAATTTGCATACAATAACAACTATCATTCCAGTATTCGGATGGCTCAATTCAAATCTCTCTATGGTAGGAGATATAGATCTCCAATTGGTTGATTTGAAGTTAGTGAGGCCTCAGTCATAGGTCCTGACTTAGTATTCGATGCCTTAGAAAAAGTCTAGTTAATCAGACAAAGACTTCGAGCTGCTCAGAGCCGACATAAGTCTTATGTAGATGTTCGTAGAAAAGATCTCGAGTTTGAGGTTAGTGATCATGTATATCTAAATATATCTCCCATGAAGGGAGTGAAGAGATTTGGGAAGAAGGGAAAGCTCAGTCCCCGATATGTCGACCCCTTCAAGATTCTCAGTCGTTTTGGCAAGGTAGCTTATGAGCTCGAATTGCCTTCAGATCTAGCCTCAGTTCATCCAGTCTTTCATGTCTCTTTGCTCAAGAAGTGAATAGGTGACCCCTCAGTTGTAGTCCCTATTCAGAGTATTGATGTTAAGAACACTCTCTGTTATGAAAGATTCCAGTCAAAATCTTAGACTATCAGACTCGTAGATTGAGGAACAAAGAAGTCCCTCTAGTTAAAGTTCTTTGGAGAAATCAGTCCGTCGAGGGAGATACTTGGGAATCAGAAGAAGACATGCATACCAAGTATCCTCACCTCTTCTTCGCCAACTCAGATCAATCTAAAGGTAACAGTTCTCCTTAAGCTTACTCAGTTTCATGTTCAGTGTTCATCACAAACTTGGTATGCAATTTTATGCTCATGTTCCAATTATAAACTTGGAATCAAGTACCATAAAATATTAAGTCATGCACTCATGTATCATTTCATTTATGTAATTATGCATCAGACATGCATTCTCATTGTGAGAAACTTAGTTCTTCAAAACACTCAGTCATGCATTCATGAATCAATTACATATGCATCAGATATGCATGTTCAGTATTATATGTTCAGCTTGTCAGTCATGTCAGTTATGAGATTATGTTCCAATTATTCATGTTTAGTATGTACTTTAGTTGTCTTTTCTTCCCTCTCAGTCAGTCTCATTCGAGGACGAATGTTCTCAAGGGGGAGATATTGTAATACCCCGTACTTTTCCTAGAAAATTTCATCTCAAGAATGTCTATTATTATCTTCTAAATTGAATGATGATTATTCTATGAGGAATTTTCATAATTTTCATTTTTTGTCATGTGGAAAATTCAATAAGCTTTCCACCGATATATGATTCGCTTAAATCCGATAATCGGGTAAGAAGTTATGACTATTTCAAGTTTCCATCATAAAATAGTGCCATATTAGTCAGTGGCGCACCGCGCCACAAGAGGAAATGGAATTTAGCAAATTCCAGTAAGGGTCCGCGATTATGGCGCATCGCGCCAGGGCCCAAATTTAGAATTGTCCTTTTCCAGTGTCTTAGCGCGATTTCCTCCACCTCGCGCAAAAGTTCCAGGTCGTAAAAGAAGGGGCAACGTGATGGCTCAGCATCGCGCCATCCCTCAGTTTCCCAATTGTCAAATTCCAGTGACACTGTGCGATAGCGCCGCGTTGCGCTAGGGGTTCAATTCGGGAAATTTTTACTGAAATTACAAGATGCGTCTAGGGTTAAAAGGGTAAATTTATCACCCCTATTTAAGCCCTTTAACACGTGATTCGGACACTTTCACCCAAAATACACTCTCTTCTCTCAAGTTTCTCTCAAGAACAAACTAGGGTTTTCATAGAAGATCAATTTCAAGAAAGTTTCACCGTCAATCTTCACGAAACCACGAACTAAGGTATGCGTAGTGTTCATTCATGAACTCCTTTCATTCATGAAGCCCAAGAATCTCTTTTCTAAGTTTAAGTTTATGGATTTCTTTATGAATTCCATGTTGGGTTATCAATTTTATGTGGAATTGATTTTTATAGATATATATTCATGTGAACGTATGAATAAACCCTAGGATGATGAAATTAGAGATGAATCATGATGATTAATTATTGTATAATGTTGTCTACATGTGATGTTCCTACCATGTGTTTGATTAAATGCCTAGATGAAGGAACAATGCCCAACTAGTACGATATCATGAAATCCCCATGTATGTACAAGTTATGCCTATGACATGTTTTGATGAAATGCTTCTATAAATGTATTATGGATTATGATGTTAGTTATATGTTCAAGTAAGTTATGTTTGGTCAGTTTTCTTCCATCGAGTCCTAGGGGTACTTGTACCCAAAACATTAGCTGTGTGCTTAGAGCCATGTCATGTTTTCACAATACTCTCAGTTAATCCATGATCCTTAGACTTCAGACAGTCTTATGACTCAGGAAATCTCCATGATCTCATGAACTCAGTCAGTTGTCAAATATCAGTAGTATTTTGTCAGTTAACGAAATTCAGTAACTCAATCCATGTTCAGTTCAATAAATCATGTTCAGTGTCCATTTAGATGGGAGTAAAAATTAGCACCAAGTGAACCCAAGGATGGGGACACACACTATCAGATAAGGTTGTGATCCTTAACAGTCATCCTTGCGTTCCAGAACTATGTAGCCAACATAGGTTGAGACATTAATACTGTCGATGAGGGTTGATGATGTGGCTAAGCACTGTCAAATAAGGGCCCCACCATTCTAGTACAGGGGACACTATCAGATGAGGGTCGCCCACAACTTGTCTTTACCAGTGGCGCGGTATTGACACCCTTTAAATTGGGGTTACAGATTAGACCCTAACTCATCTATAATGGGATATCAGGGGCATGTTGGTTAGATAACTACTTTCCACAGTTTTATGTTACAGAATTAGAACTGTCAGATACAGTCAACTCAGATACAGTACGGAACTCAGATAGTTCCATCAGATTTAGGACTATCAGATACAGTCAACTCAGATACAGTATGGAACTCAAATAGTTCCATCAGATTCAGGACTGTCAGATACAGTACTGAACTCAGATAGTTCCATTAGATGCAGGACTGTCAGATATGGTCACTCATGTTATCAGTTATATTCAGATTCAGTAATCATGTTACCACAGTATTAGTGTCAGTTGTTATGTCTCATGCATGTATTCTCATGCACATGATAGTTAGTTAGTTATTATCATTGTTCATGCATATGAACCCCATTCAGCCTACCTCACATACATACCAGTACATTCAAAGTACTGACGCATTTGTGCTATAGTGTCTTATACCATAGGTTCAGAGACACGAGCTCCAGATTAGCAGTAGATTCCAGTTCCAGCAGTCAGAGTTAGAAGTGAGTCCTCATTATTCGAGGACATGATTATTCCCTATTATCTCATTAATTAGTTTATTAGTTGGAGTTAGTTGGGGACATGTCCCATCAGCTCCTTACTCAGATAGTTTAGTCAGTTAGAGGCTTTCTAGACTATTATATTTTAGACTTCAGTATTTTTAGTTTTTTTTGTGTATTCTATTACCCCACATATATTTTATATCATTTATATTATGTTCAGTATTGAACCTTATGGACTTTCAGTGAATGTTTCCGCATTATTATGTCATATTATACAGTGTACTGGTACAAATATCAGTCATGGGTTAGCTTGTGGTCCTTTGGGGTTATGAGCACCGTGTAGCATTCCGTTTCAGAAAATTAGGGTGTTACAACTACACAAGAGATATACATACAAATATATAAATGTAAGCTTCAAATTACGCACTACGTACATTACTGCATAATATATATATATATACCTATACATACACACACACATATAGACACTATCGACTATCAAGTTTTAATTACGTACTATATACATCACATACGTACACGAGTATATTACCCCATAATATAATGTGACGTATTTCATATACATACTTTGGCGAGTTATCGATTAATTTGATTATTAGCTTATATTAATATACATATATTATTACTTTGATCGTTATAAATCAAGGTATTCAATATGTTTGGATAGATTCTTCTAGTTTTTGACTACATAGTTCATCGATCACTACATCATATATATATATATACATATCAACTCTTGAATACGTACTATATATATCACATACACGATTTTACTACCCCATAATAATATACAACGTATTTCACATATACTCAGATGAATTATCGGTTAGTTTATCTTATGTTATTATACCTTCACTACATAATATATTTATATATATACTATGTATATACCTATACATACACACACATATACACACTATTGACTATATCAAGTTCTAAATACGTACTATATACATCACATACGTACACGACTATTATCCAATAATATAATTTGACATATTTTATATACATACTTTGATGAGTTGTCGATTAATTTGATTAGCTTACATTAATATAACTTCAACATACAGTATATTATTACTTCTATCATTTCAAATTAAGGTATTCAATATGTTTGGATAGAGTCTACTACTTTTTGACTACATTATTCATCGATCGATCACTACATCATAAATATATATATATCAACTCTTGAATACATACTATATACTTCACATCAACAAGTATATTACCTCATTATAGAGCACATTCATTATAGTTTGATGAATTATCAGTTATATATGTACGTTACATTATTATAACTACAATAGTAGCATAATATCATTACCTCAACTGTATGATATAGACATATTCATTATTCAAAGATTATGGTTAATGTCATTTAACATATATTCAAAGGAAAATATTTATTTTATATATTGAAACATAAGTAAAAGATAAAGATTATGTTTAACGTAATTTATTTATATATTTGATATATTTCTTAGCATAATTTTTTTACAAAATCAAAGATTGATTGATTTTTATTTTTATTATATTGGTTATTGACTACGTGTAATTAGTATAATTTTAAAAAATTATATATTTAATTTTACATATAATTATTTTTTTAATAAAAATCGACAACAAGTGGTCTCTTTTTTAAAATATTTTATTTTTTTAATATAAAAGCAACCAAAAGTGGTCGGTTTGCTAAATAATTTTATTTTTTTATTTTTTTTTAATTACAAAACCGACCACTTGTGGTATTTGCTCTTAAGATTTTTCAAATATAATTATATTTTCTCTTAATTTTAATTATCCTACTCATGACCTAGAGTTAGCTATTGTGGTATTTGTTCTTAAGATTTGGCAACATTATTTGTATGGGGTACGATGTGAAGTATTCACTGACCACCATAGCTTGTAACATATCTTCACTTAGAAGGAATTGAATTTGAGATAACACTGGTGGGTGGAGCTATGTATGACTATTCTTTACCACCCGAGTAAGGCAAATATGGTAGCTGATGCATTGAGTTGAGATACAAAAAGCATGGGCAGTTTGTCTTGCTTGGAGATTTCTAGATATTGATTGGATAAGGAAGTTCAACCTCTATCTAATAGTTTCATATGGCTTGAGGTGTTGGATAAAGGTGGGTTCCTAGATAGTAAGAAGGAAGGTCTACATTTCATGATCAAATCAAGTCTAGGAAATTTGAGGATGTGAAATTGAGTAAGATTTGTGACAAGGTTCTTAAATATAAGGCCAAGGATCCATTATAGATAGTGAGGGTGTGTTGTTGATTAAGGAGAAAGTTTGTCTGCCCTGTGATGATTATTTGTATCGTAACACACTTACTGAGATACATAGCTTGACATATTCCATATATTTGGGTGCAACCAAGATATACAATGATTTGTTAAAGCGCTAATAATGGGGCCAAATATAGCAAGATATAGTTGACTTTTTGGCTAAGTGCTACAATTGCCAACAAGTGAGGTATGAGAATCAAAATCCCGGTGGTACTCCATAGCGGATATACATTCCTAAATGAAAAATAAAAGAGGATTTGCTATGGATTTCATTTTTGGGATTCCCAAGACCTTGGGAAGCATGATTTGATTTAGGTAATTGTGGATAGGCTGACTAAGTCTACATACTTTATTCCAATGTAGGTTACTTATAATGTAGCTAAGTTGGGTAAAATATATCATAAGGAGATTATCATGCTTCATGGGGTTACCATTTCTATCATTTCTAATAGGGTTATGTAGTTTACCTCTAACTTTTAAGAGACGCTGCATTTAGAGTTAGGTACTAGATTGGACATGAGTATCGCTTTTCACCCGTATACTGATGGGCAGTCTGAGTGAATGATCCAGGTCTTAGAGTACATGATTTGGGTATGTATAGTAGATTTTGGAGGTCTTTGGGATCAATTCATACCTTTGTCTGAGTTTGCATATAATAATAGTTATCATTTGCTGATTTTACTTACCTTAGTTGCGTAGGTTGTTTGGTTGAGTTGAGATTGCTTTTTATGTGTTGATTTCTAATTTGCTTATATGTGATTTATGTTTATATGTGGGTCTGAGTTAAGTCGGACGATGATGCTTACCTGTGCATAGTGTTTATACAGATACTATAATATGCGCTTTTTTGTTGAGTGCAAGCTGTGTCTCGGGGAATGTTACGAGACCTTACCTCTAGTGTGTGACCAATGACTTCTAATCTAATGGTGATAACTCATCTTTAGAATGATGTGTATCATCTTATTTGATCATGTCCTTTTACTCGGTCAATGATACTCTAGTATTATTTGTTTCTTGATATTATTCTTAGACGTTCAATTGAAGTTCTTGTTCAATGAATTTTGATTCCTTAGGAGTTGTAATAGTTTGGTGAATATTTTTTCATATTTCTATTTATTTTCTTATTGAGATAATTATTATTAAAGCTGATTATGATATCCTATCTTTAAAATGGCTAAGTATTTGGGTTAAGGTGTGTGTTAAATGGTTCTCCCACTCGTGGATATTTAGGTCATTACAAAGTTGGTGTAAAAGCTCGTGGTTCGTTGATCTTGTCTTACAAAAACATGTCTAGTACATCCTTGTGGAATGATATGGATATGTCTACTTTTCTTTGAGATGCTATTAAGCACAAGAAAACTCTAATTTCTTCTTTATTTTATGCTATTACTTAATTTTAATTGGTATCTGGTAATTTAAATTGGTGTTTGATATCTTTCATTCTTATTCTTGTAGATAGTGATAACAAAAGTTAATGGATCTAGATTAGAAATGCCAAAATTATCTGATAGGGTCGTAGTATGTAGCAGAGGAAAGGTGGGGAAAGGAAGAGGTAGAGGAAAGGGAGTTGTACCCATCAGGGATAGAGATCAGGTAGCTTTATATTGGTTAGAGAAAGATCAGACTCTCTTCCCCCACCTAAGGATATTTTTTAGATTGTAGAGAATGGAAAACACCAGTTTAGGTTGAGAAAGCACCAGTTCAGGGAGGTACAACTTTGATACAAATGTCTTTGAAAAAAATATAGCAGGTTTTGAGCTTTTTGAGTAGGTTGGCTGGTACTTGGTTTACACTAATTTTTCCCACTTTTCACTATAGGAGAGTTTAGCATGATGCAACTGTGGATCCTAGAATAGATAAGACATCAAAGATGGGTGTTTTCCTCAACATGTGATGGGTCAAAAGTTGAACATGATTTGTTTTGCAAGCTTTTTAAGATGAGAAATCTTGTTTTACACGGCATTGGGTCTAAAAGTACCTATGAGTTCAAAATTAATTTCCATGGGAGACTTTAGAAGATGGGGATATTGGAGAGATTTAGGGTTGAGTTTGTGACTTTCTTATTTTAGGGAGATGCTAAGATATGGTGGAGGTTATACGTATAGTGCAGGGTTGCAGGTTCACCCTTATTGATATAGACTCGGTTTTATTTTATTTTTATAAAGAATTATGTGTATTGTACCTTAAGGGAAAAGAAAAGATATGAGTTTATTAATCTTGAGTAGGGGAACATGTTGGTTGAGACCTATGAGGTCAAATTTTATTCTTTGACTCAATATTCCTCACAGTTGATAAATATATAAGAGGAATAGATCCGTTGCTTTATGAAAGAGTTGAATACCAATCTTTTAATTTCTGCACTTCGATGACATCTTCCAGAAAGACCTTAAAGGATATGATTAATTTTGTTAAGAAGGTAAATGGTTTGAGGCAAGATGGTTTTAATAAGTCACCAGGGAAGAAGGCCAACAATGTGGGCAATTTTAATGGTTCTTATTCTTGGGGTTAGGGTTCATAGGGATATCATGCCCTCCCCATTTAGTCCATGATGTAAGTGTCTATTGGAGATATGTCAGGGGTTATCCAATCACCTTTTGACTTTAGATGTTGAATCACTTCATCTTTTGACTTTACTGGATATTTAAAGATTTTGGCACAATTTAAGGTAGACTGATCAGTTGGACCAGCACCTGGAAACTCAAGCCTTGGTTCTAGAGGGTAGATGAGGTAGAGGTAATGGTAAAGGTTATCTACATGGTGGGAGTGGTGGTCACAAGGAGGGTAGAGGTGTAAACCTGGCCAATTGAGGTGATGGTCATACATATCGAGATGGTCATCATTCCAATAAGGGTAGATCATAGACAAATGACAGTGACTAGTTATATGTTTTTCCAGGTAGGCTTGTGGTAGAGGCATCCAACATAGTAATCATAGGTATTATTCGGGTCTGTGACAAGATGGCCATTATTTTATTCAATCCTGGTTCTACATTCTCATATGTGTCTATTAAATTTGCTATGGGGTTAGACATGGTTTGTGATATGCTAGATTGTTTTTTCATCTATTAACTCTAGTTAACAATTTTGTTGTTGTTGATCAGATTTATCATACTTGTTCTATTTTGTTCATGGGGTACCATATGAATGGATTTAGTGATTTTAGACATGGTGGAGTTTGATATCATTCTTGAGAGAAGTTGGTCATCTCCATACCATGCAATTCTTGATTGTGATGCTAGGACAATAACAATAGTTATGCCATAGATCGATAAGCTAGTGTGGGAAGGTAACTATAATTCTTTACTTATTCCATTGATCATATGCTTCTGTATTTTAAAAGTAAGGAGGAGCATGAGGTTCACTTTCATATAGTGTTGGGTTTGCTTAAGGAAAAATATTTGTCTCCCACATATTCTTAGTGTGATTTTTGGTTGTCTTTTATGTACTTTTTTGGACATGTGGTACTGAAGGAAGAGGTTATAGTAGACTGACAGAAGATTAAAATAGTTAAGAATTGGACTATGCCCACCTCCATTATTAAGGTTCATAGTTTTATGGGGTTGGCCAACTATTACTGTAGGTTAGAGACATACATTTCATGGAAGGTGGGAAAGTCTTTCTCGAGATTTCACCCTTAAAGGGTATAACACAATTTGGGAAGAAAGGTAATATTAGTCCAAGGTGTATTAGATCTTTTGAGATTTTGAAGGGTGTGGGGTCAGTGGCTTATAAGTTGGCCTTATTTGTCGGGAGTTTATCCCATGTTTCATGTTTTGATGCTCAAGAAGTATCATAGGGATGGTCATTACATTATTCATTGGGAATAGAACATCTCATATAAAGAGTAACTGATTGTCATTCTTGATTGACATGTCCAGATATTGAGGAATAAATAGATTCCATCGGTGAAGCTCTAGTGGAAGAACTATCCTACTGAAGAGGCTACTTGGGAGACCTAAGTAGACATACATAGTTGATATCCATAGTTGTTCAAATTCAGTTAATTGTTCAAATTTAGTTAACTTCTTGCTTGTTTTCTATCTTATTTTCTGGTTATCGTTTAGGGATGAACGATTGTTTAATTGGTATCTAATGTAATGACCCATCCCACCGTTATTGCAATGGTTGCGGTATAAGTTCTAGGTTAATTTTTTTTCTAGGATAAGAATTGTTAAAATCTCAGGCTAGGGTGGGTTTTGAAAAAAAAATTAAGTACTATTTGGTTTAGAAATCGTTTGTGTCTCGTGGTGTAAACATTTAGGGTTTTGATGTTGTGACATAATAGATAAAAGATATAGGGATACGTAGAAACTTTAGAATGAGATTTGGGTTTGTAGAACTCCTATTATGGCATTTGTTGCGATAGGATTTATCTATGTTATCAAAAATCCAAGTGTGTGCTGTGAAAGGGGAGAATTCTAAGAAAATCCCTTGATCTATTATTTAAAGGCCATCACATCGGTCCCAATATTATCGTAGTGGGGCCACCATAGTGGGTAGCTAACTACTGTAGCGGCCGATAAATTAAATGACTGGCCATCATAGCGAGCCACTAACCACTCTAGTTTGACCGTCATAGAGGACAAAATACCGCTATGGTGATAATTGGGAAATGTTTAATGCTAGTTTTTGAGTTTTGACATTTTTTTATCCAAACAGAATTTTTTTTACCTAAGACTTGAGAGAGACAATTTTTTCATACTTTGTTGATTGTTACTATTGAGGTAATTTTATTTTATCCTTCTAATAAAGAATTAATCCTTTTAATTTGTAGAATTGCTAGAATGAGAATTATGGAGAAATTTATGGGTTTAAGCCCTAAGTTGATGAACTAATGAGAATCAGCTATGGGTAGTCTTAAATTCACTTGCTAATGTTTCTAAGGTTGTTAGTTTATCCTAGCATAGAATTCTTTCCCTTTAACGTAGATTATGGGGATTCAGGGTAATTTAATAAGTAAAAACTCCTCGAACAAATGATTTAGGACACGTGCATAGATAAAATTAATGGGTTTTAGTTCATAATGCCTAGAACTAAGAAGTAAATCATCAAATACTTTTTGGTTGTTGTTTGTTAGAGCGAGAACAATCCAAATCTACAAGGAAGGTGTCACGACCCAAACCCGTCGCGAACGGCACCAACATGATCCCTCCAATGGGAGAACCATTTAATCCCAACCATTCTACTTAACATAAGAAAAGAAAATCAATTCCATTAATAACCAATATCTCGAAGGATTCTAATAATTAAACAAGTGTAGCCAAGAAATGAAAGTCATTACACCAAAAACTTCTAATAATATCAAATTATGGGTTTAACGCAGAGAAATAAAATAGTAAAATTTCTATATCCACAATAATTGTACAAGATCTAAATGTAAGATGACTCATGGCTTCATGAAAGATATAGCTCACCCTTGACTTGAACCGAGTCATAGACTAAAGCTGAGATATTGACGTAGCCGTTAGAAGATGTTGTGCACTCATAAAAGAAGACTACAGGTAGTACTAGTAAAAAAATTACTATGTAGTGGTAGGATCATCAGTCAACTCAAAATAATAAATATGTACATATAACTAACACTATAGATAAGTATAACAATGTAGCACTTAACAATTATACCCTCATTTTATCCTTCCTAATAATACTCAATACATTGGACAAGTACAAATCAACACAATAATTTACCAAGTCAAGACCATGACCATCAATAATAAATTCAATGATGCCGTAAATAATCTTTCAATAGATTTCACCAATTAATTATAAAAACAAAATATAGTAGTAGCTCAGACCACTCATGGATACAAATAACAATAATATCATCTACCGGTTCACTCAAGGAACTATCAAACTCACAAGTACTGTGTACACACATGTTATGGTTTTTATGGTTGCCCATTAGTCATGACCTACAATGGATGAGCTCTGGTCATGTACCATACCGTAACCGGAATCTGAGTACCGTAGAGTAATATCCGACATCAAATATTTCTTTCATTATCCCAAACTAGAGTTATACCCTCTCCCTTAATTCCCCACGGTATTATGTGACCCTTAGTCCACTTCCCCTTCCCATCCTTATCCTTCGTAAATTCCACAAATTCAATCATGATTAACCTTTACTAGTGAATCCTCATAATAGTAACTCATGTCACAGCAAGTATGGTCACAATGTAAACAACACAATCACACTTGCACATCAAACATATCTTTTACACCACACACTATAAATGTTTAATACTTGTATTATCATTCAACAAGTTATAACCTTTAGCATGCATTGCACAAGTACACAAAGACATAGTTAACATACATACATGAACTAAATTGATTTTTCAACCATATTTAACCATCAGCTACCTCAATCCAAACACCGCAATGCTCTAACAAACATGAACCTTCCCTTTTCTTGCAACCTCAGCTTGATTGTGGTTTAAAAATAACAATAAAACACATATTCAACAAAATGACCTAACAATATCAAATATTATATCCTAATCACGATGTCCTAAGGCCAAATTCATGATTATTTCCTTATTCTAGGGGTTTTCACTTTATTTCTATTATTTTCATGATTTAAATGATGAATTCAAATCATATAATTGTAATTCATCACTACTTAACAAAAATCCCTGGGTTTTTACCCTATTTTTACTAAATTGCATTATAATTTCCACCTAGGTTAAGCCATTTCTTTCCCGTACTCAAAACCTAGTGTCTCTAAGGAAATTCTTTGAAAAACTAGTTAAAAGGGCATAACTACTTAACTCAACAAAGGATTTTGGTGGAAAATTAGTTGAAAATACCCTAAATTACCTCTCCCAACCCTTGAATTCGAAATGAAAAATATACTTTTGGACTATTTTCTGCATTAAAAAACATTTGTCTAGCTATATTAGGACGATTCCCACTATTGAAGCATTGATATATTGAGATTTGCCTACTATGGAAGGATTGACTAACTCTGACTCCCGCTATATAGTGGGAATGTTCCCACTATAGCGGGCCAGTGGGATGCATCCCACTATAGAGTCTTAGGAGAAGGCAGAATGTGCGACCATTCCAGAAATTTTCTCATTTTACAACATACTTCCAAATATTGACAACCCAAACTATACCATTTATGTCAATTATAATATTCGGAATTCTACTAACCTGAATTCACTTTCAAAAGTTTTTACGAGTTCCTTAGTGCCTTAGGTATCATTGTATCATCTCAAATAAAATAATCACTAACCCATCAATAATCAAAATATTCTAGGCCATACCGTACTCAAATTTCATCCAAAACTAATCTAGCCTGAAATTTCTAACTCTTTATTAGGGGAAAATCTTAACCTTAATTTGGATACGCTAGACTATACTGTAATAATGGAGGAGAATCATAACTATAGATACCAATTTACCCATTGTTCATCCCCAAATAATCAATCAAGGAAAACAAGAGAACAAAAATAAGAAAATAACGTGAATTCCAGAACAAGTGATGGTACTTGTCGAGCATATCATTTTCAGTCTACCATGTGGTGTCCTTAATAGAGCGGTGCTGACATTGCACTTTTATTGATCAGATTTCCTTGGTCCTCATCTTTAGAACATCTCGATCAAAAATTTCTATGAACTTCTCCTCATATGAAAGGTTCTTGTCAAACAAAATAGCGACACACTTAATAATGTAGTCACCATCCCTATGGTATTTTGATAATGCTCAAACTACACCTCTCATGTGAGAATGTAAGCGATCATTGTCAATATATAACTCAACTAGGTTGGGGTCGAATCCCACAGAGAATATGGTGCGAATCTGAGTTGTATGCGAGTTAATCAACTGATAGTTAGTAGTTTTTGGTAAATTGGGGGTGATGAGAATTTAGCAAATAATTGTTGGTCACTTTAGTTTCAATGTTTGTAATCACGAGTTTATGAAAAAACAGAATTATGTTCACTATGGGTTTTGGTACTTGACAGATGCTATTAGTGATTCAAGATTCTCACAAAAGGTAGGAACAACATATTATCTTTATCGAAGTTATGCTTAAATGTCACTCGACCTATTTAAGCATTTAATTACATAATCCACTCAGACTTAGGGAATTTATATTCACTGACCAAACTTCACCTAAGGTTAATTAACCTTGCTATAGCGTTAATTATTAAATGGAAGGTTGGTAGCTTCCAAGTCCCTGTAAATAATTCACTTCCCACTATAGTTGATTTCTTATCTCAAGAAAATCAAAGTAGGTGTTATCTATTGTTTGCAACCAATAGATAATATTTAAAACCTCAAAATTATCAAGGAGTCCTATTACCTTTAGAATCTTGAACACTTAAAACTTACCAAGACCTAACCCATAGATCCCATAATTCGAGTTAATGGGATTTAGCCACTCATAATGTAATGAATGATACAACAAGTTGAATTCATAATTTGAAAGATGAACTTACAGCAAAATGAATAGAAACAAGTGTTTCTCAGATTAGATCAAAGTAGAAATCACAAAATATTAATGATAATCTCTTCAAAGTTAATTGTTTTGTTCAAGCCAAGAAACTAGAGAGAAAATAACAAAATACGTGCGTTCCAAAATAGAATTTATAAATACCTTTTCAACTCAAGAAATGATAAAGCATAACCCGAATCAAAAGAAAGCTTCTTATCGAGAGATAGATTACAGCAAAAATGACTAGGTTCAGCCTCCTTAGAAAACCCTAAACTATGCTTTAAATACTTCAGCCTAATTATGGAAAAAAAATCACAGAGTTCAGTGTTCTTATCGAATTAGGTGATGACATGTGTGACGCCTTATCAGGAGGCTGACGACTTATCACAGATGTCGTCAGCTCCTCTTTAATTTTGACAATTTCTGCTTAAGGCTAATGGTGAATCCTAATGGCTTATCAAAATAGTGATGACATATCAGACAATGTCGTCACTTATCTACCTCAGCTCCCATGTTCTGTCTAAGGTTGATGGCGACTCTGACGTCTTATCACAAGGATGATGGCTTATCACATGTCATCTTCACTTCTTCCAACTGAATCCCATTCTCTGTTTATGGCTGACGATAAAGCTGATAACCTATCAGAGTGCTGACGACTTATCAGGAATGTTGTCATCCACACTTCTCTTCTATTTGCTTCAGATTTTAACTCTTTTACTTCCATGATTGTTGGTTCTCTTCCCTCTTGACTTCCACTGCAAAATCAAAGATAAAACAATAAAAAACGACAAAAGTTGCTTAAGATTTTGCAATTATTCTCAGTTAAAAGCCTTAAATATTTTAGCATCTGCTCACACATCAAAACCCTCAACTTAAAACAATTGCTTGTCCTCAAGAAACTAAAACACAACCAAGAGAATACAAAGTACATTCAGCAGTCAACCATCCATATTATCTCAAAACATCTTCACTATCACCAAGGTCAATCAATTTACAAACAACTGTGTATGTTATTGAAGAGCAACAACGTGACATACAGGAATCAAGATATGGCATCAAATCAGCAACAACAACCATACATGTATCAAGCTTACACTATCCAAAAAATTTAGCAACTAGTAATGTAACCAGTGTGCCCTCACTACAAAGAAGTCCCATTGCACTTATATCTGACATCACATATGTAGCCATGGGGACAATCATAAGACACTCACTCTTAGAATGAAGTTCCAATCAATGTATGTCGAATACCATAGGCTTGCCCTTATTTTTATTACCAAGATCTTCAGACAGGTCAGCTAGGATCACTATAGGTCTTCTCTTTGGCTTGTTATGTAGGCTAGGGGATGGTATGATACTCGATGATATTTAAAGTGACTAAGCCTCCTTGACACTACACTAGCTTTTGGGGTCTCACTCATTTACCTTTTTCTACTCTTCTCTTTTCTTGATCACACTTATTCAGGATGTGTGCAGTTCTTTTCTACAATCACTTCTTTTTTTTCACAACTTTTTATTTTCTTGCTCTTTTCCACCGCATCTAGCTTTTTATTCTTTTCTTTTACTCTACCTTTGTTCATACTCATTTTACATCACACACCCCTATGATATCGACCCTCAACTTAAGCCATTTTCCTAAGTTAAGGTGCACAGTGTCCAAGGAGGACCAGGGCCAAAGCAGGTTCATTATGATATAAAAATGGGACGGTGATAGGTATCATAAAAAGAAATAAGATATTCATCTTCAAAATAGGGATCAAGGGATATTATGCATACAGGGAAGGCCATTTAGGCTAAAAGTGGACTAATATCAAAATGTCCTATGATCCTTTCCTAACCCCTTTTCTTCAACCTAGGTAAGACTAACCGGACAAGTTCTGAATTCAACATACAAAGGGAACTAAGTAGAATCTCATACGCACATGGCACACAAGTATATCACAAGTTACTACTTATACGGTTCATGCAATTGTTTAGCAATAGTTATCAAGTCACTAGAACTAATACCATACAAAGATGCACAGTGGTCACAATTAGATGCAAATCACACAGTTAAAGAATTAGAACACTTGAGAGGCGTTCATAAAATGACAAAACCATGTTAACTGCCTCAAGTACTTGTATTTCTCCTAGTCAACTACAAAATTTTACAACAACAACTCACCCTACACCCTCAACTTAAAATCAAAGGAAAACTGAACTAAGTTTTAGGGTATACCAGGAGTAGATCAAAAACGGGAATCATGGGTCCCTGACCCTGCTACTGCATCCTCAACTGCCTTTTCTCCATTGAGAGTCTCCCTCTTTTATGATACATCTGGCCCAGCAGTTGTTTAGGGCCTACTCATTAAGGCACTTACGACTCTCGCTCGGACGGCTACCTCCCATTTCTCATTGTCAACTAAGGACTCAATTATCGCCTTCTTCTTCTCCTCTTTTTCAACCTTCTTTCTCGCCCTCTTCTTTTCTTTTCTTTATTCATCACTATTAGGCCTTTCTCTCTTACCCTTGCCTTTCTTCTCACTCTTCTTCTTCTTTTCTTCACTAGTTCCTCTTTGAAATCAAGAAATAGGATTTTACCCTCAGACTCATCAACAGCCGGATCTGCCGACACCATAAGTTGGTGTTGCTTTAATAATTTAATATCTATCTTTACCTTGTCTAGGGATACTCTGAATTGTGCAAGGTTTGAGCCTGACATTTCTCTTACCCATGTATTAAAATAATTTTCTAATTCATTAATTCGACTGGACAAGGCTCGAAAGGGCTTCAGTGCTACCTTAATCCTCTTGTCTACCGCAAAGGCAAATTGCTTGGCAAAAATTTGTAGTTGGGCCTCGCACCACTTGGCCTGTTTTGCCACTCTCCTGAAATTCATAGGGTTAAAGGCAAATTTTGTGGTAGACACAGTAGATGAAGGATTTGTTTCATTTCTAGACACTGATTCTGCTATTGCTGAGGATGTCGGTGCTGCAGCCTCAGAATCCTGCACCGCTATATTAGGTGCTGAGCTGGTACCTGTAACTGGTGGGTTTGTTTCAACCCCTGCTCCTCTGTCAAGTGTCACTCTCGGCTGATTTTCATCATATCGAATGGGATTGTGGGTCTTCTTGGCAAGTAGTTCTTCGTCTAACCCCATAACCTCAGGTATATGGGCTACCTTACATAACCTTGTAATTAGACAAGGGAAAGGATATACCATATCGGGACTTGAGACTCGAATTTTCATCTTCTTAGCAATAATATCCCCGAAGTTTAACTCAAGTTTAGACATAAGACTTGCGACCAATATTGCTCTATCATCTCTAAGAATATTATCTCCCTCAGTAGGCATCAAATGGGTGCGCACTACACCCCACCAGAACTTTGCCTCTTGAATCAGAGAAGCCTTAAAAATCCTCTCATTAGGGTTGGTCAGCCATTCAGGTTTTCCTTAAGCTATGAGGGTCGCTAACCAAGACCGTTGATTGTTGTGATGCTTCAACCGAGCATATAAAGTAGGTGAAGTGGCCTGAAGAGTGAATTTGGGTCCATGAAAAAATCTGTTGATTGTCGTTTCTGAGAGATCCACCATCACACCCCATACTGGAACTCTATCCAACAAGGGTTGATCTGCTGATTTATCCACTTTTTTACATATGTTTTCCAATCAAGATTGATAGTTCGCATAGAACTCCCTAACTAGTGTAGGGAAAAGTGAGCTTCCTCCTTTCGCGGTCCATCCCAAGTCGCAGTCTCAGAATTTCTGCTCTACTTTAGGATATCTGTTCATCCTAGTAGTGATAATCTTCTTTTCTTCAAAGATTGTCCTTTTAATAGGCCTTCATTTTGTTCTGCGAAGTCCATCATAGAAGATTTTCTGTGCCTTAGGAATTTTCCACCTAGCACTGTCTCGAACCTCAGCGTTCTTATATTTAACCATAGTTCCCCGAATCGAAGATTCTTCATCATCTTGTTGCTTAGAAAAAGGGGACTCAGATGATGGTCCCTCAAATTCATGTTGCTCAAACTCATGTTCCTCAAAATCAGGATGATCTAAATCATGCTTTTTAGGTTCACCATGTTCAGACTCTTGTTGCTCAGAGACCATCTGCTCAGAAGTTGAATGTTTAGATACTGTTGGCTCAGTATCACTCTATTTACTCTCCTTCACCTCAACTGGTGGAGGTGGTGAAGGATTTT
Organism: Capsicum pubescens; assembly: GCA_030864215.1. Taxonomy (NCBI): domain Eukaryota; kingdom Viridiplantae; phylum Streptophyta; class Magnoliopsida; order Solanales; family Solanaceae; genus Capsicum; species Capsicum pubescens. The sequence continues at coordinate 217,965,287 of CM061543.1, read as the reverse complement.
TTTGGTCTTTTCTTCTTCTTTTTATTCCTGAGAAGTGGCTCCTCCTCCTCATAATTGAAACCCTCATCGAAGAGTCTCTGAGGTACACTTCCCTTGGTCCCTTTCTTTGTAGATTGTGGGTTCTTTACTTTGGGTGCCATTATAAGACCAGTAGAAAAAGGAAAACCATTAGTCGACACTCCAGAGTATATACACAAACACATCAGTCATTGAAGTTCCACACCCCTTGAAAGGGTTTATTAATGCATTAGGTCAAAGGTGTGACGACATGTCTGATAAGACGTCACAGTTGTGATAGCTTATCATGAATGTCGTTAGCTCTAAACAGAACCCACAAAATTTTATCAACTTCTGATGATGTGTATGATAAGCCGTCACAACTGTGATAACTTATCAGCCATGTCGTCAGCTCAGGACATAACCCCAACTCGACTTTAACATGATTTTTAATCCAATTTCTACTTAAAATCCCATCGATTCCCATTTTTGAGCTGAGTTTTAAGTCCCAAGCTTGCACAGCAAACCCTAGTTCCCGATTTTCACACATTGGCAAGCTAAACTTGACTCAATATTCTTGGAAACCTTGGTTCACATCAGTTTATTACTTATCAACTGAAAAGTAGAGTTAGGTTTTGAGCATATCTAATAAGTGCCTTCAACTTGGTTAGACAAGTAAGAGGAAGTAGATGAAAGAAGAACTCTTGATTTTGACTTCAACCCACACTCACAAGGAAGGAAGTTTTCTTTTGTTTTACTTGGAAGTACTTTAGAAAGGGAAGTAAATAAACTAAATATGGAAGGAAATAAAACTTAAAGAAAAGAAAAAAATATGCGGGAAGGTGGAAAGACAAAGTTGTGGGCCAGGTCAGATCTTTTTAATTTGACCCCAAATTTCAGCTACTCTTTTAGGCTTTCTGACGACAAAGGCTGACGGCTTATCACACTTGTGATAGCCTATAATGAATGTCATCAGCCTTAACAGAACATGCCTCAGGTTGATTTCTCTGACGACGAATTTGATAGCTTATCACAATTATGATAGCCCATCAAATATGTCGTCAGGAATACTTAGCTGGATCCATTAATTCCGCCTTCTTTGAACTCGAACCTAACTACAAAAATAAACACTTTGCTAGAACATAAAAATTTTGGGTTGCCTCCCAATAGCGCCTGATTTAATGTCACGGCACGACTTGGTTATCTTGACTACTCAGACTTTGTCAAGACAACCTGCTGATATCTCTTTACCATCTTCATAGAATACATCCATGATTGAGAAAATACTTATCTCCTTTTGCTGGGTCATGGATGAGTATATTTTGAATTTTGCTTCATTTTTATTGAGCCTGAACTTCAGCTCATTTAGCTCCATGTCCACTATCACTCTCCCAGTTGGAAGGAATGGTCTACCCAGGATGATGGGCACTTCGAAGTCCACCTCACAGTCTAGGACTATAAAATCAGCTAGCAGTATAAAGTCGGCCACTTTACCAATACATCATGTAATATGCCCACTGGCCACTTTACAGACCTATCCACCATTACCAACCGCATGTTTGTCGGGGTAGGATCCCCCAAACCCAACTTCTTATACACAGCAAGTGGCATTATTTTTATACTGGCTCCCAAATCGCATAGAGCTTTTGTAAAATTCAGGGACCCAATAGTGCATGGGATGGTAAATGCTCCTGGGTCTGCCTTTTTCTACACTAAAGACCTTGTGGAGATGGCACCACAATGATGGAGATTATCCTCCGACTCATGGCTAACCTTCCGTTTCTTCGTGAAAAGGTTTTTCATAAACTTTGCGTATCCTGGCATTCGCTCTAGTGCCTCCACCAAAGGCACATTTTTTGTTAACTACTTCAACATCATCATGAACTTGCTGAACTTTGTATCATCATCTTCTTTCCATAATCATTGAGGAAATGGAGGTGGTGGTCTTGGAAGAGTTTTTACCACTACCTCCTTCTCCTTCTCTTTCCCTTTTTTCGAAGCATCATCAGAACCATCCAGCTTCTCAAACTCCACTGGAACACCTTTTTCCGGTTCATTATCTACTACCTCATCAACTACATTTTTGCCCATAGAAGGGCCAGGTAATATCTTACCACTTCTAGTGGTGATCACCATACATGAGCCATCATTTCGCGAATTATGTACTGTATCACTAGGTAATGTTCCACTCTTCCTCTGATTCAGCACTGCGGAGATTTGGCTCATTTTCTGTTCTAGCTATTTGATCAAAACAGAGTACGAGTTTACCAACTGACCAATAAATGACAGATCGATCTTCATGGTAGTCACTCCTGAGTTGGTAGCCTCCACTTCCTTTAACAATTTAGCCATTATGTCCTCCATGGACATCTTTTAAGAACTTGTTGTAGCAGCCTCATGATTTCCAGGAGGGACATATAGCCCACTCCTATCATTATTGCTCCTCCAATTTCCCTGCTTCCTATCTTTATAACCAGGCTTATCATAATAATTCCAACCTTTATTCCCTTGGCTATTGCCTCAAAAACCCCCTGATTATTAACACAGTTCGGCTCTTCTTCTGGATCAGCATCAACTCTATCTTGAGATACCACAGCTTTTACCTTCTCAATCTTGCCTGATAGCAAGTGCTTGGTTAGCACGTCCATCTGCATTTTTAGGTACGCCATGTCTTGATCACGCTCCTCATCTTTCCTGCATTGTTCCATAGTCATACCCACAGAAATAGTGGGGCTTGCTACCACAGAGTCTCTAGTATGCCATGCCCGACTCTGTTTGGTCATTCTCTCTAGCATTTCTGAAGCCTCTGGAAATGTAAGATCAACAAACTAACCACCACCAGCATTATCTACAATTGGTTTTATTATAGAGTTAAGAGCCCTGTACAAAGTCTCCATCAAGTATATATCCATCATATTATGGTTCAGACACTGCATCAGCTTTTTTTTTAATCTCTCCCAGGTTTCATGCAAGGCTTCAGTTGGGAGCAGTCTAAAGTTGTTGATCTCATCCCTCAACTTTACCCTCCTAGAAGGTGGAAAGAACCTTTCTAGGAAAGCTCCTTTCAACTGCCTCCAGTTGGTTATAGAATCGGGTGTCAGCTGGTTAAGCCATAATATTGCCTCCCCAGACAGAGACCACGGAAACAATCTTAATTGGATAGCATTCTGACACACTCCTGGGTTATCAAAAGATTTACAGATAGTGACAAAGTTCACCAGATGCAAGTTCGGGTCATCCCCAGGAAGGCCACCAAACAACCCCTTCAGATTTAGGAGTTGAATCATAGTACTCGTAATGTTTAATTTTTCCCCAGGTGCCAACGGTGGAGGAATAATTGAACCCGTTGCAGATGCTCCATCCATTCCATCATCATCACCATTGAGGTCATACTGGACCGGCTGGTTATCTTGCCTTCCTCGGAACGGACGGTTCCTATTAGCATTACGTTGTACTGGTGCAGCTACTTGCTCTGGACGCCTTGGGTTACCAGGGTTTAGCAACTCCTCATCTCCCAAATCTTCATCCTTATGATTTGGATCTCATACTTGTTGACCGACATTCTGCACATTCAGCTGAGCTATAGCTAAGGCTGCTAACCTATCAGCCTCCTGCTGGTCTGCCATTCTTCCAATTCGTTGTGGTTCCGAATTAAATGGTAATAATGGTTCTCCAAAACTTATGGTTCTTGGCATACACTACAAGGATCCTGCAATAATAAAAACAACAAATAAACGTAAAACTAAGAAACTTGACTAACAGTCAATTAGCGCACACAAACTTCAATTTACAATCGTACTCCCCGACAACGACGCCATTTTTTGATAATGCTGAAACTATACCTCTCATGTGAGAAAGTAAGCAATCGTTGTCAATATATAACCCAACTAGGTTGGGGTCAAATCCCACAGGGAATATGGTGTGAATCTGAGCTGTATGCGAGTTAATCAACTGATAGTTAGTAGTTTCCAGTAAATTGGGGGTTATGAGAATTTAGCAAATAATTGTTGGTCACTTTAGTTTCAGTGTTTGTAATCAAGAGTTTATAGAAAACCAGAATTATGTTCACTATGGGTTTTGGTACTTGATAGATGCTATTAGTGATTCAAGATTCTCATGATAGGTAGGAATACTAGATTATCTTTATCGAAGTTATGCTTAAATGTCTCTCAACCTACTTAAGCATTTAATTTCCTAATCCTCTCAGACTTAGGGAATTTATATTCACTGACCAGACTTCACCTCAGGTTAATTAACCTAGTTACAACATCAATTATTAAATGGAAGGTTGGTCGCTTTCAAGTCCCTGTAAATAATTCACTTCCTACTATAGCCGATTTCTTATCTTAAGCAAATCAAAGCAGGTGTTATCTTTTGTTTGCAACCAATAGACAATAATTAAAACCTCAGAATTATCAAGGAGTCCTATTACCTTTAGAATCTTGAACACTTAGCAACTTACCAAGACCTAACCCATAGATCCCATAATTTGGGTTAAAGGGATTTAGCCACTCATAATGTAATGATCGATACAATAAGTTGAATTCATAATTTGAAAGATGAACTTACAGCAAGATGAATAGCAACGAGTGTTTCTCAGATTAGATCAAAGTAGAAATCCCAAAATATTGATGATAATCTTTTCAATGTTAATTGTTTTGTTCAAGCCAAGAAACTAGAGAGAAAATAACAAAATACGTGTGTTCCAAAATAGGTTCATCCTCCTTAGAAAACCCTAAACTGTGCTTTAAATACTTCAGCCTAATTATGGAAACAAAATCAGAGTTCAGTGTTCTTCTCAGATTAGGTGACGACATTCGTGGAGCCTTATCAGGATGCTGATGACTTATCACGGATGTCTTCAGCTCCTCTTCAATTTTGAAAATTTCTGCTTAAGGCTGACGGTGAATCCTGATGGCTTATCAAAACTGTGACGATATATCAGACAATGTCGTCACTTCTTCACCTCAGCTCCCATGTTTTTTCCAAGGCTGACGGCGACTCTGACGGCTTATCACATGCCGTCGTCACTTGTTTCAACTAAATCCCATTCTCTGTTTAAGGCTGACGATGAAGCTGATAACCTATCAGAGTGTTGATGACTTATCAGGAATGTCGTCAGCCATACTTCTCTTCTATTTTCTTCAGATTTCAACTCTTTTTCTTCCATCATTGTTGGTTCTCTTCTCTCTTGACTTCCACTGCCAAATCAAAGATAAAGCAATAAAAAATGACAAAATTTGCTTAAGGCATTACAATTATTATTAGTTAAAAGCCTCAAATGTGTTAGCATATGCTCACACATCATATTTCTTGAGTAGGGAAACATGAAATACCGGATGGACTCATAATAGACATGGTGGCAATGCCAACCTGCAATCTACTAGACCAACATCATTAAGAACCTCAAATGGACCAATGTACTAAGGAGTGAGCATACCCTTCTTTACCAAATTGTATAACTCCCTTTATAGGAGACATCTTCAACAGTACATGCTCACCGAATATGAAATACATCTCCTACTCTAAAATCCGCACATTTTCCTTTTATATGTTATGGGCTGCTAACATCTTATCCTAAATGAACCTCACTTTCTCTTGGTCTTCCTTCATAAGGTCTATTTCAAAAGGCTTAACATTTCCAACCTCAAACTAACTTATGGGTGATCTACTTTTTCTCCCATAGAGTGCTCCAAATGGAACTATGTCATACTAGAATGATATTGTTGTTCTATGAGAACTCACACAGTGGTTGGAACTTATCCAATGACCACTAAAGTCAGCCACACATGCCCATAGCATGTCCTCAAGCACCTAAATAGTCCTCTCAGACTGCCCATCATTCTAAGGTTGCAGTACTAAGGTTAAGTTTCATGCTCAAATTATCATGCAACCTATACCAAAATTTAAAGGTGAACTTCATACCTCTATTAGATATGAAGGATATAGGCATCCCATGTAATCTCAACACTTTTTTGACATAGATCTTAGCTAACTATTCCAAATTATAGTTCAACTTAATCTAAATGTAATAAGCACACTTGGTTAGCCTATCACTATGACCCAAATCAAGTCATGTTGCACTAAGGTCTTAGAAAGACCTACCATGAAATCCATAGCTATGATCTCCCACTTCCACTCAAGAATGGGCATTCTCTGAATCAAACCTGTAGGACTTTGGTGTTTATACTTCACCTGCTAATAGTTATGGCAATTCACTATATACACTAAGCATTATTCTTATTTTGGAGCCACCAAAAGGCTGCCTAAAGTCATGGTACTTCTTGTTGCACCAAGATGGATAAAGTATCAGGAACCATGAGCTTTTACAAGCAAACTCAAAATGACATCAGCAATATGAGACATGCACAAGCGCCCTCCCACTCTCAGTACTCCACACACATCAAGTTTGGTATTATGAGTTTCACCATTCCCCACTTTGTTTTTAATCTTATTAAACTTTGAATCCTCAAATTATTTAGCCTTGAATTTATCAAGAAATGTTGACCTTACCTCAACACTAGCCAAAACTTTAACCCTTTCAAACACACCAAATTGTGTTAACAGTATTGCTAGAGTTTGGATTTCTCTAGAAAAAGTCCGCCTTGACATTCTCATATAAGCCAAACTATACATACTTACAAATTTCTGGCTCAATGTGTCTTCCACCATATTGGCCTTTCCTGGATAATTTTGGATGGACACATCATAATCCTTTAGTAACTCAATCCACCTTTTTTGCCTTAAATTTAGGTCCATTTGAGTAAGCACATATTGTAAACTACGATGGTCTGTAACCACCACACTTAACACCATACAAATAATGTCTCTATATTTTAAGTACAAAAATTAACACTGCCAACTCCAAGTCATGAGATTGGTAATTCTTCTCATGAGGCATCAATTGCCTCAAACTATAGCAATCACATTCCTATTTTGTATCAACACAACACCCAAACCATAGTGTGAAGTATCACAAAAAACTATAAAATCCTAACCATCAACCAATAAAGTAAGGATAAGATTTGTGGTCAGAAGAAACTTAAACTTTTGAATGCAATGAGATTTGTGGTCAGAAGAAACTTGAACTTTTGAATGCACTCTTTACACTTGTTAGGCAAAACAAATGGTACCTCTTTCTGCACCAATATTGTTAAATGAGTAGCAATATGGGTAAAGTTTTTAATAAACCTACAATAATATCTAGCAAGACCTCCAAAACTTCAAACTTTGGTCATAGAGCTTGGCCAAACCCAATTCTTGACAACCTTAATCTTTTAGGGATATACTATCACCCTCTTCTCAAGAACCACATGCCCTAAAAAGGCCACAAAAGACATCTAAAACTCATATTTAAAGAACTTAGCATAAAATTGCTTCTCTTTTAGAATTCTCAAGACTATATGAAGGTGACCTATATGTTCCTCCTTAGTTTTAGAGTAAACAAAATAATCATCAATAAAAACTACCACAAACAAATTCAAGTAAGACTTAAAAATACCATTCATAAAACTCATGAATATTGCTGATGCATTGGTTAACCCAAAGAACATCACTAAGAACTCGTAATATCCATAATGAGTCCTAAAAGTTGTCTTGGGTATATCCTTAGGACGAATCTTAATTGGTAACCTCAAATCTATCTTAGATAAAACCAAAGCACCTTACAACCGCACAAAGTGATTACTATTTAGGGCAAAGGGTACGTTTTCCTAATGGTAAACTTATTCAATTGTTGGTCTATACACATTCTCATGCTACCATACCTTTTCTTAGAAAACAACACTAGAGCACCACACGGTGAAGCACTAGGATGAAATAATCTCTTATCAAAAAATTCCTGTGATTACGTCTTGAGTTCTCTTAACTCAATTGGATCATGCGATAGGGAAATATAGAAATGGGGCAAATGCAAGAGTCAATGTCTCGATTCGTAGGCATGCCTAACAAGCTAGTAGAAAGCACCTCCTAAAACTCTATCACTATAGGTATTCACTCAACTTAAGAGACCTCTACACTAAATCCCATGATGTGCCAGAAAGGTCGAACACCCCTTCTCAACTAGCTTCTTAACTCAAATAAAGGAAATTATTTTCATAGGTCCAGAAATATAAACTCGTTCCCATTCTAACTTATCCATCCTAAGCATATATAAGTTAACCATTTTTACATTATAGTTTAGAACAACATGATATTAGGATAACCAAGTCATACCCAAAATCGTATCAAAATCAAGAATATCCAAAAACACCAAATCCACCTAAGTCTAAGAATCCATAAACATAATAGAACAGGCATGATACACTTGGATCATTACCATAGAGTCTCTAATTAGAGTAGATACACAAATGGATAAGTCAAGCATCTGATAAATTATGTCTAAACCCAAGGAAAATTTAACAAATACATAAGAATAAGTGGAAAATAGATTAAACAGATTATATCCATCAAATCATAGATGAGAATAGTACCTATAATGATTACATCGAAATCCTCTACTTAGACTTGCCTAGAAAGATATAGAAATGAGCTTTATCATCAATCTAAGAAACTTTTCTAGCAAGTTGGGTGCTACTTCTCCCTGCATTACCACCATCTCGATATCCACCATGACTACCCTAATGATTATCATGCCCCCATATAGACGACCTCTATTATTAACTACTACTGGTATACCTACTATTATGACAGTTTCTCCTGAAGTGACCAACACTATCATAAGTAAAGAAATCTCGATCTAACAAGGGCCTTCTAGTAGAAGAATAGAAGCCCTTTGGCTTCTCATAATAGAAAACTATTAGGTGGTCCCTAACAAACCCTCTATAGATGCTGGTGAAGCTGACTGTATAGGGCGAGATGAATAAGACTGATGACTATAGCCTCTAGAGTAAAGGCCACTGAATCTACCATATTCCGGGCTTTCTTTGTTACTATAGTAGCCTGGCTAAACTATTTGACTCTTTTTATCTTCTCACATAATCAGCAACATCATTAAAAGACTTTCTAGCAGAAGTCATCTATTCATCTAAGACTTATAAGTCAGTATTCAAACATTTTACAAAAAGTTGAATCCTCTCCTCCTCGGTGCCAAGCAACTGAGTAGCGTAATAAAATAATGCATGAAATTTAGTCTCATAGGTTGCAACATACCTGTTACCCTACTCAAGGTCTAAAAACTCACCCTTCTTATGATCATGAAAGGTATGCATCACATACTTCTACAAAAATAGAGTATGGAGTTGAGTCGATGTCAATAGAGGTAAATCTCAAGACCCATATTCCATATAAGCCCTCCGCTACTTCTTTGTATCATCTTGGAATTAGAAAGTTACAAACTTAACACCATATTTCTCCATAATACTAATTTTATACAACCTCTAATAATAATCATCTATGAACTCAAACACATCATAAATCTCAGAATCCACAAATATAGGAGGTTTAATCTTCAGAAACTTAGTCAGTGTATCATATTCAGTCCCAGTTATGACTAGACCTAACATTGGATAAAGGAAGACCTTTATCCTAGGAGAAAAAATAGTAGTATGTTGCGCCTATAGAAAATGGTAAGTAGGTGTTATAGGTGTGTTTCTTCTACCACCCAACCTATTAAGAAAAGTAAGTACCTATTGAATTACCTCAGATGACATTGGTGGAGGAGTTACACCTATCAGAATTGGCACTGCCTCCTCATGTTACAAAACCTTGTTATTCACAACCTCATCATATTTATTCTAGGGTGGGGGAGGTATCTCAAATCTCTGTTGGGCAGGATTAGCTTCAGCCTAATATCCACCCCCAGCAGGTGCTACTCTACCTCTCTTTCTTTTCTTACTTATTTCCCTACCTTAAGCAGATGGTTCTGCAGTAGAAGATACTGGTATGGGAGTTACTACTCTAGATCCATTGTATCTCATACTATCATCTGCGGACAAAATAATAAATAGGTCAAATACCAATTGAAATTAAGTTGCAGCACGAAAGAAGAAAGAAAGTGATAATTTCCTAAAGTAACATAGCCTCTCAAAAAAAAGTACAGACATTTTTGTACCGTTCTACAAGAATTTACTAAACTTATTTTGCTACAATGAGATCAACAATCCTAGAGCTCTGATATCAACTCTTTCATAATTCAAACTCATCGCGATTGGCACCCACGTGATTTCTTCGGTGGGAGAACCATTTAACCTCAACCATTCTACTAAGCAAATTTTAAGAAGGGAAAAGTAATTCCATAATAACCAATATCTCAATGGGTTCTAATAATTAAACAAGTGCAAAATCATACTAGATTGTCAAATTACCCCCAAGAACTAAAAGTCATTATACCAAAAACTTCCAATAATATTAAACTATGGGTTCAACCCAGAAAAATAGAATAGGAATATGTCTATGTCCATAAAAAGTGGACAAGATCTAAGTGTAAGATGACTCATGGCTGCATAAAAGATGTAGCTCAACCTTGACATGAAGCGAGTCACAAACTAAAACTGATATGTTAACGTAGCTAGTGGAAGATGCTCTGCACTCAATAAAAAGAAGACTACATGTAGTATTAATACAAAATTACTATATACGGGTAGGGTCATCGATCAACTCAAAATAATAAATATGTACACATAATTAAAACTTTGTAAGCAAATATAACCATGAAGAACTTAACAATTATACCCTCATTTAATCCTTCCTAATAATACTTAATAAACTGGACAAGTGCAAATCAACCCAACAATTCACCAAGTTAAGACCATGACCAACAATAATAAATTCATTGATGTTGCAATTAATCTTTCAATAGACTTCACCAATTAATTGTAAAAAAAAAACAAATTTATTAATAGCCCAGACCACTCATGGATCCAAATAACAACAATATTATCTACTGGATCCACTCAAGGAACCATCAAACTCACCAGTATTGTGTACACATAAGTCTTGGATTTTATGGTTTTCCATTAGCCATGACCTGCAAGGGACGAGCTCTATCCATGTACTATATTATAATTAACCCTTACCGGTCAATCTTCATAATAGAAACTCATGTCCTAAAAATTATAGTCACAATGTAAACAACATAATCACACTTTCACTTCAAACAAGTTTTTTACACAACACATTATAGATGTTCAACACTTGTATTATCATTAAACAAGTTATCACTTTTAGCATACATTGCACAATTACACAAAGAGACAGTTAACATACACACATGAACTAAATTAAGTTTTTAACAACATTAAACCATCGTCTACCTCAATCAAACCTCGCAATGCTCTAACGAACTTGAGTCTTTCCTTTTCTTATAACCACAATTTTATTGTAGTCTCAAATAAAATACAACATATATAATTGACCTAAATATATCAAGGATTATAATCTAATCTCAATATCCCAAGGCCAAATCCATGATCATTCTCGTATTTTAGGACTTTTTTTACTTTAATTCTATCATTTTCATGATTTAAACGATGCATGCAACTGTAATTGATCAGTCTTTAACAAAAACCCAAGGTTTTAACCCTATTTTTACTAAATTACACCAGAATTTACACCTAGTCAAGTCAAGTCCTTCCCCCATACTCAAAATCTAGCGATTCTAAGACTAATTCCTTGAAAAACTAGTTAAAAGAATGAAATTACTTACCACAACGAAGGATTTTGATGGAAAATCAACTGATAATGCCCTATATTTTCTCTTGATGATATTGAAAGTAGAGGATAAAAAAATATTTTGTCTACTTTCTGTATTAAAAAATATTTGCCTTGTTATAGTGAGATGATTCCCACTATAGCGGCATCGCTATAGAAGAATTTATCCAATATAGCCGGATTGACTTACTCTGACTCTCGCTATTGTGGAAATTTTTTCTATAGAGGGCTAGTGGTAGCGAGATGATACCTGCTATAGTGGCCTAGGTAGAGGTAGAATGTGCGACCACACTAGAAATTTGCTCATTTTACAATACATTTCTAAATATTGACATTTCAAACTAATCCCTTTACGTCAATCACAATATCTGAAGTTCTACAAACACAATTCATTTTCAAAAGTTTCTTCGAACTCCTTAACATCAACGATCATAATATGGTGTTAAATAATATAATCGCTAATCCATACATTAACAGATTATTCTAGAACATATTACACATAAATTTTATCCAAGACTAGCCTAGCCTAAAATCACAATCTCTTTACTTGGAAAAAATCTTAATTTAAATTTTGGCAAGACTATACTATAATACTACAGAGAGGATCATTACAGAAGGACAAGGTTCTTGCAAATTACTTGCATTTGGGCTTGTGTTTGAGGTAGATTATGATTTTTATTATAGTTGTAGATTTGATTTAGACTTCATGCCCATTTGGAAGTTGAGTATTGTGAATTATCCTTTGGGCATACTTGTGATGGGTGTACTATGATACATCTTGATGTGATATTAATTGTATTTTATGATATTATGATATTCAGAGGGTTGGGTACCACACTGGTACAAATTACTTGTTTGTTATTGCCAAAACATCATGTATCACATTGATATGGCACATGGACGAAGTTGATCCCTTGCAAGTTATGACTATAGGAAAAACATAAGTCTTCTTAATATTTATGTACAAATTTAATTTAGCATTTGATATGCTTTTTTACATATATTGGACTAGTGACTTGTTCATGTAACATGCATAATATGTTGTGATAATCAAGGTAGCATTGGACTACTCTTATGAGATGGTTAACTGTATTGATGAATAGGTGTTGATCACACACTTGTGTATTATATATGGGTGTAGATATTCCTTTTGATGAATATTATACTTGTGAATTCTGAAGTAGTGGTTGGGGTAGGATTATGATCTGCTTAAGGATATTAGTTGATTTTAAGTGCCCTAGTTATGGAGGTTGTTGGTTGATTTGAGATTAATTGTTATATGTTGACTGCTAAGTTACTTATGTTTAATTTATGTTTATGTGTGGGTTCGAGTTAAGTCAGCTAATAATAACTACTTGTACACATTATTTTTACTGATATTACACTATGTCTTCTTTTGTTGAGTCACCTCTAGCATGTGACCAGTGACTTCTGATCAAGAGTGAGCATTCATCTTCAGGTTGTCATGGATCATCTCATTTGATCATGTCTTTTTTTTTGGAAAATGATACTCCATTATTATTATAAATTCTTAGACATTATTTTTGGATAGAAGTTCTTATACAATGACTTTCGAATCCTTGAAAGTTGTAATAGTTTGGTTGATATTTTTCCGCATTTCTATTTATTGAATTTCTTAAGATAATTATTATTAAAGTTGGTTTTATGATATTCTGTCTTAAAAATAACTCAGTATTCAGGTTTAGGTTTGAATTAGATGGTTCTCTCAATGGAGGATAGTACGGGTTTCACTCATGGCCATTTGGGTGTGATATACCTTATTATTTTAGGCTAAAAAGAGAAAGTGTATCTTTTACTCCAATTCATTCCTCAATTAAGTCCCTTAACTTTTCTTTCATGTTTATCTTGAAGAGTTTTCCCCTTTTTCATTCCCCTACCTTTATCCATACTCATCCATCATTATATTAGAAATTCATTTATTATCATGCAATATTAGCTGCAATATTTCAGATATACATAGCTTAAATCTAAAGTAGCTGGCATGTAAAGATACATATAGCTTAAATATTTCGGATATATAGCTTAAAATTTTGAGATACACACAGCTTAAATATTTCCTATATACAAAGCTTAAATATTTCAAATACACATATTTTAAAAATTTCAAATACACAGAGCAAAAAATATTTCAGATGCTCAGCTATTAAAATATTTCATATATAAAGAAATAAAATATTTCAGATATACATATCTTAATACATTTAAGATAGACATAGCTAAAAGTACTTAAGATACACAGAGGTAAAACTATTTTAGATATACGGAATTTAAATATTTCAGATACACAAAGATTAAAATATTTCAGATACACAGAGCTTAAATATTTGAAATATGCAAAGCTTTAAATATTTCAGATACAACAACAATAACATACCTAGTGTATTTTCACAAAGTGGGGTTTGGGGAGGGTAAAGTGTACGCAATCCATACCACTAACTCAGATGAAGTAGAGAGGCAGTTTTTGATGGCCCCTGGCTCAGGAGAGATAATAATACAACAAACAAAAAACATAAAATCAAACAACAAAACTAGGATAACGCACCGCTAGATAATAAAGAAAACAAGATACCCACAAAGTAATACAATAAACTATCTATCCGAAATCAAAGACAACACTGAAACACCACTAACAATTAACTACATGCGTAGATACAAATAAAAGCACTATTTTCTACTATTACAGATGAACTCCTACCCACTAACCCTCTACCCTAATCTGAATCCTCCACATCTTCCTATCAAGGATGATGACCTTTGTAAGCTATAACTTCTCCATATCCTACCTAATCACTTCCCTTCAATATTTCTTCGGCCTACCTCTCCCCCACATAAAACCATTCATAGCCAACTGATGATAGGCGGATTTACACGCCTATATCAATATATTTTGCCCATATTTTAGCCTAGTTTTGAGAACAAATTATATATTTCATGCACTTTTGTCCTTTTTCCTGTAAATGAGCTAACGAACATGATTAGTAAAGTTTCAGGTATAAATGATGCAGAATTCAGCATTTTATGGCTTACTTGACGCAAAAGAAAGATCACGAAGGAAGGGAAGGGAGTTTACACGCCTAAGGACCAAAACTGCTGCATGGAAAATCTGTCCCGGGCTAAAACAGCAATTCTGAAGACTTTGGGGACTTACAGACACAAAGCTGGATTTTGACAATGATACATTAACCTAGTACAATTAGGTTATGTATTTCATTATTTTATGTGGATTATGATAATGTTACCTTAACCTAGTACATTTGGGTTAAGGATTTCATTAGTTTAGTAGGATTTGGTTATTTATTTCATTAGCTTAGTAGGATTAGGATATGGGTATTATAAATACCCTATCATGCTAGAGATTTGAAAACATCTTCAAACATCTTCTTACATCTTCAAACATCTTCTTACATCTTCTAACATCTTCTAACATCTTCTTACATCTTCTAACATCTTCTAACATCTTCTTAACTTCTCATCTTACAATTCAATTTTTCTTCTTCTACTCTTCTATTCTTAAATTCCACAACAAGAGAATCGTTACTTTGCCTAGGAAATCACGCCTCACGCCTATCACTTGATCTACACGCCATTACTCAATATCGTGATATAATAACAATGTCAATCGTGATTTCCTTCGCATTCATGGGTAACTAAACTTCTCTGTTGGGGTTATGGAAGCCGAATGAGTTACTATCTATTGTTGTGAGTTTGTGAGTTCGAGGCACGTATATTTCTTATATCATTATTCTCTTCATCTTAATCTACATTCTTTGCGGTTGCAAACGCAAGAATACGCCAGTCTAATATTTAACTTGTTCGAGAGAAAAGTTATTTGTCTGGAAAAGAGATAATGTCAAGGTAGTAGGATACCCTTTCCTATTAAAAAGCTAGTGCCGTAACTGGACTAACCTCTTGGAGAATTCGTACCGTTAGATACGCTTTAAGCTCGAGAGAGTTAAAGTGAAATAGTCCTTGTTTAGGTTGAGAGACGCTTGGATTTACCATCGACTACAATCCTCTATAAGCAATTGCATGACAGAATTCTACACACTCATAGCCAATAGAGACGTATACCTCAGAAGGTGGACATAACCCCAACGCTTCAATTCTCATTGTTTACAACCAACGTAACAATCTCTCTCTTTTTACTTTATTATTTTCAGCTTTTGTTTACATTACTTGCAAAACAAGAATCCCCCCTTCTTACGAGACTTGCACCAAAAGTTTAGTAATTTTACTTACTTGTTGGCCAAGCTATTCCCTGTGGGATCGACACCCAACCCAGGTTGGGTTCTATATTTTCTAACGACCGCTTTACACTCAAACGAGAGCTGTAGATTGAGCGTTATCAAAAATTGGCGCCGTTGCCGGGGAATACAAGTGTCAATTAAGTTCGTAATAATTACTAGACCCTTTGGTCGAAGACTCTCGTACTTTTACTTTTAGTTTTTGTTTTTGTTTACTGCAGGTTTTTGTTCAGTGCATCAATGGATGCACAACGTGAAATACCGTTCGATGATGATGATGATGATCTTGATGGTGCCGGAGCCACTGGAGCTATAATTCCACCACCATTAGCGCCCGGAGCCAAGTTCAACATCACAAGCACCATGATTCAGTTATTGCAACTCAAGGGATTGTTTGGTGGACTAGCAGGCGATGATCCGAATATGCATCTCATCAACTTTATTTCTACATGCAAGTCTTTTGACAATCCTGGTGTTGGTCAGAATGCAATTCGATTACGTCTATTTCCATTGTCTCTGTCTGGGGAGGCAACACTATGGTTGAATGGGCTGACTCCTGATTCAATTACAAATTGGAGGCAATTGAGAGACGTTTTCCTAGAAAGATTCTTTCCGCCTTCCAAAAGGGCACAATTGAGAGATGAAATCAGCAACTTTCGTCAGCTTCCGACTGAAGCTCTTCATGAAACATGGGAAAGGTTCAAGACTAAGCTAGCGAGATGCCCAAACCATCACATGACTAATGTTCACCTCATGGAGATATTGTATAGAGCCTTGAATTCAATAACTAAGCCAGTGGTGGATAACGCAGCTGGAGGATCATTTATGGACCTCACCTTTGGTCAAGCAAGCAATATGCTAGATCGCATGACGAAACAAAGAAGAGCTTGGCATACCAGGGATTCCGAGGTAGCAAGCCCCACTTTATCTATAGGCATGACTGCAGACCAAAGAAGAAGACAAGAAGAACGTGATCAAGATATGACGCACATGAAAACACAGATGGATCTTCTTACAAAGCATTTATTATCAGGGAAGACCGAAAAAGTGAAAGCTGTGGCGCTAAAAGGAAGAGACGAATCTGATTCGGAAGAAGAAGCCAACTACTTGAATAATCAGGGGGGTTTCCGAGGCAATACCCAAGGAAACCAAGGTCGGAACTATTATGGTAAATCTGGAAACATGGACCAAGGTAGTTGGAAGAACAAGAATTAAAAGAGTGGTTTGTACGTTCCCCCTGGTAAACGTGATACCACCACATCTAATTCTGGAAGTATGGAAGACATGATGGCTAAATTATTGAAAGGAGTGGAAGCAACGAGCGCGGGAGTTACTGAGGTAATTAATGATTTGTCCTCCATGAAACAACTAGTTGATTCTCATTCCACTTCAATCAAGCAAATAGAGCAGCAATTGAGCCAACTTTCAGCAGCACTCAATCAAAGGAAGGCTGGCACTTTACCTAGCGATACTGTGCAAAACCCAAGGAATGATGGGTCATGCATGGCCATCACTACCCGAAGTGGTAAGGTGCTGGAAACTTCAGAAAAAGGCAAGCAAGTGGTTGACGAAGAAGCAGAAATTAATGATAAGGCGAAAGGGGAAGATGCCACAGCAGCCGATCCTAACGTCCTTAACATCACTCCTCACAACGTACAGCCTGGAAAAGCTGAAAAACGGAAGCAAGAGGAGAAGAAAGCCATGGAGAGAACAATTCTATACCCACCACCACCTTTTCCTCAAAGATTGAAGAAGGTGGCGGATGATACAAAGTTCAGCAAATTCATGACCATGTTGAAGCAGCTGACCATTAATGTTCCGTTGGTAGAGGCGCTAGAAAAGATGCCTGGGTACGCTAAATTCATGAAGGACCTGTTGACAAAAAAGCGGGCAGTAAGCTATGAGCCGGCAGATAATATTCATCATTGCAGTGCAATTGCCACAAGGTCCTTAGTACAGAAGAAGGCAGACCCTGGTGCTTTCACTATTCCTTGCACGGTTGGATCTATGAATTTTGCTAAGGCATTGTGCGATCTGGGTGCTAGCATCAATTTGATGCCACTATCCGTCTACAAGAAGTTGGGGTTAGGCGATCCAACACCAACCAATATGAGGCTCGTGATGGCTGATAGGTCGGTAAAACGACCTGTGGGTATCTTGAATGATGTGTTGGTGAAGGTGTCTACCTTCATTTTTCCTGCAAACTTTGTGATTTTGGATTGCGAGGTGGATTCTGAAGTTCCTATAATCTTGGGACGTCCTTTCCTTGCAACAGGAAGTGTGCTTATTGACATGAGAGATAATGAGCTTTTATTTCGAATGAATGACGAAGTGATTCGTTTTGATTTGTGCAAAGCGATGAAGCAGCCAAAAAATATGGATGTGTTCTCTGTAGATGATGTTCATTATGAAGATAAGAAAGCATTATCTGTAGAGAAACAACTTACTGTTGAGCCATTGTCTGCTGCGCTGCTGAAGGTTGAGCATGAGGACGATGAAGATTATGAAGAACTTATGGGTGCTCTAACAGAAATAGAGTCCTATTCCCATACTCCTAAGCGACCGGACCGTGATCTTAAGAATCAACCTTCACCTACAGCGAAGACTTCCCTTGAAGAGCCACCAACACTAGAATCGCAAGAGCTCCCCGATTATCTAAGGTATGTGTTCTTGGAAAGTAGAAATATACTTCCGGAGAGTGCAGATGAATTAAGTAAACAGCACGTAGAATCTCTCATCTCTGCTCTGAAGAGATACAAGAGAGCTATGGGTTGGACTATTGACGATATAATTGGTGACTCTCCGGGGAAATGTATGAGCCATCTCGAAGAAGATCACATGCCCACAGGTAAGCCTCATTGTCGTCTAAATCCATTCAGAAAACGATCCACCATCTATCCCGATGAAGTCTGAGTACTCGAGGTAACTATGTCGTGCCGCGACAATAAATCAAGCGCTAGATGGGAGGCAACCCATCGTTTATCGTTTTATCGTTTTATCGTTTTATCGTTTCTTCTAGTACTTGTTTTGCTTTTGATAAATAAAAATCCAAAAATAAGAGTCGTGCCACGATCAAAACTAAGGCGCTTGATGGGAGGCAACCCATCGTTCTAATCACTTTTAGTGTTTTTGAGCAAATGTAGGTGCAAGAGGTATTCAACGAGGAGATTGATTTCAATTGACGATTTGGACGCATTGTATGGTAAAGTTGGTAAGTTAGGAAGGGTGATGCATAAGGCTATGGATTGAGCCTTTCTCACACCAAAATAGGCTTCGAGGAAGGCTAGGCCTTGGTAAAACTAGGCCACGAACGATGCACAACCTATCCTATAGCCTAAGGTCTCGGAATCTAGTGTGCTATACACTATGCGCCGCCTATTCCTAGGTATGCTTTTGACTATGCGCCGCCTATGCTATGGCATCTGGTCTCAGTATCTCATATGCCATAGACTATGCGGCGCATATGTCTACAAATGCCATAGACTATGTGGCGCATATGTCCCAGTATGCCATAGACAATGCGCCGCATATGTCATTGATATGCCGAGTATTATGCGCCGCATATGTAGGATTTTTGTCCACAAAACCGAGTGTAAATGGGTCATAACCCGACCCATACTCTTCCTATATAAAGGGGACTTAGTTTTATAACACAACCACAATAGAAAATACCCTAAAGGCGCCGCATACTCTTCTAAATCTTCTCAAAATTTTCTTCTTTTGCTCTTCCAATTCACAAAACCATCTCCACAAGTTTCAAGCAAGTAAGTACTCTCTTATTCTTTATTTATTTCTCGTAAGTACTACGTTGCTATGGCTATTATGAATTGCTAAATTATATAAGATTGTTGGTGATGTTCATGTGTTTGGATTGTTGTTGCAAAATCATGTGAGTGAACATATACGTAGGAAAATCTTGACTTGTTTCCGACTTGAATTTGGTTTCAATAGCATTGTTATGATATCTGTGGAATTGCTATGGCCATGAATATTGCTTAAGATTGTTGTTTGGATACTTACATGTTAGACTATCCCGGCCATTGGGATAAGACTTATAGTGCCTACCGACTTAGGAGGTTGTGATTGTTGTAAGAATAACGATTCCATGTGGTAACCCCTATGTAGTAGTGTTGCTATATCTACCATGAAAGTAGTCCAATGGCTGCAAGTAAGTGATGCATTGCTGATTTTCTTGCCGGAATACAATCCTTAAACGTATGTCAACGAAATCTGAGCAATCGACCACTTTCACTTCACTGATTTGTGTCAACAAAACTAAGTGTGGGGTGGTACCCCTACTGCTTGTTTATAGATTTTATCAACTGAGATTGTGCTGCCATTAACACTATTTCTAGTCTCAGGTACAATGGCACCTAAAGCGAGGCAAGGCAAGGAGAAGGCTACCACTTCCCAAAAGGGCAAGAAAAGAGGCCGAAAAGAGCAAGGAGAACCCTCCTCGCTGCAAATACCTCGACTCACTCTTGGAATTAAGTGGGATACTTATGAGGAACTTCTGAGAATGACGACTCTGATGATGATTCTGATGCAAAGGGTATGACCCCCGACATTGAGGACGAGTCCGACTGACCAGGTTCTTCGTATTTATTTTCCACTGAGGACAGTGTCCCGACTAAGTGTGGGGTGGTGGTATTGCATGCTATACTTCTCTACTCGCATCTATGTTTGCTTGCTTTATTTTTGTTTCGTTTTTTTTTCATTTTTTCTAGCTTCGCATGAAATTATTTTGATAGGCAGCATGAGATTATAACAAGAGTATGTGCTACAATTGTGACTATTGAGACGTTTAGGCTCTAGTTGTGACTCATTATGTGATATTGTGTGGTTCAATTCCTTCACTTGTTGGGTCGAGAGTCTATATTACTTCCAAGCAAGTCGACCATGTGCCTTGTGTGTGTGAGATAATCGTATATTCTATGATTGTGGCTGATGCTAGAACTTGCCTGGTATGTATGCAAAGCGAAAATAAGGAGTGTAAGTTTAGGATATGATTTAGGCATTTCTTTGGCAACCCATATTTGTTTACCTTCAGTTTTACCTACCCATGGACATCATCCTAGTTAAACCCTTTTGAGCCTTTAGCCTATTTCTTTGACAACCTTGTATGTAAGCCTAATCCATTTCTTTCAAGACCGTAATTTGATCCAAACTCCTAAGTGCTTTAAAGTCAAAAATTCATGTGACAACATAAGAGGAAATTGGGTGAGTATGATGCTATAAATTGTAATGGTGCTTGAATGTGTTATGAAAAAGAAAGTGCTATCATAAGAGGTATGTTGTGAAAAGAAAAAGGAAAAGAAAGCTGAAAAGCGAGTTGTGCTTAAAATTGAAAAACAAAAGAGGAGAACAAGGGTGGTATAACAAAAGAAAGAAGAAAGGTTGAAAGAAAAAAGTGTCAATGATACAAAGTGATGTATTAAAGCGCTTAGGAACTTAGTCACTATTCCTGGCCAAAATAGTCCTACCCGTCCCTTAGCCTACATTACAACCATCAAAAGACCTACTTGATCCTAAGCTTAGCATTCTGACATTTAGTAGAGTATTACATTAAGGGCAAGCCTATGGTCATCAGTTGCTACATATGAATTCTTTGTGAGAGTGAGAGCAAGGACATTTTGATACCCATGTTTGAAAAATATGCTATATTTGTGAGTGATTATGGGTACTATATGGTGAGACACACATGGTTGATGAGTTTTGGATAGTTGTATATGATTCTATGCACTTTAACGTTTGCATGCGAGTTGATCACCATCACGAGTCTATACTTGAGGTTAAATTGTTTATACTTATAATCGGAAAGCTACTCTTGGTTGATAATCGTTGTGCTTGTCTTAATAAATGTTTTGTGTTGTTGTTGTAAAAACCTTAAGTTGATGCTTAGAAGGACATGATATGTTGTTCGAGGACGAACAAAGCTCTAAGTGTGGGGTGTTGATGATAGGCGGATTTACACGCCTATAACAATATATTTTGCCCATATTTTAGCCTAGTTTTGAGAAAAATTATATATTTCATGCACTTTTAGTCCTTTTTCCTGTAAATGAGCTAACGAACATGATTAGTAAAGTTTCAGGTATAAATGATGCAGAATTCAGCATTTTATGGCTTACTTGACGCAAAAGAAAGCTCACGAAGGAAGGGAAGGGAGTTTACACGCCTAAGGACCAAAACTGCTGCATGGAAAATCTGTCCCGGGCTAAAACAGCAATTCTGAAGACTTTGGGGACTTACAGACACAAAGCTGGATTTTGACAATGATACATTAACCTAGTACAATTAGGTTATGTATTTCATTATTTTATGTGGATTATGATAATGTTACCTTAACCTAGTACATTTGGGTTAAGGATTTCATTAGTCTAGTAGGATTTGGTTATTTATTTCATTAGCTTAGTAGGATTAGGATATGGGTATTATAAATACCCTATCATGCTAGAGATTTGAAAACATCTTCAAACATCTTCTTACATCTTCAAACATCTTCTTACATCTTCTAACATCTTCTAACATCTTCTTAACTTCTCATCTTACAATTCAATTTTTCTTCTTCTACTCTTCTATTCTTAAATTCCACAACAAGAGAATCGTTACTTTGCCTAGGAAATCACGCCTCACGCCTATCACTTGATCTACACGCCATTACTCAATATCGTGATATAATAACAATGTCAATCGTGATTTTCTTCGCATTCATGGGTAACTAAACTTCTTTGTTGGGGTTATGGAAGCCGAATGAGTTACTATCTATTGCTGTGAGTTTGTGAGTTCGAGGCACGTATATTGCTTATATCATTATTCTCTTCATCTTAATCTACATTCTTTGCGGTTGCAAACGCAAGAATACGCCAGTCTAACATTTAACTTGTTCGAGAGAAAAGTTATTTGTCTGGAAAAGAGATAATGTCAAGGTAGTAGGACACCCTTTCCTATTAAAAAGCTAGTGACGTAACTGGACTAACCTCTTGGAGAATTCGTACCGTTAGATACGCTTTAATCTCGAGAGAGTTAAAGTGAAATAGTCCTTGTTTAGGTCGAGAGACGCTTGGATTTACCATCGACTACAATCCTCTATAAGCAATTGCATGACAGAATTCTACACACTCATAGCCAATAGAGACGTATACCTCAGAAGGTGGACATAACCCCAACGCTTCAATTCTCATTGTTTACAACCAACGTAACAATCTCTCTCTTTTTACTTTATTATTTTCAGCTTTTGTTTACATTACTTGCAAAAAAAGAATCCCCCCTTCTTACGAGACTTGCACCAAAAGTTTAGTAATTTTACTTACTTGTTGGCCAAGCTATTCCCTGTGGGATCGACACCCAACCCAGGTTGGGTTCTATATTTGCTAATGACCGCTTTACACTCAAACGAGAGCTGTAGATTGAGCGTTATCACCAACCTCTCACACCTATAAACTGGAGCATTCGTGCACCTCCTCATCATGTGCCAGAACCATCACAACCTCACTTCCGACATCTTGTCCTCCACCAAAGTCACTTTCAGTTTCTCTCAAATAATCTCATTTGTAACTATACTTATCCTAGTAAGTTCACACATCTATCGCAACATCCTCATCTCTACCACCTTTAACTTTTAGATGTGAGAGTTCTTAATTGGCCAACACTCTGCTCTATACAATATAGTCGATCAGACGACCACTTTGTAGAACTTATCTTTAAGCTTGGAAGGAACCTTCTTATCACACAAGACCCTTGAAGTGAGCTCCCTTTCAACTACCCTGCACCAATACGGTGTATGACATCCTCATCAATCTTTTCATTATCCTAAATCATAGATCTAAGATACTTGAAACTCTCCTTTTTATGAATGGAATGAGAATCCAGCTTTACTTGCACGTCAGCCTCATGTGATAAATCACTAAACTTACATTTTAAGTACTCCATCTTGGTCCCGCTAAACCTAAATCCTTTAGACTCAAGGGTCTATCTTTAAACCTCCAACTTATCATTAACATCTCCTTAATTCTTATCAATCAGTGTGACATCATCAGCAAATAACATACACTAAGGCACCTCCTCTTGAATACATCGTATCAAAACATCCATCACTAAGGTAAATAAAAATAAGCTAAGAGTTGATCCTTGGTGCAATCCTGTCAAAATAGGAAAGTGCTCTAAATCTCCTCCTACCATCCTCACATGAGTCTTCATTTGTACATCTCCTAAATTGACCTAGTGTATACCATGGGCATACCTCTAGCCTCCAAGCACCTCCGCAGAATCTCCCTAAGGACTTTGTCATACATCTTCTCAAGATCAATAAACACCATGTGAAAGTCCTTTTTCCTCTCCTTAAACTTCTCCACTAATATCTCATGAGGTGAATAGTCTTAGTAGTGTAGCGACCTAACATAAAACCGAATTGATTCTCAAAAATAGTCATGATCCTCTTCAACCTCAGCTCTACCACCCTTTCTCAAACCTTCATAGTATGACTTAACAACTTGATACCCCTATAGTTGTTGCAACTCTGAATATCTCCCGAGCTCTTATATAATGGAATCATCATACTCTATCTTCAAACTTCGGATGTCTTCTCCACCTTAAAAATGATGTTAAATAACCTTGTTAGCCATTCTAAACCTTCTCCGCCAGTGCTCTTCAAAAAATCTAGCAGAATCTCATCTGGTCCAGTCGCCCTACCCCTACACATCCTATGAATAGCCATCTTAACCTTCTCATCCTTAATACACCTATAATAACCATAGTTGCGACACCTCTGAGTTCTCCAAGTCCCCAAGCACGAAACCTTTATCCCACTCATTAATCAAAACTCTATGAAAATAGAACTGCCACCTCTTCCTAATGTGGGCATCTTCAACCAACACTTTGCAATCCTCTCTCTTGATATACTTTACTTGGTCAAGGTCATGATACCTTTACTTCCTGGACTTGGAAATCCTATACAACTTCTTATCCTTATTTTTCCCCTTTAAAGACGTATACAAGATCTAAAAAGTGTTCGGAAAAAATACTACAATATTTAGATGGAATTAAAATTTATAATTGCAATAAAATAGTTACAATTACTGTGTCGTGGCAAGCCACACCTTGAAAGCGATTTTGGCTCGAATCCAGTGCAAATCCTTCTAGTCGGTCGCTCTACGAGGTTCTAAAGCTACTTCCAAACACGTGCACTCATGGATAAGAGTTTGGAGGTTGCTCAAAACTATTGCCCAAAAATAGAGAAGTTAGGAAGAAAGGAGAAATATATTTTTCTTTCACTTTGTTGGTTTTCCTTTTGTTCACAAATAGAGTGGTTTATATAGGTGAGGAACAAAGAATGTTATAAGTGTGAGTTAATGGTGAATTGAATGACTTAACTCATCAGTTGAACAAGAATTATCTAACCAAATGAATTCATCCGTTTAAGAAGAATTGAAAGAACACAGTTACAAAAGAATTAAGAAGTTACATTTTCGTACAATATATTTTGTAAACATTTTTTATAACAACATATTTGAAATTCTCTTTTTGGATAAGCTTAAATAAGCATTACACTTTGACTTTGTATGCTAACCGTTTAGTAAAAATGCTTCAATCCCCCACAAATGACAAAAAAATGGGAACACTTTCGAGAAAATAAAAGAAACATATACTTAAGTGTCAATATCATTCAATTTTAATTGACATGTAGTGATATGAGGCAACAAAAAATATCCAAAAAGTGATTACTCTTGAACAAGTTGGATATAAGTTGAGACTCTCATAACACATACCATATCATTGTTTTAAAGCAACATCCGTGATACTATAAAGTATTTTTATGGTCATGCACACAAACCTTAGGTCTCATACATGCTCTATAAAGATGACTCAAGTCTTTCATCAAAGGTGACCAACCCTTTACACTCACACAGGTGATCCATCAAATCTATCTCATAGGTTACCTTAAGTCTATGGATCATTAAGAGCAAACTTAAGCTCAACCTTATAATACACTACCTTGCTCCATAGGGATAGGATATGTAGTGTTTATTGAAGGCCTATGTGGCTTCATTTGACTACAAATAGGCATCTATCATATTATCTCAATCCATGGGCTTTATCCCTATCCCCTCGACGATTCAAGGAATATTTTTCTTGTCAAACTCTTGGTCATAGGATCCATCAAATTTCTTTCGGACCTTATATATTCCAAGAAAATAGCACCATGTTTCAACAGTTATTTAATTGCACCATATTTGATGCAAATATGTCTCTTTTTCCATTATATACACTATTTTTAGCAATCTCAATTTCCAAATGTCAGTCACAATGTAAGTAAACCGGTGACACTTGTCTTCCCTATAATAGCACATCTGCCAAAAGGTTTCTCAATCACTTAGCTTCTTGAACTGAAGAGCAATGAATTTTGATTCCATGGCAGAACGTGCTATACAATTTTGCTTTGAAGACTTTCATGAAATAGCACATACACCGAAAGTAAACACAAAGCCACTAATGGAGCTAACTTCATCATTGTCAGTAACCTACTTTGCATCACAAAAACGTTCTAAAGCAACAGAAAATTTATTAAAATGCAAACACTAATTAATAGTACCTCTCAGATATCTTAACAAACGCTGAAGAGCATTTTAATGTTTACTACTGGGACTATAAGTATATCTACTTAATCTATAAACAACATAAGCTATACCATATTGAGTATAGTTAATGAGAAACATTACACTCTCTTATTATTTTAGCATATTCAATTTGAGAAACACATAACTCTTTATTCCTTTTCAAGTGTATGCTAGGATCATAAGGAATTCTCACAGAAACTACATGAAAACAGTTAAATCTTTTCAACATCTTTTCAATACAAATGAGACTGACATAAAGAGAAACCATTAACAATTCTTTTGATTTTAATCCCTAAAATCACATCATCTTCTCCAAGATCTTTCATTTCAAATTTAGAAAATAAAAATTTCTTAATCTCATTTACAACATTCACATTAGGGTCAACGATTAACATGTCATCCATATATAAACATATAATCACGCAATATGATCATATTATTTTAGAATAAACACAGATATAAGATGAATTAACAACAAAGCCATTATCCATTAATTTGAAATTAAATTTTTCATACCACTACTTAGGTTCCTGCTTAAGTTTATATAAGGACTTTCTCAATTTGCATACTTTATCCTATTGTGCTAGGACCACAAAACTCTCAGGTTAAGTCATATAGATCTTTTCCTCTAAATCACCATTTAAAAATATAGTTTTGACATCCATTTGATGTAACACTAAACTATGAATACTGGTTAGAGAAATAACAGTCTTAATGGTCTCTATTTTAGTTACAGGAGAATAACTATCAAAAAAAATCAACACCTTTCTTTTGGTTAAAACCTCTAATCACAAATATAGCCTGATATTTATCAATTTTACCATCATGCCTCAATTTTTTATTAAATATCCACTTTCTACTTATGGGTTTACAACCTTTAGGCAAATCATACAAGTCCTAAGTGTGATTAGAGACTATAAAGTCTAATTCACTTTTAATAGCTTCTTTCCAAAACGTCGCATGTATTGAACTCATTACTTCATCATAAGTTTTAGGGTCTTCTTCTATTAAGAAGATAGACACTAATTCATTATTTAATGTATTGATATCAAAATCTTCAGTTAAGAAGGTGGTGATAACATCAGGACCAAAACTAGTCTCAGTTCTACGTTTTTTACTGCTGCTAAGTTCATTTTCATGCTCATTAGCAATAATATCAGATGCAGGCATAACATGAGAGTTAACGTACATAGATATAGAATCATTATTTTGCACATCACTAGGCACATTATTCGAAGGAAAAATATGCTCAAAAAATTCTGCATCTCTAGATTCATAAATAGAATAATTATTTAATGACATAAATCTATATGCAACACTATTTTGATCATAACCAATAAAGGTAGTGTCAAAAGTCTTAGATCCTACATTTACCCATTTAAAATTAGGTAGACCGACCTTAGCCAAATAGCCCCACACTTTCAGAAATTTCAAGTTAGGAGCAAACCCTTTCCACAACTCATATGAGGTCTTGTCTAACTTCTTATGAGAGATTTTATTAAGAATATAGTATGCAGACAAGGTAGCTTTGTTAAAAGCATAAAAGCCATTATTTTCTTAAGAGTTCTACTCATTCGTTCTACTGCATCATTTTCTTGGGGAGTATAGACAGCACTAAACTCATGGATAATGCTATTTTTCTCACAAAAATCTTCTAGAGTTTTAATACTATGTTCACCACCCCTATCAGATCTAAATCTCATGATTTTCCTGTCTAATTGACTTTCTACTTCTGTTTTGAATTTTAAAAATATGTTTTCAGCCTTATCTTTAGACTTAAGGAGATATACCTTAGTGTACCAAGAATAGTCATCAACAAAAGTAATATAATACTTATTTTCACCTTTGCTAATAGTGTTCTTGAAATCCGCTAAGTCTGAATGTAATAGTTCAAGCAATTCGATTTTTCTACTAGTAACATATTTAAAAGGTTTCTTGGCATGCTTTGCTTCTACACACAGAGGAAATTTAGAAATATATTTAATATTAACTGCAAAAATTAATTTTATTTTTTAAGTTTTTTAATAGAAGTAATACTAACATGACCTAGTCTACCATGCCACAAATTAATAGACTCAGCCATATAAGCAGAATTAAAAATACTTGCATTGTTGACAATCTCTTGAACAATGTTCAGTACAAATAAGTCCTCACTAAGTTACCCCTTCCCAACAAAGTATCTTTCATAAAAAATAATGATTTTATCAGCTTCAAAATTAAGTTTAAGGTCTACTTTGTTGAGAAATGCTCCAGAAATTAAGTTTCTATGAAGTGAGAAAACATATAGAACATTATTCAAGGCTAATATTTTTTCAGAAGTTAATTTAAGTAAAATCTTCCTTTACCCATAACTCTAGAAGTAGTGGATTTACCCATGTAGACACACTCGCCATCATTGGACTCCTCAAAGTCATGGAATCACTCTTTGATAGGCAAAAATGTCTTGAAGTGCCTGTGTCCAATACCTAATAAGTCCTGTTAGCAATCAGATTTTCCTCAATAATTACTGCAGAAATTAATTCATCACTCTCAGTAAAATGATCTTGGATATCATCTTTTCCTCCCTTCTTTGAATTTTGTCCTTTACTTAGATAGCACTAGATAGCCTTGTGCCCAAGTTTTTCACAGACAAAACAAGGTCCCTTTGATTTTTAATTTGACTCTGACTTGTTGAAATGATTTTTATTCTTCACTTGTTTCTTATTTTGGACATTTTTTTATTTGTTGTCATACCTGTCTTTTGCAATAGTACCAAAAGATTTCACAAGGTTACCCTTAGAAGAATTAAGAGAAAGAGATCCATCTTATCTTTGAGATGGTTTGCCTCCTCAGTCCTCATGTGACTGGTAAGTTCTTGGAGAGTTAAAATATTTTTCTTATGTTTCAATTGATTTCTGTAATCACTCCAGGATGGTGGAAACTTTTCAAGTAGAACATTAGCTGAAGAATCTCATATATCTTCTTACCCTCATTGAGAACATCAGTAGTCAAATTTTCATATTCGTGAACTTGTTTCATGATTGATTTATCGTCAATCATTTGGAATTTATTACACTAATTGATAATATATTTTTTCTTTCCTGCATTATCAGCACCATATTACTTTTCTAACCTGTTCTATATTTTCTTAGCAGATTTATAAGTAACAAATAAATCAAACAAATGATTAGTCATATAGTTCAACAAATGTCCTCTAATTATTTTCTTAGCTTTTTCAAAAAAATTTGGTGCAACATCATCAACCATAACAGTGTTACATCCATCAATAGGAGATTCATTAAATAAAACATAGTCAACTTCTAATTATTCAAAGAAAATTAAAAAAAAATTGTGACCAATGATTAAAATTATTTTCATCCAATGACTCAAGTTTTGACAAATTAGAAAAGTTTTATTCAAAGAAATAGTCATTTATCAATATTGTATGTAAGTAAAATCGTTTTCAAATTGTTGGGAAAAAATACTACAATATTGATATGAAACTGAAATTTATAATTATAATACAATAGTCACAAGTACTGTGTCATAGAAAGCCACTGCCTTGTAAGCGATTTTGGTCCGACTTCGATATAAATTCTTCTAATCGGTCTCTCTCCAAAGTTTCACATATACTTTCAAAATACGTGCACTCGTGACTGAAAGTTTGGAGGTTGCTCAAAAATATTGCCCAAAAATAGAGAATTTAGGAAGAAGGGAGGAATATATTTTTCTTTCAATTTGTTGGTGTTCCTTTTGTTCACAAATAGAGTATTTTATATAGGTGTGGAACAAAGAATGTTACAAAAGTGAGTTAATGGTGAATTTAATGAATTAACTCATTAGTTAAATAAGAATTACCTCATCAAATGAATTCATTTGTTCAAGAAGAATTCAAAGGACGCAGTTACAAAAGAATTAAGAAGTTACATTTTCTTACAATGTATTTTGTAAATATTTTTTATAACGTATTTGGACTTCTCTTTTTTATTAAGCTTAAAGAAGCTTTAAACTTTGACTTTGCACTCTAACCATTTAATAAAAATGCTTTTAGAAAGTTGTTGTCTTAGCCACCGTAATCGCTAACTTACCATCTCTCCTAGCTAACTTAAATATTTCAGATATGCAAAGCTTAATATAGAAAGTAGTTGACATATAAAGATACATGATTATACAAGTTATACAATGCGAAATTCTCTTATAAAACAAAAAAAACTGATCAAACTGTTGTAGAAAGATTTAAAATTGAAGTAACATTTTGAATTCAGTGATGAATGATTTATTGAATAAATTTGAAAACTCTATTTCTTTTTCTTTCTTTTTTTCTTGAGGGGAGTGGGAGGGGGGACGGGGCGGTTGAAATACATTTTTTTCTTAAAAATTTGTTACTCTCTTGATTTCAGTATTATTTAATGTTTGTTAGATGAAGAATTTTTTTTCCTTATTTAGCTCCGAGTGTATTTAAGATTAACATATCTTGCCTAAAAATTAGACATTTTCTATAATTTCTAAAACTATGGTGTTGCCTAATAACACTGTTTGGATGGTGGTTTGTTATGGTTTCATAATATATGGTACTGTATGGTATGGTATTGTACTGTACAATATAATGTTTGGATGGACTGTGTTATTTACTATTGTTTAATAACAGTTTTATTGTTTGATTTGTCGGTATTGTATTGTATCATAACTGGTAAGTTTACTAAAATGCCCTTAATTATTATAAATACTAAATTTATCAATAAATGTTAATAAAATAATTTTCTTCTTGCTAATCTGTCCCAAATTATGTCATGAAATATATTAAGTTGTTAAATTCATGTAACTTTTAACAAAATCAATACAAGAGTAGATCAAAATAAATGCAATCAGATTCATTTTTATAGTAATAAATTTTATTTACTTTTGGTGTTTCGAAACGTGACCACCAACGATAAGTACAAAGTTTGAATGCATCTTTTGTGTATGCTACGGGTGTGTTTAGTATGGAATACAAAAAAAATTAGGAAAATAAATTATTTCTTACTTATTTTCTTGTGTGTTGTTACGCAAATAGAAAAATATTTTTTAAGAATATTTGTATATATTTCATACAAAATAATGAGAACGAATAGGATAAGGAGCGTGGGGTAAAAAATAAATTATGATTTTTTTATTAAAAAATATATGTGGGGGTAGGGTAGTGGAGTGGAGTATCGAAAGTAGGGGTAGGGGTGAGGTAAGAAATTTTTTTAAAATTTTTTAAACTATAAATTAAATTATTTTTTTCTGTGGATGGGTGCATGGGGTGGGGGGCTGGTAGAAAGTGGTGGTGGGGTAAGAATTTTTTAAAAAAAAAAATTTGAAAATTAAAAAAATTAGTTCGGGAGAGGGACTGGTAAGTGGGGGGGGAGGGGGGGAGGGGGGGGAGGGTTGAGGTCAGGATAAGAAAAAAGTTTAATTTTTTTTTAAAAAAATAAAAAATAATTTTATTTTGGGCGGAAGGGGGAAGGGAGAGGAAAGGGGTGGCTCGTGGGGTGGGGGGTAGGCGGTGGAGTTAAATAATATAGAATAAAGGATGAAACAAGATTATATAATATTAAATAAGGGCATAATTGAAAAAAATAAACAAACCATGGGATATCACCAAATTAGTGGTTACATAAAGTGAGGGTTGTCATGGTTAGCAAACCATGAAATTAAATCATATCATACCATATATTTTAAGAAACAATCAAAACAAACATAGTTACCTTAATAACCATACCATATCATACCATGAAAAATCATCATCCAAACAGTGTGTAAGAACCAGGTGCTAAACATCTTATTTTTATGTAGTTTATTCTAAAAATTTGGCCTAATTTGAGCATTCAAATTCCAGATGTTTAATACCTGTATGCTACTCCCTTATTTGTCATACTAGTGAATTTGTTTGTGTTTCACGCGATTATAAAAATGATAAAATACTATTTGATTGAACTGATTTATAGATAAAAATTATGAAAATAAAAAAATCATACAAAATACAACATAAAGAAAAATCACAGAGATAACAGAAAAAAAAAAACAAATAATGCAACATTATTTTTACTACATTGATCACTAAAAAGAGAAGCAAAAAAATACGAAATCAATTCATAATCTTTTGAGCCCTCGTCGATATCCATTCTCACAAGTCGATCACCATTCAATAGATTTCATCTTATTCTTCAAGTTAAATTAAAATATGAATATAAAAAGCGCATAAAACATAACAACTTAAAAAAAACTAATGTAATCAATCATTTCTATAAATTCTTACAATGCTTCTAATTTGTAGGACTATAACATAAAACACCAAATTATGACACTATATGATTGTTAATTATTATGTGTGTTTAAAAAACAATGAGATCATTCATACATAAAAGATGAAAAGAATGATTTTGAGAATAATTTTTTTCTTGCCTTTATGTTGTGTTTATTTTGTTTTCACAATTTAGTTAGGAGGCTATATTGATAGAGAAGAGAAAATATAATCTTGAATGAAATATTTTATGAAAGGAAACATGAATTTATATAGGAAAAAATGGAGGGGAAAGGCTGAACAAAAAGGAAAAAAAAGAAAGAAAACAATTGAAAATTTCGTTCAAAGAAGAAAAAGGAAAAAAACTCATGCAGTGGAAAAATTGTTCTCTAATATCTATATTTTATATTGATCCATGTTTGTGAGTTACTTTGAGCAATTAGAATTTAAAAATTTAAATTGTAATTATTATAAAATTGGTATTGAGTGTTATTGAATTCACAAGTCTTTTCACTTGTCCACTATTAAGCACAATAATTAAGAGGTAATTAAGTAGAGAATGAGATTTTTTTTATAATTATGAGATATAATTAGATTGGTAAATATGATGGATTTTTTTATAATAATTAAAAAATTGATCAATGAAAATAATGAAGGAAAAAAATCAAAAAAAGGAGAAAAAATAAAAAGGAAAATGAAGGCCTCTAAGACATGCCACATAGGATAGGCAAACATTCTCCTTTATATATATATATATATATTGATTTTGGAACCATTCAAAAATTAGTAATTATGTCAAACTATACTTTTAATTAAAAGTATATTTCTTTTTAATAGTATTTAATTTTAAAAATGTATATGTAATAAATGGGAATAACTAAATAAATTATCTTACATTTATTGTTTTTATTGGTAAAATGAAAAAAGAACTGGATTGATAGTTTTTTTTGGTAGAAGAACTGGACTGATAGTTAAAAATTAAAATGAAACAATGAGTACCAATAGTATTCTCTCTCCATTTTATAGTATTTGATTTTTGCTGATTTTACGCAATTATTAAGAAAGCTTTAATCAGAAGCATATTTTATAAAAATTAACCTTAATACTTTCTCAGTTATATTTTATTTGATTTCATAACTAAAAATAGTTGTTTCGATTTAGTTGTCTAATCTATGAAATCAAGAGAAGTTTTTTATTCCTATTTCCTTTCAATACTATTCCTATAATTTTAGGACAACATAAATTATTAGTAATCAAATTTAATTTTTTAAAGCATAATTAATAAAGTTACTTTCTCCATCTATTTTTACCTGTCCACTATTGACTTGATACATACTTTAGAAAATAATAAACAATAGGACTAATTTTATATCACTCTTTGAGTATAATAATTTAATGATTTGAAAAATGCATCGGATAATGAATACTTCCTCCCTTTCAAAATAATTAGCATGTTTAGATTTTGCACTAACTCTTAAGAAAAAATGATCAGGAGTGTGCTTTGATTAATATATCTTTTATTAATTATTTAATCTCTGTCTATTTACACGTCTCTTGATTCTAGAATAATTAATATTAAGGGCAACAACAATAACAACATGCCCAGTATATTTTCACATAGTAAGGTCAGAAGAGAGTAGAATGCATGCAGTCCATACCACTGTCTCAGAGGTGAGGTAGAGAGGTTGTTTCTGATAGACCCCCGAATCGAGATCAAACAACGTATGAAAAGACATAATATAAGAATAAGAAATATAAGGTAGTAACAAAACAACGGACAACAACAAAAACATGATTATCATCGAATAATACACCAACAATCTGTCCAAAACCACAAATAACACTCAAAAACTTCAAAACAAGATACTATTTGTGAAACACTACAATCGATAGTCATCATCCTACTAATCTTCTACTTTAACACGTGTCCTCCACACAGTGCCTTCCTAATATTATGGGCAAAGTTGGGAAAAAATAATTAATGCCTTTTGATCTTTTAAACTAACAATTAATTTTAGTAAACATATCAATTATTTTGAGATGGATGGAATAGTATTTAATATCAAGGATAAAATGAACACAAATGAATAAATTATACAGATTTTCGACATCTATTTTTAGTATACTGGACAAAAAGATTTACGAAGAGAGTAGTTTAGTATTCTTTTCGTCCATTTTTATTTGTTCATGTTATTAAAAATAATTATCTAACAATACTTGTCAAGTTTGAAAAATTAATTAACTGATAAGTTACTCATTTGTGCTCATTTTTCTTTGATATTAAATACTACTATTCATCGTTAAATGTATTCTAGAAACATTAAATTTATTTTATTTAAAACGTGATATAGGAGTAGTAAAATTATTAATCTCAAATAAATATTTTCATAAGAGATTGTCAATTCAACATATGCCACGTAAAATAAAACAGGAGGAGTAATAATATTTTAAAAAAATTAAATTTAATTCTTATTATTTTATAAAGTTTTCTAATATTAAAGATAGTATGAAAAAAAATAACACTCTCCTAATTATTTGCTAAAATAAATAAATAAAATTCTATAAAAAGAGATTAAGTAAAATAAAATGAAAAGAAAAACTACTTTAAATTTTTCTCAGAAGGTTAGCTATCATTTTAATGTAGAAATTAATGATTACTGAATGGAACTGTTTCGAGTGGTGAGGTCAAGACCATATGCATTGAAGTCTAAAGCACTTTTTACCTTAATACTTTCTCCGTTTGTTTTGCTCGTCACTATTTTTTTAATTAAATTTTATTTTTATTTGTTATTTTTAATATATAAACTTTTTTATTTTATTCTTAATATTTATTGTTTATCCTTCAAATCATTTTCAAGATATATTACTTTAAATATCAATCAATAGAGATATTATGATAAAATAATCATATTAATAATTATTTTCTTAATGAGTGTATCATGTCAGGAAAGCGACAAGTAATAGTGAATGAAGAGAGTAATTGATATCTCTGATTTATGATGATTGATAGTATTTTCTTGGTTTAAATTTTAGTTAGACACTTATCATTTTATATATTTAAGAAATTATAAATAAGCTTATTAAGTTAACTAATTTATCCTTTTCAATATCATTTATGAAAAACATACTCATATTAATTAGTTTAGGCTCCAAAGTATAATAATTATTGGAGTGAAATGAGAAAAAATTTAATTAATTTTATATTAATTTAATAGATGGACAAATAATTTGAGGCATGTATTTATGGTAAGGTGGTCAAATAAAATAGAATGGAGGGAGTTGAATAATTCATTCATTAATTTCTCTGAAGGAAAAATTCATCAAATACACCATGAACTTGTCTCGAAAAATCGATGACACACTCAAACTATTATGACGACCTATTACACACCCATTCTACTTGAAAGTGTATTTATTTTCACCCTGAAAGCTGATATGGCACAAAAATAAAAATAAATAAAAAAACAAACGCGTTTATTAAGATTTATTTGTGTTTTCCTTTTCTTTTTTTAACTTTCAAACAATTTTATATTTTCTCTTTCTTCATTTGTCTTCATCATCACTTTCTCTGTTTTCTTCAACACTTATGAACCACCATTTTCAACATTTGGAGCTTCAAAAAGCTTCATTTCTTCACTACTTTTATTTAATATTGTTTCAAATTTTCATATGTACTTTTTTACTCGATATTCCATCTTCATTCTTAATTTTTTAAAAAGAAATTTCATACATTCATTTCACCAAAAAAAAAAAAAACTAATATAATTAATGACTCATGGATTAAAAAATATAGCTTTTAGTGATGGAGAATTATTATTTCATTGAAAAAGTATAAATTTTTTAGTGCTTCTTTGAGAATTTTATTTTTTTGGCAGACTCAATTCAACGAATTTTTTTTGGCATACCCAATTCAACGAATTTTCTTTTGACATATCCAATTCAACGGAGTAATTTTCATCAATTTCATAATCGATTACCGCTGTATCGTTGATATAATTTCTCTTAATGTGTGAAATTTCGATAAAAAAGGCATGGATCTAAAAGAAAAGGAAAAATAAGGTACTAAGGACAAGAAAACATTGATGATAATTTTGTGATGGTGTTAATGTAACTGTTGGGTGGTGAAGAAGAAGAAATCGAAAGTGACTTTCGATGGCGATGATGGTGATTTCAATGATAGATTTGATTATGGGTGTTGAAGTTTGTGGTGTTTCTTTGCATTTTTTGTGGTGACAATAGTAATGGTATAATTTTAATAGTCATTTTCTTGTGGGGGCTGAAATTTATGGTGATTATTTTTATTTTTATTGGTGAAATATATTATTTTTATTTTTATTGATGAAATATATGAATTTAGTGATGGTATGGTGGCAATAATGGTGGTTTTGTGGTGTAGAATGAAGAAGAATCAATTAATTGATATTGAGAGAAAAAAACTTAAAATATGACATAGCATCTGATGTGGCAGTGATATTGTTTTGATGTGGCGTGAGTGACATGCATTCCCCCATTATGTGACTGGTTATACATGCGCTAGGTGAAAATAAATTCAGTTTAAAATAGTATAGGTGTGTAATTGATCGTCATAATAGTTTGAGTGTATCATCGACTTTTTGAGACAAGTTCAGGATGTATTTGATGACTTTACCCTTTCTCTGAATGTACCATGGAGTAATGTGTATCGGTGACGTCTTGTTATGTACTTTAGTAAATTATTAGGATATGACAGACTTTTTTGAAAAAAAAATTAAAAATACAAATCAAAGGATATTTTCACTATTACCTAACAATTATTTTCAAATTATTCTTCTAAAAAGTCTCAACATTTTTCTTAAACTATGAAAAATTTATTTATTTTATATTATGAAAAGAGTCCTAACAATTCACTTAATATACAATAGAGGGAGTATCTTTTATTGACATAAACATTTCATTTGATATCCTACTCTAGTCACTCCATTTAAGTACTACCCATCTTATATATATATTATGCACGAGTATCCAAATATTAGATAATTTTTAGGAAAAATAATATATATATATTATTTGCTTCTGTATTTAGATACATAGGAGTGAAACTTTAGCCAATGTAGCGTGTGTTCTCTTGAAAAATATGTTTCACGAACACATACAAAATATACAAAGAAGAATATAAAATGAACACCAAAAATAAAATTTGAGGCTTGGAATACGCACAAAACGCTTTTCTAAAAATGCTATTTTCTCTCTTTCCTCTGTGAGATTGTTATGAAATTTAATGTAAATAGTTTTAGTGGATATGACAAGCATACAAATTTCTACACTAATCAAATCGTGAAGATAATCCTATTGAAAAGCAAAAATTTGAACTTGATCTTTTTGGAGAAGAAAGAAAATTTTGGGGAAAGTTGAATCACTGTAAAAGTTAATCATTATTTCAAAATTTTAGAGTTGATTTAAAGAGAAATGGTAGAAATCAAAGAAGGAAAGTATGCAACCTTTCATCTAAACGATACCTCTTCACTAAAAAGACATCTCTTTTCATAAAAGACAACTTTTCACTAAAGGCACCTTTTCATAAAAAAGAATACAATAAATTTTCTTTAAACAAAAAATCCAACAATCCTCACTTGTTTAAATATACAATAGGACACAAAGATCAAGTCATATTCACGCATAGAGCTAGTGGTGGGCATTGGTCGGTTCGGTTCGGTTTTGTGTGTTATCGATCGGTTTATCGGTTTTTGATTTTTAAATATGCAAAACCAATAACCAACCAATAAGATATTTTTTATTGATTTTCGGTTTATCGGTTATTGATTCTTAATGGTTCGATTTTGGTTTAACCAATAAGAAAAATACTTATAATCATGGTAAGTACCAACCCGGTCATTAACTTGACTACCCAGATTTTTTGGACGAGGTATTAAAATTTAATTCCCCCGATAAAATCAAAAACTATAACAATCATGGTAAAACCATAAGATTGATGTTGATGGTCAGAAAACCAGCTAGATTTTATCCTATGGAGTGGCCACAAATACTGCAGGAATTAATTAAAGAGAGGAGCAAGATTAAAGTGACTAAAGTAATGTGGCAGTTACCAGAAAAGGGTTGGGTGAAGTACAATACAGATGGAGCTTTCAGAGGGGAAGAAATGGGTAGCTCATATGTTTTTTGTTTATGAAATGAAAAGAGAGATATTATATATGCAAAAGCAGAGTCTAACCAATATGCAGATTGTCTACAAGCAGAAGCACATGTTATATTATATGCAGCAAAGCATTGTAATCATGCACAGTTAGACAAGGTAATCATTCAGATGGACTCTCTTATTTTGGAGAAGATACTAACAGGAATATGGACATGTCCATGGAATATTGCACACATGGTTAGGGAGATAAAGCAATACATGCAGGGCAAGCAAGTCAAGTATCAACATATATACAGGGAAGAGAATCAGCTTGCTGATTATCTTGTAAGTTTACCCATAGACATAGGAGAGGTTAATATTACAAGTTTTCAGCAGTTACAACAGAAAGGTAAAGCCATCCTTATCAGTGATAAATGACAAAGTCCCTACTTGAGAGTTACAACCATAAACAGTTAAAGGGCAAGAGAAGATTTATGCAGCAAAGTGCACATGCATCTGATGTACATGAATTAAATACAACAAAAGGAGAGCATGGAGCTAGTTTATTGTACACTTGATTAATTCTCTCAGAGCTGATAAAAAAGGAGGCCAGGGCCCCTTTCACCAGTAAGCTCAGATACAGAAGAAGGCACATCAGTGAGAGTATATGAAAAAACAAGTACACCACAATAAAAGAGATTTTACTTACTTAGGTAAGCTGAATAAGAAAACATCAGCTGAAGAAGACGGTTTCAAGATGATTTCTAGAAGAAGAAGATGGTACAATCAACAAACCTGAATGTCAAGCTACTTTCTTTATCTTTATGGATCCAAGCATCGTCTATCTTCATCTCGGTTAGATCTAACCATCACAGCAAGAGGAGAGTAAGATATGGTTGCAAAATGAAGATACTAGTACAAATTCAGTGGAAAGGGTACTCACTTGCAGGAAGAAGCTTTGTACACTTCATTAATTCTTTTAGAGATGATCAAAAAGGAGGTCAGGATCCATTTATAAGTGCATCAGCTGCAGAAGACAATTTCAATCTGATTTTATGAAGAAGAAGAAGATGGTAGAACTTAAGTTTGAAGGAATACAAATCCAAATGCAGAAGAAGTGTGAATATGAGAGCAATTAGGAAAGTAGGCGTTTCTAGAAACCCTATTGCTTTCGATATTTTCTTATCCGGATTGGACCGGCTATGTAATTACATTGGGTTTTATTTGTAAAATGGGTTGGTCCATTAACTTTGGTTGAATAATTTAATAAAATTCCAAATTTACCCAAAAAATATATATATATATAAATAGGGGTAAAATAGTAATTTTAGTGAATTCTTAATGGGTTATCGGTTTAACCGATAACCCAATAGGCTAAAACTGGAATCGAAACGATAACCCAATAAATTTTTTTATAAAACCAATAACAAACCAATAACCCAATAACCCAATACCAATAACCCAATAGTATTTTTATCGGTTCGGTTTATCGGTTGGTTCGGTTTTTGCACAGCCCTACATAGAGCAATGTATCTTTCAATTTGAACAGTACCTTAGTGCGATGCCACAAGATAAAATTAAAATTTCACATAGCATAATAGCTTTTAACGTGTTATTCCTTGTGATACATCAGTGACACTACATACATAAATATTTCATTCCTACTTTCAACTCAACATACTTAGCATTGTTATAGCCATGTGCTGTCCAAAATTTATGAACATTTATGAGAGCAACTCCAACTCCTAATTAAAGCGGCATCACTTCTATGTTTATATAGGTGAAGTTCTTTCAGTATCTTTGTTATATTTGAGACACTTGTTCCTTGAATTGAACCTCATTAAGAGTATTAGAACTCAACCCTCCAAACTATGACGATCAGTCCTAGTATATCTTTTACTTAAGTACTGAAACATTCACGTATCAATAACTTGTTGTTAACTATTCATTTCACAGTGTTGGGTAGGGTTGCTATCATTGGTGGATCTAATTAAAGAATTTTTATATAATCATACTTGAAGTTGTATTCACCAACTTCTTTTTTATAGGTTTAGTAAATAGACTAGTCAAATTCATTTGACTCCACTAATGTGATAGTTATTCTATCTTGAATTTTCTCATATAATCGTATCAAGAACTTATACGTTTTGACTTCTTATTATAAAATCTCAATATGATCGAGCTAAAGTGGCTTGACTATCATAAATTGAGCTCATATTTTGCAAAGTCAATGAATTCTCTATATAATTCCTTAACCACTCAACTCCTTTAATTTGACTACTTCTACTAATGCAAGTTTTTCTTAATTTCAAGAAATTGTGCCTCCTCCCAAGGTAAACACACATCATTTACTTTTTCCATATATTTAGTACCAACTTGTATCAATATATCCTTATAATTTGTAACTCTTTAGTTTTCTAAAGAAAATCAAGAACTCGACTACTGTCCCTTTGAATAGTGTTTACTTAGACAAGTTAACCCACAATTCTTTCATTATTATGGACTGACTCGATATAGGATCAGATAGGATACTGACCTTCTTATGCTTAAGTGACTAAATTTATTTAGCACTTTCTCAATGTAGCGAGATTAACAATATATTACCCCCACTATTTTATTTAATCGTGATACTCATCATAGTACCAATTTATCCAAGATCCTTCATTTTAAGTGTGAAGAATAAAAACCTCTCATTTTTATTATAGGTTTTTTTTAATCATTTCTTACGGTCAACATATTGATAAACTATCACACATAATCACATATCCATCAAAGTAGAAATTTGTTGTAACGACCTAAAAATTTGATGAAAATATGTGAAATTTTTTGATTTTGTGTTATTTGACTATTCTACCCCTCCCCGTAGTTACATTATGGTATTTTGGGGTGTGGGAGTGATTGACATGATTTTTGACGTATTTTGGTATCATTTATGCAATATTGTGGTTTTTGATGGCTTTAAGAGTCTTATTTTGGACTTATGTGGATATCTTTTGATTTGTGCGACGGATGGCCAAACAGACTACGCCAGCATCTCCAGAATATCAATTTTAGGCTGGGTAGACCTTGGGTTCGGGTCCTGGTGCACCCGAACTCATTTCGACCTATTGATCGGAAAGTT
Organism: Capsicum pubescens; assembly: GCA_030864215.1. Lineage (NCBI taxonomy): Eukaryota > Viridiplantae > Streptophyta > Magnoliopsida > Solanales > Solanaceae > Capsicum > Capsicum pubescens. The sequence goes on along the minus strand of CM061543.1, from coordinate 217,923,283 downwards.
AAAAAATTGGAAAGTTGGGTGTGGGACCCACTATTGGTCGAAACGACCTCGTATGGAAAATCCGACTACGCCAATAGGTCCAGAATGTCAATTTTAGTGTGTTAGCATATTTGGTATGATTTTACAGCTTTTAAATCTCATTTCGACCCTCGATTTGGAAAATTGTGATTTCGGGTTTTGGGGGTCAATTTTGTGAAAACAATTTTTTCTGGAAAATCTGATAGCGCCATCGCGTCTAGAACGTTGAATTTTGTGTGGTTGCATAGTTTGTTTACATAAATCAGACTTCGAACGAACCCCAGGCACCCCGTCGAAGTCCATTTCGACTTAGAAAAAAAGACAGCACCAGTTATTGCAGAAAAATCTGCAATAATAGCAGATTTTTCACCCTTTTTGGCACATTTTGCTCATTTTTCATCTTGCCTCTTGAAAGTTAAACCCTAAATATTTTGGGAGCTTAAAAGTGAAGTTTGTGGGAGCTTGATAAGCTAGATTAACACCTATTTCTTGATTATATTACGAATTTAAGGTAAGAATTAACCCTTTTCTTAGTAATTTCTTCATTAATTTCTCAAAACCCCAAAAATCTTAGGGCATGATTTTAAACCCAAATTTCACTCATTTTTTACTTGAATAATATTTTTATCTTATAATTACTAGTTTTTCATCAATTTAACCTTCAAAACAACTCCGATTCTAGATTTTAACCCGAATTTCAAATATTTTACCCGGTAAAGCTCAAAAATGATTTTTCTTCGATTTGAACCTCATTTTTTAGTCGATTTAACTTGAGTTTTCAGCTGTAGGTTCCTAAAAATATGGGGAACATATTTTTGAAGTAAAGTTCCAATTTTGCCCTTATTTTTTGGTAACCCATTTTGGAGGTCCGTTTTGACCCTGAACCAAAAGTAGTCAATATGGGTATCGTTGGTTTTGTTTTGACGCGTAAATTTTATATTTGATGTTTCTAGTAAAGTTCGGGATTGTTCGTAAAAGGTAGGATTGCCGGTTCAAGTGTAGCGGACCAATTTTGACTTTCGAGGTAGGTTATGACTTAACTCTTTAGACTGGGTTGGGTAGTAAATGATGGTGCAAAATGTATGTTATGGGTGGGAACTAATCATGAAAAATGGCTATCTATGTGTTGTGCCCGTGTGGAGGCCTATATGTGATGTAATTGCCGAAATTGAAATATTATGTGATATGTTTGACCGTGTGGGGTCCTATGTGATATTGGTAGCCTTGAATACATGGGAACAGTTGTATTGTATTATTTAATGTGGTACCATTGGTGTATTGTAATTATATTCATACTTTATTGGCATATAAGACATGTGAAAATTCATGGATGAAATAAAAATAATGAGTGGATATTGGCTCATGTGGTTGTGAAAATGTATCATTGTAGTTGGTTGTGGAAATACTTATTGTGATGGGTTGCGAGCATTACATCTTCATATCATACTCATTCATGAAACATTGGTACCACCGTGGCAACATCTGAGAAACACTTACAACACCTTTTTAAAAATATTGTAACACCTTATAAAACCCTTTCCGAGGGATATGCTGGAAAGGAGATATGAGATATGTGGATTGTATATGGGTTGATGAACCCCCCATGGGTCCTATATCGGGAAGCTTTAGCTCCGTAGGTGTATACGGGAATTGTACGACGATCTCGGAGGTTGTGCGACAGCCTCGTGCATCATCATCATCTTCGTCATCATTATCATATACATTGCACTTACTTTATTGTGTTTATGTTGTGTTGTATTGCCTTATTGACTTGTCATCTATGTGTTTGTCTTACTTTCCTTTACTTGTATTTGATGATCTTGTATCTACATGTTCTCTGTTGTTCTTTTATATGTGACATAATGTATACTTGTTTTTTGTATCTTGGTGTATTTTTGTAATATATGTGAGATATACTAGAACTGTTAGTGCAAGCGGTGTGGGCTACCGTTGTGGGATATTTTCTGATTGCAGGTGACGTGCCCTTAGTGTATATTTTTTATGCTTTATTTACCACTTTGCTTGGTCGGCCTATGATACCTACTGAGTACAAGTGGACTGTACTCATGCCTACTGCACCCTTTCGGTGCAGGTTCTAGCTCGAGTGCGCCTCAACTTACTTGATTCGGGCAATTGTTAGAGCTTCCAAGGTAGAGGTTGGTCATTCATGCGTCCGAAGTTCACCTCTATCTTTCTATACTAGTTATGTCTTTATTAGTATTCGGAGACAGTTATTATTCCTTTGTAGTTATTTTTTTTATGTATTTGACTCTTGAATTGTATTAGTTGTTCTTACACTATTGACACCTCACTACTAAAAAAAATGCCAAAAAGTGACGGCCAGCGACGCCTTTTTGGGCAAAATCAACAAAAATCTATCGTTTTTTTTCGTCTAAAAAAGGGGCGTTGTTTTTTAAAAACGAAGGTCTGCGTCGCTTTTATTACGACGAACAACGTCACTTTTAGAGAAAAAAAATTTAGTTATTTTTTGAAAAAGCGACGTTGTGAGTCGCTTTTTGTTCTTCATAATGAAGAAAAAAAGGGACGTCGGCCGTCAATTTTTGTTCTATATAATGAAGACAAAAAGCGACGCTGGCCGTCGCTTTTTTTTTAAATTTATTTTAAATTTTTTTAGAAAAGCGACAAACAAAAGGGACCATGTCCGTCGCTTTTATGCATTTTTTTTGGATACAAAAATCTGCATTTTTGCATCCCACCTGCCAAATAAAAATGCAATTCAACATATACAGCCTCATGCAACACACATTTCTAAAATAACCATACAACGCACTACATTATCAAAATATTTAAGCAATTCAAATCAACAATACTTAAACAACCAAATCCAAAATACAAAACACTTAATAATTAATCCAACAACCACCAAAACACTTAAACAATACTAAAGTTTTTTCATAGGAGTATACAGGTGTCCGAAATTTCTTTTTAGCAGTTGACTTCGAACTCTTATTAGGGACGAGGCCGATCACCTTCACCACCGAATGTCATTTGTATGCAAGTTTACATCAAAACGTATAAAAATCAAGTCATTTATTCATATGTCATGCGACTACACTAGTACATATTTCAAGATACTACACTCAAACCATTTTCAAATATTTAATTGACATTTTATTTCACTATACTTAACCATTTTCAAATAACTAATAGACATTTCAAGTAACTACACTTACCCATTTTCAAGTCAATAAGTACACATTTCAAATCACTACACTTAACTATTTTCAATTAACTAAATCACATTTCAAGTCAATATACTTAATCATTTTCAAGTAACTATACTTTATTATTTTAAAGTTGTTAGTACACATTTCAAGTGACTACACTTAACCATTTTCAAGCATCAAGTTCACAATTTCAAGTAACTACACTTAACCGTTTTCAAGTCACAAGTTCACAATTTCAAGTAACTACACTTAATCATTTTCAAGTCACTACAATTAATAATTTTCAAATAACTTATTCACTAGTACACATTTCAAGTCACTACACTCAAACCATTTTCAAATAGCTAATTAAAATTTCAAGTCACTATACTTAACCACTTTCAAGTAACTACACTTAACCATTTTAAAGTCACTAAAGCATTTTCAAATAACTAGTAGACATTTCAAGTCACTACACTTAACCATTTTTTCAAATAACTAATTCACATTTCAAGTCACTACACTTAACCATTTTCAAATAATTAATTCACATTTCAAGTCACTATACTTAACCATTTTCAAGTAACTACTTTACATTTAAAATAACTATACTTAACCGTTTTCAAGTCACTACACTTAATCATTCATTTTAAGTCACTATACTTAACCACTTTCAAGTAACTAATTCACATTTTAAGTAACTATACTTAACCATTTTCAAGTCACTAATAACTGATTTCAAGTCACAAGTTTGCAATTTCAAGTAACTACACTAAACCATTTTCAAGTCACTACACTTAATAATTTTCAAATAACTTATTCTCATTTCAAGTCACTACACTCGAACCATTTCAAATAGCTAATTAGCATTTCAAGTCATTATACTTAACCATTTTCAAGTCATGTACTAGCATTTCAAGTCACTATACTTAATCATTTTCAAATAACTAGTAAACATGTCAAGTCACTACACTTAAAAAAATTTCAAATAACTAATTCACATTTCAAGTCACTACACTTAACCATTTTCAAATAATTAATTCACATTTCAAGTCACTATACTTAACCATTTTCAAGTAACTACTTTACATTTAAAATAGCTATACTTAACCGTTTTCAAGTCACTACACTTAATCATTCATTTCAAGTCACTATACGTAACCACTTTCAAGTAACTAATTCACATTTCAAGTAACTAAACTTAACCATTTTCAAGTCACTAGTAACCGATTTCAAGTCACAAGTTTGCAATTTCAAGTAACTACACTAAACCATTTTCAAGTCACTACACTACACTTAATAATTTTCAAATAACTTATTCACATTTCAAGTCACTACACTCGAACCATTTCAAATAGCTAATTAACATTTCAAGTCACTATACTTAACCATTTTCGAGTAACTACACTTAACCATTTTCAAGTCATGTACTAGCATTTCAAGTCACTATACTTAATCATTTTCAAGTCACAAGTTCTCAATTTCAAGTAACTACATTTAATCATTTTCAAGTCACTACACGTAATAATTTTCAAATAACTTATTCACATTTCAAGTCACTAGTACATATTTCAAGTCATTTTCAAGTCATGTATTAGCATTTCAAGTCACTACACTTACCTATTTTCAATTAACTAATTCACATTTTCAAGTCACTATATTTAACTATTTTCAAATAACTACACTTAACCATTTTCAAGTCACTAGTTATTTTACAAATGATTTTACAAAAATCACCGTTAACACATTTGCAAAAAATTAATGATTTTGATTAGAAAATAAATAAATCTTTCCAATAGAATGATTCTGAATGGAGTGAAAAATACTATGCAAGCAAAGAAAGAAGGAAAAGAAAAGCATCTCAGAAATGTTCCCCCATTATTATCTTCATTCAACAATCAAAGGGCAAGGATAACAAATTGGATTATTCATCATTGATGCCTTTTACGAGAAAAGGAAGATATTGCGTAAAACAAATAAGAAAAGACTAAAAAGAAGAGATTGGAAATATCTAAAGTTTAGATATTAAATTTATCTATTTTTAATTTACCTCTGAAAATTAGTCCAACTAACTTTTGAAAAGCTAAATATTACAAGTAAAAGTGAACAGAGAGAGTAGCAATTTGATGTGAGGCAGACAAAGTTCCACATTTTGAACTATCAGACTCATATCAAAGTCATTTTCGCTAAACTTTTTTTTTTATTCAAAAGTTTTGAGGTGAAAGATTAAGGATCTATCTGTTTTATTTCTTGTACAAGGACAAGTAGACATTGAAAGATGCTTCTCAATTTACTACTACTACTACTAACACATGATGTAAATAGAAAGTGACAATGTGACCTTAAACATAGGCTTAAAAGAGAGCCAAAGTCTATGTTGCTTTTTCAAAATTGAAAAAATCCATTTTCCAACTTCTTTTCAATCTCTTCTATGTTTTGTACTACTTGATATTGATGAAAATATCACTTCATTCTTTTGTGGATGATGTATGAAGCATTTTTTTGATGTTTAATATGTTATAAAGATCAAATCAAAGTTATAGAATCACAATAATTGAATATTCAAGGAATTCAATTTAAAAACAACTTATATAAATGCACCTCTAACAGTAGTGGTAGAACAATAATTTTCAGGAATAATATTCAGAACAAAATAATTGTACTGTTGAATAGCTTGACAAGGTGATACATTTTCACAAAAAGATATAATAAAAAAAAATATCAATGAATTTTAACCACATCCTTCATAAATAGGTCCAAGGGCATCCCAAAATTTTCCTATGCATTACTAGTTGCTCCTATGCTAGAACTGTACCAAAAGATGGCTTTCTTTATTTAGCATGACGTTAGATCTTAGAAAAGTGAAATACCAAAAAATTAATATATCCTAAAAATAGAGTTCGCTACAGATTACGAAAGAACAAATAGAGATAGCTCTTACCAAAGCCAAACAGATCACTGGTTTGTGTTGGGTGGCGACGCTCCAACATGGGGAAGGGATCAAGGAAATGGCAACATCTATGGCTGCTTCCCCGGCTGTTGCTGGTATTGGGCGACGACGCTCCGGCAGCTAGGACGACACTGGTTCGGTTGATGGCTGGCGACGGAGAGAACGACGGCCATGGCTGTTGGTAAGAGAGAGGATGAGAGAGGAGGTAGAGAGATGGGGTGCGACTGTTTTTTGTTGAAATAGAGAGATTAGGGTTTATGTTTTATTTAAAAGGAAAGAGAAGGGTGGTGGGATCTCAGCTGTATGATCAATTTTGATCAACGACTGAGATTAAACTTATTTTAAAAAGAGTTAAAAATTGAATAAAATTTGAAGTTAGTCACAAATTGGCTATAATTATAATAAATTGAATAGAACTAGGCTGTTAATTAAATAAGACGTCGAAAAATAAAGTAAGCATGTACAAATTAATGTTACGTAAAAAATTATTATATAAAATCGTTGATAATGATGATACTACTACTAATAATAATAGTAATAATAATAATAATAATAATAGTAATAATAATAATAATAATGGACAATGCATTTGTGAATTGTGAGTGTGCACATTTATGAAAAGAATTAACAAAAATATTAATAAAATTATGTGGAGAAATATTATATTCAAATTAATGAATTGTAAAAGTGATACTGCAAAATAATTCATATATTTCAATTTGTGCATTTTTCTAAATTATGAATGTGACACGTCAATATGTATTTAATATAAGAATAATGTGTACAAAAATATTAATAATTGAAATCAAATAATTTTGAGAAAATAACAGCCTAAAAGTAGTATCGAGATGTCAAAATTGGGTGTCAACATCAGCCGTTGGATCAATTTTGATCAACGGCTGAGATTAAAATTACTTTAAAATGGGTCAAAAATGGAATTAATATCAATTTGGTTAAAATTGATATTTATTGTGTACAAGATGGCTAGAAAATAAACACATTGAGAAATTGAATTGAATTGAATTAGGCCCGCTATTTTAATAAATGTGATAATGATGAGAAAAATAATAATAATCTTGTAAAATAAAACACATCATGCATGATTTTTGCTGCAATTAAGATTTCATTTTTTTTTTCTTGTTAATTAGTTGCTACTATTCTATTTTATGCATATTTTCTTATTGGTTAAATCGAAAACCGAACCGTTAAGGACAAAAAATCGATAAACCAAAAATTAATAAAAAAAAAATACCTTATTGATTTGATTATTGGTTTAACTTATTTAAAAATTGATAACCGATAAATCAAACTGATAATATATAAAATCAAACCGAATGGACCGATGCACACTCCTAATTTCAAGAAAAAAATTGTGAAAATTGTTTTTAATATTGACCGTTAATCAAATATGATGAACGGTTGAGATTAAAATTGAGGAGAGGAGTCAAATTGGGATTAGAAATTGGGTTAAAAAGATTGAATTGGAGATTTCGATTAAGTTAAGACAACGTATTAATATGATGAATTGTCGGTTAATTGGCTTCATTATTATATTTTCAATAGTGTATTATTACCTCAATCATATGATGTTAACGTATTATTCAAAAGATTTGGATATATAGATTCAGTTAGCTAACTTTTAACTAATATGTACATCACTATACGAGAGATACGTATTTATACATACATATATATGTATATATATATATATATATACATATATATATATATATATTTGATTGACTAACAACTTTATAATATGTACTATATACATCACATACACGAGTATATTACCTCGTAATACAACGTATTTTATTTCTACTCTATTGAATTATCGCTTAATTTATTAGCTTACATTATTATATTATAACTTCAACACTATATTATTACATTGATCAATAGATCGTATGATATAAATGTATTCAATATATATATTTGATTGACTATAAAATTCACAATATGTACTACATACATCACATACACATGTAAATTACCTCATAATACAACGTTTTGTATACATACAATGAAAAATTATCACTAAATTTAGCTTATATTATTATATTATAAATTTAATAATATATTATTTTTTTGATCAATTGATCGTATGATATCAGTGTATTCAATATATAATTGAATACATTTAATTTTTTTAAATATAAAAATTATTTATTAAATAGTAAATTAAAAAGATCAAATATCGACGGACAGTGACGTTTTTATAAAGTTAATTTTTATTTAGTTTTAACAAAAGCGACGCTGTCCGTCGCTTTTTATAAAAAATAAAGAAAAATTAAAAATATTTTCAAATTGCGACGGACAACGTCACTTTTCAAGAATTAATATTTTAAAAAATAAAAATTATAGCGACGTTGTCCGTCGCTTTTAATAAAAATAAAAACTAAATTTAAAAAGCGACGGACAATGTCGCTTTACAAAAATTAACTTTTCTTTAGTTTTAAAAAAAGCAATGCTATCCATCAATTTTTGTAAAAATGAAAAAAATAAAAATAATTACAAATTACGATGAACAACGTCGCTTTTCTAGTATTAATATTTTAGAAAATGAAAATTATAGCGACATTGTCCGTCGCTTTTAATAAAAATAAAAATAAAATTTAAAAAGCGATGGATAACGTCGCTTTTCAAAAAAATAATTTTTATACAAAAGTGACACTGTACGCCACTTTTTATAAAAATAAAGAATAATTAAAATAATTACAAATTGCGACGGAAATCGTCGCTTTTCTAGAATTAATATTTTTAAAAATAAAAATTTTAGCGACGTTGTCCGTCACTTTTAATAAAAATAAACAAAAATAAAAATTAAATTTAAAAAGCGACGGACAACGTCGCTTTTCAAAAAAATAATTTTTATTTAGTTTTAACAAATGCGATGATGTCCTTCGCTTTTTGTAAAAAATAAAGCAAAAATAAAAATAATTACAAATTGCGGCGGACAACGTCGCTTTTCTAAAATTAATGTTTTAAAAACTAAAACTTATAGCAACGTTGTCCGTCGCTTTTAATAAAAATAAATAAAATTAAAAATTAAATCCAAAAATCGACGGACTACGTTGCTTTTCAAAAACTAATTATTATTATTTATAAATAAATTACGCCGCCATTCGTCGCATTTATTAATAAAAAATTATAAATTATTTTTTAATTAGTTGGCGCAATAATTCGGAAAAAAAGCGACGAATATTAAGACGTTTGCCGTCGATTTTTATAAAAAATAAATAAAAATTAAAATTAAACTAAAAAAGCGATGAACAGTGTCGCTTTTCTCGTCGGTTTTTAAAGAGACACAGTTCGTCGCTTTTTGGCTTTTTTTAGTAGTGCCTGGTTTTGGGCATGATTAGTATTCTGGATAAGTTCTTTCTGCATTGTTATGATTATTTATATGGTTCGGCTTCATTCTAGAAGCCTTACCTTGGGGTATTTCTGTCTTTTTCTCTATTCGTATCAGTTTAGGTGATAGGCTTACTTGTCAAGGTACGCCGCGACAAACGCCATCATGACCCTCATTTTTGGGTCGTGACAAATTGGTATCAGAGCAGCCAGGTTTCATTGGTCTCAATGGTGTAAGAATGAGATGTCTAATAGAGTCTTGCGGATCGATACGTAGACGTTCGTATCTATCTTCGAGAGGCTATAGGACGTCTTTAGGAAACTTTTCTCATTTTATTACTTATCGTGCTAATTCTTTCATACCTTGTATTCTGAGTTGTGTTTCACTCTTTCTACACGAATGGAGTTGCTTATACCTCTAATCAGTTGAGAGATGCAACAAGAGATTATTGGATATGATTTGTTGGTTGTAGGCTTGTTAATGCTCATGAGTTGTCATGGGATCATTTTGTTGATGCCTTTCTGGAGAGATTTGTGCTTTTTAGTTTGAGAGATCGTATGTGGGACGAGTTTGATCCTATGGAGCAGGGCTCCATAATAGTTTTTAAGTATAAGGCATACTTCCACGCCCTGTTCGGATATGAGCTTGAGAAGATTCAAAAGTTTGTAAAAGATTTGGTTGTCTCCCTTCAGTTGGCTACATCTCAGATGGTTGTGGTTGAGGGTTTTTTTCAGAGTATTGTGGATCATGTTAAGGTGACAAAGGGTATTATTAGTGCATCTCAGGAAGGCGTCAAGAGGGTGCATCATTTTGGTGAGTTTAGGAGTCAGACCTCTCAAGACAGATATTTTAGAGGTTCTTGTGGATACCATGGTAGGCTAGTACAGATGATTTTATAGAGTGCAGGTGATCTTATAGAGTTCAGCTGGTGGATCTTCTTATTCATCTATTTAGGATGGTTGTTCGAGCTCAGTTGTACTTTCTCTTATTGAGACTGGTCGTAGAGGTTAGTATGTGTTTGATGAGATTAGCCATGTGGCCAAGGACTGTTCTCGTCGTGTGTTTAGAGCTACTTTTTTTTCAGCAGTGGAAGGTAAGGGTTTTACCGGAGGTGCGGGAGGTAGAGCTAATGGAGGCTGTGGTGGTGGTTGTGGGTCTAATCAGCCAGTTTGTAGTCGTGGGCTGTGTTATGCTATACCATCCAGACTTAGGGGAGAGGCTTCTGATGTTGTGATTACAAGTAACTTCCTCGTTTGTTTCAGACCTATATCTGTATTATTTGATCCTGAATCGACTTTTTCCTATGTGCCTGTGTATTTTTCTTTGGGTTTTAATTCTGTTAGTGAGCCTTCTGCCATGCCTATTTGTGTATCTACCCCGGTAGGTGAATCTTTAGTGGTGGATCGGACGTGCTGATCTTGAGTTGTGACTTTTCCCGGGCGTGAGACTTTGGTAGACTTGCTTGTGTTAGATATGGTCGATTTTGGTGTTATTTTGGGTATGGATTGGTTAGCTCCTTATCACGTTGTCTTAGATTGTTTTGCTAAGACTGTGACTTTAGCTTTAGAGAGTGTGCTAAGAATGGCTTGGGAAGGTACACTCTATTCAGGTCCTTAAAGGATTATATCTTATGTTCAGGCTCGTAAATTGGTTGAAAAAGGATGTTTATCTTAGTTGGCTAATATTCGTGACACTAGTGTTGTTTCGCCTCCTTTCTTGGATTCTGTTTGTGTTGTTCGTGAGTTTATGAAAGTGTTCCCTATACACTTGCCTAGTATACCTTCGGATCGAGATATTGATTTTATTATTGATGTTGAGTCGGCCACTAAGCCCATTTCTATTCCTCCTCATAGGATGTCCCCAACAGAGTTGAAGGAACTGAAGGATCAGTTGTAGGAGTTGTTGGATAAGGGATTTATTTGACCTAATGTTTCACCTTGGGGTGAGTCTGTCTTGTTTGTAAAGAAAAAGAATGGGTCTATGTGGATGTGTATTGATTATCGACAATGGAATAAGGTAACAGTTAAGAATAAGTATCCTCTTTCTCGCATTGATGATTAGTTTGATTAGCTTCAGGGTGCTGCGGTGTTTTTGATGATTGATTTGCGGTTCGGTTATCACCAGTTGAGGATTAGGGCTTTGGATATTTCAAAAATAGCTTTTTAGTCTTGATATGCTCATTATGAGTTCTTGGTCATGTCTTTTGGGTTGATCAATTCCCCTGCCGTGTTTGTGGAGTTGATGAACTGGGTGTTTCGACTGTATCTCATCTCCTTTATGATCGTATTTATAGATGATATCTTAGTTTATTCCAAGAGTGAGGCTGAGAAGGAGGAGCATTTATGGATTGTGTTTTAGAGATTGAGGGATGAGAAGTTGTATGCTAAGTTCTCTAAATACGAGTTTTAGTTGGAGTTTGTTTCTTTCTTCGGTCATGTGGTGACTAAGGAAGGTATTATGGTTGATCCAACTAAGGTTGTAGTGGTTCGTGATTGGGCTAGACCTACTTCGCCCACCAAGATTCTGAGTTTTATTGGCTTGGCCTGGTGTTATTAGTGTTTTGTTTGCAACTCCATCGATCAAGTTGACTCAGAAGAAGATTTCTTTTCAGTGGTCCGATGCTTGTGAGGCGAGCTTTCAAAAGGTCAAGGACTTATTAACTTCAGCTCCTATATTGGCTTTGCCCAAGGAGAGCGTTGGCTTTATTGACTTTTGTGATGCTTTAGGTGTTGGGTTAAGTATTATGTTAATGCACGAGGGCAAGGTAATTGTGTATGCATCTCATCAGTTGAAGCCTCATGAGAGGAATTATCCGATCAATGATTTGGAGCTGTGTGCAGTTGTGTTTGCTTGAAGTTGTAGAGGAATTACTTGTATGGAGTCAGTTGTGAGATCTCCTCAGATCATTGTAGCCTTCAGTACTTTTTTATCAGTGAGATCTTCTTATGAGGTAGCGCCGTTGGCTTGAGTTGCTTAAGGATTATGACTTGACTATTCTCTTCCATCAGGGCAAGGCTAATGTGGTGGCAGATGACTTGAGCCGAAAGTCGACTAACATGGGTAGCTTGGTGCATCTTTTGATTCAAGAGAGGCCATTGGCCTTAGAGGTTCAGTATTTAGCTAACCAGATGGTTAGGATTGATACTTCGACACCAGGACGTGTTTTGGCATTTATGGAGGCTAGATCATCTTTGATAGAGTAGATTCGAGCTCATCAGTTTGACGACGTTGGATTGAGGTTGATTCGAGATAAGGTATAGAGTGGGGAGGCTAAGGAAGCCTCACTTGATTCGGATGGAGTTTTGAGAATTGGGGGATGAGTTGTGTGCCGAGAATGGTGATAGGATTAGGTTGATCTTGGGGAGGCCCATTGTTTCAGATATTTTATCTATCCAGGTGTGACTAAGATGTATCGTGATTTTTGGCAACACTACTAGGTGGGGTGGTATGAGGCGAGATATAGCGGATTTTGTGGCTCGTTGCCTATGTTGTCAGCAGGTGAAGGCCGAGCATTTGAGACCTGGTGGTTTGCTTCAGAGGTTACCCGTTTCTGAGTGGAAGTGGAAATGCATCACTATGGACTTTATGACTGGTTTGCCTCGTACATTTCATGGTTCTATAGTTTTTGGGTCATCGTGAATCGATTGACCAAGTTAACTCATTTTATTCTGGTTCGGGTCTCATTCAGGGCTGAGAGGTTAGCCCCTATTGTCATTCGTGAGATTGTGTATCTTCATGGTGCGCTGATGTCCATTATTTTAGATCGAGGTTTTGTGTTCACATTTCACTGTTGGAAGACTTTTCAGGATGAGTTGGGTACTCAGGTTGATCTTAGCACAGTGTTTCACCCCTAGACTGATGGCCAGTCAGAGCGAACTATCTAGGTTTTGGGAGGATATACTTCACGCATGCATGATGGATTTTGGTGGCCAGTGGGAGCAACATTTGATTTTAGCAGAGTTTGCATATAATAATAGCTACCATTCCAGTATTGATATGGCTCATTTTGAGGCGTTGTATGGTAGGCGTTGTCGCTCTCCGGTAGGTTGGTTCGATGTTTCAGAGGTGAGACCTCAAGGTACGGACTTGCTTCGTGAGTCTTTGGATAGGGTCCAGGTTATTCAGGATAGACTTAGAGTGGCCCAGAGTAGGCAGCAGTATTATGCTGATCGTAGACTTTGTGCCTTGAGTTTTGGTGTTGGTGATAAAGTTTTCCTTCGAGTTTTACCCATGAAGGGTGTGATAAGGTTTGGGAAGAGGGGCAAGCTTAGCCCCAGGTATATTGGTCCATTTGAGATTCTTCGGACTATTGGTGATGTGGCTTATGAGTTGGCTTTGCCCCCTGATCTATCAGTTGTTCATCCAGTTTTTCATGTTTCTATGCTTCGTCGCTATATTCCTGATGAGTCTCATGTCATCCATTGGGATTTGATTTGGTTAGATGAGCGGTTGTCCTTTGTTGAGGAACCGGTTTCCATTTTGGCTAGGGATGTTAGGCGATTGCTCTCTAGAGTGATCCTTGTGGTTCAGGTCCAGTGGCAACTTTGACCTGTAGATGCGGCTACTTAGGAGATTGAGTCTGATATGCATAGTTCTTATCCCCAGTTTTTCATTAATTTAGGTATTTCCTTGCCTTAGTTCGAGGACGAACTAGATTTTTAGTGGTGGATGATGTCACGACCTAAAAATTTGATGAAAATATGTGAAATTTATGATTTTGTGTTATTTGACTATTCTACCTCTCCCCGTAGTTGCATTATGGTATTTCTGGGGTGTAGGAGTGATTGACATGATTTTTGATCCATTTTAGTATCATTTATGCAATATTATGGCTTTTGATGGCTTTAAGAGTTATTTTGGACTTAAGTGGATATCTTTTGATCCATGCGATGGATGGCCGAACGGAATGCGCCAGCAACTCTGAAATATCGATTTTAGGCTAGGTAGACCTTGGTTTCGGGTCCTGGTGCACTCGAGCTCATTTCGACCTACTGGTCGAAAAGTTAAAAAATTGGAAAGTTGGGTGTGGGACCCACTTTTGATTGAAACGACCTTGTATGGAAAATACGAGTTCACCAAAAGGTCCGAAATGTCAATTTTAGTGTTTTAGCATGTTTGGTATAATTTTACGGCTTTTAAATCTCATTTCAACCCTCGGTTTGAAAAAATATGATTTCGGATTTCGGGGGTAAATTTTGTGAAAACAAATTTTTCTGAAAAATATGGTAGCGCCATCGCGTCCAGAACGTCGAATTTAGTGTGGTTGCATAGTTCTTTTGCATAAATCAGACTCCGAACGAACCCCGGGCACCCCGTTGAAGTCCATTTCGACTTAGAAAAAAAGACAATACCAGTTATTGCAGAAAAATCTGCAATAGATAGCAAATTTTTCACCCTTTTTGGCCCATTTTGCTCATTTTTCATCTTGCCTCTTGAAAGTTAAACCCTAAATATTTTGAGAGCTTAAAAGTGAAGTTTGTAGGAGCTTGGGAAGCTAGATTAACACCTATTTCTTGATTATATTACGGATTTAAGGTAAGAATTCACCATTTTCTTAATAATTTCTTCATTAATTTCTCAAAACCCCAAAAATCTTAGGGCATGATTTTAAACCCAAATTTCACTCATTTTTTTTTACTTGAATAATACCTATAATTACTAGTTTTTCATCAATTTAACCTTCAAAACAACTCCGATTCTGGATTTTAACCCGGATTTCAAATATTTTACCCGGAAAGCTCAAAAATGTTTTTTCTTCGATTTGAACCTCGTTTTTGACTCGATTTAACTTGGATTTTCAGCTGTAGGTTCCTAAAAATATGGGGAACATATTTTTGAAGTAAAGTTTTGATTTTTCCCTTCTTTTTTTGAAATCCATTTTGGGGGTTCGTTTTGGCCCCGAACCAAAAGTAGTCAATATGAGTGTCGTTGGTTTTGGTTTGACGCGTAGATTTCATATTTGATATTTCTAGTGAAGTTTGGGATTGTTCGTAAAAGGTAGGATTGCGAGTTCAAGTGTAGCGGACCAGTTTCGACTTTCGAGGTAGGTTATGGCTTAACTCTTCAGACTGGGCTGGGTAGTAAATGATGGTGTAAAATGTATGTTATGGGTGGGAACTAATCATGAAAAATGGTTATCTATATGTTGTGCCCGTGTGGAGGCCTATATGTTATGTAATTGCCGAAATTGAAATATTATGTGATATGTTTGACCGTGTGGGTTCCTATGGGATATTGGTAGCCTTGAATACATGTGAACAGTTGTATTGTATTGTTTAATGTGGTACCATTTGTGTATTGTGATTATATTCATACTTTATTGGCATATAAGACATGTGAAAATTCATGGATGAAATAAAAATAATGAGTGGATATTGGCTCATGTGGTTGTGAAAATGTATCATTGTAGTTGGTTGTGGAAATACTTATTGTGATGGGTTGCGAGCATTACATCTTCATATCATACTCATTCATGAAACATTGGTACCACCGTGGCAACATCTGAGAAACACTGACAACACCTTTTTAAAAATATTGTAACTCCTTATAAAACCCTTTCCGAGGGATATGCTGGAAAGGAGATATAAGATATGTGGATTGTATATGGGTTGATGAACCCCCCATGGGTCCTATATAGGGAAGCTTTAGCTCCGTAGGTGTATACGGGAATTGTACGACGATCTCGGAGGTTGTGCGACAGCCTCGTGCATCATCATCATCATCGTCATCATTATCATATACATTGCACTTACTTTATTGTGTTTATGTTGTATTGTATTGCCTTATTGACTTGTCATCTATGTGTTTGTCTTACTTTCCTTTACTTGTATTTGATGATCTTGTATCTACATGTTCTCTGTTGTTCTTTTATATGTGACATAATGTATACTTGTGTTTCGTATCTTGGTGTGTTTTTGTAATATATGTGAGATATACTAGAATTGTTAGTGCAAGCGGTGTGGGCTACCGTTGTGGGACATTTTCTAATTGCAGGTGACGTGCCCTTAGTGTATATTTTTTATGCTTTATTTACCACTTTACTTGGTCGGCCTATGATACCTACTGAGTACAAGTGGACTGTACTCATGCCTACTGCGCTCTTTCGGTGCAGGTCCTTGCTCGACTGAGCCTCAGCTTACTTAATTCGGGTGGTTGTTGGAGCTTCCAAGGTAGCGGTTGGGCATTCATGCGTCCGAAGTTCACCTCTATCTTTCTATACTAGTTATGTCTTTATTATTATTCAGAGACAGTTATTATTCCTTTGAGGTTATTTTTCCGATATATTTGACTCTTGGATTGTATTAGTAGTTATTACACTATTGACACCTGGTTTTGGGCATGATTGGTATTCTGGATAAGTTCTTTCTGTATTGTTATAATTATTTATATGGTTCGTCTTCATTCTAGAATCCTTACCTTTGGGTATTTCTGTCTTTTCTCTATTTGTATCAGTTTGGGTGATAGGCTTACTTGTCAAGGTACACCGCGACAAGCGCCATCATGACCCTCGTTTTTGGGTCATGATGTTTTTGGTCATACTAACCTTCTCAAGTTATGTTCTTCACACACATATATTAAATAATGCTAAACCTACTATTGACTTTTAATCACATGTCAAACACTCACATGCATACTTTAAACATATCAAGTGCCTTTTTTCATATCACATGTAGAGGAAACTGAATTCACTAACTCATGTTCTCCAGATCTCATTTTCACTTGAAATAATTTTCAAGTATACTCATGTACTTGTAAACATTGTAACTTTTTTAATCATCCTACAACTTGACAATAAACTTCATATATGATCTTTATGAAAGAATAACGATCCACAATGATCACATAAGAAAATATTATTTCTAAAATTATCAAACATTAGAAGATCATCACAAATATCATACACCCTATTATTTATGAAATAAATTCAAAAAATCACAAAAGGTAAAATTTCATACCATAAATAAATAAATAAATAGGGTTAAGGAAATAGAACACGATTTAATGCAACTTTCTCTTGGAATATCACTTTGCATACTTCCCTTTGTTGCAACTTTCTCTTCGATTTTAACTAGTTCACTCATTGGCAATCGACACCAATACTTTTTTTTAAAATCACGACATATCTTGAGGGCTTGTTCTCCAAATTGTTGCCTCTTGTTATTCCCCAGAAAGAAAAATCTTTCATCAGTACTTTGATATGATCACTTCGCAATTTCCTCTTTTTCTATCTTAATATAGTGTCACTTTTGGACTTATTCCCTCGAGTAAGAAGATCGAGGCTTTAATTTGTTAAATCAACAACAAAATCATAAATACCCACACAAACCTAGCATAATACCATACTAATATCATAATTAAGCTCAATCTACGAGGAAAGTAAGCCTAGCCTACCTGGACGTCGCTGAAAGCTCAAGAAAGTCCATTACACCAGGAATTTTCCCTTTTTAGAAGCCTCTAAATACTATCATGCTATAAAAACAATAATCTGTACATTAAGACAAGAATAATGGTACTCATATTTCATATAAAGGCTTGGGTCAAATATAGAGCTAAGAATCTCATGTGGGTCCCACTTGGGGTATCACAAATTTTAAACTGTCAATGAGTCTCTCTAAGCTCAAGGATTATTTATCCTCAATAATGGATGAGATCCAAGCATAAATCGACCCCCAAATCAGCCCCAACATAAACTAGGGCTTTAAACCTAATTGGAGAATTAATCAAGAAAATAATAAAAAATTACAAAAATAATTGTGAGAAAGTGAACGAAATGACATCCCCCAATGACTCCCGATGCTCAAGAACCTATCTCCATAATTTTCTTAGCTTTCTAGGGATTTTAGTAAATTTGGAACTTAAGAAAATGAAAAGGAGTCGGGTTCATCATCTTGAAATGTTGTCAGGGGTCTCTTCATCGCAATTAAAGGGAGACCCCATTGCAAATGTGATCTTCACTCTTGATTACTCATCGCAACCATATTTCATCTATGCAATTGTAGCCTGAGGCCTCACGAATGCGATGATCGATGGCCTTGGCCTTCACGAATATGGATGAAGACTCGCGAATGTGAAGGCCTTTTTTGGCCTGCACCAGCAAACTTAAAAATTGTTAAGTTTTTTATCAGACCTCGAGATTCATTTCTAAATTTCGTGAATGCAAATAAACTACACTACTCTACTAAATTTAAAATTTCGTACTCAATCGCACTATCAAAATTTTCATTCAAGATTGCTTCAATCGAATGTGGGTCCAACATCAAAATGGCCAATTTAACCAAATTTTATCTAATAGCCCAAAATGGGTTCAAAAGTTGTGGCACCCAAACCAAGGATCCTCCTAGATTAAAATAGGCATTCTAGAGTAAACAAAATTGTCAGAATTGGCATTCATGACCGTTTGACGAAAGTTTAGGGCTAAAGCCCCATTTTTAATAATGAAAGCTCTAAAATAGGGAATTGGCTCTAAATATCAAATGAACTACCCGGTGACTAAACGGCAGTCCCAATAAGTCATAAATGACTTAGGATAGCTATGAAAAATCTCTAAACATAAAAAAAACATGAAAACACAAGTAATGATTTGGAGGGTCATTACACTTCCCCTTTCGAACTGTCTCAAAATAAGCTAAAACATTCAAATATAGAATATATGCATTAAAAGAAAGCTAATGGTACCTATATCGACTATATTTATGACAGGTCCAAAATGGTATCGAAAATAAAATAGGTAAAATTCAAATTTTATTTTAGAAATATGTTCACCAAGATTATAGGAGTCTATAGTTGAAAATCGAGTGGAAACAAGTTAAAAATGAGGTTTAAATAGAAGAAAAATCATTTTAAGAGTTTATCACAAAAAACCCAAAATTTTAGTTTTAAATCATGATCAAAAGTTGTTTTTGAAGATACAATCACTAGGAACTAATGGGAAGATGAATTTGAAGCTTACCCAAGAAAGAATGGTGAAGAAAACCATCAAAATCTCCCTAACTCAAAGCATCAAAAATGGTAGAAATTGCAAAAAGTGGAGTATTTATACTATTACATGGACAGTACAATGTGATCACGAACCTGACCCTGCGATCGTGAAGGTCAACATTGATCAGCCATTATGTTGGTCATCTTGATGGCGTAGCGCAATGAGTCAACCCCACTTGATCCATTGATTAACCCATTGCGATCGTGGTACCACCACTACACGATCACGATGAAGGTTATCATCAAGGATCGCAATCGCAACACATGTCCATGTAATCGTGATGAAGAGCTTTATGTACAAAAATGCTACACCAGCAGTTGGGGTCTTTGGAGAAATTGTCCTTATTGAACCCTCGAGATTCGTTTCGGACCTATAAAAGTAAACTATATATGATACTTAGCTAATTTCATCGTTTCAGACTCAATGGCAACATCGAATTTTCAAACAAAAGTTGTTTACAACAAGTTAGCCCCCAAGACCTTATTTAGGCATTTTAAAAAGTTTTCTGAATGAAGGGTCGAAAAGTAAAATAAAGGCTCTGAGCCTGAACTACCGACGCAGCTAACCCAAAATAGGCATGCCAAATCAAATAAAACTTTTCAAACCACCATCCAGTGCTCGGAATACAAAATATTAAGCAAGGTTAAACTAATGGCATTGAAAGCCTCTTAGAGTCTCAAACTCACTCCTGGATACATCAACAATTGTGTCAACCATCCTCACACCTCATATTCAGCATGTAACAACTACGGGTAAGGGCAAAGTGGCCAAAACATATAAAAAAGAAAATTTCACATAACAAGTTGTTACACGCTATTGAAGGGCCTCAGATATTTATAAGTTTAATAGAGAAGATAAGACGCGGTTCATCAATAAAAGTTAGTTTTTGGTTGCAATTAATTTTCTTGCACTTTGAAAATTTGTTGCGAAAAATACTGAACTGAAGTTTCAAATTTCAAATATTGTATCATATCATACTATGCGCACCACTAGTTCCAACAATCATTATTTAATATTTTATTATAAAATTTATGCATAACAGGCAATGTTGATACATGTCAACTTCACACTTAAAAGTTCAACGAAAAGAAAGGATAAATACATAAGACAAAGAGCCTGTTTGGAAGCTAAAATAGTGTTCAGGTATTTTTATAATGTTCAAATAAAATAAAAATACCAAAATAAATTAAAAGATATAAATTATCATGACTTATACTTAAGCCCATTTAAACATGCTCAAAGTAATCGTAGAAGATCTTTTTATTCAAATCATAGAAGATATGTTCTAGAAAATGAAAGCCAAACCAACGGTTCACGATGTGACAAGATCGTTGTTGTTGTTGCTAAAGAATATTTCTCTTATCAAGTGCTTATGAAGCTAGGTTACATTTTTAAGGACAAGTAAGTTGGTACCACACTATTAATTAATATCTCATTAAATTACTCAAAACATCATATGGATCTCAGAAATTTTTAGGAAGTACCGTTGATATATATTTTCGTCGTCTTAATTTATGCAAAGAAATTTGATTGGACACTATTAAAATAAAAGAAAATCTTTTGAATCTTATTATTTTAAATAAGTTATATATATTTATATGTCTATAAATTATATCATCAAAAAAAATTAAAAGTAAATTATTATTAAATATATGAATTTATCATTGTTTTTTTTTGTGCACTAACTAAAAATAAATAGATGTCATCTGAATTGGGTCAGAGATAGTATTATATTTAAAGCAGCACTTAAATTATCCCATATAAAATTATTAGATTGACAATTTCAAATTTTAGCAACACTTTTAGATAATTGCATTAATAACTATTTTATTGCAAGTTATAGCAACTTTTTAAAATATATATTTTATTTTATTTCCAAAATTTAGTATTTAATTTTATACGTAAAAATTAGTTTCATATTTATAGGTTTGTAATCAATCTTCTCCTCAAATAGTGTATTGATAATTATGGTAAGAATATATTTTGATTTTATATTTCGTAAGGTTGTACACTTTTCTTAAACAACTTTATAAAAAAAAAGAATTATACTATGACGTAAATACTTTTTCATTCTCCAAAAACTTTTTTGAGACACTTTTTTTCATTCACATACTCAAGCTAAAAACTTTTCTGAAACACTTTTTGAAATACCCTGGTGTCTGGACCTTAGAAAATTTCATTGATTTTTGGTTTCTGGGCAAGATATGACTTAGGAAACGAGTCGTACACTGGTGTACAGGTGGTATGGTCCAGTCGTATGCTGACCAGCGTTGGTTGGTGGGATGAATTTAGTTATTGGAATGGGTACGACCTGGGTGGTATAAGTCATATCGGTGGATACGGGTTGTTTGGTTACTTTACTTAACCTTGAACTTGGTAACTTAGGTTGGATCTGAGTATGAATGGCTCACCATGAGTCATAATATAAAGTATGAGTCATACCAAGTACTCATACAGGGGGAAGGTGTTCAAATCTCCTAGGATTCTATTTTGTCAGGGGTACGGTTTATGGGTACTAGTCATATACTTGTGTACGACTTGGGTTTAGGTGTATTGTACCTTGAATAGTTTGGGGTTCAAGGAGGAAAGCCTAGGGTACCATAGGTGGGTACCACTCATACAAGATGGGTATGACTCGTAAGGGTTAGTCGTACACTATGACGAAAATTAAGTGCAGTTTAAGTGAGGGCAATCTGGACATTTCTCTACTTATCCTAATAAGGTCTCACAACTTATATTTCACATGGGAGGTTATTTGCCCTACTGTTCTATTCTTAAACACTTAAAAAACACACTTAAATCCTCTTTAGAGTTCTTGGGCAAAGGAAGCTAGGGTTTCATCTTAAGTAGTAAATTGGGGCTTGTCTTGGTGATTTTCTTCCATCATCATCTTGGTTTAAAGCATGTTTTTCCCTCATTGTTAGTTCCAACTAAAGGCATGGATTTTATACAATGTTTTCATGATTTGAATGTTATATGATTTTGGGTTTTCAAATATGATTTGGGGGTTTTGTCTATAAATGCTTGGTTATGGTTTTCCCATATTTTAATTATGCTTTTATATGCATTAATTGCGGTTTTTGATAATTGATTGCATGGGAATGGTTGTTTAGTAATTGACTTTGATTTTGGAAATACTATGCCCCCAATGTGTTTGATAAAATTCCTATAAAAATATTTTCTTGGGTTTTCAATGGAACTTATGCATGGTTTAAACTTGGTAATGGAATCCTAAATGATATGAATGATTTAAATGGTTTTAGAATGATTTGACATAATAAACATACGTGTGGGGTACAAGGGAATCCCCCAAGTTAATATGGTAACGAATACTTGTGGGGTACATAGGGATCCCCCAAGATAATTGGATAACAGTGTCTATGGGTACATGGGAATCCCTTGACCACTAAGAGGTTTGGTTAAGGACAATACTTGCAAGTTATAGTCGGTATGACGATACCACTACTAATAGCCTGGTTAATAATAATGGAATAATGGTTTAGTTGGAAAATAGCTTTAATTGGGAAATAACAGTGGGGTGTGAAAGCTAACCATGAAGGTAGGAGTCTAATGGACGAACACTAGAAACTCATGTTTGCCAACATAAGGGGTAGGTCATAGAGACCTTAAATGATACTTATTTGGTGTACGGGAATCCTCTAGGTACACTGTACATATGTATCACGGAGAGTGAAGGGTACATGGGAATCCCCAACTCTTATGGTATCTCTGGTTCATGCGGCTACATGCATTGAGGCCCGTTCAGGGGGTTACACTAGACCCATATAGACCATGGGTGATTTTAGGATAATTAAGCTTCATATACCCAGGTTTAAGGTTTGAAATGCATGCCAAACCTGGTTTTCTTTCCCGACATAGTTTTTTATTTATATATATATATGGTTTGTATGCATATGGATTGTTTTAATTGGTTTTCTTAAATGACATTATTTTGTCCTTATCCTGAGTTCATGCTAGCGTTCACCTACTAACCCGCCTCAGAGCTGTTGTATCCCCATGCGATGCAGGAACCCGCTGTTTTACTCCTCCTGCCTAGCATTTGGATATTCAGGGGTTAGCTTTGGATTGAAGTGGTGAGCTTTTATCTTTTCGGAAGGCTCCATTTCATGGATGTTATTTCATACTTTGGATTATTTATAGATATTAGTTTTCGCTATACTTAGGGGCATATCCCAACTGGATTTTTATATTCTTTTGATTAGAGGCTTTTGTAGAACTACTATGGGTTGGAATGGGCAGGATCGGCATTAGTTTCAGCCTTAGTATTGGCATTAGTATTGGGGATGACATAATTAGAAAAAATTTCTCACTATTCCATCGTATTTCATTTTAGGATTATATATTTAATCATTAATGGAAATTATTTGGTTATGGTTGGATTTATGGTTTTGGTTTGGCTTGGTATGGTTGGACGGTTTGTATGAGACGGTTGGACTCGGTTGGGTCGATCATAATTGTGATCCTATCCTAGATTCTTTTTGAGAGCTATTACGCCATCTTGTTATATGTTCGAAATTCAGCCAACTCAAGACAGGCAGATAGAGGTTGGGTTGGGTAATAGGGGTGGTCTCCGATCCTGGTCAGACTTGGGATGCCCGTTATGACAAGTCCCTGGGTCGAGTTATGTCAAGTTAGTATTAGATCTTTAGGTTCATGGTCAATTTGGATTCCACAAAGCCATGTCTGGTAGAGTCTCTTTTAGGGGGTGTAGCGCGCCACCCTCATAAGAGAGAAGCTACAAGGAATTTAGAAATGTTTCACTTTCTCGGTATTCTATTTTTAAGATTGGAGTCTGAATCCTGGAATTCTTCTCTAATTCTTGGTTGTTCACTTTTCAGATTATGCCTTGACGATTTGGAACATAAGGAAATTCTTCTACACCATCTAGGGATGATGTTGATGGGGTATGTCCTACACCTAGAATTCACACTCATTCTCATAGTCTTGTCCCTGATTGTTCTATAGTTACCCCGGTTGCTACTAGTCCTCTTCAGGGTGAGGTGACTAATGCAGAATTTTATCAATATATTTATGGTATTTCTCAGTTGGTTGCTGATCAGGCTAAGCGGGATGTGTCTGGTGGGTTATCTAATGAGGCCACTATGGTTGGCCAGTTTATGAAGCTGAATCCTCCTACTTTTACTAGTGTGAAGGTAGAGGAGGATCCTTAAGCTTTCTTGATGGAGAAGATATTCAGGGTGATACGACCACAAATATGGAAGGTGTAAATTTTACAACTTATCAGCTCAAGGATATTGCATACCAATGGTACGAAAAATGGGATAGGGATAGAGGTGATGTGGAGGAGTTGTCCTTATGGGATGCTTTTTCTAATTATTTTCTAGATCATTTCTTTTCTCAAGAGCTGAGGGAAGCAAAGATGGAGGAGTTTGTGAATCTCAAACAAGGTAAAATGTTTGTCAAGGAATATGCCTTGAAGATTCATCAGCTATTAAGGTATGCTCCTGATTTGGTGGCTAACATGAGGGCGAGAATGAGAAAGTTCACTTTTGGGCTATCTCAGAATCTGATACTTAAAAGCATGACTGCTTTGCTGATCAAGAATATGGACATTTTAGGGTTAGTTATCCACATGCAGCAGGTGGAGGAAGAAAAGAGGAAATAGGCAGAGTTTGGGAAAAGGATAGGTAAGAGGAGTAGGTTATCTAAGCCTAGTGGTGATGATACAAGCACAAGGAGCACAAGGATTTCAAGATGTTGTAGAAGGTTTAAGTTTGGATTTGGCAAGTGCTTGAAGACCCTTTTGGAGCCTTTTCAAAGCCTTGGTCAAATTGAAGAGAAGGAGGGATCACTACATCACATAGGATCCTATTCATTAAGGGCATAGTGGTATTTACACTTCAAAAGGCCACACTCTAAGGGCGCCTCTTCCTAAGCCTCATTAAGGGAAATTTACTCATTGTTATGTAATAGTATAAATAGACACTTTAGATACTATTTTCATTAGACTTTGGTGAATTGAAATTGAGTAAAGCTCAAATTGTATTTTCTTTCCTTAGTGTAGGTCTTAGAGAAGCCATCTTAGTGTAGGTCCTGGAAAAGACATCAAAAACTTTAGAGTTTAATACAATTGATGGATTTCATTTGTGTTGAACATTTGGCTAGAAAGGTATGATTGAGAAAGTGTGAGTCCTGTGGTCCACCTAAGAGGAAGGTTTGAGCTTCTATTGGTGAGGTGTGATTTATGGTTTGATACACCATATTTTGTTAATCACTTGGTAGGAGTAAAGGTCTTTCTACTATCTTTACTTTTATACATATCTTCTTCATCCCCTTTCTTATTGTGTTGTTTTCTTTTTTGTCTTTAGTCCTTAATTTCGTGTATTAGGTTAAGATCTTGTATTATTTGGTATCAGAGCCTTAGTTAGGGTTGTTCCAACATCCCTAAATCTTGGTTTTAGTGTTCTTATCTATAAAATCTCAACAAAAAAGAGTCAAAAAATTAGAAAATACAAAAAAATGGTGTCTGGTGTTGTCTTGTGTTAGATCCGAATTTAGAACTTTGATCTATAAGATTTTACTTTGTCTTTGAAGTTTCTTGCACTAGATCCTTTCTCTCTAGTGCCTAGGGAGTCTAGATCTACTTTTAGAGTGAAGGTTGGTTGGTTTTGAGCTAGATCCACCATTGTAGTGACTTGTTTGAAGTTTATTGGAGAAGGTGACGTTTTGGGCTTTTGTTGTTGACTTGATTTGTGACTGATTTTTTAGTGGGTTGAGTTTTTTTTAACATAAGGAACCTAGATCTACTAAAAAAATCAGATTTGGAGTCCATTTGCTTGTTGGTAAAACTTGGTCAACACTTGAATATTCATCTTGTTCATCCTTGATCTTCATATCTTAGTGAAGAAGAATATTCAAAGGTGTTGTTTGATCCAAAAGAGGGAAGAAAGAGAGTAAAAAAGTTGTTGTTCCAAAAGTATATTCAAAGAATATTCCATTATTCCAAAAGAAAAGGGGGACCAAAGGACAAACCAAGTACAATTGCATTTATTAGGGGGGGACCATTGCAATTTATTGCAATTTGAGATTTGAAGGGACTCTAAATTGCCTTCTTACCCCTCAAAATCCAAAGCTCTCTTCATCCCAAAGTGGTGTTTGGCCGAAATTAGGTTTTAGGAAATTTGAAATTTCGAAAAGTGACAACCAACCACGTAGTGCCACGTCATCACTTATGCTCAACCAAAATTCAACTCTAAAATTAGATTTCCTAGTTTCTAATTTTATTCTAGTTTTTTTAAGCTAATTTTATCACTAATTAGCAAACTAGTAATTACCTACTAGGTTGGTAATTAGTCTAGAGTTCTTTTATTTCGTGTCTTCGGGTTTTTTTGTGTGCTTTTTTCATTTTTAAATCATAGTATTTTGTTGGTTCAAGTTCGTGCATCACTTTATTTGAGTCGTTTCAAACAAAGATCGATTCTGGACCAAAGCTTCTCACCTTTCAAGTAACTTGCCAAGTATTGCCGATTCCCCAACACTTGTGAGGCCAAGTGTAAGATGAGGTTGAGTGTGAGTGAAGTGAGGCTTTTGAAATAACTTGTTTGTTCGTCTTGTAGGTTGTTTACTTGCTGTTTTTTGGTTCTTTTAGGTACATTTACCATGGAATCCGAAGGTACTACTTCCCAACCTTTGGGAAATGATGCTATTGGTGTTTTGATGGCTCGGTTTGAGGTTTTTACCCGAAAGGTGAGGGATAGAAATGATACTTTGAGGTGAGAATTGAAGAGTGATGTTGATTCCTTGATAAGTAATGTGGATACTATAAGGGGTGAAATGGTGACTATGAAGGGTGAAATTTCCACATTTAGTGAAAGACTTTATTGTGTTGAAAGTAGGGGGAGCTTATGACCTTCTACTCCTAATCCCTACCATGCATCCTCTAGTGTCCAAGATAATAACTCTTCCATGACTATAACACCTGAGACCCTGCACCAAATGCTTAACCCTCCAAGAGCTCCACAAAACCAGCCACTAAACCAATCCCAAATCTCTCCTAACTGAACCCTACAAAGACCACTACATCACCAAATGAACCAAGTCCAACAAGAGGGACTTGGAACTCAAACTCCACCACTAAATTCGAACCAAATACCCCTACAACATGCCACTTACCAAATGCCAAATCCCATGGACCAAAGACCTTACCATCCACCACCTCCAATACCATAAGTTCAAGCCCCAAATAATCAAAAACCAAACCCACTTCCCCAAAGGCCTCAAATCCGAAACCCACCCATACCAATTGAGGATTATGGTAGAGAGGAGCAAGAAGGTAATGAAGTTCCTCACGATGATTATTGGTTTGATAAGGGAGAGAGAGGAAGATATGACCAAAGGGGACCTTATGGTAGATTCCGAGGGCATAATACAAGGCATGGGCATGGTGATCAACCAAGAATTAAAGACATTGGCATTAATTCAATCAAGGTTGGCATTCCAATCTTCAAGGGAGAAAGTGATCCCGAGGTGTACTTAGCTAGGGAATCTTTTTATGAAAAGTTATTCCAAGTAAATGACTTAACCGAGGAGAAGAAAAGTTGTTATGCCATTGCACACTTTGAAGGATATGACAACACTTGGTGGGATTACACTAAGAGGTTCAAGAATGTCTTGGCTGGTGGCCAACCACCTCCTTGGGAAGACTTAAAAAGAGTAATGAGAGAGAGGTATGTACCGGAACAATATAGACATGAACTTCTTGCCAAGCTTTACAATCTAAAGCAAGAAAGCAAGAGTGTCATGGTCTATTATGATGAATTTCAGCAACTCATTTTGAAGCATGGTCATAGAGGTGAAGAACTCATACATAATGTTATTCCCTTCAAGGTTGGATTGAACAAGGACATATCATCCCGTTTGACTCTTCACAAGTTTGGAACCGTGGTTGAAGTCTTCCAAGCGTCCATGAAGATTGAAAAAGAGAACAAAGAGAGGTCGACTTACAAGCTCAAAATCCAAAAAGGTTCGGGTTTGACAAGAAACAAAGAGGTAAGTCCTTTGACTTCAGATTGGGACAAAACAAATCTTTTTCATCTTTTTCTTCTTCTCAAATCTCAAATAATAAAGTGTCATACCAACCTCCAAAGTTGGAGGTGAAGCCGAATACCCTTCCTACTTCATCTAAGGGCTTGCAATGTTTCAAGTGTCAAGGTTGGGGTCATTGGGAAAGTAAGTGTGCTACTCATAGAAATATGATCCTAAGGAAAGGTAGGTTTTACTATCTTGGTGAAGAAGTTGAATTAGAAACCGAGGGGAATGATGACAACTCTCAAGATGGGGAGTGCGAGAACCCGAAACTCAAGAGGGAAGTGAGGAAGAGGTATTGCCTTGTGAGGGATAATGAGATGTCCCTAGTTATGTGGTTCAGAGGACTTTGTTTAGTAAGGTCTTGGATGATCAAAGAGAGAAACTTTTTCATACCAAGCACCTTATTAAAGGAAGTGTGAGTTCCATGATTATAGATAGTGGGAGTGGTGTGAACATTGTTAGTGTCACTTTGGTTGATCAATTGAAATTACCCACTATACCTCATCCAAACCCATACAAGCTTTAATGGTTAAACAAGTATGGTGAATTGAAGGTCAAACAACAATGTGTGATTAGATTCAAAATAGGGAATTATCATGAAGAAGTGAAGTGTGATGTAATCCCTATGCATGCATGTCATATCTTGTTGGTAAGGCCTTGGCAATTTGATAGACACACGATGCATGATGGAAGGGCTAATAGGTACACCTTTGAGCATGGTGGTCGAAGACTCACTCTTCTTCCCCTTCCACCATCTAGTGTGAATGGAATCCAAGAGAAAACCAAGAAGTTAGATGAGAAAAGAAAGAATAAAAAAGGAGGAAAGGTTTCAGATTGTGAGAAGAGAAAGGGGGAGACAACTTTGTTTATGGGACTTGCCCATAAAGGTCCCTCGATACTCACTAACCCAAAGGCTAGCATTTTACCTAGCCTTGATTATCCTTATTTGAAGGTTCAAGCTCATGAATTATCAAAGAAAGATCAACAAGAAATCTTACATGAAAGTGGCCTCAAAAAACCCTTGGTCGAAAGTTTCACAGGAGTGGACTGTCCTAGTCCAAACCGAGGTAGTGATGCTATTCCCGATATTTTCTTAAGCTCAAATTGTTGTCATGTGATTCCTTATGCAGAGGTTTCGGAATTTCTTGATGTAGGTGTACATGATTCTTCTCTTGTTAGCTCTCTTGATATGTATAATAAACCATGTGTACCTAAGAGTAGTTCATTACTTGAATATGAGAATAGTGTGGTTGAAAACTTTCAAGTTAGTGTTGATGCTAGGAATGATGGTCTTGATATTGAACATGGTTCTTTGAGCTTGTGTAATGAAATCCATTATACTAATCTTGTCCATAGTAACCTTGTGTTTGTCCTAGGGGTGGGTAATGCCTTGAATGATTGTGAACTTGGTAACATAGTGAAAGAAGTGGGTCATCTCAACTTAAACCTTTATCATTTTCTCCCATTTGACCCCGGAATATTCTTGAGATGTGAAGATTATAGTTGCTGGTCGTGCTCACTTATCTTTGATATTGATGTTATTCATGTCTTTGGTATCCTTTATGATAAGCTTTTTATGTCAAATAGTAAGGATATGTGGGTGTATTTCAAGTGTGAGAAACCATGGGTTGATGATATGAGTGTGGTACTAATACAAACCCTTCTACCGAGAGGATTATGTGTTTGTTTTTCTCTCTCTTTGGTTTTTGCAAGATCTGAATTTGAGGACAAATTCCTTCAAGATGGAGAGGATGATACAAGAAGAAGGAGCATAAGGATTTCAAGGTCTTGTAGAAGGTTCAAGTTCGGATTTGGCAAGTGCTTTAAGACCCTTTTGGAGCCTTTTCAAAGCCTTGATCAAATTGAAGAGAAGGAGGGATCACTACATCATATAGGCGCCTATTCATTAAGGGCATAGTGATCTTTACACTTCAAAAGACCACACTCCAAGGGCTCCTCTTCCTAAGCCTCATTAAGGGCAATTTAGTCATTGTTATGTAATAGTATAAATAGACACTTTAGATACTATTTTCATTAGACTTTGATGAATTGAAATTGAGTGAAACTCAAATTGTATTTTCTTTTCTTAGTGTAGGTCTTCGAGAAGCCATCTTAGTGTAGATTTTGGAAAAGACATCAAAAACTTTAGAGTTTAATACAATTGATGAATTTTATTTGCATTGAACATTTGGCAAGAAAGGTGTGATTGAGGAAGTGTGAGTCCTTTGGTCCATCTAAGAGGAAGGTTTGAGCTTCTATTGGTGAGGTGTGATTGATGGTTTGATACACCATCTTTTTTTAATCACTTGGTAGGAGTAAAGGTCTTTCTACTATCTTTACATTTTATGCATTCTTCTTCATCTCCCTTTCTTCTAGTTGCTGTTTTTTATTCCTTGTGTGTCCATTTTCATGTTTAGCCTTCCTTTAGTCTATCATTGATCAGCAGCAGGGAGGTCGAGATGGAGGTAAATGCCCAAAGAAGAAGTGGGAAAGTTTGGGTTCCTTCTCCACTACTAGTGCTCCTTATCCGAGGTAGTTGGGTAATAGGCATCTGTAAGGTGGTGATAATTTCTGGGCACAACGTGCCCAATCTCAGGAGAGTGGGGGTTAATCGACTTCTTTATACCCTTATTGATGGTTCTATGGTCATCTTTATTGGGGCTATTGTGAATAAAAAAGGATAAGTGTTTTAAATGTAGCCAGCCAGACCATTCGATTAGAAATTATTCAGCCGAAAATAGTACATCAAGAGCGGTCAAAGATCCAGTTGTTTCGCCTTCTATTCCTGCACCACGTGGTGCGACTTTGGCAGTTGTTCTAGTTTCTATTACCGACATAGGACAGAATAGGTTGTATGCTCTTGCATCTTGATGCCAATTTGAGGCATCACTTGATATGATTGCTAGTACATTAAAACTCTTTTCTCATGACGTGTATTATTTGCTTGATCCGGGGTCCACTCTTTCTTATGTGACCCTATTTATGGTTGTATGTATTGGTTTTGATCCTAAGGTTGTCTTCAATCCTTTTTTTATTCCTACCCTGATAGGTGACTTGATTATTACTAAAAGGGTCTATAGGGTGTGTGTGGTATCTGTTGGTAGCAAGCAGACCTTGGTAGATCTGTTTGAACTAGATATGGTAGATTTTGACGTTATTCTAAAGATGGATTGGTTACACTTTTTTTATGCTTCCTTGGATTATCAGACCCATAAGGTTGTCTTTAGTTTCCATGGTGAATCAGTTATAGAGTGATGGGTGGTTCCCTAGCTCCTAGGGGGAGGTTTATTTCTTATCTTAAAGCCCAGAGGTTAATCTCTAAAGGTTATCTTTATCACTTGATCCGTGTTAAATATTCTAACTCAGAAGGTCCTTCTCTACATTTAGTTTAGGTGGTAAATGAGTTTCCTGAGGCCTTTTCGAATGATCTTCCAGGTGTTTCTCCGGATAAGGAAAAAGAGTTTGGTATTGATTTGGTTTTGGACACTCATCCAATATTTATTCCTCCTTATAGAATGGCTCCGGCTGAATTGAGGGAACTCAAGGAGTGACTTAAGGATCTTCTAAATAAGGGGTTTATTCATCCTAGTGTATCCCCGTGGGGTGCCCCGATGTTGTTCGTGTATAAGAAGGATGGTTCCCTTCGGATATGAATTGACTATCGACAGTTAAATAAGGTGACGATCAAGAACAAGTATTCTCTCACAAGGATAGATGACTTGTTTGATCAGTTGCAAGGTGCCAAGTTCTTCTCCAAGATAGATCTTCATCCTGGGTATCATCAGCTTAAGATTAGGGGGAAAGATATACCTAAGATGGCTTTACGTAATTGATATGGGAACTTTGAATTCTTGGTGATGTCATTTAGTTTGAATAATTCTTTGGCGGCATCTATGGACTTGATAAATAGGGTTTTCAGGCAGGTCTTGGATCTCTTTGTCATTGTGTTTATTGATGACATTCTTGTTTATTCCTACAGTAAGGTGGATCATGCTAATCACCTCTGTGTCATATTGCAGACCTTAAAGAAACAACAGTTGTATACCAAGTTCTCTAAATGTGAGTTTTTGTTGAACATTGTGACTTTTCTTTGTCATATTATTTCTAGAGAGGGGATTATGGTGGACCCTCAAAAGGTGGTGGTGGTTAAAAGTTAGCCTAGACCTATAACTTCAACCAACATTTGGAGCTTCTTGGGTATGGCTGAGTATTATCAATGTTTTGTGGAAAGCTTTTTGATGATAGCTTCTTCTTTGACTAAGTTGACTTAGAAAAAGGCAAAGTTTTCTTGGTCGGATGCTTGTGTGGGGAGTTTTGAGAATTTGAAAGATAAGCTAATTATGGCTCCGATTTTGACATTGTCTAAGGGCAGTGAAGGGTTTGTGGTTTATTGTGATGCATCTAGGGTGGGACTTGATTGTGTCTTAATGCAGTAAAGAAAGGTGATTACCTATATTTCTAGGGAGTTGAAGGTGCATGAGAGGAATTATCCAACCCATGATTTATAGCTGTTGGTGGTGGTCTTTTCATTAAAATTATGGCGGCATTATCTATGTAGAGTGCACGTAGACATCTTTTTTTATCATAAGAGTCTAAAGTATGTGTTCACTCAGAAGGAGCTAAATCTCAGATAGAGGAGATAGTTGGAGCTTCTCAAGGACTATGATGTGAGTCTTCAGTATCACCCAGGTAAAGCTAACGTGGTTACTGATTCTCTTAGTAGGTTTTCCATGGGAAGTTTGGCTCATGAGGAGAAAGGAAGCGGGAATTGATTAAAGGTATTCACCGCTTGGCTAATCTAGGAGTTCGTCTCTTAGATTCCAAGGATAGTGGTGTGATGGTACAAGAAGTGGTTCGGTCCTCTTTTGATATAGAGATTAAGGATAAGAAAGTGCTAGATCCTATCTTGATGAAAATCAAGAGCAATGTGGGTATGCAAAGGGTAATGGTGTTCAGGATCTGTTGTGACAGTACTTTACGGAACCAAGAGAGGATATGCATTCTAGATGTTAATGGTTTGCAATAAAGGATCTTGGTTGAGGTACATGAATCATGCTAAGTTGTACATTACAGCTCGACAAAGATGTGTCATAATATCAATGAGATGTATTGGTGGAATAGTATAAAAATGGATGTGGCTAATTTTGTGGCCATATGCATGGTATGTCAACGAGTTAAAGTTGAGCACATGAGACCTTGTGAGTTGTATCAAGAAATTAATTTACTCGAATAGAAATGGGAGGTAATCAATATGGATTTTGTTACCAATCTTCCTCAGTCTTGGAACTAGTTTGATCTGGTTTGGGTTATCATGGATAGGATGACAAAGTCTGCTGACTTTTTATCGGTGAGGACTACTTTTTTGGTGGAGGATTATACGTGGTTGTATCTACAAGAAATTGTGAAGCCGTATGGGGTACCTATTTCGATTATCTCTGATCGTGGTATATATTTTTCATCTCAATTCTGGTGGTCTTTTTAGAAGGGATTGGGTACTAAGGTAAGTCTGAGTCTTTCTTTTCAACCTCAGACGGATGGGCAAGCGGAGAGTACTATTCAAACATTGGAAGATATGCTTTAGGCATATGTGATTGACTATGGTGGAAGTTGGGTTGAGTATCTACCTTTGGTAGAGTTTTCTTACAACAATAGCTATCATTCTAGAATTGGTATGGCCCCTTTTAAGGCATTGTATAGTAGGAGTTTTAGATCTCATATTGGTTGGTTCGAGCTTATTGAGGTGGATATGTTTGATTAAAATTTGGTCTATCAGGCTATGGAAAAGGTGAAGGTAATTTAGGATAGGCTTAAGGCTTCCCAAAGTTTCCAAAAGTCCTATGCAGATGTAAGGCTTAGAGACTTAGAGTTTGAGGTTGGGTATAGGGTGTTATTAAAGGTATCTCCCATGAAGGAAGTAATGTGGTTTATTAAAAGGGGGAATCTCAACCCCCAATTTATTGGTCCTTATGTGGTTCTGCGAAGGGTTGGTAATGTGGCTTATGAATTGGAGTTGCCTTATAGTTTGAGCTCCGTTCATCTGGTATTTCATGTTTCTATGTTAAGATAGTGCATTGGTGATCCTTTTTTGATTGTTCCTTTGGAGGGGTTAGTTATCTCGATCTCTCTTTCTGATAAAGAGGTCCCGGTTGAGATCTTGGATAGGCAGATTTGTCGATTGCAGACCAAGGATATGTCTTCGATTAAGGTTCTATGGTGAAACCATAAGGTGAAAAAAGCTACATGTGAAGCAGAGGAGGACATAAAGTCTAAGTATCTGCATTTGTTTTCTCCTCCTAGGATTCCTGCGGAAGGTATGTGTTCTTTAACACATCTTTATTTTCTGAGTTAGTTAAAGGAAAGATTAATATCTTTTGCATCTTTTTTTTTCAAACTTTGTTAAAGATTAGGAATATGATTTATAATACGATGACTCGTACGTGTGGTTACCCCTACCTTGTCCGCCATTCGGGGACGAATGTTCCTAGTGGGGGAGACTAAAACACCTTGGTTTCTGGACCTTAGTGATTTTTGGTTTTTGGGAAAGATACGACTTAGGGAATGAGTTGTACACTTGGGTACGATGGTATGGTCTAGTCGTATGCTAACCAATATTGGTTGGTAGGATGGATTAGTTATTGGAATGGGTACGAACTGGGTGGTATGAGTCATAGCAGTGGATATGGGTTGTTTGTTTACTTCACTTAACCTTTAACTTGGTAACTTAGGTTGGATCTGAGTACGAGTGGCTCACCATGAGTCATAAGTTGGGGTACGAGTCGTACCCAAGATTCGTACAGGGGGATGGTGTTCAAACCTCTTGGGATTCTATTCATCTAAGGGTACGATTTATGGGTACTAGTTGTACACTTGGATATGACTTGGGTTTGGGTGTGCCGTACCTTGGACAGTGTTAGGTCCAAGGAGAAAAGCCTAGGGTATGAGAGGTGGGTACAACTCATACAGGATGGGTACGGCTCATAAGATTTAGTCGTACCCTATGATGGGATTTAAGTGCAATTTAAGTGAGGGCAATCTGGATATTTCTCCACTTATCCAAATAAGGTCCCATGACTTATCTTACACTTTAGAGATTATTTGCCCTACTATTCTATTCTTAAACACTTAAAAAACACTCTTAAATACTCTCTAGAGTTCTTGGGCAAAGGAAGCTAGGGTTTCATCTTAAAGAGTAAATTGGGGCCTGTCTTGGTGATTTCTCTCCATCATCATCTTAGTTTAAGGAATGTTCTCCTCTCTCATTGTTAGTTCCAACTAAAGGCATAGATTTTATACAATGTTTTCATGATTTAAATGTTGTATGACTTTTGGTTTTCAAATATAATTTGGGGGTTTTGTATATAAATGCTTGGTTATGGTTTTCCCATATTTTAATTGTACTTTTATATGCATTAATCGTGATTTTGGATAGTTAGTTTCATGGGAATGGTTGTTTGGTAATTGGCTTAGGTTTTGGAAATACTATGCCCCTAATGAGTTTGATAAAAGGCCTATAACAATGTTTTCACCATAATATTGGGTTTTCAATGGAACTTATGCATGGTTTAAACTTTGTAATGGAACCCTAAATAATATGAATAGTTTAAATGGCTTTGGAATGATTTGGCTTAATAAACATACTTGTGGAGTTCAAGGGAATCCCCCAAGTTAATATGGTAATGAATACTTGTGGGGTACATGGGAATTCCCCAAGTTAATTGGATAACAGGGTCTATGGGTACATGGGAATCCCTTAACCACTAAGAGGTTTGGCTAAGGACAATACTTGCAAGTTATAGTTGGTATGAAGATACCACTACTAATAGCCTTGGTTAAAAATAATGGAATAATGGTTTGGTTGGAAAATAGTTTTAATTGGGAAATATAGCGGGGTGTGAAAGCTAAACGTAAAGGTGGGAGTCTAATGGATGAACACTGGAAACTCATGTTTGCCGACATAAGGGGTAGGTCATGGATACTTTATATGATACTTATTAGGTACACAGGAATCCTCTAGGTACACTGTACATATGTATTTTAGAGAGTGAAGGGTATATAGGAATCCCTGACTCTTATGGTATCTCCGATTCATGTGGCTACACATATTGAGACCCATTTAGGGGGTTACACTGGACCCATATAGCCCATGGGTGGTTTTAGGATAGTTAAGCTTCATATACCCAGGTTGAAGGTTTTAAATGCATGCTAAACCCGGTTCCCTTTTTTGACATGGTTATATATATATAGAGAGAGAAAGATATGTATGGGTTGTGTTCTTATGGATGGTTTTACTTGGTTTTCTTAAATGGCATTATTTTTTTCTTATCCTTAGTTCATGCTAGCCTTCACCTGCTAACCTATCTCCGAGCGGTTGTATCATCATGCGATGCAGGAACCCACTATTCTACTCCTCCTAATTAGCATTTGGATATTCGGGGGTCATCTTTGGATTGAAGTGGTGAGCTTTCATCCTTCCAAAATGCTACATTTCACGGATGTTATTTCATACTTTGGATTATTTATGGATATTTGTTTTGACTATGGTTGGGGGCATTTTCCCATCAGATTCTTGTATTCTTTTGGTTAGAGGTTTTTAAGAAACTACTATGGGTTGGAATGGGATGGATCGATATTAGTGTCAGCCTTAGTATTGACATTGGTATTGGGGATGACATCATTGGACAAAACTTTTCACTTTTCCATTTGGCATGGGACTGTTGGTCTCGGTTGGGTTGGTCACGGTCGTGATCCTATCCTAGAGTCTTCATGTGAGATGTGATGCTATCTTGATATATGTTTAAAATTCAGCCAACTCAGGGTAGGCGGGTGGAGGTTGGGTTGGGTAGAAGGGGTGGTCTCCGTTCCCGATATGATACGAGCCAAATGGCCATCTTGGCTTTTGAAAACATCTTTAGAGGCCAACATATGGAGACTCAAGACTTGGTCACTTCGAGGACACAATAACATGCATGGAAAACCCATTTTGAGCATACCATTAAGCAATGTTATGGGTGGAACAATGCTTGGAGGTCTACCTTGATGATTACCCGAGGGATCCAAAGAATTACACATGTTGACGTATGAAGATGAGTCTCAACACCACAAGGCCGCTCCTTCATTAAAGTATAAAACACTCCTTGGTCGCCCTTTATTAAGGGTATTTTTAGGATTACACATGTCCCTTCATACACACCATAGTTGTCCCTTCATTAAGTGTGCTTTGGTTATTTTTGTATGTAATAAGTTAGACTTTAAATAGACTCTTATTAGTCTTATTTTAGTTAGTTTTTGAATGATGTATTGAGAAGACATAGTCTTGAGCTCCGTTAGGAGTGTTCCATGTTGTGTAAGGCTTGGAAAAACCAATAGTTTAGTGTAGGGCTTGAAAAGCTAATATTGACATTACTTAGAAAGGATGGTTGTACGCGAATTTGATTCCCTTAGCGGTCATCGTAAGAAGATTGGTGTTTGATATTACGACTTTGAGGGTCTTTACATATGATACATGTTCCAGTTCTCCTTGTTTTTGTAAGATCTTATGTCATCTTGTTTATCCTTTATTTTATGCACTTGTTTGTTTTTCTATTAATTTTGTTGTGTTGCTGTCGTAGCCTAGATTTCATCTTATTCTCAGCCTAGTGGTTATCTAGCCTCGATTTGTCTTGTTGTGTTCTTAGAAGTATTTCATGGTCATTCCGTTATCATTTGGTATCAGATCAAGGATTGATTTCGTTCCTACCAGATCAATCTTGGCTTGGTAACTTAAAAAATAAAAAAATGTGTTGAAAATTGAACATCCAAAAAAAAAATATTATGTCCTGTTTTGGTGTCTAAGATAAAATTTATATCTTAGATTTAGGAGATTTTTATGTGTTTTGGTTGTTTCTAGTGTTAGCCCCTTCTTCACTAACACTAATAGAGTCTAAATCTAAATTTTGAGCCATTTTCGAGTTGTTCTTGAATTTTGGAAGATTGTTATTGAGGGCTTGAGCTTGAGATATGTGTTATTGATAGTTGTGGTTGAGATTTGGTCTTGAAATTGTTGTATTGTTATTGAGGAGCTCAACTTGTGCAAAAAGAACAAAGAATCATCCAATTTTGAGCTCATTTGGGTTAGGTACCATTGTTGAATGTTTTTCATGTCACTATAGAAAATGAGGGTTATAGTAACGCTTAGTTAGCGACAGTTCTATGACTCACTATAGATTCTCTACGATGACAGTTATAACCATCGCAAAATGTGATTATGTCTAATGGGACACTTAATTAAAATAACCATCACCTAAAATAATTAACCATCCTAATAAATAACTCTATTGTAACTGTTATTAGAACCGTCGTGAAAGGTAACCTATAACTACGGTTATATTATACTAAAAATAAAAAGCCCGGGTATTTTTTCCTCTAATCTTTATTTTCACCCGCTAATTTTAATATAATAATTAAAAAAAAGTAAGAACCTTATAAAATACGCATCTTGTTTCTTTGTTTAGGGTTTGTTGAACTACGACTGCTCTGTTACTCCCTTCCTCATCAGATCTACACTCTAACTAGGTAGGGACAAATTAAATATGTGACTACTTTCTTATTTTTTCCTTCATCTTAATTGTGGGCTTTTTGGTTTGAAACAAACTGCATTCTTGAATTTCTTGTTCATTTTTAGTGGCGTTGTTTTGAATAAGGGTTAAATAATGCTACGTTATTGCCTTTTGGGGTTTTTTTGAATTTTAGATACAAGGAATCTGCTTTGTTCATTCTTGATTATGTTTCTTTGTTCTGAGTGGTGAGTTACAGTAGGGTTCTATGGGAATGTGACAAAAATTTGCTTGAATTTCAGCTAAAGAAGCAACATTTTTTGTGTTTGATTTGAGAATTGAGACTTTTTGGTACTATAATGTCATTGGGTTTTCATTGAATGTCGGTGATGCTCTGTATAGTGCTTTGTCAGTACTTTTATTTGCTACAAGTATACCCATTTCATTCTCACTTTTTCTTCTTTCTCTAGATTCAAGGGTACGGTTGTTCAATTTATGGTTGTTCGTAGATAAAATTGGAAGCAGAATAAACTGATTGTAGTTGTAAGTAACATTTTATGCTCTGAGTTAAGGTCCATATTCTCAAACTATTGTGTTGATTTTGATTTTAGAGTGTTTTCGGATCTTTACAGTGAAAGGTGATCTTCCATCGACTTCTACTTTTCAGATAAAGGCTACTTTTTCAGTGAAAGGTGTTCTCAGGTAAGTGCTCTTACTGTGAAAGTGGTTATTTTGTGGGTTTTGTTGTCCAAATTAATTTTGTTATCTAATAGATAAATCATTTCTGTTCAGTTCATCAAATTAAGTCTAACAGATAAATCTTTGGTAAAATGGGAAGACAAAATTGTAATACTCTGTATGTGAAAAGGAATGTAATAAATTTCAGGTTTTAGTCTTTCATTTGTTCAAATATTTTATGTGTTATTTTTCCCCCTCTTGTGTTCTGCAACTCTGCTTTACCTTATTCTTAGAATTGTACAATTTTCTAATTTAATCAGCAGCTCAAGAGTGAGCGTAGTAAGTTTGAAATGGTGCAGGCTATTGATGGTTTTATTTGATAACCTCAGAGAGAGGCTGGAATAAACAATGTATTGAATCTTAAAATGTAGCTTGTTTTGGTTGACGAAGTCAAACGAGTAGGAGTAATTAGTGTAGATGAGACTTTAGACAAATTCAAAAACTTTTGGCCCCTTGTAGAATCTGTAAGTGCACCTTGGATATCCATTGGATGATACATGTCGCATCCTCATTTCATTAATTGGTTCTTTGTTTAATTCCTTTGGATACCAAGTGAAAGATAATTTCCCCCTGCAAAGTAATATAGTCGTGCATGTTTAGCAAGTTTCCAGCAGTAGTTGAGATGTTTGCTTTCAGGACATGGAAAGTAATATAGTCTTGCGGTTAAGATGTTTTCTTTCGGGACATAGAACGGCTCTGCTAGTATGTTGCTATTTTGTGGATATTTGTCCAAATATCTGACATTCTATTAGTTGTCCATATTTTATCTAATTAATATTTTAAAAGTATCATCAGTATGTAATTTGTTAAGGTAAATTGTCAATTTGACTTACTATTTGTATGGACGTGGCCTATGGGTTAGGCTTGATCAACGCTTGAGGGTTTTCTGTGTTTTGAGATAATTAATTTTCAAAAGACTTGATGCACTATTTAGATGGGCCATTGTGGTGCTTAGGGGACTTATAAGCTGAGCTTCCATGCATTCGTTGCAAGAGAATTTATATATGTATTGAGAGTATAACTGAGTTTTGTCTACTTGTTTTCTGTCGTTAAGATTTGATTCATGAATATGTGCATAAAGGCTAGAACTTCTTATGCCAGTTTTTACTTGTTGCTAAGATGTAACGCAATGTCTCCACATTCCATGCCCTTTTGAACTATATGTTCTCCATATGATCTTTCTTTTTGTAGTTAAAGGTTACCAACCAACCTGCCTAATTTGTTGTAGTTAAAGGTTACCAACCAACCTGCCTATTTTATTTAGTTTCATGAGGTGAGCTACACACAGTACGTAACTGGGGGTTCATGTTTAGGTCCTAATTCAAAGGTTGTTTTGGCATGTTTAGGTACATAGAGAAGGTTTCTTATAATAAGGGGTGGGTATATGATACTTGGATGGAGATGGTGATTTTTAGTATTTGCTAGAGTTTTATGAAAGTAGGGGAGAAGTATACTCATAAGAGTAATCAGCAACAACAGTGCTGGCTACTAAGAAAATTGCCAAAGCAGCTGTTAGAAAGGACCATTGGCCCAACTTCCCCAAGTTTTCATTTTGATTTGGAATAAATTACTACACTTTGAGAAGATAACTGAATGATAAAACTATGACTTTGTGTTGCATAGCTGAGTAGGGAGTTATGGTTTTTATAGAGCAAGGTGAAACCTTTCTCAACATTTATGTAATAAATAGCTTCATATTTGCCCACTTGCCCACTAAAATGAGAGCAAGGTCTAAATAAAGACTTTTATCAGTACTAAGTGGGAGGCATTATCTGCTTCCAAATGATAATTTGAATAAAATATTGAAATAAAAATAAAGAGGATATATATATATATACCAGAAAGGAGTTAAAGATTGACTATTTCATAACAATAAATAGTAAAAAGAAATGAGGGCATTTTCTTTGTCGTTTTCTCAATGCCAAAATCTATAACTTGACTTATAATCTAGAGTTTGACATTGCCCCTATCTCAAATAAAAGCAGAAGATGAACAAAAATGCAATAGCTATCATCACTGGGCTCCTATCTATATATAAGATCACGTCAAAGCTACCAAAAAAAATAGAAATTCTGAGAATTATTACAAAATGTTTATGTTATAAATTTCCTAAATGTGTAAAAATCTAAGAAATGTTATACATATTGCCAGTTTTGTTTGGTTTCAGATCAACTCTTTTCATATTAATACATCAAGAAACATAGTTGGATAATAATATTTTACTATTATCTGATAAGTTTAAGTGTCTTTGACTGCAGAATTTTATTTGACTAACCAACTAGCTTGATCTTTTACACCTCACCTCGTAAAAACTAAATTTTCACACTACTTGTTCAGATGTGTTTTAAATTAATGAATGAGGCAGTAACCCCTCTCCCTCTCTCTCGGCCAGCTGAAAACCAGACAAAATAAGTAGAGCATAGTGCAATGCCAAACACCTTGCTGAAAAATCAATTCATCAGACAACTTATGATACATGAAGTAGACGGTGTTCTCTGCGGGACTTCTTCAATAATGCTCCCCATGCAGGACTTCTTCAATGATGCTCAACTTCAGAATTCAGGAATAATTAATCCTAAGATACTGACAGCATTGTCCATTCCTTCACCAATGAAATCGACTTCTACACTAGCAGCTACAGGGAGAAATAGTCAAAATAGTCAAGGTTAGTGTTTGAAATTCTGAATTGTACTTCAATTCATTTGGTGGCTGATATTATTGTTGTTGTTGGACTGTATTGGATGGTTATTTATGGCTGGTAACTATTTTATATATCAGGGTATTGCTGTTTATTATTTAAATCATTTCGCTTCTCATGAACTATAACAATAGTTTGTGCACATACAAATGAACATGACTTGGTAAACTGTGCTTCGTAATTTGATTTTAATTCATTTATTGGTGAGTGTGCCAAGTTATGTTTGGCGATTATGTGGGATGTTCATTACTGATGTGAGTTGTGAGTTGTGTTAAGACATAGTTATGTGGGATGTTCACTCTTGGTTCTATTACCTTGGCAGTGTAAGACATGTCTCTGGAGATAATTATACTTGGTATGATTGACTTCGGCATCATCTTGGGTTTGGATTGGATTTCAACCTATCTTGTGATTGTGGGATGTCATATCAAGGTTGTGTACGACTTTGTTGTATGTATGGTTTTTTTTAGGGATGTTCTTGTTTGTGTCATATGAAATATAATCACGTCTTAATTAGTAGTTGGAGTAACAGATATCAGTTCATTAAAGTTTTGCATGCATGAATTTACCAGTGAATGGTGACATTATATTGAGCTCTATTGACAATGTTAACCACCGGAGTATCTCCGTTGTTTACTTCCAATGTCAGTCCAGGGAATTGTCCATTCACAGTTACAATGTTCTGAGTTTTTCACAGCCTCTTCACTATTGTTGCTTGAATCTATTTCAAGAAAAACTATTGTGAGTTTTGGAGATTTCAATCATCAAAGAAACATCATTTTTGTGGACTTTGCTTAACATTAACAATGTACTGTTATCCTACAACTATATTGTTTGTTGTTATGATTATAGTTCCACCCTCCATCTCTTCGAAATTGGTACTCTTCTTTCTTAAATATTTCCCCTTCTAATTAATTTTATTGTTGGAAAGGATACCTGTTCTCCAGAACTACAGTTACTGCCTCTTTCCACAACCATAACATCCCTTTGTAGGTCTAAGAACCGATGGTTAAAATTA
The DNA here is from genome assembly GCA_030864215.1 of Capsicum pubescens. NCBI lineage: Eukaryota > Viridiplantae > Streptophyta > Magnoliopsida > Solanales > Solanaceae > Capsicum > Capsicum pubescens. Next base: position 217,879,762 of record CM061543.1, on the reverse strand, counting down.
CTTTTTCCACTCTAACCTGCTGAATTTTAATATTAGGAAGCAGCAGTTGATGGCCTTTAATAATCCTGCCAACATAATTTACTATTGGATGGTTTCCTAGGACAAAGCTAAAAGGAAAAGCTACTACTCCACATATGGTCCCATACGTTGGTCTTTCCACAATGTCCCCAACCTTTTTTCACCAAGGTGTCGGCATCAGCAGTGTGCTTAATTAGAGATTTGATTTTAAAAATTCATGGTGAAATTTGAACTCTCTCAATAACTAAGTTATCTCTAATCTTATGTGCAGGGGTTACCTCTTATATATAGTGTAATTTTTGTCGAGAGAACTTGAGTGAACCCCTTGCTAGCTAGTTTCTACCATCTAGTTTATTGGATAACAGTACATTGTTAATGTTAAGCAAAGTCCACAAAATTGGTACTCTTCTATTTTTCTGAAGGGAGATAATGTTACCTGCTGGTGCATTTAACCCCTGAGTTAGAATCATTATGCTGGATTTTTAGTAAATATTCCTTTTGGTCGAGTAAAGTTTCTCATTTCATTTGTGTACCATGCGTACGGCTTGTTCAGTTAAGTGTGTTAATATCCAAGTTTTACCTGACTGGAGCTATAGCTTTGTGGTTGTTTACTGTTTAATTTGTCCTATTTAATGTAACTTGATATTTTCCAACTTTTGTTGTTGTTGTTGTGTAGTTTATTGCTCAACTTTAATTTTTTTTTCTTATTGTTCTAGGTAATCATGACATAAAAAATGGCGGAAACGAAATTGATGAACTAGACCTGACATAAGAGATTGATCACATTGGCTTCATGTCACACTAGTTGTTGGAAAAACTTGTGTATGTTTTGATTGAGATCGATCACATTTGACCGAGTAGTTTCAAACATCTTTTATTTTTGAACATTCAAAACTATTTGTGTATGTTTTGATTTTTTTGAATGGTAAAATAATATTTGGTTTCTTATTAGTTGACATTTTGGGAATTAATAGTTACTAGCACTCTTGATGATTAATTTATATGTACATTTTATATGTTATGCATGGTAGCTTTATAAAATTATTGCAATAGCATAATATATTGTTGAATAGTCTAATAATAATTGTCCTAATAGCGTAAAATAACTGTCCCAGTAGCCAAAATTAATCGTTGCTATAGCTCATGTTTAACTGTCGCAATAGACTACAAAATAATTGTCCTATAAAGCTTAAAAATCATCCCAGAAAGTTTTATAATCAAATCATCGCAATAGCTTAAAAACCATCCCAAAAAGTTTTATAATCAAACCGTCGCAATAGCTTAAAAACCGTCCCAACATATAATAAACCGTCACAATAGTAGATATATAGGGACGGTTTTGAACCGTTCCAACACCATATAAACCGTTTCCATATGCTCAATGCAATAACCGACGCTAAAGATATAGCTTTAGCGATGATTTTTGCTAACCATCGCAAAAGACTAGATATAGCAATGGTTATGCTAACCGTCGCCAAAAAATGTCGCTATATATCTAATATAACACCTTTAGTTGTATCGGGTCCTCTAACCGTCGCTATATATCTATTGGAATGATTTTGGTGCCTATGAAGATGGTATGAGAATCGTCACCATAGCCTATTTTTCCAGTAGTGTTTTCTTCATGATCTTAATGTTCTTCATAAGTTGTTGAACAAGAACATTCAAAATAGTGATTTGATATAAAAGTCTGGTGGAAAGAGGGTGAGTCTTTGTTTCTCTTGAAAATATTTCTAATACAACACAAAAGAAGAAGGGAGAAAAAGGCTTTCAAAAGTCTTGTTGCCAAAAAGGAGAAAGGGGGATATTCCAAGGCTTACAAAAAAGGGAAAGGGGACAAGGACTTTTAAAAAGTTGTCTTTCCAAAAAGGTGCAAGGAAAGAGTCAAGTCTCTTGAAAATTTGAAAAGGGCTCCAAAGTCTCGTTTGTCCTTACCAAAACAGGTTTTTCCACTCTTTCAGATAAAAAATTTGACCAATCCAAACTGCAAACTGTCACATCACCAAAGTGCCATGTCGTCAAAGTTCTAAAAAACTTGAAGCTCAAATTTTGATTCTAAGTTTCTTTTCTTTGTTTCGTAAGTTTTATTTCTTGATTCTAGTACTAATTAACAACTAGCAATCACCTACAAGATTGTGAATTAGTTTTGAATCCATTTTCGTCATGTCTTCATTATTTGTCTGTTTTTCTCATTTTTAATTCATCGTAAATTTTTGTTTCAAGTTCTAAGTAGAATTTTCTATTTTGTGTCTTCAGTCGACCAAACAAGAATCTATTTTGGCCGATAAGTAGTGATTGACACCTTATTATCCATCGGAGTAAAAGCAACTTTCAATATTTGTCACTCCAATTGTGTGGATCACAAAGGTGAGTGCATACGAGTGTTGGTTAGGAGCTTTTACCACTAATCTTGTTTGTTCATTTTGTAGGTACAAAGTGTTATAAGGGGAACATGTCTTCAATAGCCGTGGATTATTGTGACTACGACATGGAAGACTATGGTTGTAGTGAGGGATTGTATGGCTACAAAGTTGTTGGAGATTATGAGGGCTATGAAAATAGCCATGATCAAGGCACGGGCAGATTTGAAGGTTACAGGTTTGATGGGGAAAATAAGGTGAATAAAGTGCCTAGTTCCTATGGTGAACATGGAGATAATGAAGAGCCTTATGATGGTCCTTATGATGAAGTTGGGATGTATGGTGGGTCTTACACTTCCCAAGCCGAAACTAGAATTGGTGTAAGGTATAACCCTTTTATTTGTGAAGCTTATAAGAGCTATGGTGAGAGTGCATGTGTGGAGTGTGAAAATTCATATCCTTCACCTTGTAGTACTTCTTATCAAGGTCGATATGGTGTGAATGGTTATACTAGCTATAGTGGAGGTTGTCCCATGAGAAAAAAGGGTATGCCTCTCCAAAGCCAAAGGGTACTCACGTACCTTACAATGTTGATCCAAGAAAGAGTGTTCACTCCGGAAAGGTGATCATTTATGGGGTTAGGGGCTGCTTCATTGTGCTAGATGATAGGTGCTATAGAAACTACATCGCTCTATCCATGGTTGATTATTTGGGGTTGTTTCGAGAACCTTTACTTGTTCAATATTCCTTAGACAGGTTTAAGGTTACCAAGGGGTGAAGGTTGTCTTTCCCAATTTGAATACCATGAGAAAGTGTGGTGCGATATTTTTCCCTTGACATACGGTCATTTAATCTTATGTGCCGATTGGTTTGTACAACATAAAGTTCCAAATATTTAAAATTTGCCTAATGTTGAAAGAGACCAATGGGGAAATCATCTTATGACATCCATTCTTCCCACGTCACAAAGAGGAGTGTTCACCTACTCTAATCCAAATGATTATGAGAGACAAAAGATTGAGATGAGTAAGGGTGTGCAATGTGGTAATCCGAGAATGGAAAAAAAAAGTTGTATGGAGCGAAGCGAGGGGATTACCACCAAACCGTGAAAGCTATGATTGTCCTTCTATTTCCAAGGTCATTTGCATATGTACCAACATGGCAAGCGGAGGAGAACAAGTTCTAAAGGAGAATATTCCCTTCGAATATTTGAAAAGCGAAGTCTTAGTTGATGCCGAAGATTGTGGTCAACCCTCACACCATGGTAAAGAATAATATACTCAAGAACATTAAGGTAAAATAGCTACCTCTTACACTTTTGAGCATGTGACTAATGATTGTATGACTAGTAGTCCATTGAGTGTGAGTAGTATATTACCTATTTGTAACTCTATCGATTCTTTTCCTCTTGATGACAATGCACGTGTTGTGAGTGTGCATACACTCACTACTAGAAATTACCCTTATTGTAATGGACTTTTTGGCAACGGTTCCAAAAACGTTGCTATAGAGGGTCTATTGCAGCGGTTTCAACTGTTGCAAAACAAAAATTGTTCTAATAAAATTATTTGGGGCTATAACCATTGTTGTTGTTTGATAACTGTCAACAGTTGTCTAAACCATTTCTATAGAATCATCTATGGCAATGGTTTTTGGGAAAAAAAAAGCTATCACATCGGTTTCTTTACTCCCACCAACAAAATTTTGCAAAGTCCACCAAAAATAAACTCTTTTTATACTTTCACACTAAGTCTCAAACCAAAAAAAAATCACCAAGCCTGATCCACCACTGATACAACCACCATACCACTACTCCAACCATCGTACCAGTGCTCCGACCACTGTATCACTACTCCGACAATCACACCTTGATTTCAAAGCTGCTCCAACCACCGCTTCAAAAAGCCAAAAAGTGTGACCACTGTACCTCGATTTCAAGGTTGCTCCACTGTTGAACAAAACATCCATGTCTAAGCTTCGACTCAATGTTCAGGTACTTGTCATTTCTTATTTTTTTGTATTTATTTGATGTGTTTATCAAGTGTTCGATGATTTATACCAATGAAATAAATCTCTATTATAAATCATACTGTAGAAGACTAATGAATCATTGATGTTGTCGTGACGAGGAATCCATATCGAACCCGAAACTCACAAGAAGGCTGTGAGTACTAGCACTTTCCCAATCGACCTTGTTTTTTTCTTTTTTGTTGCATTTCAAAGATCTAATTATACATTAAGTTTAGATTTTAATGAAGACTTACTTAGTGTTGCAATAATAGTAATGAGAAAATTATAGTTACATTCTTTCTTAGTGTAGTGGAATATTAAGCAGCAAAAAGAATGTGCAACATTACATTACACAGAATGTCTTCTATGTTACAGCATGTTAAAGAAGTATCATATATATTTAGTATAGCATGTTTTATCTTTGTAATTGGTAACTGAGTGATGGGTACTTTTATAATTTTATTTGTTCCAGGGTCATTCTGTTGGATTGTTTAATCTTGGAGACACATGCTACATGACTCCACAGTGCAATGCTTGCAGTCAATTCTGAAAATGAAGTTTGCTCTAACAGAGTGAGAATTTTATTCTTTCACCCTTTATTTTTTTCCTTTTGATAGTGGTGGTGCCCAGTCCAGCTTATGTGCACTTGTACTTTCTACTTCTGACTAGCACAAGTACCGGGTAACTCGATCTACCAAGGATTAGGCTAATGAGAAGAAATCATTGAGTGTTTTCTTTTCTGCTAAGATTTGAACCTTGGTCCCTTAAGGTCTACACCCACTTCATCGACCACTAAACTACACTCTTGGGGGTCAATCCTTCCTTCCCCCATTTTGGGTAGTCTTGTGCTTTAGTCTTGAGTTCCCAAAACTTGATTGGATTCAATATAGTCGTTTTTAGTTCTGGATCAGAAGAGATTTAGTTATAGTTTGATTCAGTTACACTTTCTTTGATGAGGTAATTTGGTCTATTTTCCTCCTTATTCTTAATTTTCAAGTTTGATAATAAATTAAATATAACTAGTAATTTACTATTTATGAATTATGTTAGTCAAATCAATAATATTTTTTTTAAATGTATTATCTCATATGGTATCACAATTAAAGAGTACTTATTTACAAAGAAAATAAGGAAAACCAGTAATTACTAGAAAAAATTGGAGAAACGATGTCGATGCAGCCATAGCTCAAAAAATAATGCATATCCAACCTCCTTCATTTAAAAAAATTGGAGAAACGATGTCGATACAGCTTTAGCAATGTGCGTCGCTCATTCTTGCCCTGGGTTACTTGGGTTTATATGAGAATTATAGGTGGTTAATGTTCATCTGCTTGTCTTTTTATGTTTCTTCATGTTAGCGGCTTGTCTACTAGCATTTGGTTATGTTTATGTCCATAGATTTTGCGAATGGAGTATCCTCAATTTGGCCAGCAGAGCAATGGAGCTTTCCTGCAACAGGTTCCACAAGTACCTAAACCTACCACAATGCTTCATTATTTTTACAAATAAAGTGTTCCACTGTTGCAATTTCTGTATAATTGTCCTACTGACTAACACTTCCTGGCAATCGCAGGATGCTGAAGAATATTGGACTCAATTACTGTACACCCTTTCCCAAACTCTTAAATTACCCAATTCAAGGTACTACATCTCTCTGGATATTCGTGCAGATTGAAGTCCCTTTTTAATAATTTGCATGTTCTATATTGCTAGTTGTTTTTCTTACTTCAAATTGGGACATGTGGCCCTTTCTTTTTTGAAAAACGTGAAGGAAAACTATCCTATATGTACGTTGTTCTTTATGTCATGATTGTGATTGCACTTAATCTTGATATTTACAGTGAAGGTTCGAATATTGTGAATTTTCTATTTGGTATTGAGTTTGACAACTGGTATTTCTGTATTCTGATATTGTTTATCATATATTTAGATGGAATGCGTTCAGGCATTAATTTTTTATATTAAAGTTGTTTTCAGTTATTTCTTACATTTTCTGTGCATCGAATCAGTTATGCGCCTAAATATAAGAAAAGGCATGTGAATTTATTGAGTTACTAGTATATATATATTAAGATTAGAAGGAGTGCAGCTAGTGATCCTATGATATTCTTTGGTCTGATCATCTTCTTGATCAATCCTGATAAGAAAAACATCCTCAACTTCTAGTCGGGCATATTGTGTGTCATAAAGTTGAAAATAAGAGATGAATTACTGAAGTTTCATTGGAACTTGAAGCTAAAAATTATGTATTTTAACTGCTTTTAGTTACTCCTACAGTTAGTTAACTACACTGTACTGCTACTATTGACTGAAAAATGTTTAAATTGAGATTTTTTCTAGTTTGTAGACCTCGTACAGTAGGAATCAACAATCTAGAGAGGTTGTGTCCTGCCACCCCAACATCTTTTGGGAGCCAAAGCTTGACTTTTCTAAACTACGTATTACTCACTTTCTACAATTTGGCTTAAACCTTTCAATAAGCAAACATTGTCACACTTCAATGCCCGAAGAAGTAGATTGTGGGTCTTGGCTCTTAGCAAAATATTACATGCTTGGATTTTCCTAAAACAAAGATAGGTGTGTTCGAGGTGAACTAGTATAATTGAGAGGCTATCATTAAGCATTCCTAGTCACATTAGAAAGGAGGTCAAATGGAAAGGCAAGGGCAGGAAATAGATTTAGTAGAGACTAAAGCCAAGGTGATGGATCACTAATTCACTGTCACTATAGATGGATGCTTTCCCTGGACTGTGTTTAATGGCAGCTTATATACCTACAAGGATGAGAGATCTTGCATGATTTTTCATATGCATATGTATATCTTAACAATGAACATTCATAGGAAACAAATGTGAAAACATAGCAGATGTGATGAAAGATATGGCAGACTTTGTTGTCGGTGGCGTACAAGATATATCAATAACTAACAAATTATTTTTGATTGTATTCCCCCCCAATATAATCTAATATATAAATTGACATGCTTGAGACAGAGGAGAAATAAGGATTAAACCAAGTGAAGTGTATTAAAGACGACTTTAAACAAATATTGGCATGAGATAAATGAGTGAAGATGAGATGCTATTTTGATCAATTGTTAGATTTAGTGAGAAAGGTTTTTAGTTTTCATATAAACTTGTGTCTATATTATACTATTTCGATCGGGATTTTGGTATGTGCTAGAGGCTGCTCCGCACCTATGCTCTATGTGTGATATTAATTGCACTAGATACAGAAGAAAATGACTTGACTATCCCTTATTTTCATGGAACTGATATGAACTAGGATTCATTATGCTGAAAGTGATGAAGAAAGTACAGAAACAGAAACAGTCTATTCCCTTAAATATCATATTTCACTGGAAGTGAACTATTTGCATGCGGGTTTAAATCCTGTAAGTTTTGTTCTGTCCTTTTTATGTTCTAATTTTTAACTTTAATCTTATTTATTCTCTACTTTTTCATATTACTGCTAAGTTTTGTCTCAAGTTCTTCCATTGTGTCAATGTGGTATTCATTAATGTTGAAAGAGAGAACAGCTCGCATCCAATGGTGTGGTCTAGTTTTTCAATAAAGTGCTAATTGATATTATTTATTCTCTTTTTATAGGTGTCCAAAATAAAGAAAGAGATGAAGAAAGAAGTGATGAATAAATTGGCCTTACTTGAGAAGATTTTTGAATTGTTGATCGATGTGTTAATATCAATCTTTTTGATATTGAATTTCATGAAACTTATCGCCAATCAAACTTGATACTATATGGGAAAACTAATGATCATTTGGCTTAGACATTTTGCTTTTGAATTTAGATTACTAGTTTGTTGCATATTTGAATTTGGATTATTATTAATGAAAGATTTTGCTGTGATATGTATATATAATTTTTTATTGTGTGTGTTTTTATATATATATATATATATATAGTACTAATTTACAGGATAGGGGTGACTATTTCATCTAAATTGTCAATTGGTGTTCAAGTAGTTGTAATAGGTGGCAAAAGTCATTGCAATAGCTAATTAAAATTATTGCAATAGGTAGCAAGAAAATGTTGCAAAAGATCCAAAAACCATTGCAATAGGTGTCAAAAATCGTTGCCATAGGTAATGAAAAATCATTGCATAAAACCAATAGCTGTTGCAGTAGATATTCAAAAATTATTGTGATAGGGTTATTGCAATGCTTTCCTGTCGTTGTAATATAGTCTATTGCAACGGTTCATAACTGTTGCTATAGAAAAAATGAGGCATCCTAATTGGATTTAAAAATAACGGTTGCAATAGATAGACCTATTGCAACAGTTGTTGTAATCGTCACAAAAGTCGTTGTGATACCTCTATCACAATGCTCACCTATGCAAAGCCTGCCAAACCATTGCAATAGCTCTATCGCAATAGTTTTTGTATCTACCACAACGGTTTTTGAACCATTGCCATAGGGGTAATTTCTAGTAGTGACTAGTTTATCCTATTGATGATCGGATTGAATCTTCTTGTAAGATTGATTTGTGTCCACCTACTTTTGAAGCCATTATGTAAAATGAAAGTACATCATCTTGTGAAATTTGTGTTGATCAACTTATGTGTGAAAATTTCCCATCACTTGAGGTTATGTCTGTTGTAATTAATAGAACTCAAGTAAGTGAAGAATTTAAAAATATTGTTCAACAAAATAGGAGTGAACCCATGAGTTTATCTTGTGATATAGATTCTAATGTTTGCTTGTCTCATAAGTCTAATCATGTGCTTGAAACATCTTTGAAACTCTATAATGATCCTTTAGAGAGTGGACTTACTTGTTCCAAATCTGTCCGCGAGTTAGATCATTCTCTCTTTAGGTATAATATCTTATTTGAAGATGATATAATCACTCCTAATAAACTTAGTAGTGAGAATGGTGCTGACGGTATATCTTGTCTTGAAGACTATAGCCTATATGCTAACCCACTATGGTGTGACAACATTACTCCTAAAGATGGAAATCTCTTTTTTAAAGATGAGAGTACTCTTAAGGGTAAGGAATGTGTAGTCTTGGAAATTACCTCTTCTTCTACTTTGTGTGACTTCATTATTGAAAGTACTTATGGTGATGATTGGGGAACTAGTAGTGAGTACATACATGAGGACACCTCAGTAGAAGTTGAATTTAGTGACACCTTTCTCTTCTCTCTATTTGCTTTTGATGATATAAATGCTATTGTAGAGAGTATACCATGTAGCTTGGGTGAAGCCTATGAGAAAGGGGAGTATTGTCTAGACCCTTGTCTATGGCCACTCTTCCCATTTGACCTTGAAGCCAAAAATAGAAATGGGGATGTTGGTGCACCCTACTTGTTACTTGGTCTACATTACAATCCAAGTGTTACTCTTGAAAACCCGAGGGCAAAGGTGTCATTTACTCCTTGGGGTAATGTTTCTAAACGTGCATCCTTGCTTGACACACTTATGCTTAAGTTACATGAATCCCAACTTGTGGATGCCAAGTTTTCTATTTGTTTGAAAGAAGGAATTTGTATGTGCTTAAATGTTTTGTCTTCATCCTTGTATGCTTTTATACTTGATTCCTTCCTATACTACATCTTTGACTATGATGACATCCATACTAGTTTTGGATTTGTTTTATGTAGAGGTAGGAAATTTGTTGGTATGTCCACTTGTGTGAGTGATAATGCTATATGGATATTGTGGACTTTAAAACCAATTGAAGAACCATCCTTGGTGTGGTCTCTTGAAGAGATAAAAAGGCAATTGTGTCTTATGGATCATAAGATCCTAATTCTACCTTTTGGACCATGTGATTCCATTAGGACCTTTGTAGTTTCTTTATCTCTTGATGATTTCCATAACCAAATCCTTTGTGCATCTTTCATTGATTTTTTAATATTTAATTCAAAGTATCCTTGGTTATATTTCAAGTATGTGCAACCTTGGCATGATAAAATAATTGTTTATGCTAATCCTAACCCTCATGCCATGAGGTTGCTGTGCTTGTTTGTCCTTTCTTTAGTTTTGCAAGGTGTGGATTCGAGATCGAATACTTTTCAAGAAGGGGAGGATGATACGAGCCAAATGGCCATATTAGTTTTTGATGACATCTTTGGAGGCCAACACATAGAGACTCAAGACTTGGTCACCTCGAGGACACAATAACATGCATGGAGGACCCGTTTTGAGCATACCATTAAGCAAGGTCTTGTGTGGAAGATTTCTTAGAGGCTTACCTTGATGACTACCCGAGGCCTCCAAAGGATTACACATGTTTATGTATGAAGAGGAGTCTCATAAGGCCGCTCCTTCATTGAAGTCTAAAACACTCCAAGGTTGCCCTTCATTAAGGCTATTTTAGGGATTACACGTGTCCCTCCATACGCACCATGGCCGCCCCTTCATTAAGGGTGCTTTGGTCATTTTGTTATGTAATAAGTTAGACTATAAATAGACTCTTATTAGTATTATTTTAGTAAGTTTTTGAATGATGTATTGAGAATACATAGTCTTGAGCTCCATTGGGAGTGATCCATATAGTGTAGGGCTTGGAAAAGCCAAGTAGTTTAGTGTAGGGCTTGGAAAAGCCACTATTGACATTTCTTAGAAATGGTGGTTGTAAGCGGAGTTGGTCCTCTTAGTGGTCACCATAAGAAGATTGGCGTTTGATATTTCGACTTTGAGGGTATTTACATTTGATACACGTTTCGATTCTTCTTGATTTCGAAATGACCATGAAACACAAAAATCAACCAAGAATACGACAAGACAAATCGAGAATACATAACCACTAGGCCAAGAATAAGATGGAATCTGGGCTACGACAGCAACACAAAAACAATGATACAAAAACAAACAAGTGCATAAAATAAAGGATAGCCAAGATGACATAAGATCTTACGAAACTAGGAGAATCGAAATGTGTATCAAACGTAAAGACCCTCAAAGTCGCAATATCAAACACCAATATTCTTACGATGACCTCTAAGGGATTCAACTCTGCTTACAACTACCATTTCTAAGCAATGTCGATATTAGATTTTCCAAGCTCTACACTAAACTACTTGGCTTTTCCAAGCCCTACACTACATGGAACACTCACAATGGAGCTCAAGACTATGTCTTCTCAATACATCATTCAAAAACTAACTAAAATAAGAATAATAAGAGTCTATTGATAGTCTAACTTATTACATAACAAAATAACCAAAGTACCCTTAATGAAGGGGCGGCCATGGTGTGAATGGAGGGACATGTGTAATCCCCAAAATACCCTTAATGAAGGGTGTCCATTGAGTGTTTTAGACTTTAATGAAGGAGTGGGCTTGTGGTGTTGAGAATCCTCTTCATACGTCAACATGTGTAATCCTTAGGAGCCCTCGGATAGTCATCAAGGTAAGCCTTTAAGCAATCTTCCACATACGGCCTTGCTTAATGGTATGCTCTAAATGGGTCCTCCATGTATGTTCTTATGTCCTCGAGGTGACCAAGTCTTGAGTCTCTATGTGTTTGATTCCAAAGATGTCATCAAAAGCTAAGATGGTCATTTATCTCGTATCATGATCGGACTTGGGATGCCCATTACGACAATGCCCTGGGTCGGGTCATTTCACTTTTCTCCATTGACATTTTCAAGCTATTTCTTTGAAAAAAATTGGCGTTTACTCATCTTCTTTATTCTTATCTAATTGGCCTTTTTCATTCTCCATTAACATACTCAATTGTGATCGATATTCATGAATCATGTCTAAGCCAAAGTTTGATTCTACTCCTTCACGTAAAATTCCTAGACTAATCGAGAATAGTAGCCCCATTCTTCTTTCTAGACCTTCATTTGATTTAGGCTGTTTCACTCTGTCTCTTCTATCTAAGTGTAAATTTTTTTATTGAAAGTGGATCTAATATCAAAAAGAAAAATCAGTATTTGCCCGATAAAATTAAAGTTCTATTTGTTGATGAACCATCTGTGAAGCTCAATTTAAACATGAATATTTGGAAAAATCTCAACAAAAAAGTTTTTATTCTTTAAGATAAGAGAAATTATAAGAGAAAGAATATGATTAGTGAGAAAGTATCAGACTCTGATTTTAAGGATGAGATTTCATTACTCAAACCTAAAAAAAACAAGTGTGGAGGAGAAGCACCTTCTCGAGTAACAAGGGCGAGAGCTAAAGTAAAAAATGCCAAGGATGTGTCCAGCAAGAAATCTCGAACAGTTTGCAAGGTATTTTTTTCATTTTCTAAAAGTTGTTTGTGTTTTTTTTAACATTTGTATGAAGTGTTTTATAAAAATTATATGATTTTTGATATTGTAATACAGATTGCTGGAATTTTGTAAGAAAATCATATGATTTTTCATATTGTTTTTACAGAATCTTTAAAATATCAATGCATGTATAGTTTTTGTATTATAATAATAGTTATCTTTTTGTCTGTAAAAAATATTTGATTTTTGATTTTTTTTGTTTGAAGATTGTATAAATTCTTTATAGAAATTGTATGATTTTTTGATTGAGTGTGTTTACAAAAGAATGAAAAATTTTCAATATACAGTATGTAATAGTTTTATACGCATTTAAAAGAAAATTTCTTGCAATAATCAACAGCTTATTTTGCTGCATTGTTTGTACGATTTTAAACTTATTCTCAGTATTGCACTAAGACTGCTCCAACTCTTATATGAAACAAGAGAATATTGTGGAGGCCATATTCCTGCTCCAACACTTATATGAAACAAGAGAACATTGTATTTTCACTTTCTTATTACTGTGTTTGTAAATGTACGTAGGAGAAAAGAACATATAGTCATTAAGGTTGATGTTTTTGATGACCTTATGTTAATATGGAAAAAGGAGAACTTTGAAATATTTGAAAAATCTCCGTTTGGGCACTTTTTGAAGATGCAATAGCTTAAAGTGCAGCCCCAGCTTCTTCGAAATGTGTTGCACGTGGAGACAGAGACTAACAGAGATGATTTGTTCATCTTTAAGTTGAATGGAAAGTTGTTGCATTTTGGTAAAAGGGAATTTTGTGTTGTCATTGGTTTAAGGTTTGACAAAAAATTTAACTTTTATTCAAGTCCCAAAGCTCCAAACAAACTTATGTCTAAGTATTATCCTAGTATTGAAAAGGTCCAGAGAAATGATTTCTATACTAATTTTATTATGACTAGAAAAAAAATTTAAGGAGGAATACTTGTATAATATTGACATGATTTATTTCATAATCAGGTTCTTGATTCCTGATTTGACAAGAAATTACATATCAAAGTTATACTTTGATTTAGTTGAGTCGGGTGGGTACTTGAATTATGATTGGGGCAATGAGTATTTTAAAATATTGTATAAATCAAATAGTCATAATTTGAGGACCAATCCATCATCATTTACCTTTGTTGGATTTCATTTGACTCTTCAAATATGATTTTATGAATGTTTTTTGAACATGAACAAAGTTGTTGCTATTCGAAGTGGATCACTTCTTAGTCCTCAAATTCTAAATTAGAAGTCATTGAAGGAACTCATTTTTAATGAATATTTGAAGACAACAATGTTTAAGCATTATAGCAACGAGGTAATTTTAGCTACACTACATTATAGTATTTTTTATGAACTTTCCTTTTAAAAATGAATATTATTATATATTACCTTTTATTTTAAATCAATATCTATTTCATTGTAATTATATACTTGTTATCAATTTTATTTAACTCATATTTTTATACCTGTATCAGTTCAAAGAAATTGTCTTTACCGATGAGGAAATACTAAAGTACAATCTGCTTGCAATACATCAAGACAGCTTTGTTCAACAAGATCAGGACAGCTTTGTTCATCCAGATGTCTATGGTGAAAAACATTCGTCATCATATGTAAAAGATGAACAAATCATCGTTATAAAGAATGAATTGGCAAATGTACATATGAATATTCATATTACTTTTTTCAATTAATATTTTCAATTTTTGTTTACGAATTTACTAACTATGTGTTCTATATATATGTCATGTATTTTGTAGGTCCGAGTTGATATGTTGAACTTTTAGAAAAAGGTTTGTTTTGTTTCGTAATACAATGTAAAAGTTATGACATTGTTGGTATTAAAAATCTATTTTATTTGTATGTACAGGTTCTTGATGAAATATCTGATTTTCAGAAAAAAGTCAGTAATAAAGTTTTAATTATTTAATTGAATTAATGGTATATGTAGCATTATAAAAGTATTGATTTCATTTATATTAATTCTATATGCAACAGATTTTTAATATTTGGTTAAGTCTACATACAACAGATTTATTTGCTTTTATATAATACATTATTTTACATTTGATTTTTACATTATACAGAATATATTATTTAACATGAAATTATTACATTCATTTTGTTTTATTAGTTGGTTGAGAAACAGTTTAAGGAGGTAAAATAATATATTATTGAATCTGTCAAAATTATTTTGAATGAATTAAGATCTGCAAAAATCAAGTCTTATGAATTCAAAGAAACATAGGTATGGACATATAAAATTTTTGACAGATTTATTTATTTATTTTCAAAAGTTAATTTTCATTTTTATGATCATCAGAAAAATACTTTCCGGTCTGTGGATGATTTATTACAAACACCACATTCAAGCAAGACATGTAAAAAAATTCTAACTGTATCAATCAACGTGAAGGATGAATTGTCTTGTGATATGGATGCTGAAAAGAATGGTAACGTTACATCAATTTGTTATTGTAAATCCCCAAATCTGGTACCCGGAATGCTACATGGTGCTCATGACCCCGAAGAACCAGAATCTAACCCATGACAGATATTTGTACCTGTATACTGCATAATATACTGTATAATACGGAAACATGAATTGAAAGGCCATAAGATTCAACAATGAGATATAATATTTGATAAAAACATAACATCTGGGTGGGGTATGAACTATACAAAACAACTGAAATAAACTGTCTAAAACATACTGTAGTCTGAAAAGCCTCTAAATCATGACTGAACTATCTGAATAAGGAGTTGATGGGACATGTCCCCAACTAACTCCAACTAATAAATAAATTAATGAGGTAATAAAGTTATGATCATGTCCTAGAAAGATGAGGACTTACTGTTATCTCTGACTGCTGAGACTGGAATCTACTGATGCTCTGGAGCACGTGTCTCTGAACCTATGGTATAAGACACCATAGCGCAAATGCGTCAGTACTTTGAATGCACTGGTATGCATATGAGGTAGGCTGAATGCATGAGGTTCATATGTCTGAACAATACTGACTAACTGACTAATATAAATGTGAGAATGCATGCATGAATACATAGTAACTATAACTGAGATCGTGATAACATGAATTTACTGATAACTAACATGACTGTTAACTGAGTTATGATGACTGATATAACTGATAACATGAGTGACTGTATTGACAGTCCTGAATCTGATGGATCTAGCTAAGTTTTGTACTATTCTGAGTTGACTGTATCTGACAGTCCTGAATTCTAGAACTATCTGAGTTTTATTACTGGGACTGAATGACTGTATCTGACAGTCCTGATTTCTGGAGCTGAAACTGTAGGAAGTAATTATATAACTGACATGCCCCAAATAACGCATTATAGCTGAGTTGGGGTCCAATCGGTAACCCCAATTGGAAGGATGTCAATACTGCACCACCGATAAGGACAAGCTATAAGTGACCCTCATCTTATAGTGTCCCCAAAAGAGAATGGTGGGGCCCTCATCTGACAGTTCTTCTCTACCTCATCAACCCTCATCTGACAGTGTTGATGTCTCAACCTATGCTGGCTACATAGTTCTAGAATGCAAGGATGACTTCTAAGAATCACACCCTTATCTGACAGTGTGTGTTCCCATTCTTGGTTTACTCGGTGCTAATTTCTACTCCCATCTGAATAGACACTATACATGAATTACTGAACTGAACTGAGTTAACTGAGTTAACTGAGTTCCGTTGACTGGGAAATATTACTGAGATTTTTGTATTACTGATCTTTCTGAGATTACTGGGATTTTTGAGTTTTACTGAGTTTTCCTGAGTCACATGACTAACTGAATTCTACTGAACATGGCTTGACTAAGGATATCGTGAAAAGATGACACTGGCTCTAAGCACACAACTAAATTGTCGGGTACAAGTACCCCCAGGACTTGATGGAGAGAAACTGACAAAGCATGACTTTCTTGAATACATGACCAACATCACAATCCATAATTCATTTATTGAGGCATTTCATCAAACATGTGATATGCATAAACTTGTACATACATGAGGATTACATAATATCATACTAGTTGGGCAATTTCTCTTTACATAGGCATTTAATCAAACACATGGTAAGCATAGTATATGTAGACAACATTATACAACAAATAAACATCATGATTCAACTCTAATTTCATCATCCAAGGGTTTAATCATAGATTCACATGAATCTACACATATACTAATCAATTCCACATAAAATTGATCACCCAACATGGATAAGAATTCAATTGGTCATTATCAACATGAACAAAAGCAAACCCAACATGAAATTTAAAAAGAAATCCATACATTTGAACTTTGAAAAGAGATTCTTGGGCTTCATGGACGAAAGGAGTCCATTAATGAATACTATGCATACCTGGTAGTGATTTTCTTGAAGTTCTTGAACTTGAAAAATTTGAATCTCTTAGTTCTTGAAGAAGATTTGGATTTTGTTGCTTAAGGATTTCTCTTAGGGAGAAAACCCTAATTTTTGATGTTTTGGAAGAATAATGAATTTTTGGAGCCTTGGTCGGATATTACTAGGTATACAAACGGGTGGTAAAAGACCAAAAATCCCCTTTAAAAATGACTTAAAAATAACTTAATGGGATGTGTGATGTTGGGTGCGATGGTCCATCGCTGGCTCGACGGTCAGTCATTTCGACCGTCGCACGTGGACCAGGAAAAGCACTCACTGCCTAAGTAGCAACAGCTTGGGCAACGGTCCATCGCAAGTTCGACGGTCCATCAACCTATTTGTCATATCTTATCCAGAAGGTTACCTCACTACCTTGGTTGTGATAGTCAAGGCGATGGTTCATCGCTAGATCGACGGTCCGTCAACCTGGCCATCGCACCTGGGTGATTCTGACAACTCTCGGTAAAACGTTCATAACTTTTCACTCCGTTACCGGATTTAAATGAAGTTTGTATCATTGGAAAGCTAATTAAATTTCCCATATGATAAAAAGTGAAAATATTAAAAATTCTACATTTAAAAAAGCGGATTCATCTTTCAAAGAAAGATTCTAACATGCTTGGGACAGTTTCAAGTTAGGAAAAAGTACGGGGTATTACAATATCTCCCCCTTGAGAACACTCATCCTCGAATGAGACTGAGAATGAGGGAAGAAGATAAAACAAATTACATTCTGAACATGAATGGATGAAACATGATTTCATGACTAACATGACTGATAACTGAGTATATCATACTGAGCATGCATATCTGATGCTTGTGTAACTGATTCATGAATGCATAGCTGAGAGTTCTGATGAACCAAGGTTCTCACAATGAGAATGCATGTATGATGCATGATTATATAATTTAACTGATACATGAATTAATGAATGAATATGCAATAGTATCTAATACCAAGTTTGTGATGAAATTCTAAACATGAACTGTATACCAAGCTTGTAACTGAAGTCTAAAATAAAACTGAAAAGCTTAAGGAGAACTGTTACCTTGAGCTTGATATGAGTTGGTGGAGAAGAGGTGAGGATACTTGGTTCGTATAGATAATTATTCTTCCTAAGTAGCTCCCTCAATGGACTGATTTCACCAAAGAACTTTGACTAGAGGGACTTCTTTGCTCCTCAATCTACGAGTCTGATAGTCTAGGATTTTGACTGGAATCTCTTCATAAGAGAGGCTATTTTGAACATCTATTCTCTGAATAGGGACTACAACTTCTGGATAACCTATGCACTTCTTGATCAAAGAGACATGGAAGACTGGATGAACTGAGACTAGATCTGAAGGCAATTCGAGCTCATAAGCTACCTTGCCAAAGCGACTGAGAATTTCGAAGGGACCAACATATCTAGGACTGAGCTTTCCCTTATTGCTGAACCTCTTCACTCCCTTCATGGGAGATATATTTAGATAGACGTAGTCACTAATCTTGAACTCAAGATCCTTTCTATGAACATCTGCATAAGACTTCTGTCGGCTCTGGGTAGTCCGGAATCTTTCTCTGATCAACTGGACTTTTTCTAAGACATCAAATACTAAGTCAGGCCCTATAACTGAGGCCTCACTAACTTCAAACAAACCAACTGGAGATCTACATCTACTACCATAGAGAGCTTCGAATGGAGCCATCCAAAAATTGGAATGATAGCTATTGTTGTATGCAAACTCAATCAAAGGAAAGTGGTCATCCCAACTACCCTTAAAATGAATTGCACATGCCCTTAGAATATCTTCTAGGGTCTGAATGGTCCTTTCTTCTTGACCATTTGTCTGAGGATGAAAGGCTATACTGAGATGAACTTGGGTACCAAGACCCTTTTGGAACGCTTTCTAGAAATAAGAGGTGAACTGGGTACCTCTGCCTGAGATAATGGATAAAATAACAGCGTCCAATCTGACCAACTCTCTGATGTAGAGTTTAGCGTAATCCTCGGCTGAATAAGAGGTATGGACTGGAAAAAAATTAGTTGATTTGGTCATCCTGTCTACAATAACCCAAACTGAATCAAGTTGGCGACGAGTACAAGACAAACCCATCACGAAGTCTATGTTCACTTCTTCCCACTTCCAAGAAGGAATATTGAACTCCTGCATAGACCCACTAGGCTTCTGATGCTCAATCTTAACTTGCTGACATGTAGAGAACATAGCCATAAATTCTATAACATCTCTCTTCATCCCACTCCACCAATAGATTTCCCACAAGTCGCGATACATCTTTGTGGACCCTAGATGAATAGAGTAATATGCACCATGCGCTTCTGCAAGAATTCGCTTCCTTAAGTCATCTACACCTGGAATACACAGACGACCCTGACAACGCAGAACACCATCTCCCCCTTGGGAGAAAACCTCTAATTTTTTATCTTTGACTGACTCTTTCAATTTGAATTATCTGTGATCTCTATCTTTCTTTTCTTTCACCTCAAAAACTAGAGATGATTCTGAACTACTCTGAACCCATACATCACCCTCTTCTGAATCGACTAAGCAAATGCCTAGTTTGGCAAGATGATGGACTTCCTGAGCTAACTTCTTCTTACTGTCCTCAACATGAGCAACACTACCCATGGACAGTCTACTGAGAATGTCAGCCACTATGTTGGTCTTTCCCGGATGATAAAGGACACTCATGTCATAATCTTTCAAGAGCTCTAACCACCGTCTCTGATGAATATTGTGATATTTCTGAGAAAATACATACTGAAGGCTCTTATGATCTGTGAACACATCTACATGAACACCATATAGATAATTCCTCTAAATTTTTAAGGCAAAAACTACGGCTGCTAAGTCGAGATCATGAGTAGGATAATTCTTCTCATGGGGTTTAAGTTGTCTGGAAGCGTAGGCTATGAATTTACCATGCTGCATAAGAACATAACCCAAACCTACTCTGGATGCCTTACAATACACTACAAAACCATATGAACCATCTGGAAGAGCTAAGACTGAATCTGAGATGAGTCTAGTCTTCAACTCCTAAAAACTCTTCTCGTAAGGATCTGACCACTGAAACTTGACTTTCATCTGAGACAATCTGGACATAGGGGATGCAATAGAAGTAAATCCCTTAATAAACTGTCTGTAATAGCTAGCCAAACCTAAGAAACTCCTGATGTCTGAAGGAGAGACAGGTCTGGGCTAGTTTCTTACCGCTTCGTTCTTTTGAGGATCTACTCTAATGCCATCACCAGAAATGATATGACTAAGGAATGCTACTGACTTTAGCCAAAATTCACACTTACTGAATTTGGTGAACATCTGATGATCTCTGAGAGTCTGAAGTACGATTTTGAGATGGTCTGCATGATCACACTCACTGCAAGAATAAACCATAATATCATCTATGAAGACTATGACAAATATTTCCAAGTACTGCTTGAACACACGGTTTATCAGGTCCATGAAAGCTACTGGGGCATTAGTAAGACCAAAGGACATAACCAGAAACTCAAAGTAACTATACCAAGTATGAAAAGATGTTTTTGGAATATCATATTCTCTGACTCTGAACTGATGATAGCCAGATTTGAGGTCTATCTTAGAGAAATAACTGGCACCTTGAAGTTGGTCAAATAAGTCATCAATTCTGGTAAGAAGATACTTGTTCTTGATCATGACTTTATTGAGCTAATGGTAATCAGTACACATTCTGAGAATATCATCTTTTTTGCGCACAAATAAAGCTAGTGCACCACACGGGGAAATACTGGGCTTGATGAATCCCTTATCTAAGAGATCCTTTAACTGCTCTTTAAATTCTCTGAGTTTTTCTAGTGCCATTATGTATAGCAGAATAGATATAGGCTGAGTATCTGGAAGAAGATAAATGTCGAAGTCTATTTCCCTTTCGGGAGGAATTGCTGGAAGATCTTCGGGAAAGACATCTGAATATTCATTCACTACTGGGACTGATTCAAGACTGGGAGTTTTGGAACTAGTGTCCTTAACTCTAACAAGATGATAGACACATGATTTAGATATCATTTTCCATGCTCGATGGTAGGAAACAAGTTAACCTCTGAAAGCGAATACACTACCCTTCCACTCTAGGATGGGTTCGTTCGAAAACTGCAATTGAACTATTCTGTTTCTGCAGTCGACTGTGACATAGCAGGAATGAAGCCAATCCATGCAGAGAATAACATAAAAATTAGTCATCTCTAATTTGACTAAGTCTGCTGAAGTGACTTTCTGAAATATCATAATCGGTCAGTTCCTGTATACCCACCGAGCTATGATAATTTTACCCACTAGGGAAGAAACTGAAAAGGGCACTGCTAGAATTTTGGGACTGACTTCAAAATCAACTGCTATTTAGAGAGTAACAAAAGACAAAGAAGCTCTTGGATCTAACAAAGCGTAAACATGACCATGAAAGATCTGTAACGTACCAGTAACAAACCAGTAACCATATCAAAAGAATTTTCCTGATCTTTCCGGGACTGGAGAGCATAAAGTCTATTTGGGCGTTGCACACTAGTAGCATTGGAGGTGTCACCCTGCTGGTTTGGGCGATCGAACTGAGCTGAGGAACGATTCTGCTGACCCTGATAACCTGACTGGAGATAATCTTTGACTCTATGGCCTGGCTTGCCATATCTGAAATAGACATCGCTACCAGCTCTGTAGGCACCCTTATGGTTCTTACCATAAGTCTGACAAAGAGAAGTAGTTTGGGCATTGCTGACACTACCCTAAGACTTTGAGCCTGGTGCCCTATCTCTATTACCATCCCTGAACTTCGAAGATAAAGCACTAGCTGAAGAAGGATCTGGAATTGCTGACTTAGGATGAAATTGAGAATAGTTTCCTCCTTATGATTTGGGCTGAGCAAAGTTGAAACTACCTGTCTTTGCTCTCTTATTTTTCTTCTCCCTCATCATAATCTTTTGCTTCTCTATCTGCTGAGCATGAGTCATAAGCCTGGTTATGTTCATGTCACTATTCAACATCGCAGACCTGCACTCATTGACCACACTATCATTCACCCCAGAAATAAACTTACTTATCTTAGCCCTGCTATCTGCAACCACATGAGGAGCATATCTGGCTAATTGAGTAAACTTAAGAGAATACTCTTTCACCGTCATGTTGCCTTTCCTGAGGTTGATAAATTCTAACACTTTAGATTTTCTCAGCTCTAGGGGAAAGAACCTCTCTAAGAATGCAGTGACAAACTCCTCCCACTCAATAGGCCTTGCATCATCTAGACTTTCTGAATTTCACTGCTTGTACCATGTGTGAGCAACATCCTGCAACTGATATATAGCTATCTCAGCACTCTCAACAGCTAACACCCCCATAACGTCAGTAACCTTCTGAGCCTGATCGATGAATTTTTTAGGGTCATCATTTGACTTAGAACTGAGAAAGGATAGAGGATTTATTTAGGTAAAGTCCTAAATCCTGGCTGGAGCTGAATTGGCCACTGGGTTGGCCAGAATGACAGTTGGTCGTTCATTATGAGAAGCAACTGACTGGGCAAGAGTAGTGAATGCAGCTCTGAACTCTGCATAAGAAACATGTTCGCCTAAAGGTACTTCGAGCTGAAGGGATGACTGATTCCCATTTTTTCTTTTATGAGGCATGTTCCGTAGAAGAAAGAGAGAAATGGATTAGACTGAGAGATTGACTTGAGACTATGCTCACTATCATGACATGAATACTGAAAGTAGGGAAATTGTTCCTAAAACATCTTATCGCCTCCTGCACATAAATGTGGCGCGCAACATACCCATATACAAGACTCCTCTAGATGTGGTTTTCAGACTTCCTAGGACACTATTGAACCTTAGGCTCTGATACCAAGTTTGTAATTCCCCAAATCTAGTACCCGAAATGCTACACGGTGGTCATAATCCCAAAGAACCACAAGTTAACCCATGACTAATATCTGTACCTGTATACTACATAATATACTTTATAATGCAGAAATATGAACTAAAAAGCCATAAGGTTCAACACTGAGATATAATATCTGATAAAAATATAACATTTGGTTGGGGTATAAACTACCCAAAACAACTGAAATAAACTATCTGAAACATACTATAGTCTGAAAAGCCTTTAAATCATGACTGAACTGTCTGAATAAGGAATTGATGGGATATGTCCCGAACTAACTCCAACTAATAAATAAATTAATGAGTTAATAAAGTAATGATCATTTCCTCGAAAAATAAGGACTCACTACTATCTCTGACTGCTGAGACTGGAATCTACTAATACTCTGGAGCTCGTGTCTATAAACCTATGATATAAGACACCATAGCGCAAATGCGTAAGTACTTTGAATGTACTGGTATGCATGTGAGGTAGGCTTAATACATGGGGTTCATATGCATGAACAATACTGACTAACTGACTAATATGAACGTGAGAATTCATGCATGAATACATAGTAACTATAACTGAGATCGTGCTAACATGAATTTACTGATAACTAACATGACTGGTAACTGAGTTCTAATGACTAATATAATTGATAACATGAGTGACTGTATCTGACAGTCCTGAATCTGATGGATCTAGCTGAGTTTTGTACTGTTCTGAGATGACTGTATCTGACAGTCCTAAATTTTGTAGAACTATTTGAGTTATATTACTGAGACTGAATGACTGTATCTGACAGTCCTGATTTCTGTAGTTGAAATTATGGGGAGTAGTTATCTAACCGACATGTCCTAAATATTATATTATAGCTGAGTTGGGGTCCAATCTGTAACCCTAATTGGAAGGGTGTCAATACCGCGCCACCGGTAAGGACAAGCTGTGAGTGACCCTCTTCTAACAGTGTCCCCAAAAGAGAATGATGGAGCCCTCATCTGAAAGTTCTTATCCATCTCATCAACCCTCATCTGACAGTGTTGATGTCTCAACCTATGCTGGCTACATAGTTCTGGAATGCAAGGATGACTTCTAAAAATCACACCCTCATCTGACAGTGTGTATTCCCATTCTTGGGTTTACTCGGTGCTAATTTCTAATCCCATCTGAATAGACACTATACATGAATTACTGAACTGAACTGGACTGAGTTAACTGAGTTCCATTGACTGATGGAATATAACTGAGATTTTTGTATTACTGAGCTTTCTGAGATTACTAGGATTTCTGAGTTTTACTGAGTTTTCCTGAGTCACGTGACTAACTAAATTCTACAGAACATGGCTTAACAGAGGATATTGTGAAAACATGACACTGTCTCTAGGCACACAGCTAAATTGTCAGGTATAAGTACCCCCAGGACTCGATGGAAAGAAACTAACAAAGCATGACTTTCTTGAATACATGGCCAATATCACCATCCATAATTCATTTATTGAGGCATTTCATCAAACATGTGATATGCATAAACTTGTACATACATGAGGATTACATAATATCATACTAGTTGGGCATTTTTACTTCACATAGGCATTTAATCAAACACATGGTAAGCATAGTATATGTAGACAACATTATAAAATAAATAAATATCATGATTCAACTCTAATTTCATCATCCAAGGGTTTAATCATAGGTTCACATGAATCTACACCTACACTAATCAATTCCATACAAAATTTATCACCCAACATGGATTAGAATTCAATTGGTCATTATCGACATGAACAAAATCAAACCGAACATGAAATTCATAAAGAAATCCATACATTTAAACTTTGTAAAGAGATTCTTGGGCTTTATGGATGAAAGCAGTCCATGAATGAAAACTATGCATACTTGGTAGTGAGTTTCTTGAAGTTCTTGAACTTGAAGAATTCGAATCTCTTAGTTCTTGAAGAAGATTTGAATTTTATTGCTTAAGGATTGCTCTTAGGGAGAAAACCCTAATTTTTTATGTTGTGGAAGAATAATGAATTTTTAGAGCCTTGGTCGAATATTACTAGGTATATAAACGGGTGGTAAAAGACCAAAAATCCCCTTTAAAATGACTTAAAAATAATAGAATGGAATGTACGACGGTGGGTGTGACGATCCATCGCTGGCTCGACGGTCAGTTGTTTCGACTATCGCACGTGGACCAGGAAAATGACTCACTGCCTAAGTAGCGACGGCTTGGACGATAGTCTACCGCAAGTTTGACGGTCCATCAACCTGTCCATCGCACATTGTCCAGAAGGTTGCCTTAGTACCTTGGCTGCGACGGTCAAGGCGACGGTCCGTCGCTAGATCGACGGTCCGTCAACTTGGCCGTCGTACCTGGGCAATTCTGACAGCTCTTGGCAAAACATCCATAACTTTTCACTCCAATACCGTATTTAGATAAAATTGGTATCATTGGAAAGCTAATTTAATTTTTCACATGATAAAAAGTGAAAATCTTAAAAATTTCACGTGTACAAAAGTGGATTCATCTTTTAAAGACATCTTCTAACATTCTTGGGATAATTTTAATCTAGGAAAAAGTACGGGTATTACACATATCAACTTTTTAATCTTTAATACATAGAGTTTTAACTTATTCATTACTTACCCTTACACTTAATATTGATTGTTATTTTTATTTTAATATAACAAAATAAGCTTTATATGACTTTTTTTAATGTAATTAAATGTACAGTGTGTGGTGACATTGTTGGTGCAAAATCGATCAACAACCTTTATCCATTGGATAAATTATATTTTTTTATAGAGGCTCAGCAGATCGCACCAGAACCAATATTTAGGATCCTTGAAACACCGAAATCTGAATCCCCAACTTTATCGCCGATGATCTTTGATAAATCTCCAGTGATAATGCACCAATAGTATGGATCTAGCCATGAAAAATTCATAGTTTAATTCAATAAAAAACATCCATTTGAAGACTATGTTGGATTTGAGGTTCCAGATATATTAGTTAACCAATTTACAAATTGGTGTTATGCGGATGTGAATGTGTGATAGGTAACACTTTATTTTTTTAGCTTAATGTAGTAAATCATAGATTCAACAGTTTTGTATCTAACATCATATAATATTAATATGTTTTATTAAATAATCATAGGGGCACAAAAAGTAATGCTGAAAATGTTATTATAAATATAAAATTAAAACTAGGTGGATTAAAAATTCATAAAAAGGGTTGGTTTCTTACAATGATTCACACTTAGCGTCCATGAAATGGTGAGGGATGTGTCAAATCTAAGTTAATACAAGATGCATATAGTATGTAATGTGTGTGTATGTGTTTGAGTTTTAATATGTAGTAGAGGTTTTCTGTGGAAATTATGATTTTAGTGTTTGATTATATGTCAAATTGTACAAAATAAAGACCCCCAAAAATTAACGTTTGCATCTATCTCACTGTTTTTGCTTTTGTGGAGGGGGGAGTGGTTGAGTTTTATTTTGAGCTAGGTAATCTATTTTCTAGAGAACTAGTTATATAGCTACATACACTAATCTTGAACTAGGTAATCTATTTTTCAGAGAACTTAAGTAAGCTTCCAACTTGTTGTTGAACAATTATGTTGCTTGGTTTAGATAATCAACATATTTTCTTTCTTCTCCTCCTTTTTGTGTTCTTTGTGATGAAAATCATCCAATTGGTGGTATGCCAAAAACACCAATCTGGCGTACCCCTAGTCCGTATAAGTCTTTCAAAATTATGAACAACATCTCATTATATAGTCTTGTATAATCCCATAAATTCAGATTGAGTTCAAATTTTATATTAATTACATGTACAAAATTGAAAGTGAGTTGAACTAGAGATCAGCATATGATGAAACATCATAGGATGATCTTCGGATAGCAAAACCAAAATATGTGTTGGTAATATCATTGCTTCCTATGACTAACATGAATAAGCTATTTTCCAAAATTTCATTCTTTCTATCCTCTCCAACTATTGTTATGAGCTTTACAATGTACTCCTTGAATAATATCAATTAACCATCTAATGATACACATTAAGTTTCAGAACTAAAAGAAAATTTTCTGGTAAAAACACATAAAAGAGGTATTATACGAAGTCTGATTTAGGGTAGTCCTTAGTTCATTTTTTGTTGATTGAGTTTGAAAATAGTGTTGTGTAATCTGTTGTTCATATGTATTTTGTAGAATCAATTCCTGCTTATCACTGTTACATAATATTTTGTTAACAAGTATGTATTGTGTAGAATCAATTATTTCTTATTACTGTTATGTTCCTCTTTAAAACAGCATGCAGATGTGATCATGTGCTATTTGCGAAAAAAAAAGCAAAGTATAGTACGATGAAGCCGATAACATATACAACAACTGTTGTTTGGTTTATTAAGTGGATCTGTGCAATTGAGCTACAATGGTTGGGTGCGAACAAGAACATGAGATATATCTCTCCTGAACACTATGTTTGTCAGTACATTAGGGGTTTTAAGATGCCTGCGAATGTATCTTGGAATATTGTGGACAATATTATCATTTCAGTCAATGTTAGTGAATCATTTCATTGGATTATGATTTTGTTTCGCATTAGACACAGGTGTCTATATGTGTATGATTCATTTATTGGATGGGTTGTGAACAAAAAAATTGTTCATCGACATGTCCTATCACTTGCTATCATCATACCATTATTTCTATTTATAATTAATTTCTATGGTAAACGAGCGGATATCTGTTGGGATAGAGAGCCTGCATATATTGATAAAGCCATGACTGATCCATTTGAATATGTTATTGTAAGGGATGTTCCCCAACAGGCTTCACAGTCTAAGTACGTCTATTTATATTCTTTAAATTACTATATTATATTTGTATATATAATTGTACTTAACTTTTTTATTTCTGTTTTTTTAGTGATTGCAGTAACTATGTGTGTGCCTTTGCAGAGTTTGTAATTCATGGTGTGTTTGATATTTCAACTAACAAATTCAATGCTTCCAACCATTGTATGAGATATGGTATGTTACTTTGGAATTATGCTCCGAAAAAGCAAAACAATGGTGCTATAAATGAAAGTGAGGTGAATGGAAATATTATAAGAAGACTCGGTGGTCCAAAGATCTTGAGAGACATTGTTAGTCTAGTTGTCCTTAAAAAAATAAGGCATAGATAGGCATTGGATATTTAATATTTTTTGGTTCTCATTACTGTTGTCTTCTTTAAATTGTTGGTACGAACAAAGTTTAGTTTTGAATTTTTAAGCACAACGTATATGATTTTATGCTTCTTTAACAGTTATTTCGTATTTCATCTCGTTGACTAAAATTGATATCATTTTGTTTTATGTCAACATACATGTTTTCGGATACTCTACATATACAAGAATTTTGTATTTTTATATTTTTTTTTTGCTCATTACTGTTGTCTTATTCCAATTGTTGGTAAGAACAAAGTTTTCTTTTAGTTTATATGCACTACTTTTATACACTTATATAATGTTATGTTACTTTAACAATTGCTTTGTATTTCACCTCGTTGAATGAAATTGATATCACTTCATTTCATTGTCTAATTATACGATCTTTTGAAGTATATTTAATTTTTTACAATATTTATATTGTATATCAATATAAATTTTAATTGATATAACATATAATATATAATTTTTAAATTTTTGTATTATATGTATTTAAGTCTTTTTCTTGGCAGCATGTATATGTTTACATAAAAAGTCATATAAAACTTGAATATAAAGTTGAAAAATGAGCACAAAATATTAAACAAAAGATAAGTTGCATTATTTAATAAAAATATTCAAAATATATAACAAAATCATACTTGAAAAAATTAAAAAAAATTAAAAAATTCTTATTAAACTGGAGGAGCATGTTTATGGCATGTTTTTCTATTGTGTCTCTCTCTATGGCAGCTTTTACATGTCACCTTGGCTCTTTTGCACTTTTATTCATTTGGTGCTTTTCATCTCTCAATACATGGTCATCCGGATAGTCTTTTAGAATCATGCGGTAAAATAATTTCATCTAATACTTTTTGAGGTATATTTCATGTACTTTCACAAGGAAGAGGTTCAACTAGTATTGCATAAGCATCCTTAAGATATTTATTATTGTAGTACGCAAAGCAATAGTCCTATCCATATTGATTTTGATATGTAATAACATCCATTGCATGGGAGCAAAGTATCTCATCTAATTGAAATCGACCACAATAATATTTTCTACTTCGTAGGCATACAACAAACCTTTTAACTCCATCGATAACGGTATGCAAGAATTCGTTTGGAGCTCTTACCAACAATGAATTACATTGTTAATAAATATATCATATAAACAAAATTGTAACAACATAATATGAAAAGTACATATTTACAATTCATAAGATTATCGATAGATTAAAATAAACAAACCAAAGATAATTTAAACACACTAACCAACAGTAAAAAAATTATGAATTTATAAAAAATTGTAATACAATTAATGAAAAACTTACCGTCATATTATGTGATTGTTGCTTGTTATCATTGAGAATATTATTGTAACTTTTCGTTAGGACTGTCAATGTATTTTTTCCTTTCTCATTTTATTTTGCATTCCACATTCAGCAGTTAACCTCATGAAATCCAACACAAAAACAACAGGTAACCTACTAGCTTTTCTGTTTGTATTGTTTATGCATTCAACAATGTTTGATGTTAGAGTCCAAGTACGTTTTACGGTATAATGAACCCTTGCCCATTTATGACAATCAATTTTGTACAAATATACCTTCACTCTTCTGTCAATTTGGTTCAACCTTCCCATCAACTCTTCAAAATTTTGGAGTGTATATGATTTTGCCATTGCAAAAAGAGCTTATGTAGTTCATCAACATTCTTATGAAAAATCTTCTTTATATTCCTCCATAGATGTCAAATACAAGCATGGTGTGACAGATTCAGTAGACTGTTGAGGTTATTTTCCATATGCTGTCTTTTCTATTTGACACGATACACATCCTTTTTCTTTCTCCAAAAAATTCTCTAAATTTCTCAAAAAACCATGTCCAAGATGATACATTCTCAGAATCAACCAATGCATAATCAAGTGATAATATATGACCTGCATACACGATCATTAGCAACAGGTGTATTAGTTGCATTTTATTTCAAAACATAACAACAAATATAATATCAGTAACATACTAATGTCATACTATAAGAAATTAATAAACTATAGCTAAATTATAACTTATGACTAGAAAGTAACAAGTAAACTACTAATTTGTTACCTCCTGGATCCAATGTACTTGCAATTAAAATTGTCCTACCATAAAGTGATTTTATCCCAGCACCATCAACAACAACTATCAATCTGCAATATTTCCATCCATGAATTGAAGCATCCAATGAAACACAAGCATACAAGAAACGATTTTCTTCTATTTTCTCCCAACTAATTACTGATCCAGGATACTGTTTTCCCAAAATATACAAATAACCTAAAAGTTTTTGGTATGATTCGATTGGATACCACGCAACATCTTAATTGCTCGATCCTTTGCACGCCACGCTTGATTATAGCTTAACGACACACCATATTGTTTTAACATATCAGCGATAACATCATTTGGTGTGTACATTATATTAGTGTTTATAAAATTAGGCAACACCAAACTAGCAATAACTTTTGTCATTTCTCGTTGTCTTGCATAAACTTGATCTCGTCCCAAAAATATATGTATTTCACAATATTTTCTTATTTGGAAAACCTTTGTATTATTTGTACTTGAAGCTCTAAGAAATCATGTACATTCTTTCACATGACAAACTAGGTAGTAGCTATTTAATATTTTTAAAATTAACCAAATAGTTATAAAACATACAATCTAAATACCAAACAAATATACACCATTCAGAAGGTAAGGCACATGCTAGAATTATTCGGACCTTTTTGCATTCGATCTCTCCGTTAGAAATATAAACTAATTTTAAAATGTGTGCATATTCATAACTTGTGAAAGTGTTTATTTATCGATGTAAGTCTGATTTACTGCATATTTAGGATTGGTAGCTTCTTCAATTATTTCAACTCTATCTCCATCCATCATTTCATCATCTGGAGTTAATCCAACCAATCGAACCGAATTTATAGAATATAATTTCTGCTGATCTATATTAAAATCAGTATTCCTGTTATTACCAACACAAATAACTGATTGTTCAGTATTTTTGTTAAGATCCATTGGCATATCTGTTGTTGTCACATACAATGAATAACTAACAAAAAAATTTACATTACTCTTCTTTTATCTAGATACACCATTACTCCAGTGTCGTTATGTATGAGCATTGGTGGGCATCTATCACCTATTAAAAGCTTAATCTCAATTTTGGTTGAATTAATATCATTCTTCAATTGTTTTGATTTTCCAGCAACCAATCCTTTATACTTTGAATCTGCATCATACATTATCCCATCTACAGGAAAATCTTTAGGTCTACCTATAAACATAATACATATTTCATTAGCAAGAATTGTATGAAATTTCAATTTCTATATATGAAAATTCAGATTTTCAACAGTACTTTCATACTTTAAAATATTAAAAAAATATACAAACCAATTTCTGTTAATGGATTCAACTTTCAGAATTACTATATTTGAAAATTCATATTTCTCAACAAATGCTTTCATACTATCATCATATAAAACAACAACCCCAAACCAATTCAACAAATAAAAGTTATATTTAATTTGTTTAAAAATAATGAAAGCAGAATAAGATTTATGAAAAACGAACAACGTAACCTATAGATTTTTTTTATTTTTGTTTCCGTTTGATATTTGAAATATTAATTTTCAAACCTACAAAAAATCTAAATAGATAAAAAGACTTTAACAATTAAAATACTTTCAACATCCCATCTTCCTCCATACATTACAAGCAGAGAATGTAATCTTTCATCGTCCATTACATTGATCAACTTCAAACTTATAACAAAATTTATTTAAGAACAATAAAAGAAAATTTGAAAGAAAGTAAAATTTTAATTTATGAGAACAGAATTTCGTTCAATGATACATTTAAGATGTTAATTAAGTGAAAAATGTTGAAAATTTATTTTTTAGAGATATTTAAGGGGATGGTTGATATCCTGTCAACAACTATTATCCCCCTTTTTGGGTATAAGAATTTATTTTTTTCATATATAAAATTTGTATTTTCTTATTTATATTACTAGGAAAAAAATATTTTTTTTCTTTTTTTATAAGATTCGCTACAACTTGCAAAAATAAAAATTATGCTATAAGTTGCAATTTTCAATCTAAGGAATGTTATTTAGGTTATTTTTTCCTTTGTTTTATAGGTTACTTCCCTCCATTTCGGTATAAGTGGTGTTTCACCCAAGGAAGCATTTATCTTTTCTTTCAATTTTAATCAGGTTCAAATAAATGAAAATCTACATAACTAAGAAATCATTAAACAACTATTTTTTTTTCAAGGCATTTGATTAAGATCGTAAATTAGTAAAAACATTTGTTATTAAATCTAGGACAAGGAAATTTTCTTAAGGAGAGTGCCTAAACCAAAAATGTTACTCCCTATGTTCCTTTTTGTTGCCACGATTTTCTTTTTGAGAGTAAAATCAATACATTTTGACTATATTTAAAGATAATTTTTTGAATCATATTAATATGAGAAAAAAGTGCAACTTATAATATTTTCGTATAGTTTTTGGATATTCAAATTTCAATTTTAAAATATTAGATTAATCTAATCTGAGCTTTGAAAATAGTCAAATTGTCTCTCAAAAAGTCTAATTTGACAACTAACAACTATTTTGAAATGGAGGAAGTACTTGTAGATAATGAAATTTTGTAGGACTCTATGAGATGAACCCAACTCCAATAGTGTTCTTGGAGGCTATTATATCCTAAACCTTGGTTCATGCCTATATAAAGGAAACATATTCCCTTAAAGAGGTATCTTGAATATTCCATGAACTGTTGGTTACATTATTCATAAAGAGATTGAAAAATCTTAAATATCCAATAAGCTCTTGGATAGTTCATAGGTAAAAATCTTAAATATCCCATAAATTGTTGGGTATTCACAGAGAGATCAAAAACTTGAATATCCAAAATCAAATACTTCAAGAAGATATAAAAAAATCTCCTTTCATGAAGATCAAATAAATTTCAAGGAGACTCGCATCATCCTAGTCGTGAAACACATTGCTTCACCCCTCAAATTGTAGAGATAGTTAAAAGAGAAGAATCAAGGGAACAAACAAAAATGTATTACACTGTTCATTAATAAAATTAGGCAAAATGCTATTCTGGACCCTTATACTATGTCTGTTTTGTAAGTTGGACACTTCTACTTACATGTTTGTTATCTGGACCCCTGAACCCACGAAAAAGCAACATTTTAAACACATTTTTGGAGAGTGTAACACCCTCTCCCATGTCAGCTGCCACATAAGTTGTCACGTGTGCCACGTCACCTGCCACATCATTTTCAAGTATTTCATGAAATTCCAAGTCATTTTTAAAATGTTACATGATAAATTAAATATTAAAATTAATTTAATTAAATAAAAAAATCATAAATTGTATAAAAATTTAAATAATAATTTTTTAAAATAAATATCCAAATAATTAAATTATAAAATGTCATTTAATTTATTTTTGCTCACAAATTAAATATTAAATTCATTCCAAATAATTAAAATTCTTCTCCAACTAATTTAAATTTTTAACTATAAATTCATATATACAAACATAAATGCATTTTTTATTTTTAAATTTGAATATCTTTAACAAACATAATTAAATAAATTATTTTTATTAATTATAGAAATTCTAATACACAAACACAATAAATTTTTAATTTAAATTAATTTAGATTTTTAATTGTTAATTCTAATACACAAACACAATAAATTTAATTAAACATCAAATTTATTCCAAATAATTAAAATTTCTCTCCAATTAATTTAAAGTTTTAACTATATAAATTCACATACACAAACATAATGAATTTTTAATTTTTATTTAAATATCTTTAACAATTTGTAAAAGTTACAAAATTAATCCTAAAAAAAAGTAAAAATTTTAATTGAGAAAGTGAATAAAAAAAATTAAAAGTAAAACAACCAAAAAACCACATCTCTCACAGGCATTTCATCAAATACCTTATACGCATTACCCATCAACCCAAATTTCACGTACATGTACACCAAAGACGATCCAACTGCACTATTTTCCTCAACAAGATTCAATTTTGATACCAACCCATGAACCTCCATCCCAAAATTAACCAACCCAAGTTCCGCAATAGCCAAAAAAAAACATTGGTAACGTAAACTGATTAGGCAAAACACTTAAACCCCACATATTGTTAAAGAGCTCAAGTGATTCTGTATATTTCCCATTGGAAAAATAAGCTTTGACTATTGAATTCCAAAGAAAAGGGTCTTTAAAAATGGTGAAATCGAATGCTTTTTTCGAAGAAATGAGATGTTGTTCAGTGGTGGAAGCGTAAAGAGAGATGAGTTTTACTTCTATGTAAATGTTGTTAGTGTGGCCTGTTGCGATTATCAAGGCATGGGATTGAAGAAGGGATTTGAGGTTTGTAGAAAAGGGATTGATGGAGAGGAATTTGTTGATGTTATTGTTGAGGTGGGGGGCGTTAATGGTAATGCCATGGCTGGACGGAGGGACGGGGGTAGGGGTGGGGAGTGGGGTGGGAGTGGCGGGATGAGGGAGGGGGTTGGGGGAGAAGGCTGAGGGGTGGGGTGGGGGCTGGACGGAGGGGGGTTTGGGGAAGAAGGGTTTTTTATTTTTATTTTTAAAATTAATTATTTTTAAATTTTGAAAAATACTTTTTAATTAAAAATGATGGAGGGAAAAAAGACTATTTTTTATTTTTTTAATTTTAATATATTTTTTATTTTTTTAATTATTTTAATATAAAATTGGCCAAAAATTGACCCCCACTCGCACCCCCGGGCAAGTGACTATACTCTCCTTGTCCTAGTCAGTCATTTAATGCCACATAGGCAAAGTCAACGGTCAAGGGGTTTAAAATATTGCTTTTTAGTGGGTTCAGGGGTTCAGATGACAAACATATAAGTAGAAGTGTCCAACTTACAAAACGGACATAGTACAAGGGTCCAGAAGAGTATTTTGCCATAAAATTATGTTTCTTCATATTTATTTTGTGGCCACTGTTATTTTCACAGCGCCCAACAAATTGGTATACCTAGTTGGATCAAATATTCCTTTCATTTTGTTCTCTCGCAAATCATATATGCAAATATGGAGCCACAAAATCGCAAATATAGAAGCTCCGTTTTATAAGTACTTCAAGTCTCATTTTTTAGTTTCATCAAGTCCACACTCCAACAAACCTTAAAGTAGGGGACATTTGTAGACATTGGAATTTTGTAAGACTCCATAAGATGAGCTCAAACTCTATTAGGGTTCTCCCAGACTACTATATCCTAAACTCTGGATGATGCCTATATAAATGATAACATATTCCCTTAAATTGGTATCGTAAATATCACATTAACTCTTGAGTATTCATAATGAGATAGAAATCTCGAATATCCCATAAACTCTTGAGTATTCATAAAGAAATTGAGATCTCGAATATCCCATAAACGGTTGGATATTCACAAAGAGATCAAGATCTTAAATATTCTTAATCAAATACTTCAGGAAGATCCACAAAATTCTTAAATGTTCTTAATCAAATACTTAAGGAAGATCCACAAAATTCTCCTTTCAAGGAGATCAAATAAATCTAGGAGCTTCGCATTATTCTAATCGATCACGGAGATAATCAAAAGAGAAGAATCAAGGGAACAAATAAAATTATACCTACATTGTTCATCAACAAAACTATATTTGCGCAAATTTATTTTGTGATTGCAGTTACTTTTCAACCAAAAAAAAAATGTTGCAAACAGTAATTATTTGGGAACGGAGGGAGTACTAAATTGAAATAGTGATATTATGAAAGCTACTGGTAATTCCCCATCAGATCATTCTAGTGATGTAAAAAGTCTATGCATTATTAACATCTTAAAAGTTAAAGTTGAAAGGGATTTGTTTCCCCACCTCCAGCCGGTTTTCCCCTCTCTAACAAGAACAATAAAAAATAAACTGA
Organism: Capsicum pubescens; assembly: GCA_030864215.1. Classification (NCBI taxonomy): domain Eukaryota; kingdom Viridiplantae; phylum Streptophyta; class Magnoliopsida; order Solanales; family Solanaceae; genus Capsicum; species Capsicum pubescens. The sequence continues at coordinate 217,843,604 of CM061543.1, read as the reverse complement.
TTTGAATTCATCCGAAAAATAGAACAACTTATTAGAGTAATATTTCATACACTAGATGGAGTACAGTGCTCTTTTATTTGCACAAAGAAAATCAACTGCATCAGAAATGAAACAAACACACCATAGATAGTACATTTTTAAGTTCTACTAGCAGCATATACGTAATCTTTGGTAGCGTCATATAAGGCAGCAGCCATTGATTGATCGAACACTTCCATAGCATGATAACCATCTCTAAAAAACTTGAATACTCTTATACCTTTCTCTTCCAACATCCTGACACATCCACGAGCAGCGTCAACTAGAGGATCTTCAGAAGCACCACTCACAAAAACCCTCCACCCTAACTCCTTAATATCATCTAAATGCTTTGACCCTCCATTTGCACATGGGTTGCAGTATTCATGATCATGATCCACACCTTTTGGTAAACACAAATCAAACATCTTATCAATTGCATGAAGTGGCAGAAGTTGATCATCTTTCCGTGTCTCCTCTGATTCTGTTCTGTTTATCCCACTGAAAAATGGATGATGCAAAATCAACCCTCTGATCCTTATAGGCTCTAGCTCTTTCGCCATAGCTGCCGCACGTAGACCTGATATAGAGGTGTCTTTAGTATCCGTCATGTTCACTCAAGTTTAAATAAGTTATCACTAATATGTTCACTTGAACAAATGGATTGAACTCGAAATGATATCGAAACATTGTGTTAAAACGGTCAAAAATGTAATCCGACAGATCAAAATGCAATCAAATCAAACTTACAAAATCAAATTTTGAAAATTATATAAACTTGGAAGAATTTAAGCTAACTATCTTTTAGAAAATGTTTATTAGGTTTCCCAAAGAGAAGATAGTGCTCTCTCTTCCCATATTAGGTAGCATGGTTGGAACTTCAAGATTCAAATTTCTAAATTTTATTTTACTAACTCATCATGTTTCGAGTTGTGAGTTATGACCTGTTTCTTAATTTAATTCATTGAGAAACTAGCTATTAGATCAAAAGGTGACCAAATAGTGTATTACAAGTACTGGAAATAGAATCCAAAACCAAATAGAGTAATTCAACAAGTAAAAGTGTTATTGTCTACCGGCATTATAAGCTAAATTGCCTCCAGAGCTGGTTCCACCGAGAAAAACTTTGCTCAAGTCAGCATAGTTACAGACCCATTCATCCTTAGTGGACTTGAGCCATTCTAACCCATCTATGGCATCATCATACGCTGCAGGAAGGCGGTTTTCAGGGGCGAGACGATACTCGAGTGAGATCACCATAGCACCAACTCTTTCAGCGAGTGCCTGGCAAAACACGTCGAAAATAAAAGTGTTGGCATGAAAGTAAACAAAGCCTCCTCCGTGATAATACATTATGAGTGGCAATTTCTTAGGTTTATCAACTTTTGTTAATCGTCTTGGGACGTAAAGTCGAAGCCAAGTATTTTTGGTGGTGTCAAGGTCCACGTCCCTTGTTACGACTAAGGAGGTACCTTTGGGATCAGAATTGGCTTGTTTAAGCGATTCAGAGTTACGTTTAACTGTGTCACCTGGTAATTCTTTGATCTTAAGAAAAGGGTTGTCAAAAATTGGACGAGCAAATCTTTCGCTAGCCATATTAATTAGTGTGAGTTAATAGATTCAGTGGATGTGTTATAGAGGCAAAAGTTTGGATGTTATATATAGTGAATTTTTGTGAGAAGTGGGAGTTGTTATGGATGAGAAGAATGTGCTACTTGTCGGTTTATTAGGAAAGGACTGTTTCTTTGGTTAAAAATCTGACCAGTCCCTATTTATTCCTCACAAATAAAAGAAAATAAAAAATAAAAAATAAAAAATTGGGAGTTGCTTTCACTTTTCGGTATATATTGACAAAATTACTTTTAACAAAAGGTTTATGCACCATTAATTATTTTGTCAAAAGTAGTTAGTGAAGTTACTGATGATGACTTGGTATTGGATCTGATATACAGTTATGGAGGTAGTTTTATTTTTTCTTAATTTTGATATTTGCGGTAGGCTGAATACATGGATGACCTTTTGAATGGTTGAGTGAATTTTATTGAGGCTTAAGTGATTGATACACTTTTAAATTTGTTCAGAGAATTTACTTACACCCCTCAATTAATGTTGGTACCTATTAAGCACTTTAACTATTCAAAACATGTACCTATTAAACACAAAATATTAATGTTGCAAAAATTTGTTTCTCACATTTCATATGCTCGTGAATAAAGGGCAAATAACATTTTCCTTTTAATTTCCTGATAAAACTTACATCTTTTTCTCTTTTAGTGGTACCTATTTAGCACTTCAACTATTCAAAACATATACCAATTAAACGCAAAATACTGATGCGTCAAAAGAAGTGTTCCTCACATTTCATACACTAGTGAATAAAGTTCAGATAACATTTTTTTTATTTCCTAATAAAGCTTACATCTTTTTTTCTTTTAGTGACACTTGGCACTAACACATCAGTAAATAATTATTATTTATTCTTTAAAAATCACATTTTTTTGAATCAGTAAAGAAAAATCCCCCCTCCTTCTCCCATCGTCTTCTTCAACTCATTTTTACTTTTTCTCCATTAATAAACCTCACTGCATTTTCTTTGCACCTCTTATCTTTTGTTTCTTTACTATTTTATTTTTTCTATCTTTATTAAAAAAAGAAATCTTTGAATTAACGAATTTTCTTCCCTTTCTTCTTCTTTCAAACTTTGTCGTTGTCCTGCCACCACCGGATATTTCATCATCGTTATTTTCATTCGTGTGATTTGACATTAAGAAAATAATACTGTTTATTCATGATTTTTGTTGATCTCTTGAATCTGAAACAAAGATAATTTTAATTTACACTAAAAAGAAAAAAAATGGATTCGCCGTCGGAGTCATAATGGTTGACTATAGAAAGAAGAAAGATTATTCATAATTTCTGTTTATCACTTGAATATGAAAGAAAGATAATTTTAATTTACTCTAAACAAAAAAAATGGATTCGGCACCGAAGTTATAACAACTAACAATGGAAAGAAACAAAGGATTAAATGGCTAGCCTGGAAGAAAAGAGGAGTAGGGAAAGCGGGGTAGGGGGGTGGGGAGGGAGGGGTAAGTAGAAAATGAGGTTTCTTTTTCATTCTTTTTAGCTGATTGTTGAAAGAGGAAAAAATATTTTATTTTTTAATTATTATTTGGGGAAAATGTTGAAAATATATCTAAACTTTGGTGAAATTTGTTGTAACACGACTGAATTTTGCGGGGGTTCTATGACCCCAGAACTATTTATTAGTGTATTTTAGTTCTAGAGGGGTCATAGGACCCCCCACAAAGTTCAGGCGTGTTACAACCAATTTTGGTCAAAGTTTAGATATATTTCAGATAATTTTTCCTTATTATTTTGGTCCCATGTGCCTCATGCCATTGCTTTATTAGTTGTCTTTTTGTAACACTAGCGTGTGAGATACGCACATAACAGATTTTAGATTCATTGGAATTTTGTGTTTAGCAGGTATAAATTTTTAAGATTGGAGTGTCTGATAGGAACAAAGGTCTGTTAAGGTGTCTGTGATTTTTGCAGACAACTTTAAGGGTCTAGCGATGACTTAAGCCATTTTATTAATGTGTTCACAAATGCTCATAAAATTTATGTGAAATACATAAAGATAACATTAAAATTATCTCAAATTTTTAAAAAAGATATTTTTAGTTTGATGGAATTTTATCACCATCATAAATACCCCTTTTAACTATACATAACGTAGAGAATGTACTTCACCCTCAAATAAAGCATGAAATAAGTAAAAACTAGACTGTTTAAAAAATATCCAGCATTTTTCTGACTAGAAATAATTTTGTAATGACCCTTCAGTGTCATTTCTCATATTTCAGCTTATTTTCGCCGCTTGAGCTTCTCTATAGCTACCCAAGTCGTTATGACTTGCTGGAACTGGCGATTCGATTACCGGTCAGTTCGTTTAATTTTTAGAACCAATTCCTTATTTAGAAGTCTTCATTGGTTTCAAATGGTCACCAAACAAAAACTTCAGTAAAATAATCTCGGATGCAAATTTTGACTGAGCCAGCACCTCCAGAATATCAATTTTAGACTAGGAGGACCTTTGGTTTGGGTCCCAATGCACCCGAACTCATTTCGACCTATTAGTCAGGAAGTTGAAAATTTAAAAATATGGGTGTGGAACCAGCATATGGTCTAAACAATCTCGGAGAAAATACGACTTTGCCAACGCGTATGGAACATCGAATTTAGTTTGGTTACATAATTCATTTGTGAAAAATAAATTCTGAATGAATCCTGAGGTATCGTTGCAAACCTGGAAAATTTCCAAGTTTGTTGGTTCTAGTGCGAGGGCGATTGTGCAAGGTGGATAGCGATCGCGGGGATCCAAGGGTGATCACGCTAATGCGATAGAGACTCCATGATGGCGATTGCGACACCTCCTTGCCTGAGTGGTCTATAAATAGACCCCCAAATTGTGATTTTGGTCATTTCTTCTTCAACCTTAAGTGCCTAAAACCCTATATGGGTATGATAACTCAAAATTGAGTTGTGTGGGTGACTTAGGAGTTTGATTATCATTTACAAATGTGAATATCACCAGATTCAAGGTAAGAATCCTTCAAATTCATGCTTGAATTTCCTAGTTTTGACCCAAAACCCCAAATTCACTTAGGGCTTGATTTTAGCCCAAAGTTAGCTTTGTTTTCACCCAATTCCTGAGGGTTATGAATCCTTGTTCATGTATGAACATTGGGTTGACCTCATAAATGTATTTTACATAAGTGGAACCCACTTGGGGTTTTTAGTGTCGTTTTTGGACCCGAAGCACAATGGTGTAATATGAGTATCATTAGACTCGTGATGAGTAGATTATGAATTTGATATCATGATGTTATTTTGAGATTATGAGGTAAAGATGGATGTGTGGTGAATGATGTGAGGTTTTGCAGTTCGGCTTTGAGGTAGACTTCTACCTACTCTTCTTCAAAGATGATGTGTGATATATATTGCGTGTGAATGTTAGGCTTGATTATGATTAGAATAACTTAGCCTTGATTATTGATGTTTGAGGATTAAATGAGGGTTTCGGACCCGTAAAGTGTAATGTTTATGACCATGTAGAATCTTATTGCCTTCTCCCTAGAATGGACTAAATTATAGCATGGTAATGATATAATGCTAGGTTTGGGATGTGGTTTATGTATTGGAATAATACTTAGTATGATTAACTTTAGTTGGGCTAGTTTAGTGATCTTAAAATCATAATTAGGGTAGAATTGACATAAATGCCCATGTTTCTAGACAAAATCTCTATCTTAGGATTGGTTGTGGCTTCTTGACATCTATAAGTTGAACTAGATACCTTAGCCTAGTTTGGGGTGTAAGTTGCCTGAATACGGAATTTAAGAATTAAAAGTGGAATCGTTCGGTCCACCTTAGGCCAAGACTTGTGTTAACCTTTGTGGACTTATTTACGGATATTAGGCATAGTTGAGACTAGTAAACCGTAGTGTAAGGTTACTTGGTAGTTTGACAAATAGTGATGGTATTTTCCCCTGAATATGACTAATGTCTTATAGCCATGATATCCCTTAGAGTAATGATATTGAGCTTTTATAGATGCCATTTCCTCTAAGTTTTGATAATTGGCCTATAGAAATTCTATCCCTCTTAGATATGATGTTGGGCCTTAGAGATGTTGTTTCCTCTTAGATATAATAATGGTCCTTTAGAGATGTTAATCCTTCTTAGATATGATATTTGGCCTATAGAGACGCTATTTCCTCTTAGATGTGATAATTGGCTTAGAGAGGTGATATTCCTCATAGTCATGATATATGACCTCTCGATACGGGATGCCTCAGATATGTGATATGCCTTATAGTTATGAGTTATGTTTATTGATGCATTATGCCTCCTAGAAGTGAGATGCCTCTTATATATGACAGATGATTATAGATATGCCTTATAGCTTATAGAGATGTTATGACTCGTGAATATGCTATGACCTATAGTTATGAGATCATTTATATATACATGATTATTGATATGAGATGTAGATTCGTATATGGGCCTAAGGTCGTGATTATGACGTTATGATTATTCCGGATACATTATTGGGTCAAAGATCGTGTTATGATATGAGTGGATATTCGGGAAGTAACTACTCTTGTAAAGGATACAGTTGTAACTTATGAATATATATATATATATATGATTATAGACACATCTCTCCCATATAGGACGGAGAAAGATGCGGTATGATGTTTATAATTCCAATGTTTGAATATTGGTGATGGAATGCATAGATTTGGTACATTCATCATTATTACATCTATAATTGATACGATTCTAATTAGATTATATTCTTATTATTTTTATCGTTAACTAAGGGCTAGATCCCACTTTTCACCTTAAAATGGATTTCTTCACAATAATAACTGCCTAACTTAATGAATAAGTTAAATGGGTAAAAAAGGTTAATAATGATGTTTTTAAATATTTGACCGAGGTATATTTTGGTCCATGATTTGACCACACTATTTACTCTAGTCATGAGATATTCTGACCTTTTATACACTTTTATAGAGATTTAGTATTGAGGTTCACTCCGGGCAACAAACTTATAGATTTACACTCTTTTAGCCACGGCTTGAGACCGTGCACTTATTATATATACTTATAGATAATGTGATATTAATGATGAGCTATGAATCATGGAAATATAACCCACCTTGCTTATCTTTTCATGATTATTTACTTTAGCCCTCGTGGGCTTGTTCTTTACTTTAGCCTTTGCGGGCTTGCACTTTACTTTATCCCTTGTGGGATTTGCTCTCTATTATGTGACATTTTTTTGGATGTTATGATGATGATATTGATACCCAACAAGGCCATGGGATGTTATAATGATGTGATGGTACCCGTCAAGGACGAAGGATATTGTGATGATGACACTGATACCCAGCAAGGCTGGAAGGTGCTATGATGATTGTATACATGGCAAGGCCGGAGGTTGATTATGATAATGATGATTATGGTATTTTGGATTCAATTGCATTCATTCCTGCATGCACATCGCCTATCACCAGTATGCACCTATGTGTATCGGATGGTATGGGATGGTTGCATAAATATATGTGATAACTATGACTTGTGTTATTGTATGTTTATTGAACCTTCCAAGCCTGGGAGGTGGGGGTACGCATAGGCTCGGCTAGGTATTTGGTTGTCCGAAATAGCCGGTTACTCATGTTGTTGTTGATATTATTATTATCAATGTTATAATCATTATTGTGCTAGTTATGACAAAGTGGTCATTGATTCGGTATCAAGATTTGAGGCATGTTTCTGGCCTCTTCTATCTTACAATTGCATTACAATTAACATTTATCTCATATTTAGAGATACGGATTAGAAACCCTGAGTATGATAGCATTAAATCCTGATAGGATTATAATAAGGCCTTAAAATAAAGACATCATGATCTAGCTTATACGTTGAGTTGACTTTATATAGATATACATATATATACATACATATATATACATACATATATGTAGCTATGGTATTAAATTGTTCATATTGTATATTCATTCCTTGGACTTGTATATTACTATCTAATATATATATATATATATATATATATATATATATTCTTTTGCCCTTTTATTCGTATATTGGTCGGGTATATACGGTATAGTGTTGATATTAATGAATATGACTGGATAAAGTGGTTTATCCTTGATACTCCCTTAGTCTTACTATGTTAGACTCTTGGACATGAACAAGATAGTGATTCCTGATTATCTCATGGCTTGTTTTATGACTTCTGGACTCTTGGGTATAGTTTTTATTCTATTTATACGTTATATATATTTGTTTTATCTTTGGAGCTCAGTTGGCAGTTTTCTACTAGTACCATTCGTTTGGTACTCATACTACATTTTTGCAGCTTGTAGATCATAGTACGGGTTATCACCATTGATGTGTGTGCATCATGAGGAGAAACCATAGTTTAGAGACTTAGAGTGAGCTTCTGACATTCGCAGTATTACTTATCTCTCCCTTATATATTAGACTAGTTTCTATGTTGTATTCGGAGATAAGTTGTATCAGTATATTTATTTGTACTTCACTCATGTACTTTTGTTATATTGGAATCTCTTGTACTAATACTACTAGGTTTTGGGATTTTATTATGTATTTGATTTTTTTATTTTATCTATCCCATATTATTTTCTGTATATAATTAACTAGTTTATTACTAGCTGTTCTGGAATATGGGTTTGGCTTTCCTACTGGTGGGTTATGGTAGACACCATCATGACATAAGAAATTAGGTCATAATAAATTTGTAGCAGAGCCAGGCTTCACTGGTGTGTTAGTACAAAAGGTAAGTGTTTAGTAGAGTCATGCGGATTGGTCTGGAGACTTTTGTGACCTATCTTTGAGAGGCTATAAGGACATTTTAGGAATTTACTTCTTGTCTCTATATCTTGTGTCTGCATTGCTATGAACCTCTAACACATTTTTTGACTTTTTATATCCTCGAAGAATGATGGAAAGTTATTAACAGATGCAGATGAGACTTCGACATGCATTTTTAGAGTTTTAGTGCTACGTCATACTAGAGAGTCAGAGATGGATATCAAAGATCATTGGAATTAGCCTAGGGTATTTGGGGCCAGCTCAGGATCTAATAAATCTCGTGACTACTCCAGCTCTTTGAAGTTCAGCATTAGGGATTCGAGTTATGATTGTAGATCCCTCATAGCTGTGGATGACATTCGATTCATCTAGAAATTCTTAGACCAGAATTGGGCCTATTGGTGTTCATCAGGGTTCTTTATCAATTTCTACGTATGAGATTGAATATCTCGAGTAGGACAGTCTTATTCCTTGCTATATCTTTATGAGATAGACATTGGTGCATAGATGTGTTAGAAAATTAGAACTGTCACTTCGTTTGGCATCGGAGCACTGGATAACGGCTAAGTCTTCCTTTCCTTAAGGTGTTAATTATGAGATAACCATAGAGAGCACGTGTATTGAGACATATAAAGGTGGCGGCAAGAGGCCATTCCATTTGTATAGAGTTATTGGTACTTTTTTTGGGAGTGAAGATCTTTTTGGTAGAATTCAGCTTCACCAGCATCTTACCATCCCTACACAGATAGTATTCCGGACTATGAATGGTTCTTAAATTAGTTGTGATGATTATAGTGGGTAGAGTCCCCATCAGACTTGCAGAGTTTTGGTATGGTTCTTCGGTCCATGACAGTCATGCTGATTTATGAGGAAAAGTATCTCAAAGTATTCCAGGATCTTATTTTGGTGGTGTCGTGATGGGACACCAGCTTAAAGAATGCACCAGATATAAGATAACTGATCAGACATAGTTAGCATGTGTTTCCCATCAACCTAGATTCCGTGAGATAGGTTATGATTACAGAAGGATGGATATCCTATTAGGTATTACTCCTAGTGTTAGATGGCCAGCCATTTCTGTGTTGCTCTCCAAGATTTAAGCTTCAGGAGTTGTTGCTATGACAGAGAGATCAGTTGTTGGTCTAGCAAGTGTCCTTGACATGGGATTTCTAGGCATTCTCCTCATCAAATCAGCCTCATGATAATGTGCTATCTTCAATTAGAGATAGTACACTTGGCACCTTAGTTAATGATTTAGTTGGTCAGTCTGAGTTTGGACCTATTTAGATTTATTCTCCCTATATTCGTCAAGCATATGCTTGCGGATTTTACCATGATGGGTGTGTTTTTAATTCCCATATTTATCTTTTATTATGTGTATTAGGGTTTTCATACCCATCGATGATTATATCCCTTGATGAGTTCATATTGATTATTTTGTGCCTTGTTATTTAATTTATGATTTTGTGACTACTCCGTGATTTATTTCTTTTAGTAGTGGATGGAGTAGATCAGTGTTGATATTTTCTCCCTATGGGTGTAGTTTTTGGGTTCAAGTCCCATTTATCTTGGTACATTGGCCTTATTTTGCCCTTGAGTGGTATATGATATTGATTTTTATTTTGGTACTGCCTATTCATTATATTGATGTTGATATTGCTATTGCTATTATTATCACTTCTTAAGGTTATTGATATTGTTGATATTATTACTTGATGTAATTGATCCTCGTTGGGTAGCTGTATAAACTAGTATGATCTAGTTAGAATTGTATTCTTGTGATCTTATTTGGTGGCTGAGTAGATATAGCCCGATGGATAATTTCTTTCCTATAGTATGGTGAGGTTGATTGTTTTCCCTCTTGCATAGCTGTTTTAGATTGATTTAAGAACGGATTATCATATCGAAGGTAAGTTAACCTTTTGTGGTTTTGTATGTCTCTAAAGTTGGTAATTTAGTTATATTTCCCATTATTGAGTTTGGGATTCTTAGACATGCCTCCGTGGTTGTGAAGGCTTCTGTGTTGGCTATCCCTTCTTATTTAGCTTATTTGTGAGCTTAACCAATTTTGGGTTTGTTCTTCATTTGTGGTTGTTTCATCGCCCGATAGTGATTTTGAGATCGAGATGTTGTGGATTCATCTCTTAGAATTATTGGGTACGTTCTCTTGTAATGGTTTGTCCTTTGTTATTAGTGTGGAGTTGGGTGCTCTATTCTCACTGTGATGTGGTTTTTTCTAAAGTGGAGTTAGGGAGTTGGAGACATGTGTTAGTTCTTGTAATCACTTCTTAAGTTGACAAATTAGAAGTTCCTTATCCTAAGTTGTTTGATTTTCTAGTGTTGGTCTTGACTTTGACCTTGGTTTTGAGATTGTTATATTTCTTCTTCGATGATGTGATTCTAGGATGGATCAAGTGATGATTTTCCTACTTGGGTGGATTTAAAAATCCCCATTTTCAGAGTTTGTTTGGCCTAATAAGGCTTGGTGGAGTTCTCTTCTTTTATGATATGTGCCTATGGCTATTCTTGCTGAGATAGGGTATTGGATTTATTAGTTTTGACGTAAGTTGCATTTCTCTAAGTTGCTAGAATTTTTGCCTTTACTGATATGGTTTGCATTCTTGGGGAGTTTTGAGTATGTTTTGATAGTCCATGCCCTCCAACAGTTATGGAGTGGGTTATTTACATTTTCAGTTGATGATTCACCCTATGGCATGATTTTTGTTTTGTGGCTATATTCTGTACCCTTTAGCGGATATTGAGCTGGTAGCTTGCGTTTTCAGTAGATGGATATCCTTGTGGAGATTTGGTTCTTCAATTTTGTCTCGACTGTAGCTTGGTATGATTTGTCTCAGATATTTCAAATTTGGATATTTAAGTTGATTTGAATAGTTGGTACTGATATAGACCTATTGGCTCCGTTTTGATTTGACGCCTTGGAATGGCGATTTGGAAGTTATAACAAATTTAGAGTATGGATGCCTACCCATCTTCAGGTTTTGTTTTAGGCAGTTGAGATTGAGCGATCCAGCCTTGGTGTTGAGATTTCAACTTGGAGATGTAGAGCTTGCTACAGCCTTCATTTTAGACTTGTTTTAGTTTGGATTTCATTTATAGACTGGTTGGGCCTTGTCCGTTGGTTTCCTATTTGGTCTTCTCAATTTCAGATGGATTATAGTTGATAAGTGTTTAGATGGTAGCTCATGGACCCGGTATTGGTTCTTTCTGCGTGGACCTCGAGTTTTTAGTTTTTTGGGGAATTCTTGATGATATGCTCAGTGGGAGTAGTATACTCGAGTTAGATTCAGTATGGTTCCAGTCTTGATTAACGGAATATCTTGGAGCAGAATATTCAGTGATGAGTGGTTTTGCCTTCATCTTCTGGATTTCAAATTGATTACCATCCAGACTAGTTGTACATTGACATAGATTGCACGCTTAATTATCTCCATTTGTGTGCCCAGACAATTCTATATGGGCTTATTGTCATGTTTTCTTTATGGACTTTCAGCGGATTAGCTTCAGTTCGTCGAGTTCTCTCTGATAAAATTGCACGGAATTGACTCAGGTGATTTTTCCCCTAGTTTGGAGTAGATAGCAATTATGGAATGAGATTTGGATTTGGAGTCGGTGGTATGACTTATATCTTGGGTTGTTCTTGGCTTGTATAAGCCTTTGTTGATTTGTACGGGTATCGAGATGGTCTCGATGTGTTGTGATTCAGATTTGCATGCATCAGCCTTTTCAATCAAGTTAGAGGTCAGTTAGTGGTTGAAGTAGAGTTTTGGCTATTTAGAATTGAAGTGAGGGTGCTGCTTGAAAAAGATATACGCATGGCAAAATCCCTTGCAAATGTTCTCCCTTCATGGAGGTTATCTAGAAAGTCATGTTGGGAGCATGTGGGCCCAGTACCTTATCTCTTTAAGCTTTTGAGATTCTTTCTATCCTTGACTTTTGGGGATAAAAGTCCTTTTAGCAGTGGATATTGTAATTACACTTCAAGTCATTTCTCATATTTCTGCTTATTTTTGTCGTTTGAGCTTCTCTATAGCTTCCCCATGTCATTTATGACTTGCTGGGAGTGACGGTTCGGTTACCGGGTAGTTCATTTGATTCTTAGAACCAATTCTGTGTTCAGAAGTCTTAGCTGATTCCAAATTGCCACCGAGGAAAAACTGTAGTAAAACAATCTCGGATGTGAATTCTGATTGCGCCAACAGCTCCAAAATATCGATTCTAGTCTAGGTAGACATTTGGTTTGAGTCCCAATGCACCCGGGCTCATTTTGACCTATTGGTCGAGAAGTTGAAAATTTAGAAATATGGGTGTAGTGACCCACATTTGGTCTAAACGACAATCGTATTGAAAATCCAACTTCGCCAACATATTCGAAACATCAAATTTAGCGTGGTTACATAATTCATTTGCAAAACATAATTCTAGATGAATCCCGAGCATCATTGCAAACTTGGAAAATTTCCAAGTTTACTGGTTCTAGTGCGACGGCAATCGCGCAAAGTGGATGGTGATCGCAACATGGCGATTGCTAGGAGCCAAAGGCGATCACACTAACGTGATAGCAACCCCATAATGGCAATCACAAAACCTCCTTGCGTGAGGGGTCTATAAATAGACCCCCAAGCCGTGATTTTGGCCATTTCTTCTTCACCCTTGAGAGCCTAAGACCCTAAATGGGTATGGTAACTCAAAATTGAGTTGTGTAGGTGACTTAGGAGCTTGATTATCATCTATTAACATGAATATTGTCAGATTCAAGGTATGAATCTGACACAACCCGAACCAGGGCCTAGTCGTGTCGGCATCTTAAGTTCAACAAGGACTAGAGACCACCCATGTACCCAATCCAACCAACCAATATACAACCCGTGTCGGATGAATTTCGAACATACATAAGGTAGAGTATTAAAATTTCAATGGTTTTGGGATAAGTCTAAAATCGAGACCAATCCAACCAAATCATACCGTCCAAACCAAACCAATTAAACTATAATAAACCCAAGTCCACAGTTGTCCACACAAAGCCTCTAAACACTGACAAAGAATATCTAGTCAGGACATGCCCCCGACCATAGCCAAAAACCAATGTCAAGGAATAGTAAAGGAATAAGATAAACCATAACATGAAATGGGCCTTCGAAGAATGGAAGCTCACCACTTAAGTCTGGCTCAAGTTGTCCCTGAATCACCAAGTCACCGAGAAAGAGGAATAGTAGTATGGTCGGTTCCTGCATCGCGTGGGGATACAACACCCAAAGACGATTAGTTGATGAACTCTAGCAGGTACTCAGGGATAAGGATAACATAATGTCATTATTTAAAACCAAAGTAAATAACCAACTAGGGTTATAAGACGTGGGGTCTTAAGGGCTTGGGGTGGGAAATATCTAAAATACCCTCAACTTATAAGCTGTGGAAAACACAAAAGTGGGTATGATTAGACCCCTTAACTCATAACCACATCATACAAGTGGTACCCTCAAATCATCACTTGATAAAAAAATTGGACTCTACATTCTATCCAATATATGACTCACTTGCCCAACTCGCATCATCACTATATGACTAGTACCCTTTCAGTCATACCCTAGTCAAAAAAATCAAAGACTAGATACTAAAAAATATATGGTTTGGACCCTACCTATCATCCCATCAACATACGACTCGTATGGAGTTTTCTCATACCTTGTACAAAACTTGGCCAATATCACACTGACCAATAGACGACTAGGGTCATAGACCCATACCTACATCATAAGATTTATGACGTGAGTCGTATGATGATCAGAAGGTTCAAAATCGAGGAAATTTTCAAGGGCCAAAACCCAGGGTGTTTCAGAATCCTTCAAATTCATGCTTGAATTTCCTAGTTTTGACCCAAAACCCTAAATTCACATAAGGCTTCATTTTAGCCCAAAGTTAGCTTTGTTTTCACCCAATTCTTAAGGGTTATGATTCCATGTTCATGTATGAACATTAGGTTGACCTAAAAAATGTATTTTTCATAAGTGGGATCCACTTGGGGTATTTGGTCCGAAGCACAATGGTGCAATATGGGTATCATTATACTCATATTGAGGAGTAGATTATGATTTTTATAGCATGATAGCATTTTAGGATTGTGAATTGAAGATGGACGTGTGGTGAATGAAGTGAGGTTTTGCGGTTTAATTTTGAGGTAGGTTTCTACCTATACTTCTAATAAGATGTTGTATAATATATATATTACATGTGAATGCGAATGTTAGGATTGATTATGATTAGAATAACTTAGCCTTGATTATTGATGCTTGGGGATTAGATGAGGGTTTCGAACCCGTAAGGTGGAATGTTTATGACCTTTTAGAATCCTATTGTCTTCTCCCTAGATTGGACTAAATTGTAGAATAGATATGATATAATGCTAGGTTTGGTATGTGGTTTATGTGTTGGGATCATGGTTAGTATGATTAACCTTGGTTGGGCTAGTCAAGTGATCTTGAAATCGTAATTTTTGTAAAATTAACATAATTGCCCATGTTTCTAGGCGAAGTCCTTATCATACAATTGGTTGTGGCTTATTTGACATCTAGATGTTGAACTAGATACCTTGCCCTAGTTTGGGGTATAAGTTTCCTCAATACTGAAATTGAGGATTGGAATTGGGATCACCTACCCCACCTTAGGCCATGACTTGTATTAGTCTTTGTGGACTTATTTACGATTTTTAGGCATAATTGAGACTGGTAAACTTTAATGTAAGGTTACTTGGTGGCTTGAGAAATATTGATGGTATTTTCCCCTGGATAATGACTAATAGCTTATAGCCATGATATCCCTTAGAGAAATGATATCGGGCCTTTAGAGATTCCATTTTCTCTAAGTTATGATATTTGGTATATACAGATGCTATCTCTCTTAGATATGATGTTGGGCCTTAGAGGTGTTGTTTCCTCTTAATCATGATGATTGGCCTTTAGAGATGCTATTCCTTCCTAGATATGATATTTGGCCTATAGATATGCTATTTTCTCTTAGATGTGATAATTGGCTTAGAGAGGTGATATTCCTTATAGTCATTATATATAACTCTTGATACGAGATGCCTCATAGATGTGATATGCCTCGTAGTTATGAGTTATGCTTATTAATGTATTATGCCTCCAAGAAGTAAGATGCCTCCTATATGTGAGATGATTATATATATTCCTTATAGCTTATAGAGATTTTATACCTCGTGAATATGCTATGACCTATAGTTATGAGATCATTTATATATAAATGATTATTGATATGAGATTTTGATTTGTATGTGGGCCTAAGGTCGTGCTTATGATGTTATAATTATTCTGGATACATTATTGGGCCAAAGACCTTGTGTAAAACCTCGCAAAATTCTCTCATAGGATTAACCTTAGGGCATGTCAAGTGAGGTGTGATTCCGGCCCTAAAAGATTGAGAAGTGAATTCCTAAGTGAGTATCATGTTAACCAAATAGAATTTTCCTAATTTCGACTTTTTATCATATAGGAAATTTGATAAGCTTTTCATCGATATAAGACTCTCCCAAATTTGATACCCGGGTAAGAAGTTATGGCTAATTTAAGTCCTAGTCGTAAAACAACATCATTTTGGTGCTTGGCACGTCGTGGAGAGGGTCTATTTGACAATTGTCAATTTCCAGTGGAACTCCGCATAATAGCGCATCGCGGAGGACCCCAATTTCCCAATAGTCAATTTCCAGTGGCCTAACACAATTGTGATGCATCGCGCTAAAGTTCCAGGTCTTAACTAGTGGGACAACGCGATGGCTCCATGTTACGGTGACTACCGATCTCCGATTTGTCGATTTCCAGTGAGCCACCGCAATAGTGCTGCGTTATGGTGGCCCATGAAATTGGGTTCCCAGTTTAATTTTTTCAGCTTCGTACAGAAGTTAAAAAGGGCATTTTGGACTTTTTTCAAGCCTCTTAAACAGTGCAAACACCAAATCAAGGTCATTTACAAGCATTCTATGAATTCTCTCTCAAGTTTTCTCTCAACAAAAATCCTAAGTATCCAAAACCTCTTCCAAGAATCTCAAGAATCCACCATAGATTTTCTAAATTGAGTCAAGATTCAAGGTTCCCAAGTCAAGGGCTTTAAGAACCCTCATTCAAGAGTACGAATAGGGTTCCAAAAGCGAGAGTTCATCCAAAGCTTCTAATTCAAGGTATGTGGTATTTTGAACAAGGGTAATCCTTTCACCCTTGTACCTAAAGGCTTATTTAAACTACATTTCTCTACAATTTATGAGATTTTACATGAAATTGAATTGGGGGTTTTCACTCATTGTTATTGGTTGCAAGCTTTTGATGTTTTCCTTGAATAGAGAGTCTAATGGCATGATTTTTACATTTTTTCTTGAGAAATTCTAGCTGGGTCTATACCTCATGATTTTAATCCTTGAGAAGTTAATAGTTGAAATATTTGAAACATTGAAGTATGTGAGTATGTTGAGATTTTGAGATAAATTGCTGAAATTTCCAGATTTCTACATGAGTTATGAATCTATATGCTATCTATTATGCTTTTGATGAGTTTTAACTTGGGATTGAACTATGGGTTATTAATCCCTACTTGAGACTTGAGATTTTATGAACTATTGTGCTATAAGCACCCATTATTTAAGTATTCTGAGATTATTGAGAAATGTTTTGACCTAATGGTCATTGAGTTTTGAAATCCACTCTACTACATGAGATTACAGATTTGATTATTGGGTTTTTATTGAACCATGAGATTATTCTAAAGTGGATTTTCATGAGATGAGTAAGATAAACTAAAGGGAGTAGTATTTAGCACCGAGCGGGTAAGTTTGATAACGCTCAATCTACAGCTCTCGTTTGAGTGTAAAGCGGTCGTTAGCAAATATAGAACCCAACCTGGGTTGGGTGTCGATCCCACAGGGAATAGCTTGGACAACAAGTAAGTAAAATTACTAAACTTTTGGTGCAAGTCTCGTAAGAAGGGGGGATTCTTGTTTTGCAAGTAATGTAAACAAAAGCTGAAAATAATAAAGTAAAAAGAGAGAGATTGTTATGTTGGTTGTAAACAATGAGAATTGAAGCGTTGGGGTTATGTCCACATTTTGAGGTATACGTCTCTATTGGCTATGAGTGTGTAGAATTCTGACATGCAATTGCTTATAGAGGATTGTAGTCGATGGTAAATCCAAGCGTCTCCCGACCTAAACAAGGAATATTTCACTTTAACTCTCTCGAGCTTAAAGCGTATCTAACGGTACGAATTCTCCAAGAGGTTAGTCCAGTTACGGCACCAGTTTTTTAATAGGAAAGGGTGTCCTACTACCTTGACATTATCTCTTTTCCAGACAAATAACTTTTCTCTCGAACAAGTTAAATGTTAGACTGGCGTATTCTTGCGTTTGCAACCACAAAGAATGTAGATTAAGATGAAGAGAATAATGATATAAGCAATATACGTGCCTCGAACTCACAAACTCACAGCAATAGATAGTATCTCATACGACTTCCATAACCCCAACAGAGAAGTTTAGTTACCCATGAATGCGAAGGAGATCACAATTGACATTGTTGTTATACCACAAGATTGAGTAATTTGGTGTAGCTTAGGTGGTAGGCGTGAGGCGTGAATTCCTAGGCAAAGTAACGATTCTCTTGTTGTGGAATTTAAGAATGGAAGAGTAGAAGAAGAAAAATAGAATTAATGGAAAGATTAGAAGAGTTGTAGAGTAATAGAATTGAATTGTAAGATGAGAAGTAATAAAATCTCTAGCATGATAGGGTATTTATAATACCCATATCCTAATCCTACTAGATGAATAAAATATCTAACCAAATCCTACTAGGCTAATGTAATACTTAACCCAATTGTACTAGGTTAATGTAACATTATCATAATCCAAATAAACTAATGAAATACATAACCCAATTATACTAGGTTAATGTATCATTGTCCAAATCCAACTAAGTTACTGCAGATCCCCAAAGTCTTCAGAAATGCTGTTTTAGCCCGGGACAGATTTTCCATGCAGCAGTTTTGGTCCTTAGGCGTGTAAACTCCCTTCCCTTCCTTCGTGAGCTTTCTTTTCCGTCAAGTAAGCCATAAAATGCTGAATTCTGCATCATTTATACCTGAAACTTTACTAATCATGTTCGTTAGCTCATTTACAGGAAAAAGGACTAAAAGTCCATGAAATATATAATTTGTTCTCAAAACTAGGCTAAAATATGGGCAAAATATATTGATATAGGCGTGTAAATTCGCCTATCATCAACACCCCACACTTGAAGCTTTGTTCGTCCTCGAACGAAATACCATGTCCTTCTAAACATCAACTTAGGGTTTCACAGCAACAACACAAAACATTTGTCCAGACAGGCACAACAATTATCAACAAAGAGTAGTTTTTCGATTATAGGTAGAAACAATTTAACCTCTAGCATAGACTCGTGATGGTGATCAACTCGCATGCAAACGTTAAGGTACAAGGAATCATATATAACTACCCAAAACTCATCAACCATGTGTGTCTCACACTATAGTACCCATAATCACTCACAAGTATAGCATATTTTTCAAACATGGGTATCAAAATATCCTTGCTCTCGCTCTCACATAGAATTCATATGAAGCAACTGATGACCATAGGCTTTACCTTAATGTAATACTCTACTAAATGTCAGAATGCTAAGCTTAGGATCAAGTAGGTCTTTTGATGGTTGTAATGTAGGCTAAGGGACGGGTAGGACTATTTTGGCCAGGAATAGTGACTAAGTTCCTAAGCGCTTTAATACATCACTTTGTATCATTAACACTTTTCTGTCAAACAACCTTTCTACTTTCTTTTATTCTACCACTCTTTTTCTCCTCTTTTGTTTTTTCAATTTCAAACATAACTAACTTTTCAGTTTTCCTTTCCTTTTTCTTTTGATAACATACCTCTTATGATAACACTTTCTTTTTCATAACTCATTCAAGCACCAATGCATTCTAAAGCATCATACTCACCCAATTTCCTCTTATTTTGTCACATGACTTTTTCACTTTAAAGCACTTAGGAATTTGGATCAAATTATGGTCTTGAAAAAAATGGATTAGGCTTACATACAAGGTTGTCAAAGAAATAGGCTAAAGGCTTAAAAGGATTTAACTAGGATGATGTCCATGGGTAGGTAAAACTGAAGGTAAACAAATATGGGTTGGCAAAGAAATGCCTAAATCATATCCTAAACTTACACTCCTTATTTTCGCTTTGCATACATACCAGGCAAGTTCTAGCATCAGCCACAATCATAGAATATACGATTATCTCACACACACAAGGCACATGGTCGACTTGCTTGGAAGTAATATAGACTCTCGACCCAACAAGTGAAGGAATTGAACCACACAATATCACATAATGATTCACAACTAGAGCCTAAACGTCTCAATAGTCACAATTGTAGCACATACTCTTGTTATAATCTCATGCTGCCTATCAAAATAATTTCATGAGAATCTAGAAAAAAACAACAAAAACAAAAAACTAAAACACGAAAAAAAACAACAAAAAAAAACAACAAAATAAACAAACATAGATGCGATAGAGAAGTATAACATATGATACCGCCACCCCACACTTAAACGGGACACTGCCCTCAGTGGAAAATAAATACGAGGAACCTGGTTAGTCGGACTCTTCCTCATTGTCGGGGGTCATACCCCCTTCGTCGGAATCATCATAAGAGTCGTCGTCAGAGTTCTCCTCCTCGTCAGAGTATGGCAAGCGTCGATCGTCATCAGTCGGCACATCATCATCTAGAGGTTCCTCAAAGTATATACCCACTCCACACATCTCCCGTGCATGTATGTTCATGGGATAGTCGTGGTCCAGCTGTTGGAGCTCTGCAGCAGTTGGAACACGTCCACCACTCATCATAGTAAATCGTGTCATGCCATAAAGATGACGGAAGAAACTCTCATCACGAGCATGTCTTTCCGCAGTAGTAAGGTTGACACCATGAGTTGTTTCAGCATCTTTGACCTTAGTAAGGTCAACCTTCTTTGGGTTATGTGGGAGTTTGTGGTCAGCTGGTTCCTCTTCGATATCCTCCTTCTGCAAGATTGCTGTCAACAGATTTCCAAACGTGAAGTGGGACCTTTTGTGGAGTCTGGACTTCCTCATGGTAGAGCGAATGATTGCCCCAAAGTTGATAGGGACATTCGTCATCTAAGAATAGACCAAACACACTATATCTCTTGATATCTTGGTGTATTGAGTCCCAGGAATAAGGCATGAGTTGACAATACACATCCAGATTCTTGCTACCCTATTCAGTGAAGCATAGGGGAAGGTGTTGTGTCGTCCTGTGTCTTTATGTCTGCCCCACCTTGCCATCGATCTACTTCCACAAAGTGTGTGTCTAATTGATCTATAAGGAGGCCTGCTGTACAGCTCTTTGAATGGTGCTGGGTCGACCGAAGGTAAGCCAAGAAAAGAGTTGATCCAGTCCGCGTTGAGCTGTAACACTTGGCCCCGAATTTTGACTTCGTTGCCTGTTGTTTTCGGCGACCAGTTGGCGTAAAACTCTCTTGTCAAATCAAGATTACATTCTCCCATATCGCGGAAGATGAAATCCAGCTTCAATGCCATGATTTTCGCCAACATACGCGGCTCCTTCTTCGCTAAGGTGTCCTTGTTGATCAGGTCGACGTGAACATATCTTCTTTCTTTGTTGTTCCTGTACCATTCTTTGTCTTCCTCCTCAAGAACCCATTTTATTCCAAACATTCTGCGGGGTAGTTGTGCTGAGGATGATTCTCCTTGGTCTTTTCGACTTCTCTTCTTGCCCTTTTGGGAAGTGATCGCCTTCTCCTTGCCTTGCCTCGCTTTAGGTGCCATTGTACCTGAGACTAGAAATAGTGTTAGTTGCAGCACAGTCTCACTTGATACAATCTATAATCAAGAATTAGGGGTACCACCCCACACTTAGTTTTGTTAACACAAATCAGTGAGGTGAAAGTAGTTGATTTACTCAGATTTCGTCGAGATACGTTTTAGGATTGTATTTCGACAAGAAAATCAGCAATGCATCACTTACTTGCAGCCATTGGACTACTTTCATGGTAGATATAGCAACACTCCTACATAGGGGTTACCACATGGAATCGTTATTCTTACAACAATCACAACCTCCTAAGTCGGTAAGAACTATAAGTCTTATCCCGATGGCCGGGATAGTCTAACATGTAAGTATCCAAACAACAATCTTAAGCAATATTCATAGCCATAGCAATTCCGCAGATATCATAACAATGCAATTGAAACCAAATTCAAGTCGGAAATAAGTCAAGATTTTCCTACGTATATGTTCACTCACATGATTTTGCAACAACAATCCAAACACATGAACATCACCAACAATCTTATATAATTTAGCAATTCATAATAGCCATAGCAACGTAGTACTTACGAGAAATAAATAAAGAATAAGAGAGTACTTACTTGCTTGAAACTTGTGGAGATGGTTTCGTGAATTGGAAGAGCAAAAGAAGAAAATTTTGAGAAGATTTGGAAGAGTATGCGGCGCCTTTAGGGTATTTTCTATTGTGGTTGTGTTATAAAACTAAGTCCCCTTTATATAGGAAGAGTATGGGTTGGGTTATGACCCATTTACAATCGGTTTTGGAGACAAAAATCCTACATATGCGGCGCATAATACTCGGCATATCAATGACATATGCGGCGCATTATCTATGGCATAATGGGACATATGCGCCGCATAGTCTATGGCATTTGTAGACATATGCGCCGCATAGTCTATGGCATATGAGATACTGAGACCAAATGCCATAGCATAGGCGGCGCATAGTCAAAAGCATACCTAGGAATAGGCGGCGCATAGTGTATAGCATACTAGATTCCGAGACCTTAGGCTATAGGATAGGTTGTGCATCGTTCGTGGCCTAGTTTTACCAAGGCCTAGCCTTCCTCGAAGCCTATTTTGGCATGAGAAAGGCTCAATCCATAGCCTTATGCATCACCCTTCCTAACTTACCAACTTTACCATACAATGCGTCCAAATCGTCAATTGAAATCAATCTCCTCGTTGACTACTTCTTGCACCTATATTCGCTCAAACAAATGAAAACGATTAGTACGATGGGTTGCCTCCCACCAAGCGCCTTAGTTTTGGTCGTGGCACGACTCTTATTTTTGGATTTTTCATTTATCAAAATCAAAACAAGTACTAGAAGAAATGATAAAAGGATAAAATAATAAAACGATGGGTTGCCTCCCATCTAGCGCCTTATTTATTCTCGTGGCTCGACGTAGTAATCTCGAGTACTTAGACTTCGTCGAGATAAGTGATGGCCATGTCATTCATCGAGTCAAGAGGACCGATATAAGGCTTAACACATTGGCCATTCACTTTGAAGACAACACCCTTATTGCCTTCCAATTCGACTACTCCAGACGAGTAGACTTGGATAACTTTAAATGGACCAGACCACTTAGATTTTAACTTACCTGGGAAGAGCTTAAATCTGGAGTTGAAGAGTAGTACCATATCACCCTTTTGGAAGTTTCATCGAACAATTCGCTGATCATGATACTTCTTCATCTGCTCCTTGTATAAATCCGATCTTTCATATGCATGGAGACGGAACTCATCTAATTCGTTCAGCTGCTCCAACCTCAGATTCTTCACATCATCCCAATTCAGATTCAAGTGCTTCAATGCCCAAAATGCCTTGTATTCAAGCTCGATGGGTAGATGACAAGCCTTCCCATAAACTAGTTGATAAGGATACATGCCAATGGGTGTCTTGAATGCAGTCCTATATGCCCATAGTGCATCATCTAGCTTTCGAGACCAATCCTTCCTATTTGCATTAACCGTCTTTGCAAGGATTTGCTTAATCTCGCGATTGGAAACCTCTACTTGTCCACTAGTTTGGGGATGATAAGGCGTAGCTACCTTGTGTTGCTTGACACCATACTTGTCCAATACAGATTTGAATAGCTTGTTGCAAAAGTGAGATCCTCCATCACTTATGATAGTACGAGGTACTCCAAAGCGAGAGAAGATATTCTTCTTTAAGAACGCTACAACACGCTTTCCTTCGTTGTCGGCCAATGCTACAGCTTCAACCCATTTCGAAACATAATCCACCGCAACCAACATGTACTTCATTCCAAACGAATTCACGAATGGACCCATGAAATCAATACCCCACACATCAAAGAGTTCTACCTCCAGAATTTTGGACATGGGCATTTCATGGTGTTTTGAAATAGCACCTTGACGTTGGTATTGGTCACACCTTCTCACATAGTCGTATGCATCTCTGAATATCAAAGGCCAATAATAACCACTTTGCAACACTTTTCTTGTCGTTCGATTGCCTGCATAATGTCCTCCAACTTGCGAAGTGTGGCATGCTTCCAATATAGTAGGCACTTCTTCATGGGATATACATCGTCGAATGATCCCATCCGCGCATCTTCGAAACAAATAAGGTTCATCCCTATAGTAGTGCTGAACGTCATGCATAAACTTCCTCCTTTGGTGGTAAGATTAATTGGCAGGTAGCACATTACTCACTACGAAATTTGCAAAGTCGACATACCATGGTAATTTCTCCATTTTTGTCGCTAATATCTCCTCGTCAGGGAATGCATCATCAATCTGAATTTCAGGTTGCGCCACATGTTCATTCTCAAGTCTAGATAGGTGATCAGCCACTTGGTTCTTGCAACTTCTTCTATCTTTGACTTTGAAATCAAACTCTTGCAGCAGCAATACCCATCGAATCAACCTTGGTTTTGCATCCTTCTTCGTCATTAGATACCTAAGAGCTGCATGGTCTGTATGGACGATCACCTTAGTACCCAATAGATAGGCACGAAACTTCTCAAACGCATACACAACTGCTAGGAGCTCTTGTTCAGTAACAGTGTAGTTCCTTTGGGCTTCATTTAGGACCTTACTCGCATAGTAGATAGGATGAAATAATTTCTCCTTTCTTTGTCCAAGAACAGCACCAACGGCTACACCACTAGCATCGCACATGACCTCAAACGGGAGCGTCCAATCTGGTGCTACCATGATAGGGGCTTCAATGAGTTTTCCTTTAAGGCATTCGAATGACTTTAAGGTATCGTCATTAAAGTCAAACTTCGCATCTTTCACCAATAGTTTGCACAATGGACTAGAAATTTTGGAAAAGTCTTTGATGAATCTACGATAGAAACCAGCATGGCCAAGAAAACTACGAACTCCCTTCACCGAAATTAGAGGCGGTAGCTTCTCAATTACCTCTATTTTTGCTTGATCAACCTCTATTCCTCTTTCAGAGATCTTGTGCCCAAGAACGATTCCTTCTTTTACCCTGAAGTGGCACTTCTCCCAATTCAGCACAAGGTTGAACTCTACACATCTTTGCAATGCCATGCTTAAGTTTGCCAAATATGCTTCAAAAGACTCACCGACAACTGAAAAGTCGTCCATAAATACCTCCAAAGTGTCTTCAACCATATCAGAGAAAATAGACATCATACAACGTTGAAAGGTGGCTGGTGCATTACACAACCCGAATGGCATGCGTTTGAAGGCAAACGTACCATATGGGCATGTAAACGTTATCTTCTCTTGGTCTTTGGGAGCAATACAAATCTGATTATAACCTGAATAACCATCCAAGAAGCAAAGCCATCCTTTCCCCGCTAATCGATCTAGCATTTGGTCCATAAATGACATGGGGAAGTGATCCTTGAGTGTCCAAGAATTCAGCTTGCGGTAGTCCATGCATACTCTCTATCCAGTAACGGGCCTGAGTGGAATAAGCTCATTCTTTGCATTCGCGACCACCGTCATTCCTCCTTTCTTGGGAACACATTGTACAGGACTTACCCATGTACTATCAGAGATAGGATATACAACTCCTGCGTCTAACCACTTGATAATCTCCTTCTTCACCACTTCTTGCATAGGTGGGTTTAAACGCCTTTGATGTTCAATGGTGGGTGTGCACTTTTCTTGAAGCTGAATTTTATGTGTGCAAATCCCAGGTGGAATACCAATAATATCCGCAATGGTCCATCCAATGGCTCTAATATACTTGCGTAAGATCACAATAAGAGCTGCAACTTGTTGCTCACCCAAATCGGCTACCACTATGACTGGAAGTGTGTTTCCGCTTCCTAAGAATGCGTACTTCAAATGTCTTGGCAGCTCCTTCAATTCTAGTGTGGGTGGTTCTTCAATAGATGGCTTGGCTGGTGGTGTGGGTCGATTCTTGAGATCAAGATCTAGCTTCTTGGGAGTATAGCGATATGTCCCTAATCCCGATAGAGCACAAATAGCTTCTTCAGAAATTTCAGCATCCTCATTCTCTCCTTTCATGAGCAAAACCTCCAAAGGATCATCAAGAATTTGCTCTTCTTCAAGTCGTTCTTTCTCATCATCAAAGACAACATCAGCCACAAAAAATACACTCAGATCTTTGGGTTGCTTCATTGATTTGCAAACATCAAATCGAACCACTTCGTCATTTATTCGGAATGAAAGTTCATTAGCTCTCAAATCAATGAGCACACTTCCTGTAGCAAGGAAAGGGCGTCCCAAGATTATGGGAACCTCTGAATCTGCTTCACAATCCAAGATGACAAAGTCTGCTGGAAAGATATATGAAGAAACCTTTACCAAGACATCGCATAGAATACCAACCGGTCGTTTTACCGACCTATCCGCCATAACAAGCCTCATATTAGTTGGTGTAGGATCTCCTAACCCCAAATTCTTGTAGATCGATAATGGCATCAAGTTGATGCTGGCTCCTAGGTCACATAATGCTTTGGCAATGTTCAAAGATCCGACGGTGCAAGGAATAGTGAAAGCTCCGGGGTCGGCCTTCTTCTGAACTATCCATCGGGTAGAAATTGCACTACAATGATGCACATCATCCTTCAGCTCATAACTTGATTCCCTCTTCTTAGTCAAAAGATCTTTCATAAACTTCGCATACCCAGGCATTTGTTCAAGTGCCTCTACCAATGGAACATTAATGGTCAGCTGCTTCAACATAGTCATAAATTTGCTGAACTTAGTGTCATCCGCCACCTTCTTCAATCTTTGGGGAAAAGGTGGTGGTGGGTATGGAAGTTTTCTCTCCATGGCTTTCTTCTCCTCTTGCTTCCGTTTTTCTATTTTTTTAGGCTGCACGTCACTGGGCGTGACATCCTTGACGTCAGGACTGGTTGTTGCGGCATCTTCTCCTTTTACGTTATCATCCATGTCCGCAACTTCGTCAACCACTTGCTTGTCTTTTTCTGAAGGTTCCAGAACCTTACCGCTTCTGGTAGTGATGGCCATGCATGACCCATCATTCCTTGGGTTTTGCACAGTATCGCTAGGTAAAGTGCCAGCCTTTCTTTGATTGAGTGCTGCTGAAAGTTGGCTCAGTTGCTGCTCTATTTGCTTGATTGAAGTGGAATGAGAATCAACTAGTTGTTTCATGGAGGAAAAATCATTAATTACCTCAGTAACTCCCGCACTCGTTGCTTCCACTCCTTTCAATAATTTAGCCATCATGTCTTCCATACTTCCAGAATTAGATGTGGTGGTATCACGTCTACCAGGGGGAACGTACAAACCACTCTTTTCATTGTTTTTATTCCAACTACCTTGGTCTTTGCTTCCAGATTTATCATAATAGTTCCGACCTTGGTTTCCTTGGGTATTCCCACGGAAACCCCCCTGATTGTTCAAGTAGTTGGCCTCCTCTTCCGAATCAGATTCGTCTCTTCCTTTTAGCGCCACAGCTTTCACTTTTTCGGTCTTCCCTGATAATAAATGCTTTGTCAGAAGATCCACTTGCGTTTTCATGTGCGTTAAATCTTGATCACGTTCTTCTTGTCTTCTTCTTTGGTCTGCAGTCATGCCTATAGATAAAGTGGGGCTTGCTACCTCAGAATCCCTGGTATG
The DNA here is from genome assembly GCA_030864215.1 of Capsicum pubescens. Taxonomy (NCBI): domain Eukaryota; kingdom Viridiplantae; phylum Streptophyta; class Magnoliopsida; order Solanales; family Solanaceae; genus Capsicum; species Capsicum pubescens. Next base: position 217,816,161 of record CM061543.1, on the reverse strand, counting down.
CCAAGCTCTACTTTGTTTCGTCATGCGATCTAGCATATTGCTTGCTTGACCAAAGGTAAGGTCCATAAAAGATCCTCCAGCTGCGTTATCCACCACTGGCTTAGTTATTGAATTCAAGGCTCTATACAATATCTCCATGAGGTGAACATTAGTCATGTGATGGTTTGGGCATCTCGCTAGCTTTGTCTTGAACCTCTCCCATGTTTCATGAAGAGCTTCAGTGGGAAGCTGACGAAAGTTGCTGATTTCATCTCTCAATTGTGCCCTTTTGGAAGACGGAAAGAATCTCTCTAGGAAAACGTCTCTCAATTGCCTCCAATTTGTAATTGAATCAGGAGTCAGCCCATTCAACCATAGTGTTGCCTCCCCAGACAGAGACAATGGAAATAGACGTAATCGAATTGCATTCTGACCAACACCAGGATTGTCAAAAGACTTGCATGTAGAAATAAAGTTGATGAGATGTATATTCGGATCATCGCCTGCTAGTCCACCAAACAATCCCTTGAGTTGCAATAACTGAATCATGGTGCTTGTGATGTTGAACTTGGCTTCGGGCGCTAATGGTGGTGGAATTATAGCTCCAGTGGCTCCGTCACCATCAAGATCATCATCATCATCGTCGAAGACTGGCTGCATAGGTTGGTGATCATGTCTATACCGAGCTTGTCGACCTCTTCTGTTGGCAGGTGTTACGATTTCAGCATCACGCCTAGGGTTTAGTAACTCGTCATCACCTAAATCCTCATCGTCAGGATTTGGTGCTCGTGCAGGGTTATCAATGTTCTGCTGTTGAACCTGGGCTGCGGCAAGGGCAGCCAATCTTGCTTGTTCCTGTTGAGCAGCCATCCTTGCGATTTCAGCTTGTGCTTCCATTCTACCAATGCGTTGTGGTTCCGGATTGATTGGTAATAACGGTTGACCAGAACTTCGAGTATGGGGCATGCACTAAAATAAAAACCTGCAGTAGACAAAAACAAAAACTAAAAGTAAAAGTACGAGAATCTTTGACCAAAGGGTCTAGTAATTTTCACGAACTTAATTGACACTTGTATTCCCCGGCAACGGCGCCAATTTTTGATAACGCTCAATCTACAGCTCTCGTTTGAGTGTAAAGCGGACGTTAGCAAATATAGAACCCAACTTGGGTTGGGTGTCGATCCCACAGGGAATAGCTTGGACAACAAGTAAGTAAAATTACTAAACTTTTGGTGCAAGTCTCGTAAGAAGGGGGGATTCTTGTTTTGCAAGTAATGTAAACAAAAGCTGAAAATAATAAAGTAAAAAGAGAGAGATTGTTACGTTGGTTGTAAAAAATGAGAATTGAAGCGTTGGGGTTATGTCCACCTTCTGAGGTATACGTCTCTATTGGCTATGAGTGCGTAGAATTCTGACATGCAATTGCTTATAGAGGATTGTAGTCGATGGTAAATCCAAGCGTCTCTCGACCTAAACAAGGACTATTTCACTTTAACTCTATCGAGCTTAAAGCGTATCTAACGGTACGAATTCTCCAAGAGGTTAGTCCAGTTACGGCACCAACTTTTTAATAGGAAAGGGTGTCCTACTACCTTGACATTATCTCTTTTCCAGACAAATAACTTTTCTCTCGAACAAGTTAAATGTTAGACTGGCGTATTCTTGCGTTTGCAACCGCAAAGAATGTAGATTAAGATGAAGAGAATAATGATATAAGCAATATACGTGCCTCGAACTCACAAACTCACAGCAATAGATAGTATCTCATACGGCTTCCATAACCCCAACAGAGAAGTTTAGTTACCCATGAATGCGAAGGAGATCACGATTGACATTGTTGTTATACCACAAGATTGAGTAATTTCGTGTAGCTTAGGTGGTAGGCGTGAGGCGTGAATTCCTAGGCAAAGTAACGATTCTCTCATTGTGGAATTTAAGAATGGAAGAGTAGAAGAAGAAAAATAGAATTAATGGAAAGATTAGAAGAGTTGTAGAGTAATAGAATTGAATTGTAAGATGAGAAGTAATAAAATCTCTAGCATGATAGGGTATTTATAATACCCATATCCTAATCCTACTAGATAAATAAAATATCTAACCAAATCCTACTAGGCTAATGTAATACTTAACCCAATTGTACTAGGTTAATGTAACATTATCATAATCCAAATAAACTAATGAAATACATAACCCAATTGTACTAGGTTAATGTATCATTGTCCAAATCCAACTAAGTTACTGCAGATCCCCAAAGTCTTCAGAAATGCTGTTTTAGCCCGGGACAGATTTTCCATGCAGCAGTTTTGGTCCTTAGGCGTGTAAACTCCCTTCCCTTCCTTCGTGAGCTTTCTTTTGCGTCAAGTAAGCCATAAAATGCTGAATTCTGCATCATTTATACCTGAAACTTTACTAATCATGTCCGTTAGCTCATTTATAGGAAAAAGGACTAAAAGTGCATGAAATATATAATTTGTTCTCAAAACTAGGCTAAAATATGGGCAGAATATATTGATATAGGCGTGTAAATTCTCCTATCATCAAAGTTACTACAATTTCTTACCCCAAAACTATGTGCCATCATAGGTTGGGCCTGAGGTCGAGTTTATGATTGTTATTAGGCCTAAGGCTGAGTTGATATTGGGCCCAAGGTCGAGTTTGTTTAGTGATCACTGGACCTAGGTTATACTTCCTGGCAAGAGTATGATGCCTCTCCCCAACCAGAGGTCTCTCCCTTAGGAGGACAAAACGTTGGACTTCATATGGCTCGCATGGTTTATGTTAGTTAAGAGAACCTCCCTTGACATTTAAACTTAGAGATCAGTTACCTCCCTAAACTAAAGTATTTTCCATTGAGATAACATATTTTTCTTTAAAACTAAAATACTTTCCCTTGATATGAGTATTTTTCCCTAAAGCTTGAAATGAGATATTTTCCTAACGTGAATGAAATGCCTTCAAGTATGTTCCAAAGTTATATGATTTCGAATTTCAAGTATTTGGGTTCAAAAGAGTTATGAGTTCTTGAGGATTGAAGAAGTTTTACTCTCCATGATACATATGCATGAGTTGAAAGTATTGCTTAAAGTTTCCTTTAACCTTGAGTAATGAGAATAAGAGAAGAGTACAAATTTCAAAGCTGGAAGTATAATGACTCACAAGATTGTGTTACATGTTCCATTTTACATCATTCATAAGCTTCACATTTTATACTTATTCAAGCTATGTGATTCATTACTTATTACATGCATGATTTGATTAAAGAGTATTGATGTTGTTTTATATAAATGCATGCACCCCCACATACTCAGTACATTCCCAAGTGTTGATCCACATATACGTCTATGTGCTACATTGTCTTATAATATAGGTTCAGGTGCTCAGTCCCAGCTTCATTAGTGACTTTTGAGTACCTCTGTCTACATTCCTATAGTGGTGAGTCCTCATGGTTCGAGGACCTATCATCAGACATTTCTGCGTTTGAGAGACTATTTTTTTACTTTCAGTTCATTTCGAGTCAGTTGAAGACCTTTCCCAATAGCTCTTTAGTTCATAGATTAGTAGAGGTTTTGTCATACTAGTTATCAGATGGTGGTTTTGTTGAGGTTTCCGGTATTTCTTGGTCATTTGGACTGAGCATTTTCTCCGTATTTCCTTTCATATGATATGACTATGCTAGTGTTTGAATCATTTCATCTAGAAATGAGTGTTATTAGTAGAAATAGGCTCAAAGGGTTAGCTTGGGACTACTTGTAGCCTCGAGCACCGTGTGACATCCCAGGAGGCGATTTTGGGTCGTTACACCTTGTTATGATATGAGTGGATATCTAGGAATTAATTACCTTTATAAAGGATACGGTTGTAGCTTATGAATTTATCTATGATTATATACACATATCTCTAGTATGAGATGGAGGAAGACGTGATATGATGTTTATGATTCCAATGTTTGAATACTGGTAATGGCATACATAGATTTGATACTAAAACATCTTAGTTTGAGACCCTTAGAAAATTTTCTGTATTTTTAGATTCTGGGCTACATACGACTTATGGGTACCAGTTGTCTAAAGGGGGTATGAGTGGTATGCCTTGGTCGTATGCTAACTAGTGATGGTTGGTGGGTTGGATTGGTTTTTGTAATGGATACGACTTGGTTGGTACGAGTCATATGGTTGGTGACGGGTTGTATGGTTTGGGTTTTTCCTTTATTTAATCTGAGACTTAGTACTTTAAGTTGGATCTGAGTCTGAGTGGCTCACTATGAGATGTAAGATAGGATACGAGTTGTACCACTGACTCGTACAGAAGTCAGTGCTAAAACCTCATTTGATTCTATTCTTCCAAGGGTACAGTTTAGGGGTATTGATCATATGGTTGGGTACGACTTGGGTTGGGTAAGTCATATAGTAGACACTATTGGGTCCAAGGGGGAAGCATAGGGTAAGAGTGATGGGTACCACTCGTATTGGAGGGTATGAATGGTATGAAAGAGTCATACCATCTGATGGGAATTTTAAGTAGTTAAGTTGGAGGTATTCTAGATATTTCCCTACTTATTCACTTAAGTCCCTACGAATCATATCACTATTGGGACATTATTTACTCTATTATTCTAATCCTAAACACTTAGAAACGTTATCTAATTATTTCTAGGGCTCTTAGGAAAAAGGCAGGCTAGGGTTTCATCTAGACGATCAATTTGGGCTTGTGCAGGTGTTTTCTCTCCATCATCTTTGTAATCTAAGGCATGTACTCCTCCCTCATTGTTATTTCCAACTAAAGACATGTTTTATACAATGCTTACATGGTATGATTATTGTATGGTTTTGGAGTTTTCAAATATATGTTGTGATTTTTGTATTAAATGCTTGGTTATGGTTTTCCCATGTTTTAATTATGTTTTTACATGCTTTAATAGTGGTTTGGACAATTGGTCACATGGGAATGGTAAATTTGTAATTGGATTTGGTTTTGGAAACAATATGCCCCCAACATATTTGATAAAATGCCTATGAGAATGCTTTTACTATATTATTGGACTTTTAATGGGACCATTGCATGGTATGGTTTGGTAATGGAACCCTAAATGGTATATATGGTTTGGTAATGTAACCCTAAATGGTATATATGGTTTAAATAGTTTGAAATGGCTAAAATGATAAGGTTGGTGGACATGGTTATGGTTAACTAAACTTCCTTGTGGGGTACAAGGGAATCCCCTAAGTAAATATATTAATGAACAACTTGTGGGGTTTATGGGATTACCCCAAGAAAACTTAATAATGGAACACCTATGGGGTACACGGTATTCCCCCAATTTAACTTGATAATGTAATCTACGGGTACATGGGAATCCCTTTACATAAAAAGGTTGGCTAAGGCCATTGCCTGCAAGCTATAGTTGGTATGACGATATCACTACTCATAGCCTTGGTTATTAATAATGGAATAAGGGTTTGGTTGGATGATAATGGTTTTAATTGGGAAATAAGGGCGGGGTGTGATAGCGAATTTATTGAAGGTGTCAATTGATTTATTGTACATGTCAAGACACTTGATGATTGGTCACTTTTTTGTGTGATTTGTTGTCCTTGTGTAAAATGTGATGGTACATGCATTCTAAAAGAAGAAGTTGTGAAGGGTCATCTTTATAGAAAAGGGTTTCATGAGGACTTTTAAAGATTGCATACTAGTCATGGTGAAGTTGGGCAAAATAACTTTTCTTTTGGTGAAAGTAGTAGGTCTGCAGGAAAAAATAACAATCATGATGCTAGGATGACTGAAATTGTTCATGATGATTTTGGGATGCAACAAGGGGTAGAATTTAGGGAAAATGTCAAAGATGTTCCCAATAGAGAAGCACACCATTTTTATGAAGAATCGTATGCTGCTAGTCATCCTTTGTTTGAAGGGTGTTCGCACTCTCAATTGTCTATTGTTGTTAGATTGTTAAGTATTAAATCTGATTGAAATATTGCTGAAGGAGGAATGGACTCTATGATAGATCTTATTAAAGAGTTAGTTGACCCTGCTTTAGAGGTTCCTGATTCTTTCTATAAGGCAAAAAGAATGGTGTCAAAGTTAGGTCTCTCCTTGAATAGAATTGATTGTTTTGAAAATAGTTGCATGCTATACTTTAAGAAAGATGGTAAACTAGAGTCTATTAAGTTTTGTCAACACCCTTGGTATAAGCATGGTTGTCGTGGAAACTTTCTATTAAGGCAATCGATTATTTACCTCTTATACCAAGGTTGAAGAGGTTGTATGCATCAAAAAGCTCAGCTCCTCATATGAGATAGCACAGTGAAAATAGAAGGCCCCCTGGTGTTATGTGTCATCCATCAGATAGAGAGGCTTAGAAGCATTTTGATGCAACTTATACAGATTTTTTAACTGAGCCACGAAATATGCAATTGGGATTGTGTGCGGATGGTTTCTTACCTTTTTCTGTTGGTGCTGCACCATATTCATGTTGGCCTATATTTATCACTCCTTATAATCTTCCTCCTGAAGTGTTGATGACTAGTCCATATATATTTCTTAATTATGTTGTTCCTGGTCCACGTAATCCAAAAAGTGGTATAGATATTTTCTTGTAACCGTTGATTGATGAGCTATAAATTTTATGGCATGAGGGGGTTGAAACTTGGGATATTTCACTTAAATAAAATTTCAATCTGCGTGCATATATAACGTGGACTATATATGATTTTCCTGCTTATGGAATGTTGTCTGGGTGGATGTCATTTGGAAATTTAGCTTGTCCATACTGCATGTAAAATACAAAATCCTTCACATTGAGACATCGCAGGAAAAATTCATGGTTTGATTGTCACCATTGTTTCTTGCCACCTAATAATGAGTTTAGAAGACTCAAGAATACATTCAGAAAGAATAGAACTGAACATGATGGTCCATCTCCAATATTATATGGTCATGACATTTGGGAGATAGTTCAAGATATTCCAAAAGTTAGCATGGAACCATTGTATAGGTTTGATGGATATGGCATTTCACATAATTGGACTAAGCAAACTATATTTTGGGAGTTAGAATATTGGCCAAATAATTTACTTAGACATAATATTGGTGTCATGCATACCGAGAAGAATTATTTTGATAACTTTTTCAATACAATTATGGATGTTACCGGCAAGACAAAGGATAATCCAAAGGCTAGACTTGATTTGCCAGAATATTACAAGCATAGGGAATTACACTTACAAGAGTGGACCAATGGCAATGTTCTTAATCCCAAGGATAGTTATACATTAAAGTTGGACAAGAAGCAAAAAATATGTGAGTGGATCCTAAGTTTAAAGATGCGTGATGGATATACCTCAAATTCGAGAAAGAGGGTTGATATGGTACAAGGAATATTACATGGAATGAAATGACATGATTGTCATGTTTTCATGGAGCAATTACTTCCAATTTCTTTTATTGGTTTGCTTGAAAGCATATGGAAACCGATAGCAGAGATTATTCTTTAAAGACTTATGTTCCACCACATTAAAAGAAGAAAATCTTGCGAATAGAAAGTAATATTGTTGTTATCACCAGCAAGTTGGAGAAGATTTTTCCACCTGGGTTCTTCAACGTTATGAAACATTTTCCCATTCACCTTATCCATGAAACTTGGCTAGGCGGTCCAATTCAAACTAGGTGGATGTATTCAGGTGAGCGGTAAGCAATTGCAACATAATTTATAAAATAATTCTTCAAATGTATACATATTTATTTTTATATAGTAAGCACCTAATCTTAAAATTATGCAAGACAATTGGAAAATTGAAAAGAGGACCTAAAAATAAATATAGGATGGAAGGCTTTATAGTTGATTCATATCTTGCAAGGGAAACATCTCAATTTTGTTCATACTACTTTGGTGATCAAGTTGCATGTTTAATAAACAGACCAAATCGACACCAGGACGATGAGAATGAGCCTATTTTCAACCAATATCAATTTTCAATCAATCTGGTAGTAAGGCAAAAAAGAACGCATTTCGTCAGCTCACTCCCATGGAGCACAAATCAGCTACTTTTTATGTCTTGCTGAATTTCCCAAAAGTTAATCCCTTTCTAAAGTAAGGATATTAAATATTTACATATCATATTTAATTACTCAATTCACTAAGGAAACTAATTGTGTTTCACATGATGGATCTTCATCTCATTTAAGACTCAATTTCACCAAAATCAAGTGTATGCATCCTTTGCAACATGGTTTACATATGAGGTGAGTAAGTTTAATAATATTACAACAAAATTTAAATGCTTACATATTCTTCAATCAATATATATATATATATATATATATATATATAATATTTTTAGGTATACCATTCACCAAATGCAGCCACATACGATCAACTCTTGAAAGATATTTCTTTAGGACCAGTTTAAACTAATGCAATGTCCCATTACATAGTAAATGGATTTAAATTTTCCACTGAAGAACATTCCAATATAATATAAACAAACAATAGTGCAGTTTGGGTTAAGGGTGATGATGATGTTGATTACTTTGACATCATACAAGAGATCTTAGAAATAAAGTATGTTGGTTGGCCAATAAAAATAATTTTTCTGTTTAAATGTAAGTGGTTTGATCCAAGAACAAGAGGAACAAGACTACATAAGGAGCATAACATCATTGAAGTTAAGCACAATAGGACGTATCCTGTTTACAATCCCTTTGTTCTCACGCAAAATGCTAAACAAGTGTACTATGCTCCTTATTTGTTGCACAAAGATAAGTATGATTGGTGGGTTGTAATCAAAATGAAGCCTATAGGACGACTGAAAGTTGAGAATGTGTTGGAAACTGCATATCAAAATGAAATGCAGACTAATCACCAGTTAGTGGACATTGATTTAGAGGATAGTTTGAACCACCCGGAAAATATTTTCGAAGAAGTTAATATTGCAGAAGAAGAGGATGATTGGGTAAAAGATGAGAAAACTTTAGAAGAGGGTGAATGGTTTAGTGGAGAATCTTCAGGAGAGAAGGATTAGGTCATGTACGTTGTGCTTGTTATTTATTGATGTCTTTATGCTATGTACTATTTACCTTTTATGTTTCTTGTTTAAGATTGATATGTAATATCTTAAGTAACGTTTTGAGAATTTGAATTTTGATTTCCAACCTTGTAATCCCATCTTCGCTTTCCCATTTCCTATTCCCCTTCTCCCACTTTTTTTGGTAGTTTCTTTTTGAGAATTTGATACCAATCCAAGAAATATAAACTTAGTTGTAAAAATTTAAAGTACTTACTCAACTTCTAGCTACTTAAAATAACCTTGTTTTCCTTTTCTCTTAAGACTGTGTTTGCATTATTTTTCTTTTTTTCTATATGCTTTATAGCCTTTAGTTGTTTGAATTATTGTGTAGTATCTGTATTTGTTTCATCTTGACGATTAATGCTTCTGACCCTAAACATAATGATAAGTATGCGTTTGATTTGTACTGAATGAAGGGGTGAAATTGTCCTCCTTATTTGTGTTCTTTATGTGAGGTGTGTTTAGTGATTGAATTTTATTGGACTTCTTAGGCATGTTTGCAACTTAGTTCAATTCAAAAACATATTTTTTACAGTTTTAGGACAAAAAAATAGCAGAACATCAAATGAAATTCTAAGATGTGATATGCTTGGAATGTGTACTAATGACTTGAAAATGGATGTGTGTTCCTTTTACAACAAATCTTCCTTTTCTATATAAGATTCTAAAATGATCATTTTCTTATATTCATATTGTAAGGACTAACTACTTTTTAACTTTAAATGATTTAGATAGGAGGTAAATATGACAAAGGTAAGAAAAAAGTTAATCCTACTAAGAGAAAAAAGGAAAAAACAACCTCCACCTTATAGACGACCGATAAGTATTCATATATCTGAGGGTCGATTAGATGACGTGCCAGCACGACCCTCTTATTCTAGGTCATTGCATCATTCTGCTACTGCTCCTACATACATGGGTCCACTCCATGGCATTACAGAGACCTAGTCCGCTCCCATTTCTATGCCACTGCCATCACATTACTACCAGACGATTGCTGGACATATAGTCATCTGCCATTGTCTTTCCTACCTTCTATTAGTAGTCACCCACAAACTCATAGTGATTTTACTGGATATTGGGTTGACTGATCTTCTTCTTAGAGGCACACATTCCAGTGCTTCAGATACACCCACGCCAGTGCATTCAGGAGCACTTATTCCACAACTTGGAGATAGAGATGCTAATTGGAGGTAGTATATCATTCCATATGGAGCAAGGTAAGATTTCTAAATATAACAACACTATTCATTTTTCATTTACTGTATTATTATTCTCTATGATATTAATGTTTGATCTTGTATTGTAGGTTTTTGTGAGATAATAAAATTGTAAAAATTACGAGTAAAAGCATTCTTCGAAACTTCAGAGGCTATTAGACAAGTTGCCAGAAGGTTTCAGAATTTGATAGAGATGAAATGTTTAAATAATTTTAGTTAAAGATTGAACTTATCAACTACTTAACACATTGTTAGAACAAAAAATTAATATTAAACTATTGTTTTTATCCAACACATTATTTTGCTATATAGAAGAATTTCTTTAGAAGAGCAAGACTTAGAATGAAAGGTTTGTTGGATTATGCAAGAAAATACAGGAAACAACCAAGATTTATAACTGATGGGTTGTGGGAAGATTTTCTTTGCTATTGGAATAGCGAAAAATTTAAAAAGTTGAGTGAAAAAGGAAAGAAAGCAAGGGCATTAGCCAAGGGTGGCTCTCAACATACTGCGGGAGTTGTTAGTCGGATTACTGTGGAGCAAAAAATGGTATGTAATGTTTATTAATTAAATTATTTATTTCTATTTTAATTATTTTTTAATTTTGAAGTTTAATAATTTTATCATCTGCAGCAAAAAACATTGGGTAGGAAGGTAGCTTTACATGAGTTATTCGAGGAGACCCATGTAAAGAAAAAAAAACCACAGATGAAGATGTGTGGGTTGAGCCACGTGCAAAAGCTACCCATGTAAGAATCACATTTGTATTTATGATTTTTTTTTATCATAGTTGATATTATTTATGTATGAATAGTTTAATATTTTTTTATTGTTAATTTTAACTTTACTTTGAACATAAGACAAATATATGCATTTCATTAATGAGTATCATAGTACTCAGCCTTCTGAAAGTTAGGGTGAAACAATACCTGAAGATGTAGAGGAGGAGTACTGGAAAAAAACTGTAGGCTCTCCAGTTAGAGGCACATACTACGGCTACCATAGAAAATGCTTTTCACAAAATATTAGGTCTTCATATTGTGAATCATTCTTTACCTTACCCATTGATAGAGACACCATTGAGTTGCTACAAAATATGGTTTCTCAACTTACTAAAGATATTGCTGCACAGAATGAGAGGGCGAAGAAGAAAGAAGAGGAAACATAATAGCAAATGAGAATCATGCAGGAGCAGATCAATTCTTTTCTTTAATCTGCACTGATTCTTCCCCATTGTCCTAGTGATGCAGCTCGGGATGCGAAAGGTCTCTAAGCCCACTAGATAGTTACTACACCACAGATGATTCTACTTCTATGGCCAAGGATAGGAATGAGGATGAGGATGATGAGTTGTAGTTTTGTAGTCTTTGTATGTTTTGTAGTTTACTTTTGGAACATTGATAAAATTGTGTTAACAATTTGATTTTAGTGTTTGTTTTATTATGATGGTTGATTACATATTATATTTGATTGGTGGGTTTCTTTGTAAAGCAGGTTGGATAGAATGTAGCATAATATATGCTATAATTATTTTTTCAAAATTACCAGAAAAAGCAACCACAGGTGCTCGCTTTTTCAAAAATTTACTAGAAAAACCTAATATGGAAATTCTTAGAAAAGTGACCACAAGTGGTTGTTTTTCTAAAAAAAATTCCAGAGAAACCGACCACATGTGATCACTTTTCTGGGAAAACTTTAAAAAAGCGGCCACATGTGATCACTTTTCTGGAAACATTATAAAAAGTGACCACAAATGGTCGCTTTTCAATAATTAATTAATTGTTTTTACATTGATTTTACTAAAAGTTGTTAAGTAAATAAAAGAGACCACATATGGTCGTTTTTTTAACTTATATAATTAAATTTTAAATAATAATTAATTATTTAAATAAAAAAGCGACCATGTGTGGTCACTTTTTTATATAAATAAATAAATAAATTAATTAATTTAAACAAAAGCGACCATATGTGATCGCTTTTGTATGTATATTAATTAATTTATTTTTTTACAAAAATGACCACATCTTATAACACGTATTGGGCATTCATTCTACTTTTTAGAAGATCAAACATTCTCTAAACTCTCTCTAAAGCTTCTCAAGAAAGATTGAGCTAGGATTTCTTTAAGGTGGTCATCTAAAGGCATAAAGATTAAATTCTCTTTATGAATCTTCTAACTCAGGCATGTGACTCTTCCTTCATTGTTAGTTCACAAAAATCATGTGTTTTAAACATTGTTCATGAATCATTAATGGTGGTTTTGAAAATCATGGTTGAGGGTTTGAATGCATAATGTTGAGTATGATTTTCTCATAGTTTAAATTGTGATTATACATGTTTTGAAAATGATTTTGCACATGTGGGAGCTTAGGGATTGTGATTTAAACTAAGGGGTCATGTTTAACCCTAGACTTGATGGTTTTTGGCTTAAATAATGGTTTGACAATGGTGTACCTTCAACTTATTTGTGAAAATGTCAATGAGAAGAATCTTGTCATATATGAATTGTGTTTTGAACTAAGGCATTGGCCTATGAATATTGATGATTGGCAAATGGTTTTATGAAGGCCTTGTTGGCCATAAATTGATTTGAATCATAACTTTGGTGGTTTAATTGGCTAAATGGGTTTGAGTTCCTAAATGTGGAAATTGAATTAATGTCTTTGTTTAAACAATGGGTTTGAGTTCCAAAGTTGACTAATAATGGTTATGCCATCTGTACGCTTGCAAGTGAGGTTGGTATGACGATACCAGTGGAATGCCTTTGGTAATTAATTGGATTAATGATTATGTATATATGTGATGAATATTTTAATTGGGCTTTAAAAAGGGATGTGCAGCCGGACCGTTAAAGTGAAGTCTGGAGGACTAACATTAAAAATCGCGCTAGACAGTACGGGTGTCTAAATGACCAGGAGGTTACAGTCCCCCATATTGTATACATTAGTGCTTAAGTCACCTTGATTATGCTGGAGATTCTAGTCCCTCATAAAGGCATATATGAATAAGGATATTCTCTGATTCGTGCGGCTACACGTACTGGGGGCTTTCCAGCAGGGGAGATCTAGGCCTATATAGACCGTGGGTGCCTTTTTATATGACGGTTATGATACATAGCCCAGGTTAAGGTTTTCAAAGTTCATGCTAATCCTTGTTCCCTCTCCCGGTATGATATATAAATATATGTGTGTGTGTGTGTGTATGAATGTGATTGTAAATGATGATTTGACTTGGTTTCGAAAGATAGAATTATTTTATTCCTTTATCCCTGAGTTACATGCTATCACTCCAACTGCTAATCATCTTCAAACAATGTATCCCTATGCGATGAAGGTCCTGGAACTTATTCTACTCTTTCTGCGCAGTGATCAGGTGCTTGAGTGGTTCGTGAGTTAACAGTAAAGTGGTGAGCTTCCATAATTCGAAGGACTTCATTTCATGGTATTTATATGCTATATCTTAGACTTGGTTTAGACTATGTTTTGGCTATTGTTGGGGACATGTCCCAAAATTTTATTGATATCGGATTTATAAAGGCTTTGTTGGATTACTGTAGACTTGGGTGTGTTGTTTTAGTGGATTGATTTAGACATTTCATGAGTTATGACTAGTCTTATTTTGCACGATCTTGTTATATGTTCAGAATTTATCCGACACTTGAGGTTGTTGAGCTGACTAGGTTAGGAGAAGGGGGTAATCTTTGGTCCACTAGGACTTGAGATACCCATCACGGTCAGGCCCTGGTTCGGATCGTGACAATAAACCCCCTAGAAAAAGTAGATATGTAAATGTAGTACTGTTCCAGAGTCGTCTTCATGCTTAAGAGTGATATAATAATATTCGTGCACATACAAATATAATATAATACCCCACATGTCTCTAAGCTAGGAAGTGAATAAGTTTTTCTACGTATGAAACCTCCTATCCCGTGAGTAGTATTTTAGTGCATGACTTACAATGAGTATCCTAGCGATAATATAGCTTATGATGCATTAAGCATGTTCATATGAGTCACTTAAGGTAATACAACCTAAGAGTTTTTGAATCCATCAAGTTTTAGTGTTTGATTTCATAAGGCTCATATTTGAATGAGTATAACTCAATGTTAATATGTTATTTCTGCATATTTATACCCACCAAATTGTAAATAATTGAATTAGATTTCCAACGATACCAATTTTGCCTTAATCCAATACCCAAGCAAAAAGTTATGCCCATTTTCATGAGAGACAGTAAGGGTATCCGATTGGTTAGGCGCCGCCCAACCAAACTTAGGCGATTGGTTAGGTGCCTCCCAACCTAGCTTAGGAGATTGGTTAGGCACCGCCTAAGTCAGTTCCAAGTGCCAGAAATACTCCGTTTTGAGTTATTTTGAGGGTAATTAAGTCTCTTAACACTCCTTACCCGTCCTTAAACTTAACCCTACGAAATTTATAGCTTCTAAACACATTACAACCCTATTAACATCTCAAAGCTCATCATCCAAGAGCACTAAAAGAGAAAAACAACTAGGGTTGCATAATTAAGCTTGAAGATCAAATTTCAAGGAAAATTCCTCCGTCAATCATCAAGAACCTCCCTTCCAAGGTATGCGTAGTGTTCATCCACGGATTCCTTTCATCCTTGGAGTTCAAGAATCAATCTTTAAAATACAAAAGCTTGGTTGGTTATGGTGATATGATCATACCCATGTTGATGCTTGCTTGTTTTGCTATATAATAGTATCGTGACTGTACATCTCATGAAAGTTATGTTGTTAGTTGAAAAACATGATCTTTAGATGGATTGATAGAATGAAAGTATGAAATCCACCTATGCCTTAAAGAATGCATGCAAGGTTCTCGATAAAATGCCTAGTATGTTAGAACTTCATAGTTACATGATTTCATGATATCTAAATAACAAGTTCTTGTTAGTCATACACTCTAATATGAATTTCCATGCAAATTATGTGTTGTTATTGTTGTGGTATAAAACATGTATGATAATGAGATATAAATTATGTACACAAAATATATTCATGCTTTCCCTACCATGTTTGAGATGTTGAATAAATACATGAACTATAATATCCCCAAATCATTACAATATGAACTAAATGTTACATGTTGTCGTTCCCTTATGCTTTAATGGTTTCCATGCCATTGCTATGAATAGTTGTTGTCGGAATGCCCATGTTATTAGAATATGAGATTTATGACTTGATTGTAAGCATTCCTATTCATGATAGATATTATGATGACTATGTACTTCATGAAATCCCCCACTCATGTATTATGGATTGTTATTGATGGTCGTATACTCAAGAATATCTAATTGTGTCAGTTTCCTTCCATCGAGTCCTGGGGGTTCGTGTACCCAAAAAATATAGTTGTTTTCCTAGAGCCATGTCATGTTTTCATGATACTCTCAGTCAATCCATGATCTATAGAATTCAGTCAGTCATGTGACTCAGGAAAACTCAGAAATCTCAGTAATCTCAGTAGTCCAGTAATCTCAGTGATCAGTAACCTCAGCAACCTCAGTATTTATAGTCAATCTCAGTAACTTCAGTACTCTCAACCAGTCCTTAGAACTAAGTACATTACGCCAGTCATCGGAATCCAGTAAACTTAGTTTAGCTCCGCTAAACAGTACCACTAGTATCGGTCCAGTTAATCAGTATCAGTTCAGCTAATCAGTTCAGTTCAGTTATTCAGTTCAGCCTGGTCATTCGGTTTAGTATCCTTCATATGGGAGTAAAAGTTAGCACCAAGTGAACCCAAGGATGGGAACTCACCTGCTAGTTCAGGGTGTGATTCTTAGTAGTCATCCTTGTGTTACAGAACTACGTAGCCAGCGTAGGTTGAGACATCTTAACCTATTAGATTAGGGTTGATGAGGTGGCTTAACCTATCAGTTTAGGGTTCTCACCATTCTCATTTGGGTACCTTCCAGTATAGGGTTCTTACAGCTGTCCTTACCAGTGGCTCGGTATTGACACCCCTCCAGTTGGGGCAGAGATTGGACCCCAACTTAGCTATTATAGCGTATTTAGGGCATATCGGTTAGATAACTAATTCCCACAGTTTCAGTATCAGTCTCAGTAAAAGAACTCAGATAGTTCTTCAGGATATCAGGACTGTCAGATACAGTACGAAACTCAGCAGTAGCATTGCAGATTTCAGCAGTCAGTTCTCCTTTTCACTCGAGGATAATATTAATATTACTTTATTATAGTATTTCAGATTAGTTTTTTAGTTCATGGAGTTAGTTGGAGACATGTTCCTTCAACTCCTTATTCAATTCAATTAGAGGCTTTCGGACTAGATGTCAGATTAGATGTTCAGAGTTCAGTATTTATGTTCCTTTTTGGTATTGTTATACCATGTTTTTCAGATATGTATCAGTATTGAACCTTATGGCCTTACAGTTATATTTCTGTATATTTTATGAGATATTATGCAGTTTATAGGTACGGACATCTGTCATGGGTTAGCTTGTGGTCCTTCGGGGTCATGAGCACCGTGTAGCATTTCGGTTTAAAAAATTCAAGGGGGTTACAAACTTGGTATCAGAGCCTAAGGTTCAACAGTGTCCTAGGAAGTCTGAAAGCTGCATCAAGTAGAGACTTGTACATGGGTGTGTTGTGCACCACACCTATGTGCAGGAGGCTATGAGATGTTTTAGAAATAGTTTCCCTTCTTTCATGTCTTAAGATCGTGTTATGGAAAGTTTCTCTAAGGAACCCGTGTAGATTCATATGATGCACCCCTCATGTTCACTTTACCTTACTTTCAAGGTAATAGAAACAGTGAAGTTCAAAGTCCTAAATACAGGGATTTCTCAGACAGTCCCTACAGTCAGTTATCGGATTAGCAACAGACTCAAATAGTATCACATTAGTTCATTATTATTCAAAGGTCGTACAGATTTTATTCATGATCATGAGAACTCATTCTTGAACCCAGAAGTTTAGTAGTAGTAGAGTTGGGATTGTATTATTCTATTTGATCAGATTATGTATTCATGGGGATTAGATCAGTAGGCTTGAACAGTACGAGCTAAAAATTTAAGTTTATTGACTTGAAATTAAGCATGAAGGTGTGAATATGATATTAGTAGTATATGAGGAAACAGAATCAGATGATGTGTTTAGTAAGACGAGAAGGTGTTGAATAGAATGTAGGTATGTGATAATAGATCAAGTGACCAAGTGACCAAGTCAGTCCCTCAGACTCTAGTAGTAGAGCCAGTATGTATAGAAAGTAGTAAGGGAAAACAATTCTTGACCCATCCTCATCTCAGTGCAGAGTTTTTCACTTCAGCTATCACGAAACCAACTCAGGCATTGCATACCAACTCTATGGTCACGAACCATGCTCGTGTATCTCTTTTTCCATAATCATGTATGAATTCAATTTCCATCATAAGGAGTCCTTTTTACTCCGCAGTACGAATCATGTTCCATGAGCACAATCTACTTTCACGCACTTTCCAGGGATCATGTGCTCCTTCAGTTCCTAGTATAAGGGGTTCAATTCCAGCTCTCTCAGTATTACGAATTATGTCCCACGAGTATAGAAACTCTAGACTCAGGTCATGCAGCTCATGACTCATGTACGCATATCATGCTTTCCAGTATACTTAGCTTCCATGACTCATGCTATGCCCCTACAGATCAGATATATTTAGACTACGTCATGTATATCCTTAGTTCAGACCTTATTGGTAAATCTAAACTATTGATATTTTATTCCTCAAGTTTCAGTCATGCGTCAAGTTTAGTTTGTATCTATTCATGTTTCAGGTCTTCCTGATTTACTCCTCTAGTTAGCTATCCTTATGGAATAGTGTAGTGATGAGCAGTTGTTTAGATAAGAGAAGATTGTTGCATGCTTACTTTGTATGAGGGTGTAGTTGTGAAGATAGGCTTGAATGTCATGATAAATGTGCAAGTAAACGTCTAGCAAGGGGTTGTATTTAGAAGTTGGGAAAGTACAAAATGTAAGTGTATATTTAGATCCTTGACTTATGTCAGTCCCCAGCATGTAGCCATCAAAAACTCAGTTGCCAACTCAATTATAGTTTCAGTATCCAGCACTCAGTGATCAGTGTTCAGTCCTTGAATTCAGTACTTCAGTATCAGTCTAAAACTCAGTTACAGTGATAGTTCAGAAATTAATATTCAGTAAAGGACTTAGATAGGCCTACAGAACCATGGCTTCAGTTACCAATTACTTAGCCTCAGAATTCAGTACTTCTGTACTAGCTATAGGCTTAGTTATAATGTCATCTTCAATTCAGTAACCAGATTTGAAACTCAGTTCAGTTCCAGACATGTTTGACCATAGCATTCAGGTTATCAGTAATCAGTTATCAGTGTTTCAGTACCCTAGTTTATAGAATACCTCAGAGCCATGTCGTACACTTGGTCTCGCATTCGCAAATAATACAGACTTCATAAATCCATGCTCAGATACCTCATTCTACTCAGTTATTCCTTATCTCCTATGCATAAGACTTAAAAATCTCAGTCTAGCTATTCAGACTAAGTACAATTTAGCTTTACAGATCCAGTATTCAGCTATCAGTTATTTAGTTAATCAGATAAGTTAGTATATTTATGCACTCGTGTTCATCTCAATTTATGTATCATGTCTCAGTTTCAGATCCTAGCTATTCAGTCATGACTCAGTTCCTAGGTGTCTTGCGCATCGCCTCAATTCCCCTCAGTAGCCCATCCAAGTCAGTATTTTTTGAGGGATATAGTGTCCCAAGGGGGAGATACATCATACTCCCAAACTTTCATGACATAAACATACTGCTCTATTTTCTTTTGATGAATCTAGTTTGGATAAAGGGTACTCATAAGTTAACCCTCAAACTCCAACTTCAGTCGTATGCCATGTTTTCAAGATTCCGTTCAGATCATGATATTCAGTATATCTACCACGTCCCAGACTCAGTTATGTTCTCATGTTTCCGGTCATTCATATGGAGTAATTAATCTCAAACTTATCGGTATTTTCAGTTCAAGGTAACAGTTTTCCTTAAACTTACTCGTTCTCATGTTCATATTTTAGTACCAAACTTGGTATTCAGTTCCATGATCAGTTTTCAGTTCAAACTTGATACCTTTACCATTGTATGTTCATGAGTAAGTTTAGTCATGAATTCACGCATCAGATATACGTGATCAACTCATCAGTACTTTCAGTCATGCATTCATGTATCATGTCAGTCATATAATCATGCATCAAATATGCATGGATTCATCCTTTCAGTTGTGTATCAGATATGCATTCTCATTTTGAGAAAACTCACTTTATTAGAATCCTCAGTCTTATATTCATGAATCAGCTTCCCATGCATCAGATATGCATGTTCAGTATGTTGTGCACAGCTTTCAGTTATGTCAGTCATGAACCCATGTTTCAGTAGTGTATGTCTTGTAAATACTTCATCTTATCATCTCTCCCACCTCAGTTAATTTCCATTCGAGGACGAATGTTCCTAAGGGGGAGATATTGTAATACCCCGCAAGTTTCTAAGTTAGGAAGTGAATAAGTTTTCCTATGTATGAAACCTCCTATCCTGTGAGTAGAATTTTAGTGCATGACTTACAATGAATATACTAGCGATTATATATCTTATGATGCATTAAGCATGTTCATATGAGTCACTTAAGGTAATACAAGCTAAGAGTTTTTGAATCCATCAAGTTTTAGTGTTCGATTTTGTAAGGGTCATATTTGAACGAGTATAACTAGATGTTAATATGGTATTTCTTCATATATATAACCACCAAATTGTAGATAATCGAATTAGCTTTCCAACGATACCAATTTCGCCTTAATCCAATACCCGAGCGAAAAGTTATGCCCATTTTTGTAAGAGACAGTAAGGGTATGCGATTGGTTAGGCACCGCCCAACCAAACTTAGGCGATTGGTTAGGCGCCGCCCAACTTGGATTAGGCGATTGGTTAGGTGCCTCCTAAGTCAGTTCCAAGTGCCAAAAACACTCCGTTTTGAGTTATTTTGAGGGTAATTAGGTCTCTTAACACTCCTTACCCGTCCCTAAACTTAACCCTACAAAATTTATAGCTTCTAAACACATTAAAACCCTATTAACATCTCAAAGCTCATCATACAAGAGAACTAAAAGAGAAAAATAACTAGGGTTGCATAATTAAGCTTGAAGATCAAATTTCAAGGAAAATTCCTCCGTCAATCATCAAGAACTTCCCTTCCAAGGTATGCGTAGTGTTCATCCACGGATTCCTTTCGTCTGTGGAGTTCAAGAATCAATCTTTAAAATAAAAAATCTTGGTTTGTTGTGGTGATATGATCATACCCATGTTGATGCTTGTTTGTTTTGCTATATAATAGTATCGTGACTGTACATCTCATGAAAGTTATGTTGTTAGTTGAAAAACATGATCTTTAGATGGATTGATAGAATGCAAGTATGAAATCCACCCATGCCTTTAAGAATGCATGCAAGGTGCTCGATAAAATGCCTAGTATGTTAGAACTTCATATTTACATGATTTCATGATATCTAAATAACAAGTTCTTGTTAGTCATATACTCCAATATGAATTTCCATGCAAATTATGTGTTGTTATTGTTGTGGTATAAAGCATGTATGATAATGGAGATATAAATTATGTACACAAAATATATCCATGCTTTCCCTACCATGTTTGAGATGTTGAATAAATACATGAAGTATAATATCCCCAAATCATTACAATATGAACTAAATGTTACATGTTGTTGTTCCCTTATGCTTGAATGGTTTCCATGCCATTGCTATGAATAGTATATGTTGTCAGAATGCCCATGATATTAGAATATGAGATTTATGACTTGATTATAAGCATTCCTATTCATGATAGATATTATGATGACTATATACTTCATGAAATCCCCCACTCATGTATTATGGATTGTTATTGATGGTCGTGTACTCAAGAAATTCTAGTTGTGTCAGTTTCCTTCCATCGAGTCCTGGGGGTACTTGTACCCGAAAAATATAGCTGTGTGCCTAGAGCCATGTCATGTTTTCACGATACTCTCAGTCAAGCCATGATCTATAGAATTCAGTTAGTCATGTGACTCAGGAAAACTCAGAAATCTCAGTAATCTCAGTAGTCCAGTAATCTCAGTAATCTCAGTGCTCAGTAACCTCAGCAACCTCAGTATTCATAGTCAATCTCAGTAACTTTAGTACTCTCAACCAGTCCTCAAAACTAAGTACATTTTGTCAGTCATCGGAATCCAGTAAACTTAGTTTAGCTCCGCTAAACAATACCACTAGTATTAGTCCAGTTAATCAGTATCAGTTCAGTTATTCAGTTCAGCCTGGTCATTCAGTTTAGTATTCTTTAGATGGGAGTAAAATTTAGCATTGAGTGAACCCAAGGATGGGAACTCACCTGTCAGTTCAGGGTGTGATTCTTAGTAGTCATCCTTGTGTTCCAGAACTACGTAGCCAGCGTAGGTTGAGACATCTTAACCTATCAGATTATGGTTGATGAGGTGGCTTAACCTGTCAGTTTAGGGTTCCCACCATTCTCATTTGAGTACCTGCCAGTATAGGGTTCTCATAGCTGTCCTTACCAGTGGTGCGGTATTGACACCCCTCCAGTCGGGGCAGAGATTGAACCCCAGCTTAGCTATTATAGTGTATTTGGGGCATGTCAGTTAGATAACTACTTCCCACAGTTTCAGTATCAGTCTCGGTAAAAAAACTCAGATAGTTCTTCAGGATATCAGGACTATCAGATACAGTACGAAACTCAGCTAGTCCCATCAGATTTAGGACTGTCAGATACAGTCATTCATGCTATCAGTTATCAGAACTCATGTTATCAGATATATCAGTTATCAGAATTCAGTTATCATTCATGATATGTTATCAGTAAATACATGTCATCAGTATTCATACTCAGTAGTCATGTTATCACGAGCTCAGTTTCAGGACTATTATATACGGACAATCAAATCAGTTCTTCATAATCAGAACTATCAGAAACAATCATTCCTTTATCAGTATTATAGTATCAGTCTTCCAGTATTCAGTAATACAGTATCAATTCCTCACTTATTAGTGAAATACATATCAATATCAGTAAACTCAGTCATTCAATATATTAATATCATTAAACTCAGTCATTCAGTATCTCAGCATCAGTAAGATCATGTTGTCAGTATTCAGACTCAGTAGTCAGTATCACCACGAGTTTAGTTGCAGTTACGTATGTATGTATGTATGTATGTATGTATGTATTCTCACGTTCATATCAGTCAGCATTGTTCATTCATATAAAACCCTTTGCATTTAGCCTACCTCACTCGTATACTCAGTACATTCAGTCGTATTGATGCATTCGCGTTATGGTGTTTTATTTGATGCCATAGGCACAGAGGCACGAGTTTCAGAGCAGCAGTAGCATTGCAGATTTCAGCAGTCAGTGCTCCTCTTCATTCTAGGACAATATTATTATTACTTTATTATAGTATTTCAGATTAGTTTTTCAGTTCATGGAGTTAGTTGGAGACATATTCCTTCAACTCCTTATTCAGTTCAGTTAGAGGCTTTCTGACTAGATGTCAGATTAGATGTTCAGACTTCAGTATTTATGTTTCTTTTTGGTATTGTTATACCATGTTTTACAGATATGTATCAGTATTGAACCTTATGGCTTTACAGTTATGTTTCCACATATTTTATGAGATATTATGCAGTTTACAGGTACATATATCAATCATGGGTTAACTTGTGGTTCTTCGGGTTCATGAGCACCGTGTAGCATTTCGGTTCAGAAAATCGGGGCGTTACATATAATTACATTCATTCTTTACGAAACTGATATGACAAGTCTCCTTTACACATTTCGAGTCTTCATTGTACTTGTTGATTTCTCAAATATTCATTTCACATTTTTGAAATATTTACGTACACCATATCTATGGAAACTTTAGATTTCTTAGATGCATCTGTGTCAAAAGATAAATATAATGTTAATAATAAATAATAATAAAATATTTAAAATAAATTAAGTATAAAAACATACTTTGATAGTTATTCAGAGAAATCTGATGATGAACATCACCTGTAATCTTTTTATCCATGATAGATACATCTATGATAAAAGATAAGTACAATATTAATCATAAATAACAATAAATAATTTAAAAGCTAAATTTAACATAAACAACATACCTTGATTGCTACTCAGAGAAATTTGATGTGTCTATAATCTTTTTATCCATAGTAAAAATACTCTATAACAAAATATATATATATATATATATATATATATTAAAATATAAATATATATTCCACATAAGTGATTATTGCTAAGAAATGATAGTCTATTCAATCAAATAAAATATATTCCACAAACATACTAATAAAAATAAACAATTGTATCAACTACGTTAGAAGTTCATTATATACCGTTTTTTTTAGTGTATCTTCATTGAAGATATAAACACATTACAAATGTATCAAACATCAATGATCATTAGAAAAAATTATAATATTATCATCAACGCTAAATCCTTAACTCTCTTTGTTATATTTTGTTCTAAAGAAAATTACTAATAATATTACACATAAATATAGGATAATCGAAGAAGCCCTCCACCTGCATAAACTCATAAATTAAACAGAATCAATCAAAATCTATACCAACTTAAATTTAGCATCAATTTGCACAAAATATCAAGTGCTAAAAGGTAAGCCAAATATCATAAGTGCACAATTTCTAACAAAGAACATAATGAAGAAAATCAATAATGATTGCACATAGAATACACTAAATAGTTGTTGATTTCCTCAAAATAAATCAAATTCATATTGAATATATATATATATGTGTGTGTGTGTGTGTGTGTGTATGTGTATGTGTGTGTGTGTGCGTGCGCGCGCGTGTATATATATTTATATTAAATTATAGAATAAAAAATAAAAAGTTTCAATAAATAAATGTTTACATCCAAAAGATAAGAGTTAACTGCCTACTTTCAAGTTTCAATATGTTTACTCACCTAGAAGAAGAAAAAAAGAGAAAATATGAATAGTATCAAGGACATATTTGTGTGGGATCATAAATGTTGATGGCTTTATATAGATAAAATTTTGAATTTGAAATTACAAAATTATAATAGTTAACTTATTGATAAACTTAAATTCAAACTCAAAATGAAACTACAATTATCTTATTAGATGGAACATGGATGGCCTATTATCAATAGGTTCTCTGTATTTATATTTCAATTTTTTGGGTTTAAAATCATCCCATTTTTCTAATTAAAGAAGTACAAATTAAATTTAGAATGTGCATTTTCATAATTACATATTTATTTTAGTAATTTTATTATTATTAGTAGTAGTAGTTGTTGTAGTATACTACTATCCTACTACTACTACTACTAACTACAACACCACGTATTATTAGTAGTATGCTACTATCCTACTACCGCTTCTACTAACAACAACACGATGTGTGTATCCTATTATTACTTCTACTATTATTTATTTATAGCTTATTATTAATATTATTACAACATTATAAATCTTCTAATTTTCTTTTTCCTTTTTTTAAAGACAGGTCACCTTTTTTAAAAAAGAATTGTTGTTGTTGTACTAATTATGTACTACTACTATTAATATTATTTATTTATTTATATTATTATCATTATTTTTCTACTACTACTACTACGTTTTTGTAGACTAAAAGTGTTGCTACTACGTGTGTGTTAATTCTACTACTACTATATTTGTTGTTGTTGTTGTTATCTTTTCTATAATATATATTTATATTTTAAAATATTAAAAAGAATTATATAATGAATAGTAAGAGTTCATTTTGAACTCTTCAATGTTAGTTCCTATTTACAAGCTAATGATAATTTTTTTTTTTAAAGTAAAGGATAATATATTTTTAAATTCAGATATTTTAATCTTTTAATTAAACACTCTAAAATTATAGAGTTAGTATTATAAATTCAAAATTGTCATTTGGCTAGATTATGTTTTTATTTGCTGAAAGTTAGGATCAACTAGGTTAAAATCTAGCATCAATTAAATAAGGAAAAATTTCAAAAATAGCAACAGAGCCTTAATTATAACTTTTATAGCAACAGTTTTATAATTACGAAAAATAGCAAATTGTATTTTGTAGTTAAGTAAACTCTTGCTATACAAATACATACACAACAAGATTTATTGCCCTTGTTTTACTCAAGTTAGTTGAGTTAAATAAGAAATAATTATCCCATCTAGTTAAATTTCCATAAATTACTCTTATTTAAATTAGTAGATTCATTTTTCAAATCAAACTCAAATATGGAGATTATTATTTCCATGATCTTCAAAATTTCAAAATATCATTCTCTTATATCTCTAACTATTTTTTTTGTTAGTTTTTAATTTTTTTTATCTTTTTTTTATTTAAATTTCTTTTTCTTTTCCATTTTTTCCTTTCAACTTTATTTTCTCTCTTCTACTTCTCTTCTTTTTTTTCTTTTTCATTTTTTTTTCTTTTTTTGGATTTTTTCCTTTTCTTATATTTTTTCATTTTTTTTGTTTTCTTATTTTCTTTTTTTAATTTTTTTTCTCTTTTGTTTTTACACTTATATTTCTCTTTCTTCTTTTTTTTTTTTCCTTTTTCACTTCTTTTTTTTGAATTTTTATTTTTTCTCTAATTTTTTTGTTTTTTGTTTTTTGTTTTTTGTTTTTTGTTTTTTTTACTCTTCTATCTCTATCTTTTATTTTTAGAAGACAAATATCTATATCATATATACATATTCAAAAAATATACGAAATAAATAGACATACAGATCTTCATATGTATTTACAGTAAAAAACATAAATATATATCTGCATATATATATTTACAGAAATACATATCCGACTCACATGTAGATATAAACATACAGGACACAAAATCTCGATAACAAAAATGAAAATTATATACATATACATATAGGTAATAAAAAATACATATACATATCTTAAAACAGTAAAAGAAAAAAAATAAGTATATATGTTACCCTCTAAAATGACATAGTATATACAGTTCAAAGAAAAATCCAACACCGTATAAAATACATATAGCTCTGCATATATATTTACATAATACATATCTGATCCAAATATATATTCTTATTTTATATGAGTCACCTTTGTATTTCGCAAATACATATGAAGATATATAGTATAGTTATGTTTGTTACTGTTTAATATAAATATGATATGTATTTCTTAAATACATATGTATATTTTGTATTGTAAATACATATCCAGATCTGTATGACTATGTATTTTGTATGTTTTTTGAACATGTGTATGTGATATACATATTTGTCTTTTCAAAAATAAAATTTAGAGATGGAAGCGTTAAAAAACAAAAAAAAAAGAAAAATATAAAAACAAAAAAAATAAAAAAAGAGAAGTGAAAAAGAAAAAAAAAAGAAAGAGAAATAGAAGTGTAGAAATAAAATAAAGAAAAACAAAATAAAATAGAAAAAAGAAGAAGAAAACGAAAATAGAAAAAGTAAAAAAAAGATATGAGAAAGGAAAAAAAGGAAAAAAATAAGAAAAAAAAATAGAAGAGAGAAAATAAAGTGGAAAGAAAAAAATAAAAAAGAAAAAGAAATCAAAATAAAATGACAAAAACTAAGATGGCAAAAAACTAACAAGAAAAAAAAGGTAGAGATATAAGAGAGTGAAAGACAGTAATGACGTTTTATTTTGAAATCTTGAAAATCATAGAGATAATTATCTTCAATTATGAAAAAGGTAAAAAAAAAAAGGAAAAAGAGAAAAAAAAGAGAAATAAAAGAGAGAAAATTAAGTGGAAATAAAAAATGAAAAAAAAAATTTAAAAAAAAATAATAAGATGAAAAAAAAGGTAAAAAATATGGCTATATTTGGGGTGGGTGAAACAGTGGAGTGAAAATAGAAAAATGTAAAGTAGTGAGAGTAAAACATGCACTTGTCTAATTAATGAGTAAAATAATGTTAATCTTGCTATAAACTGTAATTTTACAAAAGTGTTGCTATTTATTTCAGTTATAGTCTTAAATATGCTACTTTCTGTAATTTTTTCATTAAATAATATCACGATATTTTTAGTTGCTGAAAGTCTTGATCATTTGGGTTATAATCACGATTATTGTTATTATTATTATTATTATTATTACTATTACTATTATTATTATTATTATTAGTAGTAGTAGTAATACTACTTGGGTTATAATCATGTTTTATTTAATACTTTTTTTATTTTTTATCTTTCGATTAATTCTTTTTTATCCACTATACGTACTCATTCTCCTATTATTATTATTATTATTATTATTATTATTATTATTATTATTTATTAATATTATTTATTAATATTATTATTATTATTATTACTATCACTATTAGTAATACTGTTACGTAGTACCACTATAATCACTATTATTATTATTATTATTATTATCATTATGTTTAGATTTTATAACATATAGGTTTGAAAAAGTAACAGTCTATTAGAACTCTTAAATTATGAGTTTCCATTTATTAAGATAACAATGTTTTACTAAAAAGGGATAATGTATTTCAAATTTAAATATTTAATCTTTTAATTCAAAATTTTTATTACAATATTTATATCCTTGTCCTAAAAACTGCCACGTGGCTTTGTATTATGCTTCCATTTGGCTTCTTGTGGTGCTTTTACTTTTTCTTTATACATATATACATATATACATATATACATATATGTATATATATATAGATATATATAGATAGATAGATATAGATATCTAATATTATAAAGATAATAATATAATAATTAGAGTAAGAAAAGTGAAAAATAATTTTGTCTAAGAAAAGTGAAAAAATAATTTTGTCTATTACAAAGACTTTTAATGAAAGGCAAGAAGTTCAAACAACATTTGTAAGGATCTTAACACTTTTAAAATGGTATAGATTAGTAATATAAGTTGATTAATTTCTTCCAATTGTCCAACGGCTTCTATGTAATGGTCTCTTTTCACCATTTATTCATCAACAATGACATACATTCATCTTGTTTTAGCAATCAGCTATGAAATAATTGGGAGAGTAAAGAACAAAAATCAATCAAGATAATTTTTAATTATCTCTATCTATCAAAGTTAGATTAAAGGTTTTTTTGATAACGCGAAGATTTTGATGAATGACCATTTAGTTTGAATTAATTGCAGGAAATTCTAGTTAAATAATACTAAAAAGGAAAGAAGCATCTTACAAAAAGGAACTATACTGAAGAAATCCTATCAGAAAATTCTATTGAGTAACAAAAGGCATAACAAGAAAGGTGCAAGATCTGTTGTATTAAATGAATCACTACTGTCATTAGATTGCTGCATCTTGTGCATATATTGTACTTAGTTAGAGTTTCCTTTTAGTCTTTACTTATTCTTGAATATTGAGTATTCCTTATTCAATTTCCTAAGAAGAAAAATCCTTTAGGTTGCCTTCAAATTTCCAGCGGCTAATGAGTAGTCCAATCACTACTATATAAGTATTGGAAGTTAAAGGAAGAGACATATGCTTGTCTCAACCTTCTCTAGTTCTTTGCTCTACTTTACTCAAGAATTGTATTCTCTTAAAAAGTTCACTATGTACTTAAAAAGAGAGGATAGAAACACATAGTTGGTGAGGCCTTATATCAAAGTGTGATAGAAAGAAGAGAGTGTGAGTCAAAGCTAAAAAGCTTGACTCAATCTTGTATTTTGATTTTAATTCACAAAAGAACTAGTAGAATTCCTTCCATCTCAGGGGAAATATAGTAAGAGCTATTATAGGTCTCAACCAGTATAATACATCTAGTGTTATTTACCTTCAGCATTTTATTTTCTAAAGTTTTCATTACTGCAATCAACAGTCCACTGTCTGTTGAAAGAAGTCGGCTGTTTGATCCAAAAATGAGTAATTCACCCCCTCCTCTCTCTTAATACTTTCAATTGGTATAAGATATAGGACTCACAAGCTTTTGCCTAACAACAAGTGAGAAAAGATCATGGTTCAACTGTTGCTAGAGCATTGTTTTCTAAAGAGACATCTCAAACTAGACCTTCTTATTTTAATGGGAAACACTTTTCTCATTGGAAAATAAGGATGAAGACCTTCATCAAATATTATGGTCAAAGTTTGGGGAGTAATCAAAATTGGTGACCATCCACTTATCTCTACTAACAAAGACTAAAATGGAAGACACCAGAAAATAGTGAGAAATCTACTGAGACCACTCCATCCTTAGAGAATTACACAGATGAACAAATGGATATCATTTAGATCAACTCTAAGGCTAAAAATATTCGATATAATGCAATCAGTGGTGAAGAATATGAGAAGATCTCCTGCTGTAAAATTGCCAAGGAAATGTGGGATAAACTGAAAGTAACATATGAGGGAACTGAGAAGGTCAAGTAAACTCTTGTAAGTTTATTAGTTTATGAATATGAACTTTTCAAGATGA
Organism: Capsicum pubescens; assembly: GCA_030864215.1. NCBI lineage: Eukaryota > Viridiplantae > Streptophyta > Magnoliopsida > Solanales > Solanaceae > Capsicum > Capsicum pubescens. The sequence goes on along the minus strand of CM061543.1, from coordinate 217,786,385 downwards.
AAGATGGTAAATCCATTAAAGAAATATTTTTCAGTTTTGGAAAAATTGTTGGGGAACTCAAAGTTGTAGGAAAAACCTATTATAATACCCCATAATTTTCTTAGTCCCGTTTAGCTCCTAGTGTGTCAAGGGTCAACTTCAAAAGTGTATAAAACTTGATACGTGTATAATTTTCTATCTCTAGACCCACCAAATGGTTGATAATTGAATTAGCTTTCAAACGATACCAATTTCACCTTAATTCGATACTCGATTGAGAAGTTATGACACTTTTAGTGAGAAATAGTAGCTCAACGCGATAGCACCGCGTTGAAGTCAAGTACAGATTCTCAATTGTCCATTTTCTAGTAAAGCATCATGATTACGCTGCATCGCGGTAAAGTCCAAAATCCCACTCGTCCCTTTCCAGTAGCTCACCGCGATTGGCCAAAGTCGCCCAAGAAATCACGGTGGAGCATAGCACCACATCGCGGTGGAGTGCAAAGTGGCACTCGTCCTTTTCTAGTGATGCAACGCGATAACGCCGTGTTGCGCCAGAGCCCAAAATGGCACTTGTCCCTTTTTCAGTGAGCCATCACGATTTCATCGCGTCGCGCTGAGGCTCAAAATTGGGATTTCCATCTCAAACTTAATTTTCCAAAAGGCAATTTAGTATTTTCCTAAGCCCCCAATACGTAAAAAAAAACACTAGATTAAATGTATTCTAAGCATTATACGCTCATTATTCATCAATTTGCTCTCAAAGAAACCCTAGAACTTCAAATTTTAAACCTCAAGAAATCCAAATTCCACCATTCTTTTTCAAAGAGAACCCAAAATTCTAGATTTTCAATTCAATATCTTTATTAAACAATCTTCAAGAGCACAAATAGGAACTCAAAGTTCAAGCTTCTTCATTTATTCATCAATTAAGGTATGTGGATTTATGAACAAGGATAATCCTTTCAACCTTGTGCCCAAAATTAGTTTTAAAGTTGAATTTTTTATGAAATTATATGAATTTCAGTTTAGGATTTATGCCCACTTACCACTATTTAAAGAATTATGAAATTACAAGTGATTTAGATGTTGAATTGCATGTCTACTTTTGTATTTTTATGCGTATGACATTAATTTCCAGATTAAGAATTAAATTATCAAGATTTTCATTATTTAGCATGAACTTTATGATGATTGACAGGAATTAGAAGCATGAGTTACTAAGCCCTAGTTTGAATGTTGATATTTCAAGAAGATTATGCTTTTAAGCACCCCAAAATTAGTTTATATCCAGGTTTTGAACAAGATTTGATATTTTGATCCTCATCTTAGATATGAAATGCACTTTACAGTTTACATTAAACATGTAAGACCCGACAAAAGTTCTCTCGTAGTCTGAGCCTTAGAGCATGTCAAGTGAAGTGTAATTCCGGCCCTAAAAGATTGAGAAGTGACTTCCCAAATGATTAGTGTTTTAAACTTGATTGAATTTTCCTAATAATTACTTTCTATCGTGTGGAAAATTGAATTAGTTTTCCAACGATACCAATTTCATCCAAATCCGGCATCGGGGTGAGAAGTTATGGTCGTTTTACTAAGAGCTGTCGGAACTGCCTAGGGACGACGGGCAGGTCGACGGACCGTCAAGATTGCGACGGACCATCAAAACCTAGTTAGTAACTCTATCTTCTGGCCTAAGTGCGACGGCCAAGACGACGGACCGTCGCTAGGACCGTCGCAACAAAGGCAGTGCGGCCTTTTTCTGACCAACGTACGATGGACAATCCGACGGACCGTCAGACTAGCAAAGGACAGTTACTCCAAATGTTGCAAATCCCATTCATTATTTTAAGTCATTTTAAAAGGATTTGTTAGACTTTTCCCCCCTTTTAACACTTAGATATATGCAAAACGAAGCTTATGACTTCATTATCTCCCAAAACCTCCAAAGGCTAGGGTTTCTTTCTCAAGAACAAACCCAAAACCCTTCTCCAAGAAATTCAAGAACTCACCATAGATTCTACAAATTGAGTTGAGATTCGAGTTTCCCAAGTCCAAGTCTTCAAGAACCCTCTCTCAAAGAGTAAGAGCAAGAGTTTCAAGCAAACTTGTTCATCTAGTTTTACAATCTAAGGTATGTGGGGTTTGAACAAGGATAATTCTTTTGTACTTGTGCCCAAAACTTATTTTAAATTACAAAGATACATGACTTAATGAGTTCTCCTATTAATTTGAAGTGTGGGTTCATACCCAATATAACTATGCATGAGATTTTGAGATTTGCCAATGTTCTAGAAATTGAAGTACATGAGTATGTTGAGATTTTAAGATAAATTGCTGAACGTTCCAGATTTTTACATGATTTGTGTATCCTTATGACATCTAGTATGCATTTTGATGAGTCTTAACTTGAGATTTGATTATGGGTCATTAAACCTTACTTAAGATATCGGTTTTTATAAACTTTTGTGCTATAAGCACCCATGATTTGAGTAATTTAAGATCATTGAGAAAGTTTTGACCTTAATGGTCATAGTAGCTTTGAAATCCACTTTACCAAATGAGATTACAAATTTTATAGTTGGGTTCTTATGAACCATGAGATTATATTAAAGTGGATCTCCCTGAGATGAGCGTAGCTAACTAAAAGGAGAAGTATTTAGCACCGAGTTGGGTAAGTTACTATGGTTTCATATCCCAAAACTACGTGCCACCATAGGATTGAGATTTATGGGCCCGAAGCTGAGATAAGTGATCACTGAGTTGAGGTTATACTCCCTGGAAAGAGTATGATGCCTCTCCCAAATGTGAAGTTTCTTTCTTAGGAGGACAAGACGTTGGACTCCATATAGCTCTCATGGTTTATGTCGGTTAAGAGAACCTCCCTTGAGATAGAATATTTTCCCTAAAGCTTTGGGATAAGTGATTTTCCCTAATAGTAAGATTTTCAAAATAGTTTCTTGAAGTAAAATTTTCCCAAGAAGAAAGTAGTTTTCTCTACTAGTAAGAGTTATAGAATTCTGAGTTCCAAGTATCTTGAGTTTAAAAGAGTTCTAAGTTCTTAAGCCTTAAAGAAGTTTTACTCTCCATGAGATATATGAATGAGTTGGAAAGTATTGTTTAAAGTTTTCTTTAGTCTTTGAGTAATGAGAATAAGAGAAGAGTTCAGATTTTAAAGCTAAAGTAAAATGACTCACGAGATTTGTGTTACATGCTTCATTCTACATGATTTATGAGCTTTATATTGTAGACGTATTCAAGCCATGTGATTCATTCATATTTGCATGCATGATTTGATTAAAGAGTATGGATATTATTTTCTATAAATGCATACACCCCCATATACTCAGTACATTCCCAAATGTTGATCCACATATATTTCTATGTGCTATATTGTCTTATAATGTAGGTTCAGGTGCTCAGTCCCAGCCTCGTCATTGATTTCTGAGTACTACATCTCCACAGTGGCGAGTCCTCACGGTTCGAGGACCTATCTTCAGACATTTTTGTATTTTAGTAGATATGTTATTACTTTCAGTTCAGTTTGAGTCAGTTGGGGACCTTTCCCATTGGCTCTCTAGTTCATGGAGTAGTAGAGGCTTTGTCAGACTAGTTATCAGATTGTTAGTATGTTGAGATTTCTAGTTTTGTGGTCGTTTGGACCGAGTATTTTCTTCGTATTTCCTATTATTTGATATGACAGTACCAGTGTTTTATTTATTTCATCTCGAATTGAGTTATTATATGTCACGCCTCAAATCCTATTGGGGCGGACTGGCACCCGTAACCGAGGAGGCCCGGGAGAACCAGCTCATAACCTTATACTTCCCAGGCATACCTCTATGACAATCCGAAATTTGGACAACATCATGTCGCATATAAAAGGAAATAATCACCTGTATAAGCTCGAGCACACATATATATGTATATATAATACTTGGCCGTTGGAGCCATCACGTCTATTAATAAAACACCACCTTGATTGTACATTAGGTCTACAAAGCCTCTAGACAATACACAGAGTTTAACTAAGGTCGGGACACACCCCGCCATATAACTAACTTCTATACAATACCGAAAGTGACTGGATATGACACGGAAATCCCCAAAGAAAACTGAAGCTCACCAAAATCAGCTGAATATCCTGGCTTCTACTTGTACGGTGTATGACCTGAGGTACCTGTGCCTGCAGCATGAAATGCAGGTCCCCCGTGGAGCACATCAGTACAAAATATGTACTGAGTATGTAAAGCTGTAGATAATCACATATGATATAGGAGCTCAATAGAAATCAGAAACAAGTGAATAAATCGTAATAGGAGTGGACCATACTTACTAGAACTTGTGACAACCTGTACATTGTATTTATTTAATCACTTTACCTTCGTTCTTATCATCTTTGTAATCATTACTGTACTGTATTGTGACCATTAGGCTTCCTCTAGTACATATCAACTGGGATCGAGCCATGATAGGCTTATGCCCCTGGGATACCACCCATAAACACATAAAGAGGGATCGACCCATGATAGGCTCATGCCCCTGGGATACCACCCGATAAGAGAGAATTTCCATCACTTAGTTCAATTAATCTTTGAGATTGTTATTTTGGTCTCCACCGCATTTTTGATACTTTGAAACAATAATACATCAATAAGAGACATATAAATACACCATCAATGCAGTAACAATAAAGTAAGAACTCATTGGCACATCAATGAGGTGTTATGGAGTCATCAATGCCATAACAATGAAGTAGGAACTTATTGGTATATCAATGAAACGTTTTGGAGTCATTAATAGCACATGGATCTTGTTTGAGTAACCGGATACCTTCTGACATTCATTACGGCAATAAACATGTAAGATTTGGAAAACAAGTAAGTATTGGAATGTCTTGACATCTTGTAGGGTGGAAACAAGTTCATTGGTAACGTAGGACATCATACAAAACCATTATGGATCACATGTTATTGAATAACTTTGGAAACTTTCTTAATAAAACAATTTTTCACTTTCATGCCAAAGATATGGTATAAAGTATGCTTTACATACCTGACTGTCAAAATTCAATACTAGTCCCAAATGGACTTCCCGTCTTTTCGGATTACTTATCTACAATGAACATATATAGCAATCTAGTATTAGCAACCAAACGTCACAATTCAATTATTTGAATTCACCAAACTAGTGGTTAAGTAGTAAGCCTTAACTACACCATAAAGGGTGTCACTTTAACCCTCTTATACTCCAATTACATTCACATGCCATGCACATTCATACAACATCCTCCAATATCAAGTTTGGATTCATTTATCCGTCCAACCAATCCATTAAACCAAATTGAGCCATTGACATAAATAATCATCAATTAAATAGTATATCACCATATCCACCTTTCATAACTCAATTACCATATCCACCTTCCACAATTCAATACAACCAAACCATGCAAAATAGTCCATAACCCTATTTATATCACCTTTCAATAACAACCAATACATATAATCCTCTATCACACATATACATATGGAAAAGAACAAAGGCAAACAATATTCATACCTTAGAATTCACCTATTGATTATCCAATCCTGTTTGCTCAAATAATAGGTGTCGTTTGAAGGTCTCGAGATGACAAACGCAGTTATCGGATTACTTTGGAATTTCTACGGTTGAATCCAAAGTAATTTAAAGGTCAAATTTGGCTAGGGTTTATTCTTTCTCAATGATTGATGATGAAAATGAGTTTTTGAACTCATATACATGTATATATACACATATTACCGTCCATAATATAATAGGAAATGACCAAAATGCCTTTAAAATTTAAATAATGTCAAATTTGTCCTTTGGTAGACTGTTTTGATAAGCTAAAGTAGATCGACCATAACTCTTTGCTCCAATATCGGATTTGGGTGAAATTGGTATTGTTGGAAGGATAATTCAAAGGGATTTCATTTCATATAAAGTAGGCCACCCAGTTCGTCCTGTATAAGGAGTTATGGTTGTTTGAAGTTGACCCTAAAAATCTATTTTGATAGGCTGAAGTAAAACGAGTATAACTCCTTACTCAGACATTGGATTTGGATGAAACCAATTGAATTGGAAAGAAGACTCAAATATATTTGTTTTCATAGGTTTAATATCTCCCAGTTCATTATATTAAGGGAGTTATGATCGTTTGAAGTTGACCCAAAAATTCGGCTGGCCTCAGTAGTTTGTGTGCTGTAAATTTTCCTGCACATTTACTATTTCCAAATATCCCGGCCACCATTTTATAGTTTCGAACGTGCTCGATTATATCCAAAACCTATCCGTTTTTGGAAATCTTTATATCTTTGGAAAGCTTATTCAATAACCTTCGCATGGAACCATCGACGGGCAAATTCCGATATAAATAAAATAAAAAATTAATTCCATATAAATAAGACCAATACACGTACTTGAATACGCTAATACACATACTTGAATACGGGGTGTTACATCCTTCCCCCCTTTAGGACATTCTTCCTCGAATGTTAGCGTAGTTATTCAATCGAAACAAGTTCAAGTCCATCATCACATAAATACTATGCATATATAAAAAAAAACTTACTTGTTAATGTTCTAACTCCGTTTCTTGAACTTCCTCTTCATCTTTGAATAAATGAGGGTACTTAGATTTCATTGCTTCCTCAGCTTCCCATGTAATCTCTTCCCTTTGATGATTTCTCCAACGTACTTTCATAGATGCTATCTCTTTATTTCTCATCTTCTTAACTTGACGATCTAGAATAGAAATAGGAACTTCCTCATAGGTAAGATCTTCCGCAACTTGCACATCCTCAGTAGAAGTGATATGTGATGGATCTCCGATGCACTTTTGAAGCATTGACACATGAAATACCAGATGTACTGATGAGAGCTCTTGGGGTAGCTCTAATTCATATGCAACTTGTCCAAACCTTCGAGTGATCTTATACGGGCCTATATAACGTGGACTCAACTTTCCTTTCTTGCCAAATCTCATTACCCCTTTCATTGGTGATACCTTCAAAAATACCCAATCACCTATAGAAAACTCTAGCCCTCTCCTTCTACTATCCGCATATGACTTGTGTCGACTTTGGGCTATTTTCAGTCGTTGCTGAATTACTTTAACCTTCTCTATGGCTTGATAAACAAGATCCGGTCCGAACAAAAGAGTTTCACCCACTTCGAACCATGCTATTGGTAATCTATACTTCGTTCCATATAAAGCTTCATATGGTGCCATTTTGATACTTGAATGATAGTTATTATTGTAGTCAAACTCAATAAGAGGTAAATGATCATCCCAGTTTTCCTTAAAATCTATTACACAAGCTCGTAGCATATCTTCAAGTGTTTGGATGGTACGTTCTGCTTGTCCATCTGTTTGAGGGTGAAAAGTTGTACTCAACTTCACTTGTGTTCCCAAACACCTCTGAAAAGACTTCCAAAAGTTTGCGGTAAATTGGGTTCCCCGATCTGACATAATAGAGATTGGCACTCCATGTAATCGGACTATCTCTTTAATGTACAGCTTTGCATACTCTTCAACTGTGTAAGTGGTCCTAACTGGTAGGAAATGTGCGGATTTGGTAAGCCTATCAACAATCACCCATATAGAATCAAACTTCTGGGATGTACGAGGCAAACCAATAATGAAATCCATGTTGATCATGTCCCACTTCCAGCTTGGAAGATCAATGCATTGCATATAACCTCCGGGTTTTTGGTGCTCAACTTTAACTCTTTGACAATTTGGATATTCAGATACAAATTCTGCAATGCTCTTCTTCATGTCATTCCACCAATACATATCTTTCAAATATTGATACATTTTGGTTTATCCTGGATGAATGGAATACCTTGAACAATGTGCCTCTTTCATAATCTTCTTTCTTAGCCCGTCTACATCCGGCACACACAATCGGTTTTGGCACTGAAGTACTCCTTCTCGCATAAGCTCAAATACCTTGGTCGCACCACTCTGAACGTTCTTCTTAAGCTGTAATAAAATAGGATCTGCATAGTGCTTCTTTTTCACTTCAGCTACTAATGAAGATTCCGCAGCATTATGTACGATAAGCTCTTTATCTGGAATTTCAAGAAGGCGAACTCCCAAACTAGCTAACTGGTGAAGATCTTTAATCATCCCTTGCCTTTCTATAGGCGCCATCATAGCCTTACGACTTAACGCATCAGCTACCACATTTGCTTTCCCTGGATGGTACAAGATATCAACATCGTAGTCCTTTAATAGTTCAAGCCATCTCCGCTGCCTTAAATTTAGATCGTTCTGATTAAAAATATATTGCAAGATCTTATGGTCAGTATATATATCGACATTAACCCCATATAAGTAGTGGCTCCATATCTTTAAAGCAAAAATAACTGCTGCCAGCTCAAGATCGTGTGTAGGATAATTTTTATCATGTGGCCGCAATTGTCTAGAAGCATATGCTATTACCTTACCATGATGCATCAATACACATCCTAAACCAATTCTGGAAGCATCACAATACACTATATACCCTTCGGTGCCTTCTGGAGTTACCAACACGGGTGTAGAAATCAACTTGTTCTTTAAATCTTGAAAACTCTTCTCACAGGCATCATTCCATTGGAATTTGGATGCTTTATGGGTTAGCTTGGTTAAGGGTGATGAAATGGAAGAAAAGGCTTCAATAAAACTTCTATAATAACCGACCAACCCAAGAAAACTACGAATCTCCGTAGGCGTTGTGGGCCTTGGCCAGTTCTTCACAGCTTCTATCTTTTGAGCATCAACCTTTATCCCTTCACTAGATACAATATGACCCAAAAATGCCACTAACTTTAACCAAAACTCACATTTAGAGAACTTTGCATAAAGCTTACAATCATGAAGAGTCTGCAATGCTTGTCGTAAGTGATTGGTATGGTCCTCTTCTGATCTAGAATAAACTAGAATATCATCTATAAAAACTATCACAAATACATCCAGGAATGGCTTAAACACCCTATTCATCAAATCCATAAAAGTTGCGGGTGCATTTGTTAGACCAAATGACATAACTAGAAACTCATAATGACCATACCGTGTTCGGAAAGTTGTCTTGGGTATATCCTTCTCTTTGACCCTCACTTGGTGGTAACCTGACCTCAAATCAATCTTAGAAAAACACTTGGCACCCTGTAACTGATCAAATAAATCATCAATTCTTGGAAGAGGATATTTATTCTTAATAGTCACCTTATTCAATTGCCGATAATCAATACACATCCTCAGCGAGCCATCCTTTTTGCACACAAATAACACTGGTGCTCCCCAGGGGGACATACTAGGCCTTATGAATCCCTTCTCTGGCAAATTTTTTAATTGCTCTTTCAATTCTCGTAATTCTGCTGGGGCCATTCTATACGGAGGAATGGAGATTGGTTGGGTGCCTAGTATTACATCAATACCAAACTCTACTTCTCGTTCAGGAGGTAAACCTGGAAGATCTTCAGGAAATACATCAGAAAATTCATTTACCACCGGAACAGCGTAAAGAGATGGCGGATCCGCTTCTGTATCCCTTACTCTAACTAAATGATATATGTATCCCTTGGAAATAATTTTTCTTGCCTTAAAATAAGAAATAAATCTACCTCTTTGCGCACCAATTTCACCTTTCCATTCAAGGACTGATTCATTTGGAAAATGGAAATATAACTTTTTCGTGCAACAATCAATTGTGGCATAACAAGACGCCAACCAGTCCATACCCATTATAACATCAAAATCTACCATTTCTAACTCCACAATATTAGCCATCGTATCACGAACACAAACAGTTACTATGCAATTTTGGTAAACCCTTCTAGCTATAATAGATTCCCCAACCGGTGTGGACACTTCAAATGGCTTAACTAACAATTCGGGTATTCTTTCGAACTTTCCAGCAACCAATGGAGTAACATAAGATAATGTAGAACCGGGATCAATTAAGGCATATACATCGAATAAAAAGATAGACAACGTACCCGTAACCATATCTGGGGAAGCCTCTAAATTCTGTCGATCCACTAGAGCATACGTACGATTTTGAGCCCCACTAGAACTCGTGGCTCCTCTATCACCTCTAACATGACCCATTGGTTGTGCACCCCTTCCTGAATAAGGCATCGATGATGATAATGCAACAAATGACCCCGTAGGTCATGCCATAGCCCCTATGCCCCTTCATGGGCATTCTCTCATCATATGACCCGATATACCTCACCAAAAGTAAACATTGGTCCCCAGCCGACATGCGCCCAAATAATACCTTCCATATTTATTACATAGCCCTTGAGGAGGTCTCGATTGGCTCATATTTCCTTGCCCTTGGTACCCCACTATCCGCGAACTCTGACTCTCACTTTGGTGCCTAAAATAATTTCCTCTGGACCCTTGGAACTGTGGTGTGGCACTAGCTGCATAATAAGAAGATAATGGCCTAGGTGGTTAAACAGAAAATTGTGGTTTAAACCCTTCCTGGGATGCCATGAACTGCCCTATAGATCTGGCCCTCTTGGAATATCTTCTTTCTAATTCCTGTGTTCCTTTTGTCTGCCTCAGATCTTTCATTTTTTGTGCAAAATCTTGGATCCTTGCTATGTCCATATCGTTGTTCAAAGCAGCAATAGTACAATATCTAACCATATATGGATCCAGCCTATCCACATATTGATGAAATCTGTCATCTATAGTAGCTACAACATTAGGAGCATATCTCGACAAGGAATTAAATCAGAGATTGTACTCCCTCACGCTCATATTCCCCTGATGAAGATTTAAAAACTGATCTGCACGGGCCTGACAAATCTCGAATGGAAGATAATGATCAAGAAATTCCTCTTTGAACTCTTTCCAAGTAGCTGGGGGTGCATCAATACCCCTATATCGTTTCCAGTCCTCGTACCAATATATAGCCTTCTCTTTTAATCTATACGCCGCTAAATCCACTATCTCTCTACCCGTTACATGCAAAACATCTAAGGCCCTTTGAATTTGATCAATAAAGTCCTGTGGGTCCTCATTAGGATTTGATCCAGTAAAAGTGGGAGGATCCATCTTAATAAAATCCTATGTTCGAAGGCTAGCCGCCCTATCTGTACCACTAGGACCCGTGGTAGGAATGGCTTGCCCTTCATCTTTCCCAGCAACTATGCGAGTCAAAAGTTGCACTGCATTTCTAAGATCTTGATCAGCAACATTAATAGACGGCTCTGGGGATATAGTTCTCCTCCCCTTTATTTCTTCCGGAGTGGAAGAAGTTTCTGATGCATCTTCAGCTGGAGCCTCACTTTGATTAGCTGGTATAGTGGGTGACTTACTAGTCCCCTCTCCGGCAGCTATATCTACTTGCTTACCAATATTCTTACTTCTGGTAACCGGCATCATTACTATAATAAGAGAAACAAACAGATTTAGTGGTCAACTATCACTTCATATACAATATAGGCTCTATCGCACGATCTAAGACATGAAGAAAAGAGACAATTCCTAAATGTCCATAGCCTCTTGTTTATAGATGCGGTGCACAAAACACCGATAAACAAGACTCTACGTAGACACGACTTTGTAGACTCACTAGGACGAACTTCTCTAATACCACTTTTGTCACGCCTCAAATCCTATTGGGGCGGACTGGCACCCATAACCGAGGAGGCCCAGGAGAACCAGCTCATAACCTTATACTTCCTATGCATACCTCTATGACAACCCAAAATTCGGACAACATCATGTCGCATATAAAAGGAAATAATCACCTGTATAAGCTTGAGCACACATATATATGTATATACAATACTTGGCTATTGGAGCCATCAAGTTTATTAACAAAACACCACCTTGACTGTACATTAGGTCTACAAATCCTCTAGATAATACACAGAGTTTAACTAAGGTCGGGACACACCCCGCCATATAACTAACTTCTATACAATACCAAAAGTGACTGGATATGACACGAAAAGCCCCGAAGCAAACTAGAGGTCACCAAAAGTAGCTGGATATCCTGGCTCCTACTTGTGTAGTGCATGAGCTGACGTACCTATTCCTGCAGCATCAAATGCAGGTCCCCCATGGGGGACGTCAGCACGAAATATGTACTGAGTATGTAAAGCTATAGATAATCACATATGATATAGGAGCTCAATAGAAATCAGAAACAAGTGAATAAATTGTAATAGGAGTGGACCACACTTACTAGAACTTGTGACAACCTGTACATTGTATTTATTCAATCACTTTACCTTCGTTCTTATCATCTTTGTAATCATTACTGTACTGTACTGTGACCATTAGGCTACCTCCAGTACATATCAACTGGGATCAACCCATGATAGGCTTATACCCCTGGGATACCACCCATAAACACATAAATAGGGATCAACCCATGATAGGCTTATTCCCCTGGGATACTACCCAATAAGAGAGAACTTCCATCACTTAGTTCAATTAATCTTTGAGATTGTTATTTCGGTCGCCACCGTATTTTTGATACTTTAAAACAATGATACATCAATAATAGACATATAAATACACCATCAATGCAATAACAATGAAGTAAGATATCATTGGCATATCAATAAAGTGTTTTGGAGTCATCAATGCCATAACAATGAAGTAGGAACTTATTGGTATATCAATGAAACGTTTTGGAGTCATTAATAGCACATAGATCTTATTTGAGTAACCGGATACCTTCTGAAATTCATTAGTACAATAAACATGTAAGATTTGGAAAACAAGTATTGGAATGTCTTGACATCTTGTAGGGTGGAAACAAGTTCATTGGTAACGTAGGACATCATACAAAACCATTATGGATCACATGTTATTGAATAAATTTGGAAACTTTCTTAATAGAACAATTGTTCACTTTCATGCCAAAGATATGGTATAGAGTATGCTTTACATACCTGACTGTCAACCTTCAATACTAGTCCTAAATGGACTTCCCATCTTTTCGGATTACTTATCTACAATGAACATATATAGCAATCTAGTATTAGCAACCAAACGTCACAATTCAATTATTTGAATTCACCAAACTAGTGGTTAAGTAGTAAGACTTAACTACACCATAAAGGGTGTCACTTTAACCCTCTTATACTCCAATTACATTCACATGCCATGCACATTCATACAACATCCTCCAATATCAAGTTTGGATTCATTTATCCGTCCAACCAATCCATTAAACCAAATTGAGCCATTGACATAAATAATCATCAATTAAATAGTATATCACCATATCCACCTTCCATAACTCAATTACCATATCCACCTTCCACAATTCAATACAACCAAACCATGCAAAATAGTCCATAACCCTATTTCCATCACCTTTCAATAACAACCAATACATATAATCCTCTATCACACATATACATATGGAAAAGAACAAAGGCAAACAATATTCATACCTTATAATTCACCTATTGATTATGCAATCCTGTTTGCACAAATAATAGGTGCCGTTCGAAGCTCTCGAGATGACAAACGCAGTTATCGGATTACTTTGGAATTTCTATGGTTGAATCAAAAGTAATTTAAAGGTCAAATTTGGCTAGGGTTTGTTCTTTCTCAATGATTAATGATGAAAATGAGTTTTTGAACTCATATACATGTATATATACACATATTCCCATCCATAATATAATAGGAAATGACCAAAATGCCTTTAAAATTTAAATAATGTCAAATCTGTCCTTTGGTGGACTATTTTGATAAGCTAAAGTAGATTGAACATAACTCTTTTCTCCGATATAGGATTTGGGTGAAATTGGTATCTTTGGAAGGATAATTCAAAGGGATTTCATTTCATATAAAGTAGGCCACCCAGTTCGTTCTGTAAAAGGAGTTATGGTTGTTTGAAGTTGACCCTAAAAATCTGTTTTGATAGGCTGAAGTAAAACGAGTATAACTCCTTACTCAGACATTGGATTTGGATGAAACCAATTGCATTGGAAATAAGACTCAAAGATCTTTCTTTTCATAGGTCGAAGCTCTCCCATTTAATTATATTAAGGGAGTTATGATCATTCGAAGTTGATCCGAAAATTCGGCTGGCCTCAGTAGTTTGTGTGCAGGAAATTTTCCTGCACATTTACTATTCCCAAATATCCCAGCCACCATTTAATAGTTTGAACGTTCTTGATTATATCCGAAACCTATCCATTTTTGGAAATCTTTATATCGTTGGAAAGCTTATTCAATAACCTTCACATGGAACCATCGACGGGCAAATTCTGGTATAAATAAAATAAAAAATTAATTCCATATAAATAAGACCAATACACGTACTTGAATACGCCAATACACGTTCTTGAATACGGGGTGTTACATTATATGTATTAATAGGCTCAAAGGGTTAGCTTGGGGATACTTATAGCCTTAATCTCCGTGTGATGCCTCGGGAGGTGATTTTTGGTCGTCACAAACTTGGTATCAGAGCCTAAGGTTTAAGAAGTTCTAGGGAGTCTGACATGTCGTGTTGAGTAGAGTCTTGATCATTGGTGTGAAGCGCACCACATCTATGAGCAAGAGGCTATGAGACATTTTAGGAAAAATTTATTTCTTTCTTTCAAATTCTATCGTGCCTATAGTTGTCCCTCTCATCTAATAATTGATGCTCTCCTATTTTAGAAAATACCTCCTCGATGAGCGAACGCCCACAGAAATGATAATGAGCAACCCCAGCCTATTGATCCATTGAATGAGACAGTGTCTCATGCTGAGTTTCAGGCGGCCTTTCAGGCGTTAACCCAAGCAGTCACTGCTATTGTTCAGGCCAATAACCAAGCCGCAGTTGCAAATCAGTAGGGAGGTGATTTAGCTTCTGCTAGGATTAGTGATTTCATACGGATGAATCCTCTAGAGTTTTATGGGTCAAAGGAAGGTAAGGACCCACAGTTATACCTTGAGGAGGTGAGAAAGATCACACAGGTGATGCATGTTTCTGAGAAAGAAAGTGTTGAACTGGCATCATATAGGTTGAAGGACATTGCTTATGATTGGGTGGTAGCATGGAAGAAGGGTAGAGGTGAGGGTGTTGTTCCTATGACTTGGCAGGTATTCCAAGATGCATTCTTGGACAAGTTTTTTTAGCTTGAGATGAGGGAAGTGAAGATTGAGGAGTTTATGAACTTAAGGAAGGGCTCCATGACTGTTAAGGAGTACTTCTTGGAGTTCAACCAGTTGTCCAAGTATGCTCCTGATTTGATTTCTGACACCCGAGCTAGTATGAGCAAGTTCGTGATAGGTGTTTCTGGTTTGGTACTGAAAGAGTGTAGGATGGTGATCCTGAATAGGGATTGGATCTGGCTAGGTTGATGATGCATGCACAATATATAGAGGAATATAATATAAAGGAGAGAGATAGAGTGAGGGGTAATAAGAGGACTAGATTCGAGCAGCATGAGTATAGTCAGGCTAGGTCCCATGGAGGGAACCACCCACAGTTCCAGAGTTGTTTGTCTATTCCATTACCTTCATCAGCTAGTACTCCTATGCCTAGAGGTAGGCAGGAGCAAGGGAACAAGTCTTCTATGTCTAGGTCGCAGAATAGTGTAAGTAACAGACCCCGCTATCCTCTTTGTGCTAAGTGTGGTAGAGATCATCCCGGTAAGTGTTTAAAGGATTAGAGGGGTTGTTTTGGTTATGGCAAGCTGGACCACAAACTTAGATATTATTCGCATGCTAGTCAGGGGAACAGAGATTCTCGACCTCAGGCACAGGCTACTAATGCACCATCTCCTATACCTTATCCCGTCCTGTTCAGGGCGCTTCATCTAGCACTACTGGTAGTCAGCGCCAGAACATATTCTATGCCTTACCATCCCATCAGGAGCAGGAGGACTCTCCCAATGTTGTTACTGGTATGCTCCAAGTCTTTTGCTTCGATGTTTATGTGTTGTTGGACCCCGGGTCAAGTTTCTCTTATATGACCCCATTAGTCGCTGTGAATTTTGAAATGAGTCCCGAAAAGATTCCTGAGCCTTTCCTAGTTTCCATACCAGTAGGGGAGTCAGTGGTTGCTAAGCAAGTGTACAGAAATTATCCTATTACTGTTCTTCATAGAGTCATATTTACTGATTTGATAGAGTTAGACATGGTGGATTTTGACCATATTCAGGGTATGGATTGGCTTCATTCTTGTTATACATCTATAGACTATCTTACTCATGTGGTCAAGTTTCAGTTCCCTGATGAACCAATTCTTGAGTGGTCCGGGAGTTTGGTATCTCCCAAAAGTCATTTTATCTCCTATATCAAAGCCAGAAAGCTAATATCTAAAGGTTGCATTTATCACCTAGTTAGATTCAAAGACACTAAGTTCGAGGCTCCAACTATTCAGTTAGTCAGCATTGTTAATGAGTTTCCTAATGTTTTTCTGGAAGATCTCCCAAGGGTACCTCCTGATAGAGAGATAGAATTCGGGATTGACCTTTTTCCCGACACTCAGCTTATTTCTATCCCTCCTTATTGTATGGCACCTGCAGAGCTTAAGGAGTTTAAGGATCAACTCAAAGATCTTTTACATAAAGGTTTCATAAGGCCCAGTGTTTCTCATTGGGGCACACCTGTTCTATTCGTGCGAAAGAAAGATGGTTCTTTGCGTATGTGCATTGACTATCATCATCTTAATAAGGTCACAGTAAAAAATAAGTATCCTCTTCCAAGAATTGATGACCTATTTGATCAGTTGCAAGGTACAAGTTATTTCTCCAAGATAGACCTTAGATCCGGCTATCATCAGCTTAAAGTGAGGGAATATGATATTCCAAAGACAGCCTTTTGAACCCGCTATGGTCACTTTGAGTTTCTAGTCATGTCTTTGGGGATAACCAATGCCCCACAACCTTTATGGACCTCATGAATCGAGTGTTCAAGAAATATCTCGATATGTTTGTCATTATTTTCATAGATGATATCCTTGTGTACTCTTGTACTGAGAGCAACCATTCAGATCATCTTAGAATTGTCTTGCAAACTCTTAGAGATCACCAGATGCCTCCAAATTTAACAAGTGTAAATTTTGGCTAAGATCAATAGCCTTTCTAGGTCATATCATTTCAGCCGAAGGCATTAGAGTTGATCCCCAAAAGACAGAAGCTGTAAGAAATTAGCCTAGACCTATTTCCCCATCTAATATTAGAAGTTTATTAAATCTAGCTGGCTACTATCGTCGTTTTGTTTAAGGTTTCTCTTCTATTTCTTCTTCCATGACCCAGTTGACCCAAAAGAAAGTTAAGTTCCAGTGGCCAGATTTCTGTGAGAAGAGTTTTTAGGAGTTGAAGACTCGACTTACTTCAGCCCCTGTGTTGACTTTGCCTGATGGTACAAATGGTTTTATGGTGTATTATGATGCCTCTAGAGTTGGTTTGGATTGTGTGTTGATGCAAAGAGGTAAGATTATAGCCTATACCTCTAGAAAGTTGAAGCCGCATGAAAAGAACTACCCAACCCATGATCTTGAATTAGATGTTGGGGTCTTTGCTCTGAAAATCTGGAGCCACTCTTTGTATGATGTCTACATTGATGTGTTTACTGATCATATGATCCTGCAGTATGTGTTTACCCAGAGGAAGTTGAATCATAGGCAGAGAAAATGGTTAGAGTTGTTAAAAGACTATGATATAAGTGTATTGTATCAACCGAGCAAGGTCAATGTAGTGGCAGATGCCCTTAGCAGGTTCTTTATGAGTAATCTTGCTCATGTAGAGTAAGGTAAGAAAGAGTTAGCTCGTGATATGCATTGTCTGGCTAGATTGGGTGTTAGGTTTCTTGATTCAGCTGAGGGAAGTACTTTGGTGCAGAGTAGTTCCGAATCCTCTTTAGTTTTAGAAGTGAAGGAGAAGCAAGACAGAGATCCTAGTTTGGTCATACTGAAGGAATCAATTAAAGAATAAAAGGTAGAGGTTTTCTTCCAAGGGGGAGATGGCGTGTTGAGATTGCAGGGTAGATTCTGTGTTCCGTGTATTGATGGTCTGAGGCAGAGGATTATGGCTGAAGTGCATGGCGCGCGGTATTTTACCCATCCCAACGCTACCAAGATGTACCATGACTTGCGGGAAATCTATTGGTGGAGTGGTATGAAGAAGAATATAGCTGAGATTGTAGCAAAGTGTGCAACGTGCTAATAGGTTAAGGTAGAACACCAAAGACCTGGTGGTGTGATTCAAGAGTTTGGTATACCCACTTAAAAGTGGGAAGAGGTGAATATGGGCTTCGTGACTGGTTTACCTCTTTTGCATCGTTATCATGATTCTATTTAGGTTGTTGTAGATAGGCTGACTAAGTCCGCGCATTTCTTGCTCGTGTATACATCTTATACAGCTGAGGATTATGCTAGATTGTATATCCGGGAGATATTCAGGATGCATGGAGTTCCCTAGTCTATCATTTTGGATAGGGGTACTCAGTTCACTTCTCTGTTTTGGAGAGCGTTTCAGCAGGGTCTTGGTACCCAAATTTATTTGAGTTTCTTTTTTCATCCGTAAATAGATGGTCAGGCTGAGAGGACCATTCAGACTCTAAAAGATATGTTGAGGGCATGTGCTCTTGATTTCCAAGGTAGATAGGATGAGCATTTGCCATTGATATAGTTTACTTATAACAATAGTTACCATGCTAGCATCGAGATGGCACCATTTAAGGTTTTGTATGGTAGAAGAAGTAGATCACCCATAGGTTGGTTTGAAGTGGGTGAAGCTGTAGTGATTGGACCTGATGCGGCATTTGAGGCTATGGAAAAGGTGAAGTTGATTAGAGAAAGTTTAAAGACAACTCAGAGTCGTCAAAAGTCATATGCCGATGTGAGGAGAAGGGATTTTGAGTTTGAGGTAGATAATTTGGTGTACTTAAAGATTTCACCCATGAAAAAGGTGAAGAGGTTTGGTAAAAAGGGGAAGCTTAGTCCCCGTTATGTGGGCCCCTATAGAGTCTTGAGTCGTGTTGGTAAAGTAGCCTATAAAGTTGAGTTGCCCGCAGAGTTGTCAGTCGTTCATCCTATTTTTCAAGTCTCCATGCTTAAGAAACATATTGGTGATTCCGCTGTAGTGGATCCTTCAGGGAGTGCTGATATTCAGAACAGTCTTTCATTCGATGTGATACCTATTGAGATCCTAGATTTTCAGATTTGTAGACTGAGGAACAAAGAGGTTCCCTTGGTCAACATTTTGTGGCGGAACCAGTCAGTTGAGGACGCTACTTGGGAGGTAGAAGCAGACATGTGAGCCAAGTACCCGCACCTCTTTTCCATGAGTTCAGATCAAGCCGAAGGTATTATTCTTCCTAACTTCAGCCCTTCTAAATCTAAAGTTCAGCTATATATCTATTCTTGCATGAGTTCTTGCAATTTCCAAAGTATTCAAGAGTTTAGAAAGATTTTGAGCCGTTTAGCAAATTGCTTCAGATATGTGTACTCAATTTTTCCTATGTTCTTGGTCTAACAAGAGACATTCTAGGAGGAATGTTCCAAAAAGGGATATATTGTAAGACCCCGCAAAAGTTCCCTCGTAGTCTGAGCCTTAGAGCGTGTCAAGTAAAGTGTAATTCCGATCCTAAAAGATTGAGAAGTAACTTCCCAAGTGATTAGTGTTTTAACTTTGATTTAATTTTACTAAAAATGACTTTCTATCGTGTGGGAAATTGAATTATCTTTCCAACAATACAAATTTCATCCAAATCCGGTATCGGGGTGAGAAGTTATGGTCGTTTTACTAAGAGTTGTCGGAACCGCCCAGGTGCGACGGGCAGGCTCGACGGACCGTCACCCAGACCATCACAACCTAGGCAGTAACTCCCTCTTCTGGACCAAGTTCGACGGCCAATACGACGTACCATCAAGCTAGCGACGAACCGTTGCTAGGACCGTCGTAACTAAGGCATGTGGCCTTTTTCTGACCAACGTGTGATGGAAGATCCGACGGACCATCAGACTAGCGATGGACCGCCACTCCAACCGTTGTAAATCCTGTTCATTATTTTAAGTCATTTTAAAAGGACTTTTTGTCCTTTTCCCCTTTTAACACTTAGATATATGCAAAACGAAGCATATGACTTCATTATCTCCCAAAATATCCAAAGGCTAGGGTTTCTTCCTCAAGAACAAACCCAAAACCCTTCTCCAAGAAATTTAAGAACTCACCATAGATTCTACAAATTGAGTTGAGATTCGAGTTCCCCAAGTCCAAGTCTTCAAGAACCCTTTGTCAAAGAGTAAGAAGAAGAGTTTCAAGCAAGCTTGTTCATCTAGTTTCACAATCTAAGGTATGTGAAGTTTGAACAAGGACAATTCTTTCGTCTTTGTGCCCAAAACTTGTTTTAAATTACAAAGATACATGACTTTATGAGTTCTCCTATGAATTGAAGTGTGGGTTCATACCCAATATTACTATGCATGAGATTTTGAGATTTGCCAATGTTCTAGAAATTGAAGTACATGAGTATGTTGAGATTTTAAGACAAATTGCTGAACATTCCAGATTTCTATATGATTTGTGTATCCCATATACTCAGTACATTCCCAAGTGTTGATCCACATATACGTCTATGTGCTACATTGTATTATAATATAGGTTCAGGTGCTCAGTCCCAGCCTTGTCAGTGATTTTTGAGTACCTTTGTCTACATCTCCACAGTGGTGAGTCCTCATGGTTTGAGGACCACTCTTCAGACATTTCTGTATTTTAGTAGATATGTTATTGCTTTTAGTTCTGTTTGAGTCAGTTGGGGACCTGCCCTAATGCTCTCTAGTTCATGGAGTAGTAGAGGCTTTGTCAGACTAGTTATCAGATTGTTAGTATGTTGAGATTTCCAGTTTTATCGTCGTTTGGACCGAGTATTTTCTTTGTATTTCCTATAATTTGATATGACAGTACCAGTGTTTTGTTTATTTCATCTTGAATTGAGTTATTATATGTAGTAATAGGCTCAAAGGGTTAGCTTGGGGCTACTTGTTGCCTTAAGCTCCGTGTGACGTCCCGGGAGGTGATTTCGGGTCGTTACAAAACAGTTACACAAGTGGTTTGTGTTATAAACCCTTATAATAGTTTTAAAAGTGGATTTCCTACAAAATGAGCATGCAGGTTAAATGGAGTAGTATTTAAAATTGAGTTGGGTATGTTCACATGCCCCAGAACTACGATCCAACGTAGGTTCAGATTATCAAATTATTTTTATTTCTATATGGATGACAATTACAGATGTGATCACTTAGCTTAGGCTATACTCCTTGGCAAGAGTATGACACCTCTCCCTAACGTAAGGGTTTTCCATAAGGGAACTAGACATTGGACACTATGATAGCTCACATAGTGTTTGTCGGTTAGAAGAACCTCCTTACAGAAAAGAGTAATCATAACAGAACAGCTTTTAGAAACTATGTGTAAAGGCTCACAACTTTATTCAGATATTGCTTTACATAAGACATTAGCTACTAGATTTCAGCTTTCAGTTTACTGATATAAAAGTGAGGCCTTTCTACACTTAGGCAGCATGATTTAAAAATAGAATATAAGTACAAATTTTAGAACTAAGTGTTATGAATCACAAGATTTATACAACATATTTTAATACTCATGATTATGATTCTCAGTTTTCAGTTATATTAGCTAATGTGAATCATCTACACTTAGAATGCATTCTTTAATAAATTTATAATAGTGTTGAGATATTGTTTTACTTATGCATTCACCCCATATGCTCAGTACATTCCAGAAGTATTGATCCACATATATTTTTATGTGCTACATTGTTTAATAATATAGGTTCAGGTGCTGAGTTTCAGCAACATGAGTGATTTCAAGCATCTCCATCTACATTCCGACAGTTGGTGAGTTCTCATAGTTCGGGGATCCGGTCATTCAGATTTTCTAGCTTATTACAGTAATTGATTCAGTGTTTTCAGTCAGTTCGAGTCAGCTAGGGGTTTGTCCCAGTGGCTCTCTAGTCATTAGTAGTAGAGGCTTGTCAGACTGCTAGACATAATTCAGATTTTAAGTATAAATTTTCCAGAATTTTGAGATAAATACTTTCAGATATTATGTTCAGATAATTTCATCTTAGATCAGATAGACTTCCACATTGATTTTATGTCTATACTTCTCTATTATGAGTTTTAGATTTAGTAGAAGGCTTACAGGGTTAGCTTGAGGCTATTCGTAGTCTTGAGCACCGTGTGACATCTCGGGACCCATTTTTGGAGCGTTATACCTATCCTGTGACAGATCAGATTATAAGGATTCTCAAAAGTTTACCTCCAAAGTGTCTTTCTAAGGTTGTGGCTCTTGAAAGAATGAACTTAAATAATATAACTTCTGATGAAGTCAGAGGAGACCTCATTGCCTTTTAAAAGGCTCACTTGAACAAAAAGGACCAATAAAAAGAAGAAAAGAAGAAAATTGTGGCCTTCAAAGCCATAAATAAAGAAGATGATGATTCCCTGTATGCAGATGAACTTTCTCTCATCAGAAGAACTATTTTTGAAAACTACAAAAGATTCAAAAATCAAAGAAGGGGAAGACAAAACTACTCACAGGAAAAACAATATGCAGATCAGAACAGAAATGAAGGTAAATATTATAATTATGGTTGATATGGTCATATTGCATATGATTGTCTAGAAACTAAAAGAGGACCCTCCAAGGGAAATCAAAAGGCATTCAGCTGCTGGGGTGATGAGGAACAATCAAACTAAGAGTGACAATATTAGAGCTTGTTGCACAATTGGAGAATCCAACTAGGTAAGAGCTAACTCCTGTAATGAATGCTCAAAACATCAAAATTTGTTGGACCTTGCCATTGCTGATTTAAATAAAGCTCATGAAGAAAAAAGACATTTATTAAGAGAAAGAAGAAACCAGAAGCTTAAAATTGAAGTTTGTGAAATTGAAAATGATTACTTAGAAGAAGAACTTGATGATTTGAAAATAAAAATTAACATCTTTGAAAAATCTCCTAGTCATAGTATTGTTAGGTCAAATCATTTGACTAACTGAACTAAAATAACTAATCGAGATTACCTACAAGAAAAACTTGATGATTTGAAAAATCAAAATTAACAGCTTTGAAAAATCTCCTAGTCATAGTATTATCAGGTCAAATCATTTGACTAACAAAACTAAATCAACTGATAAGTCCAATAGTAATAGGTATTATAGCTGTGAAGCATCTCAACGGTCAACTAATTCAAGTAAGTCAAGCAAAGGGAGAAATCATAGTCCTAATACCTGTCATAAAAGGTACTATAGCTATGATAGATCTCAAAGGTCAACTAACTCAAGCCAGTTGACTGGTAGATATAGTCACAGTAACAATACTTGTTATTCAACCACTGACCAATACTATACTTCTTGTTATTACCATGGTAAGCCTAGTCATAAATACTATATCTGCAGATTTTATTCTTCAAAATTCTGGTAAAAGGATTTGGAGACTCAAAACTTAGTCAACAAATCAAAAGACTAATTCAAAGATACCCAAGAATACTTGGGTACCTAGAAATAAGTGATGCATCTATTTTACAGGAAGTCCACTCAAAATCTAAAGAGAAATGGTATCTCGATAGTAGATATTCAAATCACATGACTGGAAGCAAAAATTTGTTTGAAACTATAACTGATTTTGATGGAGGTGACATCAGCTTTAGAGATAACTCTAAAGGAAAAGTAATAGGTATTGGTACCATCTCCTTTAGTAATTCATGTGACTTTACTAATGTTTATTTAGTCAGAAACTTGAAGTAAAACCTGCTAAGCATCACTGTGTGATGCTAGATTTGAGGTAAGATTTAAAAATGAAGGGTGCATAATTGAAAAATATGGAAGACACATCCTTGCTGGAAATAGACACATAAATGTGTATATTCTAGACTCTATCAGAGGTATAGAAGGACATATATGTCTTGCCTCTATCTCTGATGATCCCTGAATTTAGCATAGAAAACTTGGTCATACAAACATGAGGCATATTGAAAAGTTAGTCAAGCATGACCTTGTGTCTGGATTTCCAAATTTTGATTTCAAAAAGACCCATATTTCTAATGTCTGTCATCTTGCTAAGAAAACTAGAAATTCTTTTCCTGTTAAAGATATCGCGTCCACTACTAAACCGTTCCAGCTACTTCATATGGACTTATTTGGTCCAATTAGAATATTGGTGGTAAAGGGTATGCTTTTATGATTATTGATGATTACTATCATTTTACTTGGGTTATGTTTTTAGCTAATAAAGATGGTACATTAAAGAATTTTGAATTTTTCTATGAAAAAAATAAAAAAAGACAAGGGTTACTACATCTCTGCCATTAGAAGTGATCATGGGACACAATTTGAGAATAAAGACTTTGAAATCTTCTATGATACTCATGGATAGACTCACAACTTCTCAACTCCAAGTTCCCCTCAACAAAATGGTGTGATTGAACAAAAAAATAGAACTCTTCAAGACATGCTCGAACCAAGATTTGCAAACACTCTCTACCACATAAATTTTGGGCAGAAGCAGTTAGTACTGTCTGCCATATTTTATTTTAAATAGGTGTCTCATTAGACCTATTCTGAAGAAAACTTCATATGAGATTTGGAACAATAAAAGACCCAACACTGGGTACTTTCATGAATTTAGCTCAAAATGTTTTGTTCGTAACAATGGCAAACACAACATTCGTAAGTTTGATCTACGAAGCAATGAAGGTATCTTTATGGGCTACTCTAACTCTAGTGGATCATATAGAATTTTCATTAAACGTGCTCTTCGTATTGAGGAATCTGTACATGGTGTATTTGATGATAACTTGTTTTATCCTTTTTGGATTTTATTTTTAAGAAAATGATTTTGACCTTTTTAAACTATTCAAAAAAAATTCAAGAAAATTTTGAAATAATTTTTAAAGAATTCACAAAGTCGCCACTTGATTTTTATAGAAAAAAATATCAAGAAAAAATTAAAGAAATTCAAAAGATTCAAAAACAGAAATAAATCTTTGAAATTAGAGAAACTGAGTAAGGGTTCAATTAACGCCCTAAGAAGGTTTTTACGGCACTTAGGAGCATCCATTTTAAAATGGTTCACCAAAGATCATTTTTTGATTAACTTACAAAATGTGGCTAACTTTGCAAAAGGGTTGCTTTTATAAAATCATTTATTTACATGTTTAAAATTGACATTTGTTTATTCAAACGAAAGATAGTCTATTTAAGTTAGAAAGAGCTGTAGCATGTTTCACTTAATCCAATATTAATTTTGAGAAGAATTATGAAATATTCTATCTAATTTATGATTAATTCTTGAGAAAATATTGCAAAAATATTTTACTTGAGGAATATTTTTTCTTAATTCATAATTGATCAAGAAAAGTTAGAATTTGAGAAAAAACTGAGGAATGTTCTAATTTAGAAAATTTAACTTATTTCATAATTATTTCTAAGAAAAAAAATTGTGAAATATTCAACTTGGATTAAAGAGAAACCTATTTAAACTAAGTGGCACACTTGGTTTTAAGAAGGAAATAAGTTTGTATTTTATATAAAAGAAAAAAAGAAATTACACAATTATTCTTATTATTATCATTATTATTATTTTTATTATATATCAAATGAGAGGCCAATTTTGATATAAATAACACCTTTGAAAAATGTTAGGGGAATGTCAGGTTAAAAGTATTTTATCAATTATGGAAAGTTAGAATTTATGAGAAAAAAAGTAGTTTTCTTGGTTTGAAGGAAGTTATTTTAACCAAAAGGTTATTAGTCATACGAACAAGACAAATGCTATCTTAAAATAAAATGCTTAACAATTTTCCTTTTAAGATTAGCTCTAGGAAGAAAAATAGAAAGATCCATTTTAATTCCTTTAGACGAGATAAATTAGGTGAGGAAATTATGAATTGACTAAAAGAAAGCCATGATAAAATAAAATGGTAACACCTTAAGGGATTTATCTAGATTAATTAGTTAAAATGTTCAAGTAAATACAAATAAGCAAGAATGGGGAAACAAGGAAAGAGTTAAGATTGGGTCCTTTAGGCCCATTAATGGGTTGTCCAGCCTTTGGGCCTAAACTCCATGAATTCTCAATCCATTTTTCCATGTATATCAGTTGTATATCACAACTTTTTCCCACGTTTTTTGGTATACCGCTATGTATAAACTGTGTATCAGCATAGAAAATCAGCATGTTTGCTTCTACTTTTAATATGCACAAATATCATCTGCCTTCTAGTGTATATCAGCTGTATACAGGTGTATACCGACCTGTATACTTGTGTTGTCCTGTGTATATCAGTCCAATTTGGATTTTAATTAAGCTTGACTCAATGTCGGGCTTACTTAAAGGGAATGCAGGGGACGGAAGTCCAATGGACTCGGATGAATTCACGCGCAAAAAGGAAAAAGAAATGAATTAATATACAAATAATAGTTATATGATTAAATTGCTAAGCTCAGTAAAATAAATCCTGCAATTTGCACACTTAGACATAATAAAACAAAAAGGCAAGGCCAAATTTTAGACCCATATGAGTATGACAATTCTCCAAGAAAAAAAACTCTCATGGACCAAAGAAAATCAATTTTATTCTAAACATATCAATCATGAGGCTTGAATCCAAGGGCCTAACATCCTCAAAATAAACAAAGAAAAAGGGGAGGGAATCTTGCAACTTGTTCTTCTTCTTTTTTTTTCTTGCAAAATTAAATGTGAAGAATAAAACTTTGCCAAACCTTTCTATTCTTGTTCAAGCTTAAGAAAAATGTATTTGGGCTAATACTCAAGACACCCCTTCTTTTATTTTCATCTGATCAGTATGTTGAGAAAACCACAACATTTCAACTAAATCAAAGGGAACATCAATCTTGACATGTTAACCGAGGAACCAAATTAGACTAGATGGCATACAGGAAATTATGTTGCAACAGAACTCAAACAAAAAAAGCTTATCAAATTGTCAATGTCTTGGACTAAAGATTACACTTTTATGATATTTAAGAACACTGAATATATAGTAAAACATCCGAATAAGAAGCTAACTTGTACCGAAAATTACAAATCCACGAGGAGAAAATTTAAGAACAAACTCTATATCATCTAAATACTTATCCTTGCACAATATTATCATACATTAATACCAAATGACACAAAAAGGGAGAGCAAAAAGGTTAAACAAACAATACAATCCATTTTTCAACCCCCAAAACATACCAAACGTGCATATTTTAATACAAACCAAAGTCATGTGACATGGTTACATAACTCATTACGCGTAACCAAAAACCGCAATAACAACACAGTATTCGATTTATGATCACAATTTTAGAGGATGAATTCCATACCGATGTCGAGGCAGCGATGGGACTACGAGCTTATCAAGATGCAACTTCCACCATCGGAGCTTCATTCTATTTCGCCGAAATTTAATTTAACTCTGTCTGAATTTAAATGATTTGTCAGAACTAAGTATCATGAATTTTTGGTTACGTGAGATTAGAGGAATGCTCCTCCAAAATCCCCAATTTTCCCCAAAAATCCTCCTCTTTCCTCCTTCTATTCCCCCACTATCTATTTATAGAGGAAATTTGGGGGGAAAATTAGGGTTTCAGATTTGAAAAAAAGGGATTTCAAATCCTAAATTTCAAATCCATTCCAAAAAAATTTCACATCCATAGTGAGACAAAGGCCATTACTCAAAAATTAGTGAGGGAGGGCTCCCACGCAGAGAGAGAGATATGTCCATTGTAACATTATCGAAAATGGTCG
Organism: Capsicum pubescens; assembly: GCA_030864215.1. NCBI lineage: Eukaryota > Viridiplantae > Streptophyta > Magnoliopsida > Solanales > Solanaceae > Capsicum > Capsicum pubescens. The sequence continues at coordinate 217,758,628 of CM061543.1, read as the reverse complement.
AGCACAAGCTGAGCGTGAGAAAATTGCTAAACGTCTAGGCATTTTTTGACTATGGGAAAGGGTAAATTGGTAAAAGAAAGGGGAGGATAAGGTTTATTTATTGTTGGTTGTCACAATTTTTGGTGTTGTTGAATGTTGTTGTTGAATGTTGTTGTTGAATGTTGTTGTTAGCACTGTTGAGACAAAATTGTTATTTTTGTTGTACGTCGTTGGTGAATCTTTTGTTTGTTGATGAGGAGAACAAGTGGGTCGGGTCGGGTTGTGGGCTGCTGGGCTGTGTTGTTGTTATTTAATTAGGTTGTTGGGCAAGCCTAAAATTAAAAAGGGGTTGGAATTGGGTTGGGAATTTTAGGGATTATTTAAAAATAATTTCAATTAGGATTTAGCTTGTTCTATTTAACTTTTGACCAAATTAAAAATTAATTGGCCAATTGTATTTTAATTGTGGCTAATTTAGTTTCAATTATGGCCAAGTTTAACAGATTGGATAAATTAAATTAAAATTTAATACGAATTAATGCATCCTTTAATCCCGGGCTTCTTGATTTAATGAAATCAAATAAGTATTTCTCCAAATAAATTATTTTTGAGAATAAACTTTAGTTAAATAAATATTTTATCTTTTTGAAACCATATTTCAGATAACCTTTGATTAAAATTTATTTTTTCATAAAACAATTATTTAGGAAATAAAATTATATGATTTCATGTATGCAAATAAAAAATATATAATCTTTACTTAAAATGACCAAAATTACCTAGGTAAATATTTTGATAATCTTTTATTTGGATAAAAAAAAAATTGTAATTCTATTTAAAATCGAAGAAACTCATAATTGACCTCAGTCGTGCAGGACAAAAATTAGGTGTCAACAACTACCCCTCTTTTTGGGTAGGGTGGATTCAAGTAACCCTTGACAAAGGAGCTTAATTTTCTTACTTTTTGTTCGACCACATATTTGCTTTGACAAAAAATTGCTTTTCGCAGGAGTTTCATGGAGTCATGGACGGACCCCGATATTTGTTTTCTACATATCCCAGGTTACATAAGAACTCAGACCACTTGTATCTCATAATTCTTGATTCTAAGCACGATTTTCAAAGAATTCACAAGCTAACCCAATTTTGAAATTTAGTGAAATCGGGAAACTGGGAAATAAGCAGATTGGGGGAAAGGTTGGAATGTAGTCAAATTTTTCACATGGAGCTCAGCCTACATATCCCTATGACTCAGGTAATCAAACTGTTTGTAGTTCGACTCGAGTAGTGGATAAGGTAGTCTTTTATGCTAACGCAACCTTTGGCTCAGGGTGGGCGATGAAAAATTGAGCTAGGGACTAAAGGTTTGTAATTATCCTATTTACAAAATATGGGAGGGCCCCTCCTCACATATGTAAATATAGAGCTACATAGACATAATTCCAAAAGTTCTGGGTGTATGTCACTTGGATTTGAAGGAAAAAGAAAGTTACTTCGGAGTGAGTTTAGAAATACTCAGAAAATGAAACTAAAACCAAAATCCTAAAATACCCGCATGCCTTCTGATAGGGATGTGGTTTGATAACGGTGAAAGTCTTCTTTCATCTCACGTCCAAAATGTTTGATATTTCGCTTCGGACTATGTCCTAGTTCGCTGCTAAGATAAAGTTCCAAGTTGTGCTGCATCTTTTTTGGAGTCGTCTTCACCTGTGATTTTGTTTTGAGATTTTCATCCTTTCGGATACTCTCGACAATATTTCAAACAAAACTCTTAGTGATAAACCTAATTCACTAAGGGGTTTATAGTCTTTTACCATATTTTTGTGTGAGTTGCTATAAGAAAAGACATCATGCTCCCATGTACCTATTAGGAGGGTGAAAATTCTTTCGATAATCGACACAACAACCCTTTTGTTATTGGATAAAATAGTTGTTTTGATGGTTAATTTTTTTTTCAAATTGGGATGGCCCACTTGGGCACCAACGACACGTATAGAGTAGTCTCTGTAACTGCATAGTCCTATGCTGATGTGACAACCCTCTTGATCACCTATAATGCTTGTCGTATGCAGAATGATAACCCCTTTGACTATCGATAATGGTCCTTTGCATAAGATCTCGGGTAAGTTTTGTGCATCTTTTGGATCGATATGACTTATAGATTTTCATTGAATTGCTAATCTTTGGATAATCTTATGTGTTATTTGATGTTGGATATGAGTCAACTTATAGATATCCTTTGATTTGCTAGCTTTTGAGTAATTTTGTACATTATTCGACATTTGATAAGATATGACTTATAGATATCCCTCCAATCGCTAGCTCTCAGGTATTTCTACATATTATCTGACTTTGGATATAATATGGATTATAGATATCTCTTAAATTGGTGGTCTTTGGGTAATTCTATGCATAATCGATCTTGGATATGTCACGGCTTAAAGATAACTCTTGGACCTATCAATTTTGATAATCTTGCATATTTTTCGGTACGGATTTAGTTGTGACTTATGGATAACCTTCAAACTGTTGATCTTTGGGTAACATTGCACACTATCTATTTAGGATGTTGTTACATCTTATGGATGATCCATGGGCTATCAACTTATGGATAATCTTGCACACTATCCTATTTAAAATAATATGACTTATAGATGATCCTCGGATTGACAATTCTCAGAAAATCTAGTACATCATACGTTTTTGGATAGAGAAAATATCCTTTGGACCATATGTTTCTTGAGATCCAATGGTGAATGCCATTAAATCTTTAGTGATTGATGCACTTGAAGCTGATGAATATCTCTCAACACTAAACTGCTTTGCCTTTGCGTGATTTGATCAGATATGGATGCTTCAGAATATCTTTCAATGCCATACTCTTTTATCTTTGCATGATTTCCTGATAAATATATGGAAATTCTTCATAATATACTTCAACAATAGACTATTTTATCTTTGTGTGATTAACGAATATAGAAGACTTTGAATCAATCATGGGCATTTTATGCAATATAGAGATGCCCTTTGATTGTTGTCTCTTCGAAACTATTCGAAGAAGGAAGTATCATTTTCAAGACACGACACATACGACATGGTCCTCTTGGCATGTCACTCTTGGCATGGCCCTTTTGTATGGCCCTCTTGGCATGGCTCTTTCGGCATGGCCCTCTCGACATGGTCCTCTTAGAATGGCCATTTTAGCATGACCCTTTCAGCATAATATGATACATTAGGAAGATGAGGAGGAATGTAAATGACTATGAAAAGATTGTAGAAAATATCACCTCGATCATTCCACTAACATATTGGACCTTCTGCATGTACCATTTTGAACATCGCATCCTTGATCTTCTGGGGATGTGAGTAAATCATCATTTTTCTTTCCCCATTTGCTGATACCTGTAACCATAAAAAACTTGATAGTGTTGGGAAACTCAACTATTTCCAGCTCCCTGACTATCTCAACCCTTTTTATTGGCCTTTAGATGTTTCGCTTTGTTGTATTCCTTTAAACCAAAGGAATAAGGTGAATAATTAGTGCTTTTGTTAGTTTTTTTATTAGCTTCAGGATAACCTGCATCCACATAAAAGTTGTTAGTCTTTGGTAGAATTGATCCGTGTTGACTTTCTCAGATTTTAGCTCCTGTCTTTGTTATTGTCGGGTTCTTATCTTCTTAGGTTTTTGTCATCTTTTGACTCCTACTTCAACTCCCCGAGTTGGTGGGTAAAAGGCAAAATCATAGCATAAATTAATTTAAAGTAAGTACCTTTGTAAATAATTGAATTTTCAAAAATCCTTTTATAAGATTGAGACGAGTCTCTATCAGTTAAGTCATGTCATGTACAAGCTCTAATGAACATTCTTGTCTCGAGGCGTTGACATATTTGTCATTCTGTCGGTAGCTCTGGAGATCCTTTAGTATTGTGGATGAAAAGTTCTGGGATGAGCCTTTGTAACTGAAGGACCAGGAAGTCAACTCTACTCTTTCGGCTCCGAAATCTTTGTTGTTATCTTTGAATTTCTTAGTACAGTATGATGGTCCTCAAAATTTCTTCCCTAGTACTGATATCTCTCTCAAAATTTAATTTTTCTTGTGAGGGGATGATCTTCTTCTTTTGAATTTTTTGAGATTCCTTCTCAAAAATTCTTCCACAGTTTCTATTTCCTGGGGTGATATGATCGAGCCTTTGTGGCGCCTACGTATCCTATGGACGTGAATCATGTCAAAAGTAGTTTCCACAATGTAAAAAAGAATAAAAATATAGTTAAAAGGGTGACCAAAACCGATAAGGCCGCCTACGAATCCCAACCTTGGGAATTTAGGTCATCACGTAGTTCAAGATAACATAAATAAAGTTTCCTTAGGGGTTGACCAAAGCCGATAAAGGAAGCTTATGTATCCTCTTCTAGGGAATTCAGGTCAAACGTAGTTCATACATAAGAGGAAAGGGGATTTTAAAGATATTACAAAGCATAAAATGATAACAAATGAGAAAGCAATTACAAGGAAATAAACACAAAGGAACCCCATATCAGACATAGTATCCTTGATTGTATCAGAATTGATTGGTTTGATCCATCTTTGGCCATCCATTTCAGACAAAATCAAGACTCCTCCTGGTAACACTTTGTAGACTACATACGACCCTTACCAATTTGGAGCAAACTTTCCCTTAGACTTCCCTGGATGAGGAATATGCATTTGAGAACCAATTGTATAACTTCAAACGTGTGAGCTCTTACTCTTTTGTTGAAAGAATGAATCATTTTTTGTTGATATATTGGCCATGGAATACAACGTTCATCCTCTTTTCATCGATCATCATGAGTTTTCCATGGAAGGTGTTGCGCCCAAGCACACACGTAAGTGTATGTGGTCTCACCAAGTAATACAGTGGACTCAAATAAAACAGAATATCAATCCCTCAGAGACTTCTGTTACGCAACTATCCAATTTTAGTATAACAATTGAGATTAACTAGTGCAATCGTAACAAAAAGAGTCTTGAAAGTTTGTAAACTAAAAGTAAACTAAAGTAATGTGGAAAAGTAAATACTTTGGACAAGCAATGGATGAAAACCCAAGGTAAGGGACTGTGAACAATCATACTATTCTATTGAACTTCATTCGTTATACTACTTATTTTGGTTGTTGATTCGTAGGGTTTATCGTTTGATCACGGTCTCCCGGCCTCTAACCTTCTACCTAACTGGACATTACAACTACATCGTTGGGAAGGGATATAATAATCTATTTAGATGCACTATGATATCATCCTACATATGAACCAAGAAAGGCTTCTATATATAAACTTATCCTAGTCGCTAATTCAAATTCCTTATTTTATAAAAGAATAAGAACCTTACTCTATTCATCCCCACATTCTATCTTCCTATTCCCCCTCTTGAGTTCACAAGGTTGACAATATATGTATTATAAGGGTTGTGAATCCTTAAAATAGTTATAAAAAGGATAAAAAAAAAACAATTTTGATAATCAATTCAAAAAAACTCAATTGAAAGAGAAACCAAACATGTTCTTGGCCTTAACCCTGGAAAGGGGGCATTTAGCCACTAATAGACATAACTGTAATCCAAATCCCTGGATACATGATATAATCCATTAAAAAGATAAATTAAAAGAATAAAATCCTAATTGAAGTGTTTTCCATACCCTCTCCAAGTTTCAAAGCCGTGTGAGGTGTCTAACATCAAGTACACATGTCCTATTTATAGGAGGACAAAACTGCCGCGTTTTAGCACTAGGCTGCATCGCGGGGTTAATTTTGTGTATATAACTTCTCCAATCACCATTATAACGTATAACTACTGTTTTGGGTCCCTTATGAAACTCCCTATGTATTGTACGTTCCCTATGTCCTTATCTTTGGTCCGCAACGCGCCATGGACTTCCAAGAGGTCCATTTCACGTCAAATTGTGCCTTGTGCTTTCTTTGATCCATTCCAAGCCTTTTTGTGTTGTTTACACTTGATTTGAAGCTTGTATGTCCTTAATATATCATCATAATCAACTTAAAAAGAATCTTATAGCGTTAAACACAACAAATCAGAGCTCAAAACAACACAACATCCAAGACGACAAACTAGAAACTTATGCTAAGAATACTAGTTTTTCCCCTTTTGATCTTAAACTTGGTTTTGCCTCTCTTAACTCACTTGCACTTCAAACACTATAAAAAGGTTGTTACTCACATAAATACACAATCATACAATTATAAACTCATTATACTCACTAGAATCCATCGCGATCAACTAGAATAACACCTAGCTCAAACTAGTAACACTAGTTTTCTCATTTGAATTCTAAGTGACCAAATTAAGTGCAAACTTGTTTTAAATACACCTTAAACATTGTAATCACATACTTATACACTTATATGCTTATTTATATCATCATTAATACATTAATCACACAAGTTTCCCTCAAAATAAGGATAAATATACTAGGATAACAATAGTAAGGTGCATAAATCCACCTTAGAATCATCACCCCACACTTAAAGCCTTGTTCTCCATCGAACAACTCTTTACTCTAAGAATCATAAGAAGAGGATACTCTAAAATTATACTACAACCAAGACACTCAATCTAGCACTACAATGTCTACATAGAATGCAAGTTTCTATGCTAAGCATATTATACACAATTGAAAGTTCAAGAACACTACTCCAAGACATCCTGGCCTTAAGAATTGACTCACCAAGTGGAAAACTTATGAATATTTTTCAATATAATACATCATATAAATCAACCAACATTCATCAAACATGTGCCATCATAATAAGACAGTTACCTATAATTACTCACAATAATGTCATTTATAACATAATGAGTACAAAAATCAAGTTACGCCCACTCTCACAAGGAATTCACAAGTTAAAAATGATGAACCATATGCTTGCCCTTAGTGTAGTACTCCACTAATATCAGAATGTTAAGCTTAGGATCAAATAGGTCTTTACAGGTTGTAATGCAGGCTAAGGGACAGGCTGAAATTATTCTAGATAGTAATAGTGACTATCTCCCCTAAGCGCTTTAATACATCACATTATACAATTAAGATAAATCTGTAAAAACCAACTCTCACCCCTACTACCTTCACACATCTTTTGTTTTACCCCATCTCATTAAGCTAATTCATATACAATGTGGTGGGAGTGTTTTCTATTAATTCATGATTCAATTTTTTAGTACAAATTTTCTTCACTCCCAACCAAACACATCAAATTTTCACAACAATAACCACTACTTTGGTGCTTCACTTTTACCTTCTCTCCTCTTATTTTTTGAACTCCCCACTCAATTGATTTTACATAAGCTTTGGATCAAATTAAGGTTAATTAAAGAAGGGATTAGGCTACATATTAGGATACCAAAGAATAAGCTAAAGACTCGATGGGATTAACTAAGATTATGCACCATGGTAGGTCAAAATAAGGTATGAAACATGGGTATAAAAGAAATACCTATATCATCTCATAAACCCACATACTTAATTTTTCTTTGCACATACACCAGCCAAGTTCTAGCATCAAATTCAACAAGGAATATACAAACATCTCACACACACATGGAACATGCTCAACTTAAGTGGGATAATCATAGACTCTTAACCAAACAACCACATGAATTCAAATTAAGCCAACAAGTACAAGAGTCATAATCATAAGCCTAGGAGTCTAAAAAGTAGCCATTCACACAATCAACATGCTTGTTAAAACCAAACACTTGCATTATGCAGAGAAATATAGCACCAACAAGAGCATCCCACACTTATTCCTAATATAAAAAATTTTAAATTACTCTAAAAATGGGGATTTCCCCCACCCACACTTAAAAATCTACTTTGTCCCCAAAGTATACTTAAAAGTAAAGATAGAAATACTTCCTGAGGCCTTTATGCCTAGCTAGTAGCATCTTTATACATCAAGAGGGTTTGGAGACCCCACACTTAGTCTTTGTCATGCTCCATAGCTCAAGTTTTCCGATACTCAGACTTCCCATCAACCTCTGACTTAATAAAAACTAAAACTAGTTAACTGGAAACTAAAAATTACTGAAAATAAAAATATATCTTAACTTGGGTTTCCTCCCAAACAACGCTTGATTTAGAATCGCGGCATAACTCAATCAACTTTTTCCTCCATCTTGAGGATATTAATTTCACCCCCAAGTTCACATCCATATTTTTGCCTTGCTTATAGGGTGGTGGTACAAAGATTATCGAATCAAGTAATAGAATGTGCATGGTAAACCACTCGGTCTTAAAGTGAGGTATGTTTTTATGTTGTTTTTCTTGTACAGAATTAAGAATATAGGATTCTTTTTTCTCATCTTCACACTCTTCCACTATTTCAGATGACTCCACAGATAAGACATCATCTAAACATAATGTAGAAAAGTGCTTTGAATGAGTCCCAACCAATCCCACTTCAAAATTTACAATATCCACAACACCTTAACTCATATTTACCTATTCAATTTCAGTCTCAAGAGAAAGATGACAACTGAATGGCTAAAATTCTTGTGTTTTTATCTGCCTCTGTAGAGATGGTGGTGGTGGTATCACCTGAACCTGTTCACCAACTTTAGTTTTTGAGTACTCAGACTTCCTCGAATTATTAGCAACTTTGTCTGCATCTGGTTGGAGAGTCAACTCTGCATCTACTCCTTAGTTGTCTCTGGAGGTTCTTTATTCAGCTCTTTAACATTTCTCAAAGTGATTGCCACTTCTTGGTTAGAAGGTTCAGCGTCACTTGGCAAACCACCTTGTGTCCTGGTATTTTCTGCCGGCTACATCTGCCCCAGCCGATTCTCTACCTACTTTGTAGCTACATGCTGGTTCTTCATGTCTGCTGCCAACTGTGCATAAGACACTAAAATTTGTTTTAGCATCTCTCCATATTGCTAGTTTGAGTCGTGGCCTAATTTTCTTGAACCTGCTTCTGTTGAAACTGTTGTTGCTGGTTGTTCCGTGATTGAATTGATGGATGAGTTTTTAACATTTGATTGTAGGTGTTTTCATAATATGGACTTTGAGCATAGCCCAAAAACATTTCTGAATTAGGATTGACAGCACACATAGCTGCAGAATGACCACTGTTACAAAAAAATCATACACCAACTTGTGGTATGATCCACAGATAGGATAGTATCCAACTCATATTATGAAGGTCCCGTCCATATGCTTTCATCAAAATCTAGACAAAAAGCCTCTTGATGGGGTCCTCTACAAAAACAACAAGAATCATCATCACTTAAAAACCATCTATCCCAGGATAACATATCCAAAAGTGTGAGAAAAAAGGTAAAAGAAACTAAAAAGAAAAATTACTAAACTATGTACAACTCAATATAGCTAAACTAAAAACAAGATAGTTTTATATTTACAAGTCCTCGGCAACGGTGCCAAAACCTTGTTGCATCCAAGAGCACACGCAAGTGTACGTGGTCTCACCAAGTAATATAGTTGCCTCAAATAAAGCCGAATATCAATCCCTCAAAAACTTGTGTTACTTAACTATCCAATTCTAGTTTAACAATTTAGATTAACTAGTGCAGTCGTAACAAAAAGATTCTTGAAAGATTGTAAACTAAAAGTAAACTAAAGTAATGTGGAAAAGTAGAGACTTTTGACAAGCAATAGTTGAAAACCCAGGATTAAGGAACTGTGAACAATCAAACTATGCTATTGAACTTCATTCATTAGATTACTTATCTTGGATGTGGATTCATAGGATTTATCGTATGATCATGGTCTCCCACCTCTAACCTTCTACCTAACTAGACATTATAACTATATCGTTGAGCGGGGATGTAATAATTCATTTAGATGCATTATGATATCACCCTATATATGAACCAAGAAAGGCTTCTAGGTTTATCCCTATCCTAGTAACTAATCCAAATTTCTTATTTTATAAGAGAATAAGAACCTTACTCTATTCATCTCTATATTCTATCTTCTTATTCCCCCTCCCGAGTTCACAAGGTCGACAATATAAGTATTCTAAGGGTACTAAATCCTTAAAATAGTGATAAAAAGGATAAAAAAACAACCAATTATGATAATCAATTCAAAAAAACTCAATTCAAAGTGAAAGTAAACATGTTCTTGGCCTTAACCCCAAAATGGCAGCGTTTAGCCACTAATAGACATAACTGTAATCCAAATCAATGAATACATAATATAATCCATTAAAAAGATAAAGTAAAATAAGAAAACCCTAATTGAAGTGTTTTACATACCTTTCCCAAGTTTCAAAGTCTTCCAAGGTGTCTAACATCAAGTACAAGTGTCCTATTTATACAAGGAAAAAACTATCGTGTTTTTGCACTAGGCTGCGTCGCGGGGTTAATTTTGCACGTCTAGCTCTGCCACATGCCCTTATCATAGATACCTACTATTTTGGGTCCCTTATGAATCTGCCTATTTATGGAACGCATTAGATGGACTTAACTTTGGTCCGCAGTGCGCCATGGAATTCCAAGAGGTCCATTTCATGTCAAACTGTATCTAGTGCTTTCTTTGATCCATTTCAAGCTTTTTGGTGTTGTTTTAACTTGATTTGAAGCTTTTATATACTTCATATATCATCATAATCAACTCAAAAATTGTCCTATAGCATTAAACACAACATATTAGAGCTCAAAACAACACAACATCAAAGACGACTGTAAAGACCCAAAATCCCATCCCGATACGTCAAACGGTGCTTATGACCCCGAAGGACCACAAGCTAACCCTTTACTGATATCTGTACCTGTATACTACATAATATCTGAAATAAATGCAAAAACTAGCCATAAGGTTCAACACATCTATGAATACTCATAATACATATCAACAACATCCATCTGAAAAGCCTCTAAACTGTCTGAACTGTGGAGTTGATAGGACAAGTCCCCAACTAACTCCATCAACTGAAAATAAATAAAGTCTGATGAAATAATAGTAAAATGAGATTCGTCCACGAAAGAAGAGGACTCACTGCTACTACTGCTGACTGGGACTGAACTGCTGAGGACACTCTGGATCCTATGCCTCTGAACCTATGCTGTCAAATAAAACACCATAGCGCAAATGTGTCAGTACAGGAATGTACTGAGTATGTAGACGGGGTAGGATAATGCAAGGGCTCATGTATGCATAATATCTAAACTGAATAATCATGAAGATTCTGCATGAGAACACATACATGAATGTACAGACCATGAACACAATCATCGCAACTCTAGATATTAAAATCCTGATACCACTTTACTGCAGACTGAACTCACTACTAACACTGAGATACTGAATCACTGACTCATCTGATAGTGATAATTGAGGATCTGGATGTACTTATATCAAGGACTAAATTCTGAGATTACTGCTTTTGACTGATAGAATTAGAGATCAAATTTTCTAACAAATTATTCTGGAAGTGATTATCAATGATAAAAAGTATGATCATGTTCGAATCTGACAATAAGAATACTCAATAGAATAAAGAATCTGAGATGGAGATCAAGACTATCTGACGGGAGATCTCTAGATATAATAATAAGAATACTCAACATAGTCTAAGACTGAGATCAAGCCTCTCTAATGGGAGATGTCTAGATATGATCACGAGAATACTCAACTGAATCTGAGACTGAGATTAAGCCTCTCTGATGGGAGATCTCTAGTAATGATAATAAACATCTATATATGAGTCCAGGCCTATCTGACGAGATGGTCCATGAACTAATGGAACTATCTGAGTTCCATACTGGGATAGACAATTGTACCACACAGTCCTAATTTCTAAAGAGTGATACTGAAATAACAACTGTGGGAAGTAGTTACTTAACCAACATGCCCCAACCTACCACAGGTGGGGTCCAACCTGTGACCCCAGCTGGAAGGGTGTCAATACCGTGCCATGGGTAAAGACCTCTCTGGTCAAGCCTCTATAACGAGATCACCCTCGCAGGAAGTCGGCCTGAGGCAATATGATAGTCAAACCTCTCTGACAGTGACAGCCTCTACTGATGGGAGACTTCTGCATCCTGCACTGGCTACGTAGTTATGGAATTCAGGGATTTCTTCTAATGACTCAGCCTCTCTGACGGGAGAGCCACCATCCCTTCTCTCGCTCGGTGATAGGTTCTACTCCCAACTGAAAGACTCTAAACTGAATTCTCAACTGAACACAACTGAATTGAGTCTATTACTAATCATGTTTCTTAAAAGATCAGACTGAGTTATGCTGAGATTACTTAGTTCCATATCTGCTGGAAAAGGTATCGAATCATGGTATCTGACTGATGATATAGAGCTTGAATATATTACTCGAATCGCTTCTGAGATTAGACTTGAATACTATTAGATCTGAGCTAATTATAGGGCTGAGGCTATATTACTAGCGGTACAGAGATTACAGAGATAACTAAGATTTCTGAGCTTTCTTAAGTTCTGACTTGTCTGAGGATACAGAGTTCTATAGTTCACTAAGTTCGGAGAATCATGGATCGACTGAAGTTATCGAGAAACTGACATAGGCTCTAGACAACATCTTTATTATTGGGTATAAATACCCCCAGGACTTGATAGCATAAAAGTAAAGCATAATCATTCATTCATTCATCATCACAATCATTCATGTATCAGCATAATCATTCATACATCATCATAATTATTAAAGCATTTTCCCAATCATTAACACAACTCTTCAAGTAATTAAGAATCATAAACGTCTATTCATCATCATAGTCGCCAAGGGGTCACTTTAAGAATCTCGGAATCATAATCATTTAATAATGTAGGGGAAACATGCTACTAGATCGTACTCTATTCAACAAGGCTTTACCTCAACTATTTCATACCTATATCAGTCTTGACATGTGTTTGGATATCACATAGCTTGGGGAAACTTCTTACTATTATGTCACAACTTAAGGGGATTTCATGCTATCTTGGAACATTTCACTCACTAAGGCATTTTATCAAACACTAGGCATTCACGGGTTCACACTTATTTGGGAATTTCCTGCTACCATGGAATAATTCATTCATTTGGGAGTTTTTATCAAACCTATGGGGGACATGCTTCACTTATTCAACCATTTCTACACCCAAAAGTCATGAACACATCACATAGAAAACAACTTCAAGACGTTCTATCACATTAGTTCCACATACTAGGGTCAAAGCTCATAAATTTTGTAGACAAACATAAATCAAAACTCCACAACACCTTGAACATCCATTTCAACTCATACAAATCATTAAAAACTCACAAACATAAAAGTCTTTCAGTTTTTAAAAAGGATTCTTGATCTTCTTGGATGAAAGGGACCCAAGAATCAATATCTAAATACCTTAACCTTTGATGTCGGATGAACTTTAACGCTTGAGACTCTATCCGCACTTGTAATAAATGATTCTCGAAGACCACACTATTAGGAACTTAGTTCTTAAAGAAACCTTGAAGATTTATGGATGATTTTTGGAAGATTAGGGTTCTTGAATTGAAACCCTAGATATTCTCTCTTTAGAGAATTAGAAGAGAAATGGAGAAATTAGAGTTTGAATGAGGGTTCCTCATATTTATAGAGTCGCAAAAAAAGTGAGAAATGACCAAAATACCATTGCAAAAATGCCCTTAAATTTCTAGAAAAATATTCTTGACGACATTCGTGACAGGCCATCAAGTTGGTGATAGGCCATCATGAATGTCATAAAAAAAGGTGAAATATTGAGTTTCTGGTTAAGGCTGACGACATTGGTGATAGGCCATCAAGGGTGTGACGGATTATCACAAAATGTCATCACTGGGGTCAGAAATCTGCCCAGGGCTGACGACATTGGTGATAGGCCGTCACGGGCGTGATAGCTTATCACGAATATCGTCACCAGTTTTCCAGCCAGACATACTGGAGTAAAATGGGCATAACTCTTTGCTCCGATATCGGTTTTTGACGAAATTGGTATCGTTGGAAATATAATTCAAAGATATTTCATTTGATATATAGTAGGTCCTATAATTAGATATATGCAAGAATTTATGGTCGATTGAAGTTGACCCAAATCTTGACAGTCACTAAAACTTGAACGATAGGAAAGCTTTCAACTTGTCCATGATTTAGGGGACCTCTATGATCTCAATTCATGCTCAAATAGATTCCCACACGATTCAAAGTATTTCATACTTAGGAGGATATTTCTGAAACATTTTGACTCGGATTTTCGCTTTACCAAATACGCTCTAAGGCTCAAACTGGAAAAGGATTTTGTGGGGCATTACATTATCTCCCTCTTGAGAACATTCATCCTCGAATGTCGCTTGATAGACTGAGAATATGGATCAACAGAACTTACTCAAGAAAGGGAAACATATCAGATCAGGACTACGCAACTGGAACGACTGACATATAGAGTTCTCACACTGGGCATGCATATCTGATGCATGGAATACTCGACTGATAATACTTATAGCTGAATTCTCATAATACACATGCATATCTGACGCATGGTCTCATAACTGAGATGATCTCATGAATACACGATTGAACACACGATGACAAGATGAACTCTTTCTACTAAATGTGCATATCATATGCATGAATGTCCAGCTAAGATGACTTTTGAAAGTACGATCGACAATACAATGACAACTGATGCTAACTCCATAAAGAAAATCTTAACATGCATCGGGATGAATCTAATGGCATACAACAGCATAATACTATGGGGTATCTCCCCCTTGGGAATCTATGTTCCTCTAAACACACTTCTCTAAAATACTGGAGCGGTGCGCGGGGCACCTACATACTGGGTCATAATTGACCGATCAAGATCTGAAACTTATGCATGACTCATGCTAATATAAATTCTCAAAATGGGAGCAAAGAATCTAGCAATGCATGTCATAAATATGAAGGGCTCATAACATACCTGGGTCTATTTTAGGGAATCCTTCCCGATCAAGGAGAGCCTGAAACGCATGAATTCTACCCCTTTGAGTCAATACTCTACATTCTCGCATTCTATGTCCTGGATCACCACAACCAAAACACACATCACTACCGGCTCTACACACACATTGGTGGTGCCTTCCACACTCTCCACAACGCAGATGTGTACTAATACCACTAGCACTACTCTGGGCTTTGGAGCTTGGCGCTCCCTCAGATCTGACACCCCCAAACACAGGTGCGAGTACACTAGATGAATATGGAGCTGGAACTAAAAATCTCTAACCATACTGAGAACTACCACCACCTTGAGACCCTTCCTGTGGGAAACCACGACTACCTGTCTTGGCTCTCTTATTCACTCTCTCTCTCTCATTTATTTTATCTACCTCAATTTGTTACGCATTTATCATTAGCCTAGAAAGATCCATATCTTTATTGATCATGAGCTCTAAACTCTTTCAACACATCACTCGACACCCCAGACAAAAACATACTCATAATCGCTCTAGGGTCAGCTACCAAGTCGGCAGCATACTTAGCTAATTGGTTAAACTTAAGACAATACTCTTTCACGGTTATGGAACCTTGCCTTAGGTTCATGAACTCTTTTACCTTAGCCTCTCTCATCTATAGAGGGAAAAACCTATATAGAAAGGCACTCTAAAACTCTAGCCAAGTCAGAGGAGCTGCATTCTCCCCTCGACTTTTCTCCCACATCACTACCCAATCATGAGCAATGTCTTTCAACCTATAAGATGTTAACTCAATACTCTTCTCCACAAAAATATGCATAATCTGGGTGATTTTCTTCACCTCCTCTAGAAACACTGTGGGTCCTCACCTACTACTGACCCAAAGAATTTGGGCGGGTTTATTTTCATGAAGCTTCTAATCCTGGATGTGGTAGAATTCCCATCTTGCTGAGGTGGGACTGCATCCTGATGGTTGCCATGAACATTAGTCATAGCTTGGGCTAGCTCCTGGAAAGTAGCCCAAAACTCTGTATGTGACACACTCTCATTCTCAGGATCTACTAGCTGAGGGAGCTGGTCATCGACCCCACGGAAAAAATCTCTGCAAGGAGGCATAGTCTGTAATTGGAAGAAAGAAGTGGATTAGACTAAGGATCAACTTGAGCTCATGCTTACTCGCATGAAATAATCATTGAAAGAAGAGGATCTTCTCCTAAGAACATCCTGTAGCCTCTTGTACATAAATGTGGCTCACTACACACCCATGCACAAGACTCTACTTGATGTGGCTTTCAGACTCCCTAGGACAGTCTTCAACCTTAGGCTCTGATACAAGGTTTGTAACACCCCAAAATCCCATCTCGAGACATCACACGGTTCTTATGACCCTAAAGGACCACAAGCTAACCATTTACTAATATCTGTACCTGTATACTGCATAATATCTTAAATAAATGAAAAAACTAGACATAAGGTTCAACACATCTATGAATACTCATAATACACATCAACAACATCCGTCTGAAAAGCCTCTAAACTGTTTGAACTGTGGAGTTGATGGGATAAGTCCCAAACTAACTCCATCAACTAAAAATAAATAAAATTTGAAGAAATAATAGTAAACTGAGATTCGTCCTCGAAAGAAGAGGACACACTGATACTGCTGCTAACTGGAACTGAACTATTGAGGATACTCTGGATCCTGTGCCTCTGAACCTATGGTATCAAATAAAACACCATAGCAAAAATGCGTCAGTACAGGAATGTACTGAGTATGTAGACAGGGTAGGCTAATGCAAGGGCTCATGCATGCACAATATCTAAACTGAATAATCATGAAGATGTCGCATGAGAACACATATATGAATGTACAGACCATGAACACAATCATCGCAACTCTAGATACTGAAACTCAGATACCACTTTACTGCATACTGAACTCACTACTAACACTGAGATACTGAATCACTGACTCATCTGATACTGATAACTGAGGATCTGGATGTACTTACATCAAGGACTAAATTCTGAGCTTACTGCTTTTAACTGGCAGAATTAGAGATCAATTTTTCTAACAAATTTTTCTGGAAGTGATTATCAATGATAAGAAGTATGATCATGTCCGATTCTGAAAAAAAAATACTCAAAAGAATAAACAATCTGAGATTGATCAAGCCTATCTGACGGGAGATCTCTAGATATAATAATAAGAATACTCAACATAGTCTAAGACTGAGATCAAGCCTCTCTGACGGGAGATCTCTAGATATGATCACGAGAATACTCAACTGAATCTGAGACTGAGATTAAGCCTCTCTGATGGGAGATCTCTAGTAATGATAATAAACATCTACATATGAGACCAAGCCTATCTGACGAGATGGTCCATGAACCAATGGAACTATCTGAGTTCCATACTGGGATAGACGACTGTACCATACAGTCCTAATTTCTGAAGAGTGATACTGAAACTGCAACTATGGGAAGTAGTTACTTAACCAACATGCCCCAACCTACCACAGGTGGGGTCCAACCTAAGACCCCAGCTGGAAGGGTGTTAATATCGTGCCACGGGTAAAAACCTCTCTGTCAAGCCCCTCTAATGGGATCACCCTCGCAGGAAGTCGGCCTGAGGCAATATTATAGTCAAACCTCTATGATGGTGATAGCCTCTACTGATGGGAGACTCCTACATCCTATGCTGGCTATGCAGTTCTGGAGTTTAAGGATTGCTCCTAACGACTCGGCCTCTCTGACGGGAGAGCCGTCATCCCTTCTCTCGCTCGGTGCTAGCTTCTACTCCCAACTGAAAGACTCTGAACTGAATTCTCAATTGAACACAATTGAACTGAGTCTGTTTCTGATAATGTTTCTCAAAAGATCTGACTGAGTTACACTGAGATTACTTATTTTCGTATCTGACGAAAAAGGTATTGAATCATGGTATCTGACTGATGATACAGAGATTTAATAGATTACTCGAATTGCTTCTGAGATTAGACTTGAATACTATTAGATCTGAGCTGATTGCAGGACTGAGGCTATATTACTAGCGGTACAGAGATTACAGAGATAACTGAGATTACTGAGCTTTCTTAAGTTCTGACTTGTCTGAGGATAGAGAGTTCTATAGTTCACTGAATTCGTAGAATCATGGCTAGACTGGAGTTATCGAGAAACTGACACGGGCTCTAGACAACAGCTCTATTGTCGGGTATAAAAATCCCCAGGACTCGATAGCGTAAAAGTAAAGTATAATCATTCATTCATCATCACAATCATTTATGTATCATCATAATCATTCATGCATCATCATAATCATTAAAGCATCTTCCCAATCATTAACACAACTCTTCAAGTAATTAGGAATCATAAATGTCTATTCATCATCATAGGTCACTTTAAGCATCTCGGAATCATAATCATATAATAATGTAGGGGAAACATGATACTAGATCATACTCCATTCAACAAGGTTTTAACTCAGCTAATTTATACCTATATTAGTCTTGACATATGTTTGGATATCACATAGATTGGGAAAAATTCTTACTATCATGTCACAACTTAATTGGGGATTTCATGCTATCTTGGCAGATTTCACTCACTAAGGTATTTTTTCAAACACTAGGCATGCATGGGTTCACACTTATTTGGGAATTTCCTACTACCATGGAATAAGTCATTCATTTTGGAGTTTTTATCAAACCTATGGGGGACATGCTTCGCTTATTCAACCATTTCTATTCCCAAAAGTCATGAACACATCACATAGAAAACAACTTCAAGAGGTTCTATCACATTAGTTCCACATACTAGGGTCAAAGCTCATAAATTTTGTAGACAAACATAAATCAAAACTCCACAACACCTTGAACATCTACTTCAACTCATATAAATCATTAACAACTCACAAACATAAAAATCTTTTAGTTCTTAAAAAGGGATCTTGAGCTTCTTGGATGAAAGGGACCCAAGAATCAATATCTACATACCTTAACCTTTGAAGTCGGATGAATTCTAATGCTTGAGACTCTATCCGCACTTGTAATAAATTATTCTCGAAGCCCACAATATGAGGAACTTAGTTCTTGAAGAAATCTTGAAGATTTATGGATGATATTTGGAAGATTAGAGTTCTTGAATTGAAAGCCTTGATATTCTCTCTTTAGAGAATTGGAAGACAAATGGAGAAATTAGGGTTTGAATGACGTTCCTCATATTTATAGAGGCTCAAAAAAGTGAGAAATGACTAAAATACCCTTGCAAAAATGCTCTTAAATTACTGGAAAAATATTCTTGACGACATCCGTGACAGGCCATCAAGTTGGTGATAGGCCGTCATGAATGTCGTCAAAAAAAAGGTGAAATATTGAGTTTCTGGTTACGGTTGACGACATTTGTGATAGGCCGTCACGGGCATGACGGCTTATCACAAAATATTGTCACTGGGGTCAGAAATCTTCCCAGGGCTGATGACATTGGTGATAGGCCGTCACGGGCATGATAGCTTATCATAAATGTCGTCACCAGTTTCCCAGCCAGACATGCTGGAGTAAAATGGGCATAACTCTTTGCTCTAATATAAGTTTTTGACGAAATTGGTATCGTTGGAAAGATAATTCACAGAGATTTCATTTGATATATAGTAGGTCCTCTAATTCTATATATTAAAGGAGTTATAGTCGATTGAAGTTGACCTAAATCTTGACGGTCACTAAAACTTGAACGATAGGAAAGCTTTCAACTCGTCCATATGTTAGGGGACCTCTATGATCTTAATTCATGCTCAAATAGATTCCCAAAGGATTCAAAGTATTTCATACTTGGGAGGATATTTCTGAAACATTTTGACACAGATTTTCACTTTATTAAATACGCTCTAAGGCTCAGACTGGAAAAGGAATTTGCGGGGCATTACAATAGCGAACTAGAAACTTAAGCTAAGATTACTAGTTTTGCCCCTTTTGATCTTAAACTTGGTTTTGCCTCTTTTCTTGATTCACTTGAAATTCAAACACTATAAAAAAGTTGTTACACACATAAATACACAATCATACCATTAGAAACTCATTATAATCCCTAGAATTCATCGCGATCAGCTAGGACAACACTTAGCTCAAGCTAGTAACACTCATTTTCTCTTTTTAATTCTAAGTGCACAATTTAAGTGAAACTTTTCTTGAAATACACCTTAATCATTGGAATCACATACCTAGACACTTATTTTCTTATTTATATCATCATTAACACATTAAGTACACAATTTTCCCTCAAAATAAGGCTAAATACAATAGGATAGCAACAGTAAGGTGCAAAAATCCACCTTAGATCAACGGGTGTGAACCTATTCTTTATTACATAATATTTCTTCTTGGATTATTCTTAAATATGGTAATTGAACTTCAACAGGTATTACTTCTTCTGTCCCATAGATTAGCATATAAGGAGTTACCCCAGTTAATGTTTGGACTGTCGTGCGATATCTCAGCAAGGCATAAGGCAACATATCGTGCCATGATCAGTGACTATTGACCATATTTCTTAAGATGTTCTTGATGTTCTTATTTAATGCTTATGCTGCTCCATTCATTTAAGGGAGATATGCTGTTGAATTTTGATGAGTGATTTTGAACTGTACACATATGTCTTTTATCAAATGACTATTTAAGTTTTCTCCATTGTCCATGATGATTGACTCGGGTATCCCAAATTGTAAAATCAAGTTGTTCTTGATGAAATTTTCTACTACCTTCTTGGTTACCACCTTGTATGAGGCAGCTTCTACCCACTTGGTAAAGTAATCAATAACAATAAAATAAATTTGTGTCTATTAAAAGATGGTGTCTTAATTGGGACGATAATATCCATGCCCCAGGCTACAAACGGCCAAGGTGATCTCATAACGTTAAGTTCATATAAAGGCATCCGAATCAGATCTCTGTGTATCTGACACTTATAAAACTTTTGTACAAACCTGCTACAGTCACTTTCCATGGTCATCCAGCAATATCCGGCTCTTAGGATCTTCTTAGCTAGAGCGAATTTCTTCAAGCAATTTTGTAGCTTCAATGGAATCTACACATCGTAAAAGTACCAAATCGGGAGTTCTCCTATAAAGGACATCCCTATTTAAAAAGAAATTATTGGCCATCCGGTGAATTATTTTCTTCTGATTGACGATTGAATCTTCAGGGTATGACCTAGCTTCTAAATACCTTTTTATATCAAAGTACCATGGCTTTTCATTTGGTTTTTCCTCATCTTATGCACAATGTACAGGTTGGTCCTTTAAACTTATCTCTAACAGGTTAATGTAACTTTGATCTAATGTTGAATCATGGAGGATATAGTGGTCAAAGAATAGGCAAACTCAATTTATATCCTCGGAACATGCTTGAATTTCACATCCTTGAATCTTCTGCATAACTCTTATACTAATTCCAAGTATGGCATAATTTTAGGGTTCTTTATGAACCATTCACCCCGAACCTGGTTAACCAATAAATCGGAATCTCTAATGACTAGAAGATCTTAAACGTCATATCAATGGCTAATCTGAGACCGAAAATGCAAGCCTCATATTCAGTCATATTATTAGTGCTTAGAAAGCAAAGTTTGGTTGTAATCGGATAATGTTGACCAGTTTTTGATATTAAGACTTCTCTAATTCCTGAACCCTTGAAATTAACCACTTCATCGATGAACGATCTCCAACCCGATTATACTTCAGCAATGTATTCTCCTACGAATGAAACCTCTTCATCTGGGAAATAAGTTTGGAGTGGCTCATATTCTTTATCAAAAAGATTCTTAGCTAGATTATCTTCTAGGACTTTCCCTTTCATCGCCTTTTGAGTCACGTACACAATGTCAAACTCACTCAACAAAACTTTCCATTTAGCCAATTTCCCTGTGGGCATAGCCTTTTGGAATATGTACTTCAAAGGACCCATTCTAAAGATGCGATACATTATATATAATGTTAGGTAATGCCTCAGCTTTTGGTCTACCCAGGTCAATGCACATTACATCTTTTCTAATAGCGTGTAACGAGCCTCATATAGAGTAAACTTCTTACTCAAGTAATAAATTGATCTTTCATTCTTTCTAGATTTATCATGTTGCCCTAAGACACATCTAAATGCATTGTCAGAGATCGATAAATACAATAATAGAGGGCTTCCTTCTCTGGGAGGAACTAGTACTGGTGGAGTAGACAGATAATCCTTGATCTTGTTAAAAGCTTCCTAGCATTCCCTGGTCCATTCATTTGGCACATCTTTCTTTAACATCTTGAAGATTAGATCACAAATAACCATCGACTTGGCTATGAACCTACTGATGTAATTCAATATTCCATAGAAACTCATGACTTGCTTCTTTGTCTTCAGAGGAAGCAATTCCTGGGTTGCTTTAATTTTTTAGGGGTCAAGCTCAATGTCCCTTTTACTAACTATGGAACATAACAACTTTCCAGTCGGTACCCTAAAAGTACACTTGACAGGATACAACTTCAAATTGTACTTTCACAATTGATACAAGATGCTAAAACAGTCCACAAAACGTGAGAAGAACAAGCAACACAAAGGGATACAAGATGACAAACTCAAAAACACACGGATTTGCAAAATAATGAAAGGATGAATAGTGAGACCAAGATTATTATAAGATTAAGAACCAAGTATATTTGAAAATTAACCCCTAATGAATGTAATAATAAAAACCACACTCTTATGGTGACCGCCAAGGTAATCGACTCACCTCAAGATCCATCATTTCCAAGCAAAGAACAATATTGGCTTTTCCAAGCCCTATACTAAGGATGACTTTTCCAAGTCCTAAATAAGACTATAATAAGGCGGTCTACTCTCAAGAGAGAGGATTTCAAGTGTTTCAATCTTTCATCTTTCATAAACTAAAGAGAAAAGACCTAATAAGAGACTATATATAGCCTAACTTATTACATAGTGAAATGTCCCAAAAGCCCTTAATAAAGGGTAGACAAAAGGTTCCTATGGAGTGTATTGTATGGCCGATTCTTGGTGTGTGATATGATGTTCCTTTGCAATTCACTTGCACACTTCAAGTCTCGGGTTCGACGCACACTCCCATAAGTTCATCTCCGTGATTATTCTTGTATCATCCTCTCCACCTTGAGAGGACTTTGCCCATAAACTCACGGCTTCACCTCTTTCAATTTTCCAGTTAAAGGAAGCCACTCAAAACAGTCTGTAAAACATGGAGAACCCACAAGCTCAATAACAATAAGTCTCAGCCGATATCTTTATTTTGAATCTTGGCTTTCTCTCCATCTTGAGCTTTACCTTCAATCTCATCTGATTCAAGTCTCCTACCATCATACAAGCATTGTCGTAGGACCCATATCCTTCATGTTCCTTTCTATCATTCTCATCTACATGGACTTATCGATTTCGGTAAAGTGGAGCTTCGGTCAAGAGGGTTGGTTTAGTGAAGCAGAGCTTCAGCTGTGGATCTTGGACGGAAGGAATTTGAATTGGTGAAAGTTGACACCTTTGGTTAAGTGTATCTTAGATGGGAGGGTTCAGTTTTAGTGTAGGTATTTGGCGTCCAAGTCCTTGTTGGACTTGATCAAATTGTGGGCAAATGGGCCTAGTTATGTTTCGGTTTTGAGGGCAATTTAGAGCTTGGCTTACGGCATTAGGTGATGGTATTGGAGGATTGGTCATTGGAAGTAAAGTGTCGTGAGTAAAAGCACGAGAGTTCCTTTGACTCTCCATTCGATCTAACCTCTCACTCATAGTTACCACATACGAGCCAATTTTTTCAAGAATCACATTCGCCCTAGCAAGGTCTCGGGACATAGCATCAAGGAGGGCCAAAATAATACATATAGAATTGTGGTTCACCATATGTTGAGGGGATGAGGTCTCGGGTTCCATTTCTCTAAAACAGTCCACCATGTCAAAAAGACAGCCAACAAAGGACACAAAAACAGTCACAAAACATCGCAATCAACAACACCAACAAAGGTTCAAGTCTTGAACCGCAAACAACAATACCACACAAATTAAAACTGTATTGTTGTTGTAGTTGAAGTATGGTATTTTGCAAACTTGAGTTGTTCAATCTCTCTCCTTGATGATGAATTTTTGGTTGTAGTGTAGATGGACAAGGCTTTGGAATCTCTTTTCAAGAGTCAAAGGCTTCCATCATCTTTTCACCAACTTGCACTAATTTGGAAAAACACCTTTTTGTAGTAGCCTTGTCTCTTTCCTCTTTTGGCTCTTCTTGAAAAGTGTTTGTCACCCTTTTAGTAACTAAGCTTTTTGGATGCCCTTTGTTTCTTTACCACTTTGGTGTTGTCTTGAAAGTATTCCCAAGACAAACACAAAGCCTTGTCTCTCCCTTCTCTATTCAAAATCAAACAACTCCTTTTGTTGAACACCACTTCAAGAACAACGTGAACAACAACAAGAACAATATGAACAATAACCTCTTAGCCATCCACCCTTGAACAACACTTTGACAAGAGCTCAAATCTTGGAATTTAGACTCAAGGGGTGTTAGTGAACAACAATTTAACACAATAAACTACTAATACAACAAAAACACTCTTAAATTTAGACACAAATCTCGGTCCAAAACAACAAGAAGACACAATTTTGGCAAAGACAACAAGAATGGACAGATTTGCTTCTTTTTGGAATTTTCAGTTTTTCAACACTTATTTTTTTTTATTTTTCAACTTAGAGAGCCCAATATTGGTAGTGTAGGAACACAACCAGCCTTATATTTGATACCAAATGATAACGGAATCAACCCACAACACGGAAATAAGACACAAAACACAAGACAAATCGAGGACCAAAAGAGAAACAAGTCTCAGCCAACAATAATACCACAAGAACGAGATGATACAAGGTGTATTTTACACAAAAAACAGCCAACAACAATATGAATAGGAGATTATAAGACAACAACAACAAAATAACAACAATACACAGCTTTACTAGAACAAGAACACAAACACGATTACAAGAAGTGTAAGGATAGGAAGTGAGACCTCAACTCTAACAAGAACTAAGAACCTAAGTGTATGTAACACACTAAGACCCTTAATACTTGTAATAGGAAACACCAACACTCTTACAATGACACAAGAGGGCTTGAACCACTCAAGCGCCAAGGTTTCTAATAATATTTGGCAATACTAGTGCTTCCACCCTAGCATCACCCTCATTTTGAATTTTGTGAATTTTCCAAGCCCTAAACTAAGGTGGTACACTCCTCACACTAGACAGAGTTTGGTTCAAGTTTTACAACTTTCAATATCAATAAACAACTAAAGACCTAAAACTAGTCTATTTATAGGCTTATTACGAACATAAGTGAAATATCCCAAAAGCCCTTAATGAAGGGAATAAAAAAGGTGCCTATGTAGTGTAGTGTATGTCCGATTCTTGGTGTGTGATATGGTGTTCCTTTTCACTTCACTTGCACACTTCAAGTCTCGGGTTCGACGTGCACTCCCATAAGTTCATCTCCATGATTATTCTTGTATCATCTGTATCATTTGGTATCAAAGACATCATTGATTTCATGCTCACGAGATTAATCTTGGGCTTGATATCTTGAAAAATCACAAAAATAGTGTTGGAAAAACTGAAAAATGCAAAAAAAAAGTAATCTGTCCCATTTTTGTGTTTGGGCCAAGATTTGAGGCTTGGTTTTCTTGTGTTTTGTTGTTTTTAGTGTTAGTCCCTTCTTCACTAACACTAATAGAGTCTACATATAAATTTTGAGCTAAATCCAAGTGGTTCTTAAATGTTGGAAGGTTGTTGATATTGTTGTTGAAGATTGGTAGCTGGAAAAATATTTTGTTGATGTTGTTGTTGAAGATTGGTGTCTGGAAAACGTTTTTTTGATGTTTTTGTTGAAGATTGGATCTTGAATATGTGTTTTTGATGTTTGGGAGGTCCAACGTTAACCTTAGAACTCTAAGATTTAAAGTTGTGTTCTTGGTGTTCTTCAACATCTCCATATCTTGTTGTAGAGAAAGTGGTTTGTTTGATCTAAAATCAAAGAAGAAAGAACATGTGGTATTGTTAGTCTTGAAACACATTCCAAGACTATTATAAAAGAATAAAGGGGGCCAAAAGACTTTCAAAAGGTCTTATTACCAAAAGAGAGAAATGGGTCTTCCCAAGACCTACAAAAGAGGAAAGGGGGACAAAGGCTTCAAAAGGTGTTTTGCCAAAAGGGTGAAAGAAAGGTCAAGCCTTTTTTTGAACATTGAAAGCCTCTAAGTCTTGTTGTTTCCCTCCCAAAACCGAAAATACACTCTTCCAATTGAACATTGATCAATACAAATTGAAAACAAGAAAAAAAATTCTCAAAACTTTCGATAATTTTCAACAACCAATGAGAGGCTACCACATCATCACCGAAAGTTCTTAAGCTTGAAAATTTTAGATTTTTAGTTTTATTTTATTATTTCATTAGTTTCATGTCTTGATTCTAGAATTAATTAACAAATAGTAATCACCTACTTAGTTGTAGATTAATTGTTGAATCCGTTTCTTTTGTGTCTTCGTTATTTGTATGTTTTTCTCATTTTTAACTCGTAGTAACTTCTTTGTTTCAAGTTTGTAAGTAAATTTTGTTTTTGTGTCTTGAGTCGATCAAACAAGAATTCATTCTGACCGCCAAGTAGAATTGGCATCCTATTGACTATCGGAGTATAAGCAACTTTCAATATTCGCCGCTCCAATTGTGAAAATCACAAAGGTGGGTGTATACGAGTGTTGGTGAGGAGATTTTACTACTAATCTTGTTTGTTCATTGTGTAGGTAAAAATGTGATATAAGGGGAACATGTCTTCGATAGAAGGCGATTATTGTGACTACAACATGGGAGACCATGATTGTAGTGAGGGGTTTTATGGCTACGAAGTTGAGGGAGATTGCGGAGGCTATGAAAATAGCCATGATCAAAACTTGGGCAGATTTGAGAGTTACGGGTTTGAGGGAGAAAATGAGGTGAATGAAGTTCTTAGTTCTTATGGTGAACTTGGAGATGATGTAGGACCTCGTGATGGATCTTATGATGACATTGAGGCATGTGAGGAGTCTTACACTTCTCACCTCAAACCTAGATTTGGTGTTAGGTATAACCCTTTTGTTCGCAAAGCTTATGAGAGCTATGATAAGAGTACACGTGAGGAGTGTGAAGATTCATATCCTCCACCTTGTATTACTTCTTATCAAGGTAGATATAGTGTGAATGGTTATACTATCTCTAGTGGAGATTGTCCAATGAGAAAAAAGGGTATGCATCTCCAAAACCAAGAGGTACTCATGTTCCTTACAATGTTGATCCGAGAAGGAGTTTACACTCCGGAAAGGTGACCATTTGTGGGATACCGGGTTGTCTCCTTGTGTTAAATGATAGGTACTATAGAAACTACATCCTTCCATCCATGGTTGACTACTTGGGGTTATTTTGTGAGCCTTTATTTGTTCCATATTTCTTTGATGGGTTTAAGGTTATCAAAAGGGTCAAAGTTGTCTTCTCCCAATTTGAATACCATGAGGAGGTGTGGTACAATATTCTTCCATTGACATACGGTCATGTATGATTAGGTGTCGATTGGTTTGCACAACATAGAGTTTCAAATGTGCAAAATTGGCCTAATGTTGTAAGAGATCGATGGGAAAATCACCTCATAACATACATGCTTCCCGAGCCACAAAGAGAAGTGAATACTTACTCCAATCCAAATTCTTATGAGATAAAAAAGACGGAGAGAAGTTAGGGTGTGCAAGGTGGTAATACGAGAGTGA
Organism: Capsicum pubescens; assembly: GCA_030864215.1. Classification (NCBI taxonomy): domain Eukaryota; kingdom Viridiplantae; phylum Streptophyta; class Magnoliopsida; order Solanales; family Solanaceae; genus Capsicum; species Capsicum pubescens. Next base: position 217,730,880 of record CM061543.1, on the reverse strand, counting down.
AAAAAGGAGAGGTTGTGTGGAGCGAAGTGAGGGGATTTCCACCAAACCGATCTAACATTGTTTGTCCTTCTATTTCTAAGAACCTTTGTGTAGGTACCGACCTGGAAAGTGAAGGAGAGCAATTCCAAAGTGAAGTTGCTTCCCAAGATTATGGAGGACCTCCACAACACATCAAAGGAAAGTCGACTCAAGAACTTCAAGGTAAAATAGATAATTTTTACACTTTTGTGCATGCGAATGATAATTGTGTGGCTAGTAGCCCATTGAGTGTGAGTAGTAGCTTACTTACTTATGAGTCTAATGATTCTTTGTCTTTTTTTGATGATGTACATGTTGTGAGTATGGATACATTAGTGGATCCTATTGATGACCAAATTGACTCTTCTTTTAAGAACAATTTATGTCCACCTAGTGTTGAAGCCTATATGTTGAACGAAAGTACATCGTCTTGTGTAATTAGTGTTGATCAACCTATTTGTGAAAATTATCCACCACTTGAGTATGTGTGTGATGTGATAAATTAAACTCAAGTGAGTGAAGTATTTGAAAAAGTTGGTCAACAAAAGGGGAGTGAACCTGAGAGCTATTGTTGGGACAATTTTGTGCTTGAAACCGCTTTGAAACTTGATATTGATCTCTTAGAGAGTGAGGAACTTTCTTGTTCCAAATCTGCCCGTGGATTGGATCAAGCACTCTTTAGGTATAATGTCTTGTTTGAAAATGATATAAACACTCCTAATGAGCCTAGTGGTGAAAAAAAATGGTATAGCTTACCTTGGAGGCTATAACCTATATGTTAACCCACTATGGTGTGACAACATTCCTCCTAAAGATGAAAATCTCTTCTTGAAAGATGAGTTTACTCTTAAGGGTAAGGAATGTGTAGTCTTGGAAGTTACTCCTTCTACTTTGTGTGACTTTATTGTTGAGACTACTCATGGTGATGATTGGGAAACTAGTAGTGAGTACACACATGAGGGCACCTTAGTAGAAGTCGACTTGAGTGATACTTTTCTCTACTCTCTATTTTTTTTTGATGATATGTATGCTATTGTAGAGAGCATGTTATTTAGTTTGGGTGGATACCACGAGAAAGGGGAGTGTTGTCAAGACCCGTGTCTATAGCCACTCTTCCCGTTTGACCTCAGTGCCAAATATGGAAATGGTGATGTTGGTGCACCCAACTTGTTGCTTGGTCTACATGACAAGAAAAGTGTCACTCTTGGTGAATCCCATAACCAAATCCTTCGTACATCTTACATTGAGTTTTTAATATTCCATTCAAAGAATCCTTGGTTATATTGCAAATATGTGCAACCTTGGCATGTTGAGATGATTTATTGTTCTAACCCTAACCCTCATGCCATGAGGAGTTTGTATTTGTTTGTCCTCTCTTCGATTTTGCAAGGTTTGGATTCGAGGTCAAATCCTTTTCAAGAAGGGGAGGATGATACGACACAAATGGCCATCTTAACTTTTGATGACATATTTAGAGGCCAACACATAGAGGCTCAAGACTTGGTCACCTAGAGGATACAAGAACATGCATGTAGGATCCGTTTTGAGCATGCCATTAAACAAACCCATGTGTGGAAGATTGTGTGGGGGCTTACATTTGAGGCCAATTTGAGACTACAAGTTTTGAAGTGTGATCCCATGGTTGTGGAGCATTAAATAAGCACCCTTTATGAAGGTTATTTTGGGGTTTTCACATGTTAAAGAAACAATCCATGACCTCCCCTTTCCTTAAGGGAATTTTGGTCCATTATACTATGTAATAAGTTAGGCTATATATAGTCTCTTATTAGGTCTTTTCTCTTTAGTTTATGAAAGAAGAAAGATTGAAACACTTTAAATCCTCTCTCTTGAGAGTAGACCACCTTAGTATAGTCTTAGTTAGGACTTGTAAAAGTCATCCTTAGTATAGGGCTTGGAAAAGACAATATTGTTCTTTGCTTGGAAACGGTGGATCTTGAGGTGAGCCGATTACCTTGGTGGTCACCGTAAGAGTGTGGTTTTTATTATTACATTCATTAGGGGTTAATTTTGAAATATACTTGGTTCTTAATCTTTTAATAATCTTGGTGTCACTATCTATCCTTTCATTATTTTGTAAATCCGTGTGTTTTTATGTTTGTCATCTTGTATCCCTTTGTGTTGCTTGTTCTTCTCACGTTTTGTGGACTGTTTTGGCATCTTGGTGGACTAATGTGTATTAGTACCCCAAAATCACACTTGGCAGGATTCAACTTCAAATTGTACTTTCACAATCGATCAAAAACTTTCCCAAATGGCCCAAGTGGTCCAAAATCTTGCGAGATTTGATGATGACAACATCCACGTAAACTTCAATCTCCTTATGGATCATATCATAAAATATGGTTTTTATGGCTCTCATATACGTAGAACGAATATTCTTGAGACCAAAGGGCATCACCCTATAGTGATAAACACCCCAAGATGTGATGAATGTCATTTTATCTGCTTCCCCTCGTCCAACAGTATTTGATGATACCCAACAAAACAATCCAAGAATAATTGTATTTTATGCCTCGCATAGCTGTCGATGAGAATATGGATGTTGGGAAATAGAAAGTTATCTTTATGACTGCTTTGTTCAAGTCCCTATAATTAACACAAATCCCGACCTTTCCATCTTTCTTCAATACTGGGACAATATTGGCTAACCATGTAAGATACTTTGTGACTTCAACCATATTGGCTTGGATTTGCTTAGTGACTTCTTCCTTGATTTTTAGACTCAAATTTGGCTTAAATTTCTGTAACTTTTTCTTCATAGGATTGAAATCCTGAACAATGAAAACTTGTGTGACACAATATTTGTACTCAAACCTGAAATGTCATCATAGGACCAAGTGAATATATCAATGTATTCTTTATGCAACTTGACGAGTTCTCTTTTCTGTGCTTCTGCAAGATGAACATTGATTCTGGTTACTTTAACTTTTCCCACATCACCGAGATTAACTACCTCAGTTTTCTCTAGGTTGGACTTCTCTCGATCATCAAGATTTTTAAGTTCCTCTATTAATCATTCTGGGGCCATCGTTTCTTCATCATAGTCCTCCCATTCATCATCATTTTCTTTGATTTGTTTATTTAGCTCTTGGGATGACATGACATTGGCAGGTTTTAAGTTATTATTACTAAAATCATAGAAAACATAAGTTAGATTATAGTTATCGGATAATGCAGTAAAAATAAGTAAAAATATCTTCGCGATAAGAGAGGCGTTAATTGAAATTTAAAACATTGTAGACACTGGCTATGATCCACACTAGTGCGGTTCTAAGCCTTTTGGAAGACATAAAAAGTAAAAATGAGGAAAATAAAACTTAAAGAGTGGGTCTCGAGCCTCATTCGGACTACCACCAATTTTACAAAAGTTAAATTTCATCCTTTCATCTACCACATCAACCAGGGATTCATGATTGGAGTGGAAGTCCAATTCGATAGCTTCTCCCCTAGTTTATCTTTCTTAATCTCAGTCTTCTCTGGAAAATCCTCTATAATAGTGCCACACTCTTTGAACAAGTTACCTATTCCATTCTTAAGATCATCGCTTGTAGGCTTCGTAAATACAAGAAATGACTAGTAGAGCGGAGGTAACCTCTTTGTCAATTCTGGGACTTTTGTCTTCATCTCTTTTTCACCTTCTTTACTTGGAACATATCCTACCCTATATTTGAACAACTTCACTGGGATTGCGATAGGCTTAATGATTCCATCCGAATTCTTTCCTAAGTTACGTCTAGGCTCAAAACCATTTCTCAGTATTTTAATAGCCAGCATCTTATAGATCGAAGTCATTGACTTCTAAGAATTTGGGTATTTCTCAGCTGCATTCACGATAACTATCGTATAAAATTTACTCCCTTTTAGGACTTGTTCAATTACAGAAACATAACTGTTAGGGTGACTCAGATGGCTTCCTTCACCATGGATGACCACTTCATCATTTTCCCACAAGAATTTTATAAATTGGTGTAATGTTGAGGAAATGGCCCCCGCTGCATGGATCCAAGGCCTTCCCAAGAGCATAGTGTAACTTGTGTAAATTTCCGTCACTTCAAACTCAACCAGGAATATGCATGCCCTACTTGAAGAAGCAACTTGAATTTCCCGATGGTGTTTCTTTGACCCCCTTCGAAAGTTCTTACATTTATTATGTTTTGATGGAATTTTCCTATATCATAGTTCAACTGAGTCAGAATAGATAATGGACAATTATTTAGACCTGATCCATCATCAATTAATTCACTATTAACGATCTTTTCTTAGTATTTGGCTGTGATATGTAATGCCTTATTATGCATCACTTTTTCCTATCCTGAGTCCTTCTTCAATTGTTTCACAAATCTTAACCAAATCAACGAAGGCAGAACAAACTGCCGATATCATTTTATCATAAAACTATCCCTTTTGAGCTCGGGTAAACACAAGAACTATTTTTTCTTCTGTCATACCCCTGTGTATACTCTACGTATTAGTATAGAAAATCAGTATGTTTGTTTCTACTTTTAATATGCACCAATATCAACTGCCTTCCAGCATATATCAACTGTTTACAGATGTATACCATTGTATACTTGTGTTGTCCTGTGTATATCTGTCAAGTTTGGACTTTAATGAAGCTTGACTCGATTTCGGGCTTGACCCAAAATGAATGCAAGGGATCAGAGTCTGATGGACTCAGATGAATTCATGTGCATAAAAGGAAAAAAAAAAGAATTAATATACAAATAAAACTTATATGATTAAATGACTAAGCTCAATAAAATAATACCTACAATTTGCACACTTACACATAATGAAACAAAAAGGCAAGACCAAATTTTAGACCCGTGAATATGACAATTCTCCAAGAAAAACAATTCTCCTATACCAAAACAAATCAATTTTATTCTAAACATATCAATCCCGAGGCTTGAATCCAAGGGCCTAACATCCTCAAAATAAACAAAGCAAAAAAAGGAAGGAATCTTGCAGCTTGTTCTGCTTTTTTTTCTTACAGAATTAAATGTGAAGAATAAAACTTTGCCAAACCTTTCTATTATTGTTCAAGCTTAAGAAAAATGTATTTGGGCTAATACTGAAGAGTCCCCTTCTATTATTTTCATCTGATCAGTATGTTGAGAAAACCATAATATTTCGACTAAAAAAAATAAAAGAACATAAATCTTGGTATGTTAATCGAGGAAGCAAATTAGACTAGATGGCATAAAGGAAACTTATGTTGCAACAGAACTCAAACAAAATTTTTTTATCAAATTCTCAATGTCTTGGACCAAAGATTACACTTTTACGATATTTAGGAACACTGAATATATAGTAAAACGTCCGAATGAGAATCTAAGTAATACCAAAAATTACAAATCCACGAGGAGAAAATTTAGGGACAAACTCTACATCTTCTAAATAATAATCCTTGCACAATATTATCAGACATTAATACCAAACAACACAAAAAGGGAGAGCAAAAAGGTTGAACAAACAATACAATCCATTTTTCAACCCCAAAAACATACCAAACGTGCATAGTTTAATACAAATCAAAGCCATGTGACATGGTTACATAACTCATTATGCCTAACCAAAAACCACAATAACAACACAATATTCAATTTATGATTACAATTTTAGAGGATGAATTCCATACCCATTTTGAGGCTGCGATAGGACTACGAGCTTATCAGGTTGGAACTTCCACCACCGGAGCTTCACTCGATTTCACCGAAATTTAAATTAACTTTGTCTAAATTTGAATGATTTGTCGGAACTAAGTATCATGAATTTTTCATTAGTGATATTAGAGGAATTCTTCTCCAAAATCTCTATTTTTTCTCCAGAAGTCCTCCCCTTTCCTCCTTCTATCCCCTACTATCTATTTATAGAGGAATATTGGAGGGAAAATTAAGATTTTGGATTTGAAAAAAGTGGATTTCAAATCCTATATTTCAAAGTCATTCCTAAAAAATTTCACATCCATAATGATACAAAGACCACTAATGGGCTTTACACTCAAAAATCAGTGGGGGAAGGCTCTCACATAGAGAGAGATGTGTCCGTTGTAACATTACCGAAAATGGACGAGCAAAAGCTGAGCGTGAGAAAATTATTGAACGTCTAGCCATTTTTTATTGTGGGAAAGGGTAAATTGGTAAAAGAAAGGGGCAACTGGGGTTTATTTGTTGTTGGTTTTCACAAATTTTTGTGTTGCTGAACGTCGTTGTTGAATTTTGTTGTTAGAGTTGTTGAGATGAAGCTATCATTTTTGTTGTTTTGTTGTATGCCATTGGTGAAGCTGTTGTTTGTTGATAAGGAGAACAGGTAGGCTGGGTCAGGTTTTGGCCTACTGGGTTGTGTTTTTGTTATTTAAGTGGATTGTTGGGCATGCCCAAATATAAAAAAAGGGTTGGAATTAGTGTAATGCCCCAATCCTGATGCCCCAGACGCTACACGGTGCAAACAATCCCGAAGGACCACTAGTTAACCCATGACTGGTACCTGCTGCAATAACTGTATAATAACACTGTAAATGTGGAATAATAGGCTGAAAACATACCATAAGGTTTGCAACTATAATACTGACATAAAAGTGAAATATGGTATAACAATACCAAAACTAATTATAAATACTGAAGTCTAAACATCTAGTCTGAAAGCCTCTAAACTGTCTGCATAAGGAGTTAATGGGGCATGTCTCCAACTAACTCCAACTGTTGAAATAAAATAAGTGTTGAAAGAATGAAATAGTCAAGTAATAACATCCTCAAATGATGAGGACTCACTGCTAGTCTGCCTGCTGAATGTCTGATCTACTAAGGGTGCTTTGGATCTCGTGCTTCTTAACCTATGGTATGAAACACCATAGCACAAGAGAAAAGTATACGTCAGTACGTGGAAATATACTGGTATGCAAGTGAGGTAAGGCTAAATACAAAGGTTCATATTCATGAACAATACCAACTGATTGAGTAACATGAACGTGAGAATACATGAATGGTTACGTAACTGTAAATGAGATCGTGATAATACTGACTACTGAGTCTAAATATTGATAACATGAGTTTCTTATAACTGATGAACTATTAACTGAGTGACTGCATCTGACAGTCCTGATTCTGATGGAACTAGCTGAGTTTCGTACTAAACTAAGTGATTGTATCTGACATCCCTGAATCTGAAGAACTATCTGAGTTATTTTGCTGAGACTAAGACTGAGACTGTGGGAAGTAGTCATCTAACCATGTCCCTTTTCTATATAGAGTTGGGGTCAAATCTGTAACCCTAATTGGAAGGGTGTCAATACCACGCCACTGGTAAGGATAAGTTGTAAGTGACCCTCATCTAGAAGTATCCCCAAAGAAGAACGGTGGGACCCTCAACTGGCAGTGTTAATCCACCTCATAAACCTCAACTATCAGTGTTGATGTCTCAACCTATGCTGGCTACATAGTTCTGGAACATATGGATTGCTTCTAAGGGTCACACTCTCAACTATCAGTGTGTGCCCTCATCCTTGGGTTCGCTCGGTGCTGAATCCTACTCCCAACTGAATAGACACTGAACTAATTATACCGAGATGAACTGGACTGATTTCACTGAGTTTCATTGACAGATGGAATGTTACTGAATTTTGTTAGCTGACTGAGTTTTACCTGAGTCATGTAACTAACTGAATTCTACTGAGTTCTGAAACTAACTGAGAATACAACTGATTATAGCGTGACTGAGGTTATCATAAAACTAACATTGGATCTAGGCACACAGCTAAATTGTCGGGAATAAGTACCCCCAGAACTCGATAGCATGAAATTGATAAGACATGATACTTCTTGAACACATGATCATAGTCAACAATTCATAGTACAATCATTGGGGATTTTTATGAAGTATTCGCATGACATAAGCTTACACATAAATAGGAATACATATAAACATGTCATAATTTCATAAGACTAATATCATGAGCATTACATCAATCTATTTCAATGCATAACAATAAGATGGGAGTCATTTTGAACATAAGGGTAAAACGTGGATTCATCAATTTGGTCACAATTAAGTCGTAAGGCAAAATTCCTATTCTCTTAGACATTTTATCAAACACCTTGCATGCATAACTGTAGGCTTAGGCATGAATATTAAAAAAAAACAAATTATGGAAATATCTTACACTTCCAAATTCAAGAATTCCAACACATACTAACATATTTTCATGATGTTTATTAAAGATTCCAACTTGGAAGTCAAACAACAACATAAACATGGATATAATTCAATTCATAACATGGAATTCAAAGTTTATATTTTTAAAAGGGTTTCTTGAGCTTCATGGGTGAAAGTAACCCATGAATCAACACTTAACATACCTTAGATGGAAGTTTATTGAAGATTAATGGTGGAATCTCCTGGATTAGAACTTTCAATTGAAAACCCTAGACTTGTTCTTGAGGGAATTTGAGAGAAACAACAATATTTTGGTGAAAACCTAGATGAATCTCGTGTTATAGGCTTATATAGGGGGAATTAACCCTTTTTCCCTTAAATACGCAGACATTTAATGACTAAAACTGGGCACTGATGCATTGAGCGATGCGGTCGATGACTTCAATGCGATACCCGATGCGTCGTTCCATGATTGCACCAAGACTCTGTAGTTTTGACTCTGACAACCTGCAACAATGTTAACCAACGCGATAGGAGATGCGGCGCGCCAAGATCGCATTGGTCCACTATTTTAGGACACCAAGCATGGTCTAAACAAGGTTTGAAAAATTCAAAACTCATCCAGGAACACCTAATGACCTTTCTAATCATGAATACACAAAAATATGGACCATTAAAGGACATTAAGGTCATAAAATAAGATTTCCAACTTTCGAAGGCCAATAAAATAAAATAAGTCTGAAATCTTAGCTAGAATTTTCTAAGTCTGGGACCCCTTGACAAGCCTAAAGGACTGAATTAAGCTTGGAAACTTTGCGGAGTCTTACAATATATCCCCCTTGGGAACATTCATCCTAGAATGATACTAACTAAAATGGGAGAAATAATAAGCCGAAGTACATACTGAAAGATGACTACATGACTGACATTACTGTCTTACTGAGGTTCATACTGAGCATGCATATCTGATGCATGATTTCTTGACTGAACTGACTCATAATACATTACTGAGATTTCTAATAATCTGAGTCTCTCACAATGAGAATGCATATCTGATGCATGAACATATGATTGAATATACAATGGTAGTTGATACCAAGTTTATAATGGGAATCTGAGCAAGAAACTGAATACCAAGTTGTAACTGATATTTGAACATAAAACTGAATAAGCTTAAGAAAAACTATTACCTTAGGCTGAGTCTGAGTTTGCGGAGAATAGGTGAGGATACTTGGTTCGCATGTCTTCTCTTTCTTCCCAAGTATCTCCCTCAACAGATTAATTTCTCCAAAGAACATTGACTAAAGGGACTTCTTTGTTCCTCAGTCTACGAGTCTGATAGTCAAGGATTTTGACTGAAATCTCTTCATAAGAGAGGTTATTCTGAATGTCTATGACCTCTATAGGTACTACAACTGCTGGGTCACCTATGCACTTCTTATGCAAGGAGACATAAAACACTAGATGGATTGAGGCTAGATCTGAAGGCAATTTGAGCTCATAAGCTACACTGCCAAAGCGAATGAGAATTTTGAAGGGACCGACATATCAAGGACTGAGATTTCCCTTCTTACCGAACTGCTTCACTCCCTTCATAGGAGAGATTTTTAAATAAACATGATCACCAATCTCAAACTCGAGATCTTTCCTGTGCACATTTGAGTACGACTTCTATTGGCTCTGAGCTGTCTTGAGCCTTTCTCTGATCAACTAAACTTTCTCTAAGGTATCGAATACCAAGTTAGGACGTACTACTTTGACCTCACTAATGTTGAACCAACTAATTAGAGATCTACATCTTCTACCGTAGATAGCTTCGAATGAAACCATTTTAATACCGGAATGATATCTATTGTTGCATGCAAACACAATCAAAGTCAAGTGGTCATCCCAACTACCCTTGAAATCAATTGCACATACTCGCAACATATCTTATAAAGTCTGGATGGTCCTTTCTACTTGACCATCTGTCTGGGGATGGAAGGTTGTACTGAGGTGAACTCGGGTACCTAGACCCTTTTGGAATGCCTTTGAAAATTGAGAGGTGAACTGGATACCTCTATCTAAAACAATAGACAACGGGACACCATGTAATCTGACCAACTCCCTGATATAGAGTTTGGCATAATCCTCGGCTGAATAAGAGATATGGACTAGAAGGAAATGAGCTAATTTAGTCATCCTGTCTACAATGACCCAAACTAAATCATATTGATGACGAGTACGGGGAAAACCCATCACAAAGTCCATGTTCACTTATTCCTACTTCTAAGTAGGAATATTGAACCTTTGCATGGACCTACTAGGCTTCTGATGCTCTATCTTAACCTGCTGACATGTAGAGCACTTAGCCACAAACTCTGCAATATCTCTCTTCATACCACTCCACTAATAGATATCCCATAATTCGCAGTTTATCTTAGTGGACACGAGATGAATAAAATATCGTGCACCATGCGCTTCTTCAAGGATTCACTGCTTTAATTCATCTACACCCATCACACAGAGACGGCCCTGACAGCACAAAATACCATCTCCCCCTTGGGAGAAAACCTTTACTTTCTAATCTCTGACTAGTTATTTCAATTCTCTGAGTTTTGTTGGTTCCATTCAGTATGGTGGAGCAGATATGGGTTGAGTATCTAGAAGAATATCAATGCCTAAGTCTATTTCCCTTTTGGAAGAAATTCCTGGAAGATCTTCGGGAAAGACATCTGAATATTTATTCACTACTAGGACTGATTCAAAACTGGGAGTTTCATAACTAGTGTCCTTAACTCGAACAAGATGATATACATATCTCTTAGATATCATTTTTCATGCCCGAAGGTAGGAAACAAGATGACCTCTAAACGCTGAAGTACTACCCCTCCACTCTAGGACAGGTTCATTCAGAAATGGAAATTGGATAAATCTATTTCTACAGTCGACTATTACATAGAAGGAATGAAGACAATCCATGCCAAGAATGACATCAAAATCAGTCATCTCTAATTCAACTAAGTTTGCTGATGTAACTTTTTGAGATACCATAACCGGACAGTTTTTGTATACCTGCTGGGCTATGATAGTTTTACCCACTGGGGTAGAGACTGAAAAGGGCTCTGCTAGAATTTCGGGACTGACTCTGAAATCATTTGCTATATAAGGAGTAACAAAAGACAAAAAAGCTCCTAGATCTAGCAAAGCATAAACATGTATATGAAAGATCTGTAATATACCAGTGACCACATCAGGAAAATTTTCCTAATATTTTCGGGATTGAAGAGCATAAAGTCTATTTGGGTGTAGCCTACTAGTGGCGCTGGAAGTGGCGCCCTGCTGGTTCGGGCGACCAGACTGAGCTGAGGAACTATTATGCTGACCCTGAAAACCTGACTAGGGACAATATCTGACCCTGTGGCCTGGCTTGCCACATCCAAAACAGATGTCTCTCCTAACTCTACAAACACCCTGATGGTTCTTGCTACAAGTCTGACAAAGAGGTTGACTATGGGTACTGCTAACACTGCCCTGAGGTTTAGGGCCTGATGACCTATCACTGTTGTCGTCTCTAAATTTCAGCACTGGAACACTGGCTGAGGAAGGAGCTGGAATGGATGACTTTGGGTGGAACTGAGAACGATTCCCACCCTCTGACTTAGGCTGAGCAAAGTTGAAACTAACTATCTTTTCTTTCTTATTCTACTTCTCTCTCATCTTAATCTTCTGCTTTTCTATCTGTTGAGCCTGGATCATAATCCTGGATATGTCTATCTCACTAATCAACATCATGGACCTGCACTCATTAACCATACTATCATTCACTCCAGAAACATACTTATCTTAGCCCTGTTGTATACAACTACATGAGGAGCGTATCTAGCTAATTGAGTAAACTTAAGAGAATACTTTTTCACTGTCATGTTACCCTCCCTGAGATTGATAAAATCTAACACCTTATCTTTCCTTAGCTCTAGGGGAAAGAATCTATCTAAGAAGGAAGTGGCAAACTCCTCTCACTCAATAGGTCCTGCATTTATATCCCTCTCTACCTTCCACTGTTTGAGCCATGTAAGACCTACATCCTGCAACTGATATATAGCTAGCTCAGCACTCTCACAAGCGGTAACCCCCAAGATATCTATAACCTTCTAAACCTGATCAAGGAATTCCTAAGGGTCCTCATCTGACTTAGACTCGAAGAAGGATGGAGGATTTATTTGGGTGAAGTCCTAAATCCTGGATGCAGCTGAATTGGCCACTGGTTTGGCCATAATGATAATTGGTCGTTCATTCTAGGTATCAACTGAATTAGCAAGAGTAGTGAATGCAGCTCTGAACTCTGCATGAGAAAAATGTTCATCCAAGGGATCTACTTGAACGGGCTGAAGGGCGGACTGATTTCTATTTTTTTAGGGAGGCATGTTCTGTAGGCAAAAAAGGATAAACGGATTAGACTGAGAGTTAAATTTGAGCTCATTCTCACTGGCACGACATGAATACTGAAAGAAGGGAAATTGTTCCTAAAACATCTTATAGCCTCTTGAACATAAATGTGGCGCGCAACACACCCATGCACAAGACTCTACTAGATGCGGCTTTTCAGAATTCCTAGGACATTGTTGAACCTTAGTCTCTGATACCAAATTTGTAATGCCTTGATCTTGATGCCCCGGATGCTACACGGTGCTAATAATCCTGAAGGACCACTAGACTTCGGCATGACTGGTACCTGCTGCAATAACTTTATAATAATACTGTAAATGTAGAATAATAGGCTAAAAACATGCCATAAGGTTTGAAACTGTAATACTGATATAAAAGTGAAATATGGTATAACAATACCAAAATTGATTATAAATACTTAAGTCTAAAAATCTAGTCTGAAAGCCTCTAAACTGTCTGAATAAGGTGTTGATGGAACATATCCCCAACTAACTCCAACTGTTGAAATAAACTAAGTGCTGAAAGAATAAAATAGTCAAGTAATAACATCCTCGAATGATGAGGACTCACTGCTAGTCTGTCTGCTGAACGTCTGATCTACTAAGGGTGCTTTGGATATCGTGCTTATGAACCTATGGTATAAAACACCATAGTACAAGAGAAAAGTATGCGTCAGTATATGGAAATATACTGGTATGACAGTGAGGTGGGGATGAATACAAAGGTTCATATGTATGAACAATACCAACTAACTGAGTAACATGAACGTGAGAATATATGCATGAATACGTAAATGTAAATGAGATCATGATAATACTGACTACTGATTCTGAATACTGATAACATGAGTTTCTTAAAAGTGATGTACTATTAACTGAGTGACTGTGTCTGACAGTCCTGATTCTGATGGAACTAGCTGAGTTCCATACTGAACTGGGTGACTGTATCTGACAGTCCTGAATCAGAAGAACTATCTGAGTTCTTTTGCTAAGACTAAGACTGAGACTGTGGGAAATAGTCATCTAACCGACATGCCCCCTTTTTTGTATAGAGTTAGGGTCCAAACTGTAACCCCAATTGGAAGGGTGTCAATACCGCGCCACTAGTAAGGACAAGTTGTGAGTGACCCTCATCTAGCATGTCCCCAAAGGAGAATGGTGGGACCCTCAACTGGAAGTATCAATCAACCTCATCAACCCTCAACTGTCAGTGTTGATATCTCAACCTATGCTAGCAACAAAGTTCTGGAATGCAAGGTTGCTTCTAAGGGTCACACCCTCAACTTTTATTGTGTGCCCTTATCCTTGGGTTCGCTCGGTACTGAGTTCATTGAGTTCCATGGACTGACGGAATGTTACTGAATTCTGTTAACTAACTGAGTTCATGAGATTACTGAGTTTTTCCTAAGTCATGTAACTGACTGAATTCTACTGAGTTCTGAAACTAACTAGAATACTACTGATCATGGCGTAACTGAGGTTATCATGAAACTGATACTGGCTCTAGGCACACAGCTAACTTCTCGGGTACAAGTACCCCCAGGGCTCGATAGCATGAAACTGACAAGACATGGCACTTCTTGAACACATGACCATAGTCACCAATTCATAGTACAATCATTGGGGATTTTCATGAAGTATTCGCATTCCATAAGCTTACACATAAATAGGAATGCATATAAACATGTCATAATTTCATAAGCCTAATCTTATGAGTGTTACATCAATCCATTTCAATGTATAACAATAACATGGGTGTCATTTTGAACATAAAGGTAAAACTTGGATTCATCAATTTGGTCACAATTAAGTCATAAGGCAAAATTCCAATTTTCATAGGCATTTTATCAAACACCTTGCATGCATAACTGTAGGCTTAGGCATGAATATTAAAACAACACATTATGGAAACATCTTACACTTCCAAATTCAAGAATTCCAACACATACTAACATATTTTCATGATGTTTATTAAAGATTCCAACTTGGAAGTCAAACAACAACATAAACATGGATATAATTCAATTCATAACATGGAATTCAAAGTTTATACTTTTAAAAGGGTTTCTTGATCTTCATGGGTGAAAGGAACCCATGAATCAATACTTCACATACCTTAGATGAAAGTTTCTTGAAGATTAATGGTGGAATCTCCTGGATTAGAACCATCAATTGAAAATCCTAGACTTGTTCTAGAGGGAATTTGAGAGAAACAACTATATTTTGGTGAAAACCTAGCTGAATCTTATGTTATAGGCTTATATGGGGGGGAAGGGGAATTGACCCTTTTTCTCTTAAAGACACGGACATTTAATGACTAAAACTGGGCACTGACGCGTTGAGAAATGCGGCACGTCGATGGCTTCGATGCGATAACCAATGCGTCGCGCCATGATCACGCCAAGCCTCAGTAGTTTTGACTCTGGCAACCTTCAACAATGTTAACCAGTGCGATAGGCTACGCGGCACGCCAAGATCGCATTGGTTCACTATTTTGGGACACCAAACGCTGTCTAAACAAGGTCCAAAAAATTTAAAACTAGTTTAAAAAAAACTAATGACCTTCCTAATCATGAATCAACAAAAATACGGACCATTAAAGAACATTAAGGTCGCAAAATGAGATTTTCAACTTTTGAAGGCCAATAAAATAAACTAAGTCTGAAATCTTTGCTAGAATTTTCTAAGTCTGGGACCCCTTAACAAGCCTAAAGGACTGAATTAAGCTTGGAAATTTTGCGGGGTCTTACAATTAGGTTGGGAATTTTAGGGATTATTTAAAAATAATTTCAATTAGTATTTAGCCTAGTCTATTTAACTTTTGACCAAATTGAAAATAAGTTGGCCAATTGTATTGCAATTGTGGCCAATTTAGTTTCAATTATGGCTAAATGTAACAGATTGGCTAGATTAAATTGAAATTTGATATGAATTAATACCTCCTTTAATTCTAAGATTCTTGATTTAATGAAATCAAATAAGTATTTCTCCAAATAAATTATTTTTGAGAGTAAATTAGATTTAAATTAAGATTTAATCTATTTGAAACCATTTTTCAGATAACCTTTGTTTAAAATTTAATTTTTCATAAAATAATTATTTAAGTAATAAAGCTATATGATTTCATGTATGCAAAATATAAAAATATATAATATTTACTTAAAATGGCCAAAATTACCTAGGTAAATATTTTGAAAGGCTTTTATTTGGATAAAATAAATATTGTAATTCTATTTAAAAGTGAAGAAACTTGGAATCAAACTAAGTCGTGGAGGGCACAAATTATGTGTCAACACTAATCACTGTGTAAAAAATGTTAGCTCTGTCGAAGATGAGATTGAACAAGTACAAATTAATAAATCTCCTTCCACCAAGAAAGACTCCTCTCCAAACTAACTATTATTGAAACTGACCAGTCTCCTACTGCTTCAAACGATCAAGTTGAACAAGAAGCAATTCCAAACGAATGGAGAAGCGAGCCTGATTATCCAAAAAAATCCTTATGGGGGATCAAAAAGAAAGAATGCAAATAAGAGATTCAAGTAGAAGAAATGTGAACATAGCCCTCATATCACAACTGAAACCAAAAAGGTCAATGAAGCCTTAGAATATGATAGTTGTGTAAGGGCAATGAAAGAAGAGCTTGACTAGTTTGACAGAAATAATGTGTAGGATCTTGTTCCAAAATCAGAAAATACCTTTATTATTGAAACCATATGGGTATTCAAAAAACAATGGATGAATTAGGTAAAATTGTGCGAAATAAAACTCGTTTAATCACTCAAGGATACTCATAACAAGAAGGATTAAATTATAATAAGACCTTGTCACTTGTAGCAAGGTTAGAATTCATTAGAATTTTACTTGCGTATGCATTTAATAAAGGGTTCAAATTATTTCAAATAGCTATGAAAAGTGCTTTTTTAAATGATTTTATTGATGAACAAGTCTTTGTGAAACAACTCCCAGGTTTTGAAAATTTAAACTTTCCGTATAATGTCTTAAACTCTCCCAAGCTCTCTATGGTCTAAAACAAGCTCCCCGAGCTCAGTTTGATAGACTGGGTAGCTTTCTAATTTAACATTATTTTTTAAGAGAAAAAATCGATACTACTTTATTTATTAAACGAACCCTCTCTAGAAATTTGATTATTCAAATTTATGTTGATGACATTATTTTTGAAAGTACTAATGTTGTTTTGTGCAAGGAATTCTTTGAGTTAATGCAAAGTGAATTTAGAATAAGTATGATAGGAGAATTAATGTTCTTTTTGGGATTACAAATCCATCAGTCTACTGAGGAAATATTCATCTCCTAAGGTAAGTATACCAAAGATCTCATTCTAAGATTTGGGATGGAAAATTCCAAATCATCCAATACTCCAATGAGTTCTTCTTGTGTCATAGAGTCATGTGAAGATGGCAAAAGTATTGACAAAATCAACTATCGTGGTATCATTGGATCACTCTTATATCTTATAGCCAGTCGACATGATATTTCCTTCAGTGTATGTAAGTGTGCCAGGTTTTAGTCAACTCCTAAAGAAACTCATCCGACTGTTGTAAAATGTATTATTAGATACCTTATTGGGACAAACTCATATGACTTATGTTATCCTAACTCTGCTGACATTATTTTAAAAAATTTCTCAGATGCAGCTGACAAAGTGGATAGAAAAAGCATTGGTGGAATTTTCCAATTCATGGGACAATCCCTTGTATCGTGGAATAGAAAAAATTAAAATCGTGTCTCTCTATCCTCCACGGAATCTAAGTATATTGCTATTGGATTGTGTTGTGCCTAAAATTTTTAAATATTCCATCAACTCGGTGATTATGATTTATATTTTAAAGTTGTTAAAATATTTTGTGATAACTCTAGTGCTATTTGCTTGCGTAAAAATCATGTGCATCATTCTAGATCAAAATATATTGATGTTAAGCATGATTTTATAAGAGATCATATTTCAAAAGGAGACATTGAATTATCTTTTGTGAGCACGAATTTTAAATTAGCTGACATTTTTATCAAACCTCTACTTGAAGAAAGATTTTGGCATAATTGCAAAACCTTTTTTAGCAAAGGGTCCCTGCCTGCTTCTCCTTAGTTTTTGTGTATTTCCTTTCTTCCCTTTTTATTAATGTCAAAGGGGGAGAAATGTTGTATTGTTGTATTCTATAACCTTGCAGGAAAAATCATTCACTCTTTCAGGGGGAGAACTCATTTGGGAGGAGAACTTGAACTATAATCTAGGGAAGTAATCTAATTTTTAGGAAAGTAATCTAATTTTCTTTTAACCTAATTTACTTTTTTCATCATTCAAAAAGGGAGAAATTGATAACTCTAATATTTTGATGATTGACCATTGAGTTTCAATTAATTGCAAAAAAATTTGGTTGAATAATACTTAAAAGGGAAGAAACATCTCACAAGAAAGACAAGAAGATTGTTGCACATTTTAAGAGAGTAAATCAAGGAGATTGTCAAAAAGGACAAGATATGTTACTCTAAATATACTAAATAAATCCTATCAAAAGATTCTAGTGAGTAACAAAAGTCATGACAAGAAAGGAACAAGATCTGCTGCATTAGATGAATCACTAATGTCCTAAGATTGTCGCATCTTATGTATATATTTTACTTAGTTAGATTTTTTTTTAGTCTTTACTTATTCTTGGAAATTGAATATTCCTTATTCAATTTTCTAAGAAGAAAAATCCTTTGGGGTACCTTCAAATCTCCAACGGCTAGTGAGTAATCCAATCACTACTATATAAGCATTGGAAGTTAAAGGAAGAGACATACATTTGTCTCAATATTCTCTAATTCTTTGCTATACTTTTATCAAGCATTGTATTGTCTTAAAAAGTTTACTGTGTACTTAAAAAGAGAGGGAAAAAAAACATAGATTGTGAGGCTTTGTATCAAAGTGTGATATAAAGAAGAGAGTGTGAGTCAAAGCCAAAAAGCTTGACTCAATCTTGTATTTTGATTTTAATTCAGGAAAGAACTAGTAAAATCCTTTACAACCCAAGGGTACTGGAGTAAGACTATTAGAGGTCCCAACTAGTATAAAACATCTGGTGTTATTTACCTTCATTTTATTTTTTGAAGTTTTCATTACTGCAATCAATAGTCGACTGTCTATTGAAGAAAGTCAACTGTCTGATTGGAAAAGAAGTAATCCACTCCCTCTTACTACTTTCTTTTTCTAGATCTGAATCACAATACTTTTCCACAAGATTATAAAATCGAAGAAGACATTTTTATGCTTTTCCCGACCATTTTTTATTTTAATAATCATGTTGAAGAAAGTAATTTCCATATATATGTTGGGTTGAAATAATATATGGAATATATTAATAACATGTGCGTTCAATATTCATATCAAATCAATTAATCTATGAAATATATCTTTTATATGTCTTTTACTCCGCTCTTTCAGGAGAGGGAGTTACTCTGGTGGTAAACACCCCTCACTTCCAACCTGAAGGTTGTGAGTTCAAGCCATCGAGGAAGCAAAAGGGGTGAAAACTTGTAGGGAGGGGTAAAACAAAGATGGTTTTCACCTATCAATAAAATTAGTATAAATAACATAAATCCTAGGATTTATATTCATAATTACCCTCTCTCTCGGATTTATTAATAAATATTCTCTCTCTCAGATTTTGATATCACATATACATATCAAACTTACCATATACATTACTAACATATACATAGCAGCAAGCTAATTTAACGATATATAAGGAAATAACGGATGTTCCTTAATTATGATAGCAAATCACAATTAATGCTACAATTATTGAGCTTCGATTAATGAATTCCTTAAAATCAGTAACAACTTTGAATTTTTCGTAACACCAAATCAAGATAGCCGATCAAACAACATTAAATTTTAAATTTTGGATCAAAATTTTGCTATTTTTTCAAGCTATATTTCTTCAAAGAAAAATTCTCAAGAAGATGAACATTCCAATACTGTTGAGGCATTTCAATGTATTTCATCCCCGATAATAATACAGAAACAATATTAGTTTAATATGCAACAAAACTTAAACAAAATTTTTCAATACTGATAATACAGATGGGCAATGTCTAACATTCTTCCATATACATAAGAGTGCTATGTATATAGGTTGAAATAACTCAACAAGTCTAACAGAGTCCTATACATAACTACATTATTTATATGTTATGTCAATACATTTGCGCAATCGCTTATGTACTCCATATACATAACATAGTTATGTAAAAGGATTAATATAAAACAACTCAGTAGTTTGTATAGCATACATATACATAACTCTGTTATATATATGGGTTTGGAATAAACCAATCCAGCAATGTCTAGGTCAAACATATGCATAACTAAGTTATGCATATTGTTTAAAATAAAACAACTCAATAGTTTGTATGACATACATATACATAAATCTATTATGTATATGGTTTTGAAATAAAACAGCTCAACAGTGTCTAGGTCTAACACATACATAACATAGTTATGTATATGGTGTGACATAAAAACTCGTAGCAATGTCAAATGTCAGACATATACATATTTGTATTTTGTATCAGATTATAAATAACATAATGCCTTCACTATTTAAACCATCCATATACATAACATTATGTCTATGGGTTGAAATAACAACTTATTTCGATACGTGATTTCAAAGTATTTGACTCGGTGTTGGAGCTTCCATTGTCTTTGACACGGCATTGGTCTTACCGGTCAGATGGTTATTGGTCTGTTGAGGATTGCTTCGGTTCATCAGAGCTGAAGCTTCTCATTGGAGAAGCAAATAAGGAAAAGAGACGAGGTTGGTAGGGTGCGCGGATCGGAGAAGAGTGGGATGCGGTGGTTCTAATTCCATTTTGTTGAAAATTTTATGTTGACCAATTTGAGAAGAACATTTTTGTAAATTTAAAATTTGAAAACAGCTTGATTGAGGTTCCTCGATTTTAGGCACTCTTTGAGGAGTATTAAGCATAAGAAAAGGGTAGGTGAGATTGTATATAAAGTTTGGAGAGAGAAAGTGTCTAAAAGAAATTTTTGTAATTACTTTTGATAATTGAGATTTTATGTAATAAGAGAAACTTACATTGTATTTAAGTAATTTTTTCATACAATAGAATGGTTCTATGTGGATGGGCCAAGACCACATTTTTGTCAAATACTCAAGCCCATTATTATGTTATTGACCAATTTACATAAATGATATAATATATAGCTTTATTTACGAACTTTAGTACATCTTTTACTTTGTAGATTATTGCCTAACTTGTTTACAAAATATAGCCAAATGCATATAATAGCATTTCTAATATAGCTTTGCTATATTAACACATGAACTAGTTTAAATACTATTTAAATGGTTGAAATTCAGGTATGATACGTTTTTGACATTATTAATAAGAGAAAAAACAACTACAATTGTAATACATTTTGAATTCAATATATTTTGTGTATTATAGACGTATTTTCAATATACGTGGTGAATATACATAACTAAAACATTTTTAATACAAATATGTTATAAGGATTATATGTGAATTTTAAACATTTCATTATATTTTAATGTAATTTACGTTATTAGAAGTGTATTATATTAGTTATGAAGTAACACTTTTCGAATTCATAATAGTGTATAAAGTTGAATTCGAATTGCATTACAATGATGTTTATGATTAATACAATTTTAATATAACTTTAATGCAATGTTTAAGAACGTGAATCACCTACTACCACCAAATAATCACCTGTCACTAGGGGTGGCAAATGGGCGGATTGGATTGGATTTTGATGGGTTAAATATGGATCGAGCAAAAATGGTTTGGATTGCAATCCGCCCATATAAATATAGAAGAGAGGGAAAAAAAATCCTCTCTTCTACCTCTCTTTTTTTTTTCTTTTTTGATTTATTTTCTATTTTTGGTTTTTATTTTTTTTGTGATAACAAAAATACCCTAAGCGCATATTGATTTATACTCGCCCAACATTTATAATTTGTGTAAGTACACTCAAGTGGACTCCACCAATGGACAGATACAAAAATAGTATCCTGAAAGATCTTGGGATTACATTCATCAAACCAAATATCTTTAGCAGTCGCAAATTGATATACCAATACTAAAGACACATTTGCATTGAATGATACATTGTATATTTATATATTTTAGTCTCGAGAAAATACAATTAATTCATACACTTATTTGTATATAAATACAAATGATAAATTATACATATTGATAACTAAGCTATTCAAATACAAATAATAAAATTATTTAAAATATATAGTCCGATAAAAATAAATTTAAAGTAAAAAAAATTATAAAATATAAAATGCAATGAAAAATAAGAAGAGGAAAAAAATATAAAAAGGGAAGAAAAATGACAAAAAATGACGAACCAAGAATGAAAAGGGGGGAAACAAAAATACAAAAAAAAAAAAAGAATGCGAAGAAAAAAGAAATAAAATTGAAAAAGAAAAAAATTGATGAAATAGAAGAAAGAAAAAAGTGTAAGAAATGAGTAAAAAATAAGTGGAAAAAATGAAAAAATGGAAAAAAAAAAAGTAAATTAAAGGAAAAAGGAAAGAAAAAAATAGTAAATTAAAAAAAAATTGAAAAAGAAAAAAAGAAAGAAAAATAAAAGATAGAAAAAAAAAAAAAAAAAAGGAGTGAGAATATGAATTATATTTACTTGATAAGAGATGCTATAAATTGTATAGGCTTATGGAATAATTAGTAACTTCAATTAATTAACCCATGTAGGTCTCAAGCAAATTTGAATGATGAAATAAGAATGAGAAAGGGGAAAACGAAAAAAGTACAAATAAAAAAAATAGATGAAGAAATGAGAAAGAAACAAAGAAATTATAAGAAACGAGTAAAAAATGAAAAAAAATGAAAAAGCAAAAAAGTAAATTAAAGGAAAAAAGAAAGAAAAAAAAAAGAAACAAGAAGAAAAGAAACTAGAAAAGAAAAAGAAATGAAATTTTAAGCATAGGTGGGTGATCTTTGTGTTTAAATGGGTACCCATATTTTATCCATTTTGTTCATATTTGTATGAGCTTTTAAAATGAGTTGAAGTCCATATTTACCCATTTGAAATATGAGTGATCCAATTCAATAAATATGGGTTAAATGGACTCTTTTCACAAATATGGGCTAAAATTACCAGCCCTACCTGCCACTGTACAGCTCCACCTCCCCCCTCAAAATACCATAATCATCATTATTTTTTTGGGGAAAGAAATGGAGCTCTGAGTTCTGGTAAAAAAATAAAGTCGTCATCATTTTTCCGATCAATCTCTGCTATCAAAAATCATAGGTACCACCAACTCACCACACCACCACCACCAACAGATCCATCACCTTCTTTTTTCTATTTTTTTCGACAAGCGAAACATCAAACAACGTCACTGGAGAGCCAAAATAGTGAGCATCAAAACAATAATTTAAATTAGAATGGATAAATCACTAGAATATGATATTAATCACCGAAAACATCTAGAAGACAATCAAACTAGTTCAAGAAAATCAACACCACTGTTAAAAGCTTCATCGCTACCGGATTTGTCTAAAATCATAAGCAACAAGCTCTACCATCACCAAATTTGATCAGAATTAGAAGCAGTGATTTGACTTTTTTGGACCCAAAAAAATGGAGAAAAAGGGATGTGGTGACCGTTGTTGTTTGTGGCCGGAGAGAAAGGATCACCATCGGGACTCGCTAGCCGAAAAGAAACTTTGTCGGAGATTATCATGTTTATTCCTTCTTTTTGTTTTAAGTGTTGCGGCCTTTTGTACCTAAAGAATGAATGATGGAATACCAAAACCATATAAATCAAAAGTATTACTACTCTCCACCAAAAACTCTCTAAGAAAGCAGACCCCCTTCTTGAGGCGCCATGTCCGACCCCCATGATTTGGGACAACCTCTCCTACCCCCAATGCCATCGGATCCACCAGATCCCATGGAAACAACTACTGAAGAACAACCCAACGATACTTTCAAGTCTATTATCCTCAACAAAGAAAATACACTAAACAATCAATACTTAAACTTCAACAATGGAAAATTACCTCTGATTCCTAATGAATCGGAAGATAAGATAATCCTAAGCGAGGAAGACAAGGAAAGAATCTATTCCCCATGGAAATTCTCTAAAATTGTCAAGGTGTTCAAAAAGAAACTCGTGAACAATTACTTGAAAATTAAATTGACTGAGTTGTAGAAGCCATCAGAGTCACTGACTCTGATTGACCTTGGAAATAACTTCTACATTGCTAAGTTTAATAAAATTTGTTTCCGTATCTCTTCCATATTTCTAGTTTGAGTCGTGGCCGAATTTTTTAGAACCTGTTGCTGCTAAAACTATTGTTGCTGGTTGTTCCATGATTGAATTGGTGGATGAGTCTGTCATATTTGATTGTAGGTGTTTTCATAATATGGCTTTTGAGCATCGCACAAAAATATTTCTAAATTAGGATTGACAGCACACATAGCTACAGAATGACAACTGTTACCACAAATCATACACCAACTTGTGGTATAATCCACAGATAGGACAGTATCCAACTCATATTATGAAAATCCCGTCCACGTACTTCCATCAAAAACTGGACAAAAAGCCTCTCAATGGGGTCCTCCACAAAAACAACAAGAATCATCATCACTCGAAAACCATTTATCCTAAGATAACATATCCAAAAGTGTAAGAAAAAAAGTAAAAGAAACTAAAAAGAAAAATTACTAAAATATGTACAACTCAATATAGCTAAACTAAAAACAAGATAGTTTCATATTTAGAAGTCCCCGGCAACAGCGCCAAAAACTTATTGCGCACACGCATGTGTACGTGGTCTCACCAAGTAATACAGTGGCCTCAAATAAAGCCAAATATCGATCCCTCAAAAACTTGTGTTACGCAACAATCCAATTCTAGTTTAACAATTGAGATTAACTAGTGCAATCATAACAAAAATATTCTTGAAAGTTTATAAACTAAAACTAAACTAAAGTAATATGGAAAAGTAGAGACTTTGGACAAGTAATGGATGAAAACCCAGGATTAAGGAACTGTGAACAATTAAACTACGCGATTGGACTTCATTCATTAGATTACCTATATTTTTTGTGGATTCATAGAATTTATCGTATGATCATGGTCTCCCGACCTCTAACCTTCTACCTAACTGGACATTACAACTATATTGTTGAGCAGGGATGTAATAATTTATTTAGATGCATTATGATATCACCCTACATGTGAACCAAGAAAGGCTTCTAGGTATATCTCTATCCTAGTCACTAATCCAAATTTATTATTTTATAAAAGAATAAGAACCTTACTTTATTCATCCCCACATTCTATCTTCCTAGTCCCCCTCCCTAGTTCACAAGGTCGACAATATATGTATTCTAATGGTCCCGAATCCTTAAAATAGTTATAAAAAGGATAAAAAAAACAACCAATTATGATGATAAATTCAAACAAACTCAATTCAAAGTGAAAGTAAACATGTTCTTGGCCTTAACCCCAAAAAGGCGGCGTTTAGCCACTAATAGACATAACTATAATCCAAATCAATAAATACATTATATAACCCATTAAAAAGATAAAGAAAAATAATAATAACCTAATTGAAGTGTTTCCATACACTTTCCAAGTTTTAAAGTCGTCCAAGGTGTCTAATATCAAGTACAAGTGTCCTATTTATATGAGGACAAAACGATCGCATTTTTGCACTAGGCCGCGTCGCGGAGTTAATTTTGTACGTCTAGCTCCACAAAGTTCCCTTATCATAGATACCTACTTTTTTGGGTCCCTTAGTAATATCCCTATTTATGTAAACTCGCTATATGGCCTTAGATTTGGTCAACGGTACGCCATGGAATTCCAAGAGGTCCATTTCACGTCAAATTGTGTCGTGTGCTTTCTTTGATCCATTCCAAGCCTTTTTGTGTTGTTTTAACTTGATTTGAATCTTTTATATAATTCATATATCATCATAATAAACTCAAAAAGCATAATATAGCATTAAACACAGTATATTAGAGCTCAAAACAACCCAACATCAAAGACGGCGAACTAGAAACTTAAGCTAAGAATACTAGTTTTGCCCCTTTTGATCTTAAACTTGGTTTTGCCTCTTGGATTGATTCACTTGCACTTAAAACACTATAAACAAGTTTTTCCACACATAAATACACAATCATATCATTAGGAACTCATTATAATCCCTAGAATCCATCGCGATCAACTAGAACAACACCTAGCTCATTCTAGTAACACTCATTTTCTCATTTTAATTCTAAGTGAACAATTTAAGTGAAACTTTGTTTGAAATACACCTTAACCATTGTAATCATACACCTAGACACTTATTTTCTTATTTATATCATCATTAACACATTAAGTACACAAATCTCCCTCAAAATAAAGCTAAATACACTAGGATAGCAATAGTAAGGTGCAAAAATCCACCTTAGATCAACAGGCGTGAACCCATTATTTATTACTTAATATTTATTCTTGGATGATTCTTAAATATGGTATTTAGACTTCAACAGGTATTACTGTTTCTGTCCCATAGACCAGCATATAAGGAGTTACCCTAGTTAAAGTTTGGACTGTCATGCGATATCCCAGCAAGGCATAAGGCAGCATATCGTGCCATGATCAGTGACTATCGACCATCTTTCTTTAGATCTTCTTGATGTTCTTGTTTGCAGCTTCTGTTGATCCATTCATTTGAGGGAGATATGCAATTGAATTTCGATGAGTGATCTTAAACTGTTCACATATGTCTTTTATCAAATGACTATTAAAGTTTTCTTCATTGTCCATGATGATCAATTTGGGTATCTCGAATTGGAAAATTAAGTTGTTCTTAACGAAATCTGGTACTACCTTCTTGGTTACCACCTTGTATGAGGAAGCTTCCACCCACATGGTAAAGAAATCAATAGCAACTAAAATAAATCTGTGTCCATTAAAGATGGTGGCTTAATTGGGCCAATAATATCCATGCCCCAAGCTACAAACGGCCAAGGTGAGCTCATAACGTTAAGTTCATGTGAAGGCATTTGGATCAGATCTCCGTGTATCCGAAACTTATGATACTTTTGCACAAACCCGCTACAGTCACTTTCCATGGTCATCCAGAAATATTCAGCTCTTAGGATCTTCTTGGCTAGAGTGAACCCATTCATATGAGTTTCGTACGTTCCAGCGTGAATTTCTTCAAGCAATTTTGTAGCTTCAATGGAATCTACACATCGCAAAAGTCCTAAATTGGGAGTTCTTCTATAAAGGACTTCCCTATTTAAAAAGATATTATTGGCCATCCAGTGAATCATTTTCTTTTGATTGACGATTGCGTCTTCAGGGTATGCCCTAGCTTCTAAATACCTTTTTATATCGAAGTACCATGGCTTTCCATCTGGTTCTTCCTCATCTTATGCACAATGTGTAGGTTGGTCCTTTAAACTTATCTCTAATGGATTAATGTAACTTTGATCTGATGTTGAATAATAGAGGATATAGTGACAAAGCATCGGTGAACTCAATTTATATCCTCGGAACATTCTTGAATTCCACGTCCTTGAATCTTCTGCATAACTCCTATACTAATTCCATGTATGGCATGATTTTAGGGCTCTTTATGACCCATTCACCCGAACCTGGTGAACCAATAAATTGGAATCTCCAATGACTATAAGATCTTGAATGTTCATATCAATGGCTAATCTGATACCGAGAATACAAGCCTCGTATTCAGCCATATTATTGGTGAATGAAAAGCGCAATTTGGCGGTAATCAAATAATATTGACCAGTTTCTGATATTAAGACTGCTCCAATTCTTGAACCCTTGAAATTAACCACCTCAGTGATGAACGATCTCCAACTCGGGTATACTTCAGCAATGTTTTCTCCTATGAACGAAACCTCTTTATTTGGGAAATAAGTTTGTAGTGGCTCATATCCTTCATAACCAGATTCTTAGCAAGATTATCTGCTAGCACTTTCCCTTTCATCGCATTTTGAGTCACGTACACAATGTCAAACTCACTCAACAAAATTTTCCATTTGGCTAATTCCCTCGTGGGCATGGCCTTTTGGAATATGTACTTTAAAGGATCCATTCTAGAGAAGAGATACATTGTATATAATTTTAGGTTATGCCTCAGCTTTTGGGTTACCCAGGTCAATGCACGTCACGTCTTTTCTAATAGCGTGTAACAAGCCTCATATGGAGTAAACTTCTTACTCAAGTAATAAATTTATCTTTTCTTCTTTCCAGATTTATCATGTTGCCCTAAGACACATCTAAATACATTATCAGAGATCGATAAATACAATAATAGAGGGCTTTCTTCTCTAAGAGGAACTAGTACTAGTAGACTAGACAGATAATCCTTGATCTTGTCAAAAACTTCCTGGCATTCCCTGGTCCATTCATTTGGCGCATCTTTCTTTAACATCTTAAAGATTGGTTCACAAATAACCATCGACTGGGATATATACCTACTGAAGTAATTCAATCTTCCATAGAAACTCATTACTTGCTTCTTTGTCTTTGGAACAGGCAATTCTTGGGTTGCTTTAATTTTTGTGGGGTCGAGCTCAATGTCCCTTATACTAACTATGAAACATAACAACTTTCTAGTAAGTACCCCGCTGGATTCAACTTCAAATTATACTTTCACAATCAATCAAAAAACTTTCCCAAATGGGCCAAGTGGTCCAAACTCTTACGATATTTGATGATCACATCATCCACGTAAACTTCAATCTCCTTATGGTTCATATCATGAAATATAGTTGTTATGGCTCTCATATACATAGCACCAACATTCTTGAAACTGAAGGGCATCACCCTATAGTGATAAACACCCCAATATGTGATGAAAGTCATTTTCTCTACATCCTTTTTGTCCAACAGTATTTGATGATACCCAGCAAAATAATCAACGAATAATTGTATTTCATGTCTCGCACAGTTATTGACGAGAATATGGATGTTGGGTAATGGAAAATTATCTTTAGGACTGGCTTTGTTCAAGTACCTATAATCGATACAAATCCTGACCTTTCTATCCTTCTTTGGTACTGGATAAATATTGTCTAACCATGTTGGATACTTCGTGACTTCAACCACATTGTCTTGGATTTGCTTACTGACTTCTTTCCTGATTTTTAGACTCAAATCTTGCTTAAATTTATAAAACTTTTGCTTTACAAGATTGAACCCTAGATCAATTGGCAACTTATGTGACACGATATTTGTACTCAATCCTGGCATATCATCATAAGACCAACCGAATATATCAATGTATTCATTAAAAAACTTTTCAAGTTCTCTTTTCTGTGCTTCTGCAAGATGAACATTGATTCTAGTTTTTTTAACTTTGCCCTCATCACCTAGATTAAATACCTCAGTTTCCTCTAGGTTGGGCTTCTTTCGATCCTCAAAATTTTTTAGTTCCTCTATTAATCATTCTGGGGCCATCATTTCTTCATCATAGTCCTTCCATTCATCATCATTTGCTTTGATTTGTTCATTTAGCTCTTGGGATAACATGACATTGGCAAGTTTTAAGTTATTATTACTGAAATCATAAATAACATAAGTTAGATTATAGAGATCGGATAATGCAGTAAAAATATCTTCGCGATAAGGAAGGCTTTCATTAATATTTAAAACATTACAGACATTGGCTATGACCCGCACTAGTGTGGGTCTAAGCCTTTTGGAAAACATAAAATACAAAAATAAGGTAAATAAAAATTAAAGGGTGGGTCTCGAGCCTTATTCGGACTACCACCGATTTTGCAAAAGTTAAATTTCATCCTTTCGTCTACCACATTAACTGAGGAGCCATAATTGGAGTGGAAGTCCGGTTAGATAGCTTCTCCCCTGGTTTATCTTTCTTGGTCTCGATATTCTTAGGGAAATCCTCTATAATAGCATCACACTCTTCGAACAAGTTGCCTATTCAATCCTCAAGACTATCACTTATAGGCTTTATAAATACAGGAAATGACTGATAAAGAGGAGGAAACCTCTTTACCAATTCTGGGCCTTCTTTCTTCATCTCTCTTTTACCTACTTTACTTGGCACATATCCTACCCCATATTTGAAAAAATTCTCTCAGATTGCGACAATCTCAATAATTCTATCCAAATTCTTTCCTAAGCTGCGTACAGGCTCAAAACTGCTTCTCTGTATAATAGTGGCCAGCATCTTGTAGATCGAAGGCATTGACTTGTAAGGAGCTGGGTATTTCTCATCTGCATTCATGATCTCTACTATATAAAACTCACTCTCTTTCGGGACTTCTTTAATCACAGGAACATAACCGTTAGGGTGACTCAGATGGCTTCCTTTTCCATGGATAACCACTTTATCATTTTCCCACACGAATTTTATCAATTGGTGTAATGTTTAGGAAATGGCCCCCTTTATATGGATCCAATGGATTTCCAAGAGCAAATTGTAACTTGTATAAATGTCTATCACTTCAAACTTGATTAGGAACTCTACAGGCCCCACTTGAAGACACAACTTGACTTCCCCGATGGTGTTTCTTTGAACCTCCCTCGAAATCTCTTACATTTACTATATTTTGATGGATTTTTCCTATATCATAGTTCAACTGAGTCAGAACAGATAATGGACAATTATTCAGACTTGATGCATCATCAATTAATGCCCTATTAATGATCTTATCTTGGCATTTGACAGTGATAATTATGCATCACTCCTTCAAAGGGTAACTCATCTTCTCCGAAGATAATGTGATGGGCTCCCACCACTCTACTGATCAAGGACACCAATTTTTTTCTACTTTTGCCTACGGGCACGTAGGCTTCTTCAAGGACTTTTAGTAGATTTTGTCTATGTTATTGAGATGTCATAAGCAATTCCCTAATAGAAATCTGAGCCGGTGTCTTCTCTAAATGTTTTACGATAGAGTACTCTTTCAGCTGTATTTATCTCCAAAATTCTTTGGCTTCCCCATCAGTGATTGGCTTTTTTGAGCACTCTTCTTATATGGATTATGTAAAGCTCCTCTAGAGTGTAGTATCTCCCTGATCTAGTCATTTTTTGCACAGCGGCGACTTCTGTCATAAATTTTTCTCTTTCAGGAACTAAGGAAAAGGCTTGATGAGGTAAGATGAATGTAGCAAACTTGGGCTTCTCAATAACACTTAAGGCAACCACTGCCTTTTCTATATCTTTCACTTTATCCAATTCTTCTGGGGTAGCCTGTGTTATAGACATGCTCACCACCCACTCATCATCTATTTTTATCATACTAATTGTTATCCCTTTGTGGTTGTTAGTGGGTTGGTGGTAACATTTGGTGGCACTGTTTGAAGTGAAATCACCTTTTAATCAATCAAATCTTGAATCTTTAGCTTCAAATTAATACAGTCCTCAGTTTTACGTCCAGTACCTCCTAAATTATATGCACAATATTGATTGGCATAGAAAAATAAAGAATTGTTATTGGCGGGTTTTGGTGGGATCGGTTGGACGAGATCTACTTTCTTTAGCCTTTCAAATAGTTGATTCTAGTTTCAGCCAAATTAGTGAAACTTCTGGTGACTTTTTTTCGTTATTGGGATGAGAAAGATATTGGTAAGTAGGGGGAGGGACTTGATGGTAATTCTTTTTAACTGAGGCTTTTTGGCAGGCTTGGAAATTTGGGAGTGGAGCTTAGTAAGTCGGCTGATAATTTGGCAATGGAGCTGGGTAATTCAGTTGATTAGTAGAGAAATTTGGTTGTGGAAATTGGGGGCTAGGTTGGGTATAAAACACAGGTTAAGGATTTTGTGGAGCTGAGGGGTATATAGACGATGATGGCATTTTCCTAGAATTGGATCCAAAAGATTTCTTTGACTTTGAGTTTGGACTAGAGGATACGGAAGACACATCTTCACTCTTTTTCTTTGGGAATCCTGAAGATACAAGTTGTGCAAAGGTCTTTTTGATTTTTCCTTTCCTGAGTCCTTCAACTATTTTATAATATTTACCAAATTAGTAAAGGTAGCACGAACTGCTACTATCACTTTTCATAAAACTCTCTCTTCTGAGATCGGGTAAATACAACGACTATTTTTTCTTCTGTCATAAGAGGTCATACCTTTGTTGGGTCTTTCTGCCAATGATAGGCATTTTCACAGAAGACTTCATCATACTTTTTCTTGATGCATTTCAAAGAATATTGATTAGGAACTATTTCTATATTGTAGGCAAATATTTTAACAAAATCTCTGGCTAAAGCACTCCATTCAGGCCACTTCTTTAGTTTCTATGAAGCAAACCATTATAACGTTTCCCCACTCAAGCTTCGAGTGAAGAGCCTCTCCACCAATGTCTCATTTCTACCAGAGCCTACCATTTGGCCACAATATCCTCTTAAGTGGGTTGTAGCGTTTCCAGTACTATTGAATGTCTTAAACTTAGGGACTTTAAATCCTTCGAGCAAGTTAAAGTCAGAGTGAATGCAAAGGTCATCATAACTAAACCCTATTTCATTAGGAAAACCATATGTTTTCTTTATCCTGGCGATCTCTTCCTTTATCAGTAGTAGCTCCCTAGAATGTTTGTCTTCATATACATTACACTCTTTCTCAATCTTTTCATAGTGGTTAATTTCTGGATTTTGGGGAAATATATAGTAAGAGGTAGGTATTACAGTAGCATGGATGGTGGTGGGAGATATATTTTAGTTCATTAGAGGATTTTGAGTGGTATGAGCAAATTTTTGGTATATGGGAACTAGATGTTGGGGAACGCTTGCATTGGGATTGAAAGTGGGGAAATTAGTTTAGAAAATAAAGGTATTTGTAGAGGTTTTTTGGTAATTTGGAGTGACATTTTGAGAATGGTAAGCATTTGTATTATTATCATGGTTGGTATTATAGGTGGGGGAATATGGGTTTGGCATGATAGATTGATGGGATTGGTTGGAGATCTAGACATAGAAGCGGAGGGTATGTCATTTGGTTGGTTTCCACTATTGAAAGATCTAAGAGGAGGTAATCGAAGTAGAAGAACATGATTGTCTAAGATAGGCGTATTAGCAGCAATGGCTAGATTAGCCATATCCTTTGCTCACTATACCTCTTCCTGCAGTTTCTCTATTCTCCTAGTTAGTTCGACAATCATCTTGCCTTGTGTCATTATCACACTATCCCTAATAGTAATTTTGATAAGAGAATTATCATCCCTACTACCAGTCATGTCGAGGGAGGAATTTTTATTTGCCTTAGATCTAGTGAAGTATTGATGTTCAGCCAGTTTCGTCAACACAGATCAATTTCTACTTACTTGACTACCAGATAAAAATAACTCTAAAGGCAAATATGTTAGATTTTAATAGTGGTAACTAATGCAAGATATCCGACATAAAGTAAACACGTAAAGTTGCTTTCATCTCAGGTAAATTGATCCACGAATGGGTATTGACTCGAAAAGAATTGACGGGTAGGACCTTGTCCATTGATTTTTGGATAAATGGGTCTTGACAAGATTTTTTCCAAGTCTTCTGATTTTGGAATCATATGACTTTCTTTGACAAAATGAGACATAACGATTTTAAAGGACAGAGGTCGGGCCAAATGGCTTCCTAAATACCTCACAAAGGAGAAATCAGGCCATACATAGTTCAAATGGGCAAAGATAAAACTTTATTTTATTAAGATCTCATTAGAGTTTGTTACATCATGGAAACATGAAAGAAAAATGACAAAAAAAAGGATCAGACTTAAATGACTAAGTCTTAGATAGAGGCGAGCATTCCCACTTTATTTTTCTTCTTTCATATCTTGATCATCTACGGGTGGTATGATGGAAATTCCAACTCAACCCTTCTTGTATCCACCAGGCTTTCCAAATCCATCTTAAAAGCTTGGCAAGTCTCCAAGTTGTGCCCTTCAAACCCTCCATGATAGTGACAAACATCTATGAATTTCTTATAAGCCTTTAATATTGTATTAGGCTTAATTTCCATTGGTTCAAGAATTTTGGCATGGATGAGCTTTGAATAGATTTCATGGTAGGTATCCTCAAAGTTTGTGAAGTCATATTTGTAAATCGGCATATCATTGGTGATAGTGAAACACCTTGGCTTTTGACCCTTAGAAAAATTCTCGGTTTTTAGCTTCTGGACATCATACGACTTAGGGTACTTCTCGTATAATGTGGTATAATTTGGTTGGTCTTGGTCATATGGGGACCAGTGTGGGTTGGATAGTTTCTGTCCAAGGTACAGTTATAATTCGTATGTTAGGGTACTAATGATAAGGTGTCAATCGTATATTGCCCTAAGTTTAGTCTAGGTGATTCTATTCTGCCTAGTGTACGATTTTAGGGTACTTGTCATATGGTTGGGTACGGTTTGTCTTGAGTGGTTGTATGTTAGACAATGTTGGGGTCCAAGGGATAGGGTACGAGATAAGTGTACCACTCGTACCCTAGGTTACGGTTGGGGTGGAGTGGTCATACCATCCTACGGGTATTTTAAGCAATTTAAATTAGAGGTAATTTGAAAATTTCCCCTCTTAACCTACTATGACCCCACAATATAAAATACCTTTTTGGGGATTCATTAACCTATTTGCAATCAATAAAACTCTCCTAAACAATCTCAAATTCTCTAAAGGCTCTTGGGTTAAGGAAGGCTAGGGTTTCCTCTAAGGTGGTCAATTTGGGACTTACAAGGGTGATTTCTCTCCGTCATTTTCGTAATCTAAGGTGTGTACTCCTCCCTTATTGTTTGTTCCAACTAAAGGCATATTTATGAATTGTTTTCATGGAATAAATATTGTATGATTTTGGGTTTTAAATATATGTTGGGGGTTTTGGTTACAATGGTTGGTTATGGTTTTCATATGGTTTTTCCATGTCTTTTACTTATGGTTTTCATATTATTATGGTGGTTTAAACATTTGGTTGCACGAGAATGGTTAATTGGTACTTGGTTTTGGCTTTGGAAATACTATTCCCCTAACATGTTTGATAAAATGCCTATGAAAATGTTTTTGGTTAAATTGTTGGTCTTTCATTGAACTATGCATGGTATAACTTGGTAATAGAACCCTAAATGGTATAAATGGTTTGAAATAGTTAAATGGTAAGGTCTTGGTGGTTATGGTTGGTCTAATTAAAAGCCTTATGGGGTACAAGGAAAGCCCCCAAGAAAACTTAATAACAAACATCTTTTGAAGTATATGGGATTCCCCCAAGTCAACTGAATAATGTAATCTATGGGTACATAGGAATCGCTTCTTCTTAAAAGGGATGGCTAAGGATATTGCTTGCAAGTTATAGTCGGTATAACAATACCACTACTTATAACCTTGGTTAATAATAAATAGAATGGCGGTTTACTTGTGTGGTAATGGTTTTAATTGGGCAATAATGGTGGGGTGTGATAGCTAACCGTGAAGGTGTGAGTTCAATGGATGGACACTAAAAAATCAGGTTTACCGACATGAGAATTGGTCATGGAAACTATATATGATACTTATGGGGTACGAGAATCTCCTAAGTACACTTATATATATGTATCATGGAAAGCGAAGGGTACTCGGCAATCCCCTACGCTTATGGTATCTCCAGTTAATGTGGCTACACACATCAAGGCCCGTTCAAGGGGTTAAACTGGACCCATATAGCCAGTAGATGGTTCTACAATGGTTAAGCTACACATACCCAGATTAATAGTTTTAAAGGCATGTTATACTCGATTCCCTTTTCCAGCATGGTTATAAATATGTGTGTATGGTTGTAAATGCATATGGTTAGTTTACTTGGTTTTAAATATAGATATTATTTTATCCTTATCCTGAGTGCATGCTAGCGTTCACCCATTAACCCATCTTTGGGCGTTGTATCCTCATGCAATACAGGAATCGGCCATTCTACTCTTCCTACTTAGTGATCGAATTCGGGATTAGCTTAGTTGGATTGAAATGGTGAGCTTCTATATTCTTAAAGGATCTATTTCTTGTCATGGATGTTTTTACATGCTTCAGTTATTATATAGACTATGGTTTTAGCTATGTTCGGGGGCATGTCACGACTGGATATTATTTTATTCTTGGTTAGAGGCTTTGTGGAACTACTATACGATGGTATGGATGATATCGGTAGTGGTGTTAGACTTGGCATTGGTATTGGTATTATGGCATCTACTGTTTGACTGTATTTTATGAGTTTTCTATCCTATTATGTTATTGACTCGTACTTGGTTATTATTTTGATTTTGGTATGGTTATTAGTTGGGTATTCGATGGTTGGATATGTTTGGGTTGTTCATGGTTATAGAACTATCCCAGAGTCTTGAATTGTCCAAAACTCTATCTTTTTATATGTTCGAAATTCATATACGTGTTTGGAGGTTGGGTTGGGTAATGGGGGTGGTCCCTAATCATGGTTGGACTTGGGAATTCCTATTACAATAAGGCCTCGGTTTGAGTCGTGTCAAGTTGGTATCAGAGCTTTGTGTAGTCAATTGGGAGTCCACAAAGTTATGTCGAGTAGAGTCTCTTTAAAGGGTGTGTAACACGCTATACTCATAAGAGAGAGGATACAAGGCATTTAGTAATGTTTCAGTTCTTTGTGTTCTAATTTCAACCTTGGAGTATAAGTCCTGGAATCTTCTCTAATTCCTATTTGTTAGCTTTTTAGATCATGCCTCGATGATCTGAG
Organism: Capsicum pubescens; assembly: GCA_030864215.1. Taxonomy (NCBI): domain Eukaryota; kingdom Viridiplantae; phylum Streptophyta; class Magnoliopsida; order Solanales; family Solanaceae; genus Capsicum; species Capsicum pubescens. The sequence continues at coordinate 217,694,515 of CM061543.1, read as the reverse complement.
ATGAATGGAAACTCCTCTATTCCAACTGGGGATAATATTGATGGGACACACTCTACTCATAGGATCTATAATTGGTCTAGGGGTCCATTCCCTAATTTCTTTAGAGTTCCATTGATTTCTTCTAATTCTACTCAGGCTCGTCAGGCAGACGTGATGAATGCAGAGTTTCGTCAGTCAATCCATGTGATTGCTCAACTAATAGCTTCTCAGGCTGAGCGTGGTGCATCTAGTGTTGCATCTTCTGAGGCCACAAGGGTTGGCCAATTAATGAGGTTGAGTCCTCCAAATTTTACTGGTGTTAAGGTGGAGGAGGATCCTCAGGGTTTTCTAGATGAGATGGAAAAGATTTTTAAGATTATGCATGCCACAAATATGGAAGGGGTAGAGTTTATTGCCTACCAACTGAAGGATGTGGTGTATAAACAGTATGAGGAATAGGATCAGGAAAGGGGTGAGGTTGATGAGTCATCTCTGTGGGACAATTTTTTGACTAGATTTCTTGGTCGTTTCTTTACTCAAGAGTTAAGGAAAGTGAAAGCAGAGGAATTTATTAATCTGAAATAGGGGAAGATGCCGGTCAAGGAGTACACCTTGAAATTTCACCAATTATCTAGATATGCTCCAGAAATGGTGTCGGATATGAGGGCCAGGATGAGAAATTTTGCTTCAGGACTATTTCGGGATTTTATCCTTGAAAGTAATACTGCACTATTGATCAAAGACATGGATATTTCTAGGTTGGTTGTTCATATGCAATAGGTGGAGGAAGAAAAGATAAAGTAGGATAAGATAGGGGAAAAGAAGGGTAAGAAGTTTAGGTTCTCTAAGTAGGGTGGACAACAGCAAAGTGGTCGGGATGGTCGTAAGTGGCTAAAGAAAAAGTGGAGGACTTCTGATTCTTTCTTTACAGTTAGTTCCCCTTACCCAAAGTTGTCGGGTGATATGCGTCAGAATGGGTGGCGATAACTTTAGGGCACAGGGTACCCAATCTCAGACTAGTGGGGCTCAGTCTGCTTTATCATGTCCTCCTTGTAGGTTCTATCATTGGCTGTAATGGGGTTTCTGTGATGAGGGGAGGTACAGGTGCTTTAAATGTGTCAGTTAGGCCATATGCTTAGAAATTATCCGATTGGTAAGGTTGCTTCAGGAGCGAACAAGGTTCTGATTTCCTCTTCATCTACTCCTACACCCAGGGGTGCTGCTTCTACATCTATTTTTTCTTCTGGTACTGGCACAGGCTAGAATTAGTTATATGCTCTTGCATCTCGATAGGAGTTTGAGGTATTTCTTGATGTCGTGACTGGTAAGTTACAACTCTTTTCTCATGTAGTATATTATTTACTTGATTTGGGGTCTACTCTCTCTTATGTGACCCCATTTGTGGTTGTCTATTTTGATTTTGATCTCGAGGTAATTTCAGATATTTTTTATATTTCTACCTCAATAGGTGACTCTGTGGTTGGTAAAAGAGTTTATAGGGTGTGTGTGGTATATGATAGTAGTAAGTAGACTTTGGTGGATTTGTTTAAGTTAGATATGGTGGATTTTGATGTTATCCTGTGGATGGATTAGTTACACTAATGGTACATGTCTTTAGATTGTTAGACCCATAAGGTTATCTTTAAGTTCCCTGGTGAATCGGTTATTGAATAGGAGGGTGGTTCCCTAGCTCCTAAGGGGAAGTTTACATCATATCTAAGAGCTCGAAGGTTAATCTCTAAAGGGTGTCTCTATCAATTGGTCTTGGTTAAAGAATCTAACTCGGAAGGTCCTTCTTTGCATTTGGTTTCGGTGGTGAACTATTTTCCTGAGGTCTTTTTGGATGATCTTCCTGGTGTTCTCCGGATAGGGATATTGAGTTTGGGATTGATTTGGTTTCGGACACTTGTCCAATATCCATTCCTCCTTATAAAATAGCTTCGGCTGAGTTAAAGAAACTCAAGGAGCAACTTAAGGATCTTTTAGATAAGGATTTCATTCATCCTAGTGTGTTCTCGTGGGGTGCACTGGTATTATTTGTGCATAAAAAGGATAGTTCCCGTCGGATATGTATTTACTATCGACAGATGATTAAGGTGATGATTAAGAACAATTATCATCCTCCTAAAATAGATGACTTGTTTGATCAGTTGCAAGGTGCCAAATTCTTTTCTAAGATAGATCTTTGGTCTGGGTATCATCAGTTTAAGATTAGGGAGGTGGATATCCCTAAGATGACATTTCATACCCGGTATGGGCACTTTGAGTTCTTGGTTATGTCTTTTGGGTTGACCAATGCTCCGGCAATATTTATAGATTTGATGAACAGGGTCTTTCATCAGTTTCTGGTTCTGTTTATCATAGTGTTCATTGATGATATTTTGGTGAACTCTAAGAGTGAGGTGGATTAAGTCAATCACCTTAATATTGTGTTGCATACCTTGAAAGAGCAACAGTTGTATGCCAAATTCTCGAAATATGAAATCTAGTTAAACATTGTTATATTATTTCTAGCGAGGGGATCATGGTAGATCCACAAAAGGTTGCAGTGGATAAGAAATGGCCTATACCTATGACTCCAACTGATATTCAGGGCTTCTTGGGTTTAGTTGGGTATTATAGAAGGCTTGTATAAAGGTTTTCGACTATAGTTGCCCCATTGACTAAGTTAACCCTGAAGAAGGTAAGGTTCTCTTAGTTGTATACTTATGAGGGTAGTTTCGAGAACCTGAAGGATAAGGTAACTTCGACCCCTATTTTGACCATGCCTGAAGGCAATGAGGGGTTTGTGGTTTACTATGATGCATCTCGGGTGGGACTTAGCTATGTTTTGATATATCCTGGTAAGGTGATTGTCTATGCTTATAGGCAGTTGAAGGTGCATAAGAGAAATTATCCAACTCATAATCTGGAATTATTAACTGTGGTGTTTTCATTGAAAATTTGGCATCACTATTCATATGGAGTGCACGTGGACATCTTCTCAGATCATAAAAGTCTGCAGTATATGTTCACACAAAAAGAGCTTAACCTTAGGTAGAGGAGATGGCTTGAGCTTCTCAAAGACTAACACGTGAGTCTTCACTACCATCTAGGTAAGGCTAATGTTATTGTTGATACTCTTAGGACTTTGTACATGGGGAGTTTTTCTTATGTGGATAAGGGTAGGGGGAGTTGGTGTAGGATATTCACCACTTGGATAATCTTGGAGTTCACCTTTAGGACTCTTAGAATGGTGGTGTGTTGTTATAGGAAGTGGTTCGGTCGTCTCTTGGTGTAGAGATCAAGGAGAAGCAAATGTTAGATCCTGTCTTGATGAAAATCAAGGGTGATATAGGTGGGCAAAAGGTAATGGTATTTGAGATCAGTAGTGATGGTACATTGCGGTACCAAGGAAGGTTTTGTGTTGTTAATGTTGATGGTTTGTGACAAAGGGTTTTGGTTGAGGCACATGAATCACATTATGTTGTTCATCCCGATTTGATAAAAATCCATCATAATCTCAAGGAGATGTATTGGTTGAATAGTATGAAAAAGGATGTGGCTAATTTTGTGGCCAAGTGTTTAGTGTGTCAACAAGTGAAATTTGAACATATGAGGCCTCTGGTTTATATCAAGAAATTGAATTGCCGAAATGGAAATGGGAAGTGATCAACATGGATTTCGCTACGGGTCTTCCTCGGTCTTGAAATCAATTTGATTCCGTTTTGTCCATTGTGGATAGGATTACAAAGTCATTTCACTTCTTGACTATGAGGACTAACTTTTTGGCTGAGGATTATACAAGGTTGTATCTTCATGAGATTGTGAAATTGCATGGGGTACCTGTTTCAATCATCTTTGATCGTGGTATGTAGTTTTCATATTTCTTTTAGCGGTTGTTTTAGAAAGGGTTGGGGACTAATGTTAGTTCGAGTACTGCTTTTCACCCATAGATGGATGTGCAAGTAGAGAGGACTAATCAGTCCTTGGAGGATATGCTTCATGTATGTGTGATTGATTATGGTGGTAGTTGGGTTGAGCATCTACCTCTTATAGAGTTTGCTTACAATAATAGCTACCATTCTAGAATTGGGATGACCCCTTTTGAGGCATTGTATGGTAGGAGGTATATATCTCCTATTAGGTGGTTCGAGCTTGGTGAGGAGGATAAGTTTGTCCCGTATTTGGTTTACTAGGCTATGGAGAAGTTAAAGGTGATTCGGGATAGGCTTAAGGCTGCCCAAAGTCGCCAAAAGTCCTATACGGATGTCAGTGCCTGATATGTTGGTCCTTATGTGGTTTTGAGGAGGGTTGGTAATGTGGCATATGAATTTGAGTTTCCTTCTAGTTTGTGCTCCATTCATCCGGTATTCCATGTCTCTATGTTGAGAAAGTGTGTAGGTGAACCTTCATCGGTTGTTCCTTTGGAAGGATTGGGTATCTCGAATTCTCTGTCTTATGAAGAGATCCCTATTGAGATCTTGGATTGGCAAGTTCGTCGGTTTCAGAACAAGGATGTACTTCGATTAAAGTTCTATGGCGGAACCATAAGATGGAAGAAGCTACTTGGGAAACGGAATAGGACATAAATTCCAAGTACACACACTTATTTCTTCTCTAGATATTCATGCTTATACTTCCTTGTCCGTCATTCAGGGATGAATGATCCAAGTGGGGAGACTAAAACACCCTGGGTTTTGATCATGAGATAATTTCTTGATTTTTGTCTTCTGGACATCCTATGACTTGGGGTACTTCTCATATGATATGGTACAGTTTGGTTGATCTTGGTCGTATGGTAACCAGTGTAGGTTGGATGGTTTCTGTCCAAGGTACAGTTGGGGTTGGGAGGTCATACCATCCTGCAGGAATTTTAACCAATTTAAGTTGGGGGTAATATGGATATTTTCCCTCTTAACATACTATGACCCCATGACATAAAACACCATTTGGGGGCTTCATTAACCGATTTGCAATCAATCAAACTCCCTTAAAACTCTCAAATTCTCTCAAGGCTCTTGGGTTATGAAAGGCTAGGGGTTTCTTCAAAGTGGTCAATTTGGGACATACAAGCATGATTTCTCTCTGTCATCTTCATAATCCAAGGCATGTACTCCTCCCTTATTGTTAGTTCTAACTAAAGGCATGTTTTATGAATTGTTTTCATTGCATAAATGTTGTATGATTTTGGGTTTTCAAATATATGTTAGGGTTTTTGGTTACAATGGTGGGTTATGGTTTTCCCATGTCTTTTACTTATGGTTTTTATATTATTATGGTGGTTTGAACATTTGGTTGCATGGGAATGGTTAATTGCTACTTGGTTTTGGCTTTGGAAATAATATGCCTCCAACATACTTGATAAATTGCCTATGAGAATGTTTTTGATTAAATTGTTGGCCTTTCATTGAACTATGCATGGTATAACTTGGTAATAGAACCCTAAATGGTATAATTGGTTTAAATGGTTTGAAATGGTTAAATGGTAAGGCCTTGGTGGTTATGGTTATTCTAATTGAAAGCCTTGTGGGGTACAAGGGAATCCCCCAAGCAAACTTAATAACAAACATCTTATGGGGTACATGGGATTCCCCCAAGTAAACTGAATAATATAATCTATGGGTACATGGGAATCTTTTCTACTTAAAAAGGATGGCTAAGTACATTTCTTGCAAGCTATAGTAGGTATGACGATACCATTACTTATAGCCTTGGTTAATAATAAATGGAATGGTGGTTTGGTTATGTTGTAATGGTTTTACTTAGGCAACAATGGCAGGGTGTGATAGCTAACCGCGAAGGTATGAGTCTAATGGACGGATACTGGAAAATTATGTTTTCCTATATGAGGATTGGTCATGGCGACCATATATGATACTTACAAGGTTCACGGTAATCCCCTAAGTACACTTGTACATATGTAACATGGAGAGCGAAGGGTACTCGGGAATCCCCTACTCCTATGGTATCTTTAATTTGTGTGGTTACATGTATCGGGGCCTTTTCAGGGGTTACACTGGACCCAAATAGATCGTGGGTGATTCTAGGATGGTTAAGTTACACATACCTAGGTTAATAGTTTTAAAGCATGCTAAACCTGATTCCCTTTCCTATCATGGTTATATATATGTATGTATGGTTGTAAATGCATATAGTTGGTTTACTTGATTTTAAAGGTTGGCATTATTTTATCCTTATCCTGAGTCCATGCTAGCGTTCACCCACTAACCCATCTTCGGGCGTTGCGTCCCCACGTAATGCAGGAATCGGCCATTCTACTCCTCCTGCTTAGTGATTCAATTAGGGATCACCTTGGTTGGATTGAAATGGTGAGATTTCATATTCTGGAAGGCTCCATTTCATGTCATGGATGTTTTTACCTACTTTGTTCATTATATAGACTATGGTTTTGGCTATGGTCGGGGATATGTCCCGATTGGATATTGTTTTACTCTCGGGTAGAGGCTTTGTGGGACTACTATAGGTTGGTATGGGTGGTGTCGATAATGGTGTCAGCCTAAGTATTGGTACTGGTACTATGGATGATACCATTGGACTGTATTCATGATTGTTCCATCCTATTATGTTATGGACTCCTACTTGGTTATTGTTTTAGTTTTGGTATGGTTATTGGTTGGGTATTGGATGGTTGGACTTGCTTGGGTTGGTCACAGTTATGGACCTATCCAAGATTCTTGAATTGTACAAAATGCTATCTTATTATATGGTTGGAATTCATCCAACTCAGGGTACATGTTTAAAGGTTGGGTTGGGTAACGGGGGTGGTCCCCGGTCCTAGTTGGACTTGGGAGTGTCCATTACGATAAAGCCCCGATTGGGTCGTGTCAGATACGCATGCCTAGATCAACCCGATGGCAATAGAGAAGGGTTTTTTCTCCCCATAAATTGTTTATTTGACATTTGCAGATCGTCTGGCGAATCCCAGACTTCAGAGAAAGACACTCATCAATGGTATGGACAGATTAATTTGGATGATAATGCATCTCTTATGAGAATCTTCACAAAAAGAGTCAAATCCTTTTATTTGATCAGGGTGGAGGACTCTCGTATCTCTTAGGATTTTATGGACTGCTAAGCATGTAACGATCTGGGGGGACTCTGAGGGTGATCTTTTCACTTCCCAACCTGATCCTAGTTGTCCAGACGGCATCCCCTTTAATCTTGGCTCAGCGGTCCACTCTTAAGTTTGAAGGTAGAGCTTGCTCAAACTTCTTCTTTTCTTATGCGATCAATTTCTTGACTTCCGCAATTTCCTTGTTGGCCTGATAAGATCTCTTAATCAGTCTCTTAATCTCTTTTTTTTTACATTTCCTACACTTAGGCTAGCTCCACAATCCGTCTTTTCAGTTGTGTGGTCCTTGAATCCATGATAGATCTTCCTGAAAGAATAGAAATATCTTTTAAAAGAAAATTAATGAAAATGGTTAAGGACTTTCGGAGAGACTTGGGGACCTGGAATATTTTGGGCAGACTTTGGATAGTAAGCACATATTTTTGCCTAAAAGATTTCTAAGACTTTATTGAAGAGTAGATCAATTTACCTTTGATTTAATAATGCATATAAGCATATAAATCGTTATATCATATCAGACAGTTATATCATATAACCATAGAATAATAAATAGTGCGTCTTAATTGGGTGACTCTTTTCAAATTAGGGTGGCCCACTTGGGCACCAACGACACTTATAGAGCATCTTTGTAACCGCATAGTCCTATGTTGATGTAACAACCCTCTTGATCACCTATAATGCTTGTTATATACGGAATGATAACCCCTTCGACTATCGACAATAGTCTTTTACATGTGATCTCGGGTAAGTTTTGCGCATCTTTTGGATCGATATGACTTATATATTTTCCTTGGATTGCTAATCTTTGGATATTCTTGCGTGTTATTTGATGTTCGATATGAGTCAACTTATAGATATCATTTGAGTTACTAGCTTTTGAGTAATTTTGCACATTATTCGACATTGGATAAGAAATGACTTATAGATATCCCTCCAATCGCTAGCTCTCAGGTATTTCTGCATATTATCCGACCTTGGATATAATATGGATTATAGATATCTCTCAAATTGGTGGTCTTCGGGTAATCCTGTACATAATCGATCTTGGATATGATGCGGTTTATAGAAAACCCTTGGACCTATCAATTTTGATAATCTTGCATATTTTTCAGGAAGGATTTAGTTGTGACTTATGGATAACCTTCAAACTGTCGATCTTTGGATAACATTGAACACTATCTAGTTAGGATGTTGTTACATATTATGGATGACCCACGGGCTGTCAACTTGTGGATAATCTTGCGCACTATCCTATTCAAAATAATATGACTTATAGATGATCCTCGGATTGACAATTCTCGAAAAATATAGTATGTTGTACGTTTTTGGATAGCGACTTATAAACATCCTTCGGACCATATATTTCTTGAGATACAATGGTGAATGCCATTAAATCTTTAGTGATTGATGCACTTGAAGCTGAGGAATATCTCTCAATGCCAAACTTTTTTGCCTTTGCGTGATTTGATCAGATATGCATACTTCAAAATATCCTTCAATGCCATACTCTTTTATCTTTGCATGATTACCGGATAAATATATGGAAAGGCTTTAGAATATCCTTCAACAATAGACTCTTTCGTCTTTGTGTGATTAACGGATATAGCAGACTTTGAATCAGTCATGGGCATCATATGCAATATAGAGATGCCCTTTGATTGTTGTCTCTTTAAAACTATTCGGAGAAGGCAATTTCGTTTTCAAGACAAGACCCTTACGACATGGTCTTCTTGGTATGGCCCTCTTGGCATGGCCCTTTCGTCATAGCCCTCTTGATATGGTCCTCTTAGAATGGCCATTTTGGCATGGC